>CM070677.1:20695230-21900888 GCA_036346265.1 Melocanna baccifera | reverse complement strand
TTTGATTTAAAACAAGGCCGCGGTAAACAAGCAAGGTAAGTCATCATTTTGATCATATTGATCCTACATTTTACAAAAAGTTATGTTCTTTTAAATTATCAAAGTGCATGCTTAATCTTGTTATACAAATGTATGTCAAATGTAAGGTAGATATTGCTCCTTTTATACTACCAGTATTATTATGACACCCCTTTACTGCTTGATTCGACTGATTCCTTGTCACCCTAGATATTATTGAAAATCTTTACTAACTAAGTTATACTTAATGCCAAGTGAGTCTAAAGCCAGGGCATTCAATTGTCCGGCTCATTATTCTTCAAACAATCAAATTAATTTTGGATAGTCATTGGATGTAAATGACTGATAATTTGGTACATTTTATCTTATGCTTCTCAAAATCCTAAAACTTGCTTACGTGTCTAGGCGGTTGGTAAGAGTGGCTGGTGGATGTAACAATTTCGGTTGCGGAAGCACCGTCTGGACAATTTAAGGACTGAATCCTGTGTTGACCTCTCCATGTAATACAGTACAGACCACAAGCTGGCAAAGTGTAAGCATGACTAAATAATTTGCACTTGCTAGTAAAGGAAAGCACTTCGGAGGAACTCATGATTTTCATTGCTAGATGTAATCTATCTTGGATGTGGTTGTGTCGCTGGATAGAGGCGGGCGCAAGAGGGGGTCTAGCTGGGGCCCAATGGGCTTTCCTGTAGATGAAACCTTAGCGAGTGCTATCCTTTATTAGATGCATTGTAAAGGTCATGCGATAATCCGGTTGATCTGCATGTCTAAGGAAACATGTGGAATATAACAATTGGGTTATCTCTTGTGGGTAAAGATGTACAACTCTGCAGAGTCTAAACTATTCGAATAGCCGTGCCCACGGTCAAGGGCAGACATGGGAACTTCCTTGAGTTAGTTCTATTTCAAAAACCTTTTCGGGCAGGACAAAAATAAAGTGGAGGGAAGTACTTCGCTTTGTTTGATTTTTCCGGAGGATGTTCTCGGCGATAATTAGGGTGGAGGTAGCCCAAGAAACAAAACTAGCATTGGCAGAGATAACCATGCAATCGTAAGAGGTGGATGTAACTCTGTACTACTATTAATATTGCATTCATACATTCACTTTACAAAATATGATTTGGTTAAAATTGTTAAGTCTCAAGAATTTTACTTATTGTATTTGGAAACGCCGCTTTAGCAAATAAAATAACATCAAGCCTTCCTTTCATAGCCTTGCATGTATTAGTAATTCTTGCATTCTATGTAATGGCTTGTTGAGTACAATTGTGCTCACTCTGCTTAATTACCAACATCTGACAAACAGAATGTGAGCAAGCTTCACATCACTTTAAAAGGCCGATAGAGCTGGTATCCAAGAAGGTGTAACATCCCAATTTTTGCTTTTATTTTGAAGAAATAATTTTAAATTAATTATTTCCAATTATCTAGAATTTTCAGAATTTAAAGTTTCATTGAAAAGAAAATTTAATATCAAAATAAGTTGGAAATATTTTTCATATGTTTAAAACATTATCGTGAATTATGTGAATTTTTCTGGAATTTTTGGAATTTATTTGGTATTTTTCTCGACTATTTTAAAATCCTCTACTAATTTCTCAAATGTATAAAAGATTTAAATATCCAAACTTTTCCTCGGGTTGACACTTGTCACCCATCCGCTCGCTCTCCTCCTGGCCGAGCTAATCCCGCCGCTCACGCCTCATCCCGCCTCCCCTCCTCCGCCGCGCCAAGTGTTGCGATCCGATCGCCGCCGCCATCTCGACTAATACTCAAAAGGGTTGATCGCCTTATTGGGTAGGCCGAGCCTCCCGCCCGCCCGGTTATCGCCGCCCGCTCTCTTCCTCCCCCGCTCCTCTGCTGTTCGAGCCAGCTCCGCGCGCGAGGTTGAGTTCTTTTTTGATTTGCGCCGCAAGCGGCCCCACCTGCCGAGACCGGTGCGTGGACTCACCGCCGTGGTCCCACTCGCCGAGCCGCCGCCCCGACGCTTCGCCCCCCCCCGCTTCTCATCCGCGTTGCCGCCATTGAGCCGCCACCCAGCTCGCTTCTCCGCCCCGACCGCCTCCGCCGCCGCACGCGCGTCGGGAGAGACCGCTCGCGCAGCGCCATTAAACGCCACCGCCCTCGCGAAGAGACGCCGTTTCGCGCGTGGAAGCGTCGGTAATCGCCGCTATTAACACCGGCGGGACGTGCGCCCGTTTTTTCTCCGCCGTGCATAAAACAAGCCTCGCCGCTCTCTCTCCTTCGCAACTCTCTCTCTCCCGCTTCGCGTGCGTTCATAGCCGTAGTCGCCGCCGTGATTCAGCGCCGCCGACGAGCCGTCGCCGCCGCCGTAAGCCTCCGCCGCATCAACGCCTCCGCGCGCCTCGGTCGCGCGCCAGCGCCAGCGCCGCTGGTCACGCGCCTCTCGGTCCGCGTGTTCGAGTTCACGCCCGCTTCGCGCCGTGTCCGCGACGCATCGGGCCACGCGTCGCCGATCGCCGGATTTCGCCTCGCACCGCGTCATCCCCACCGCCCGCTCACCGACGGCCGGATACGCGCACGCAGTTTCCATCTCGGCCGCCCACTCGCGCCCGCCGGTCACGCCGCTGGCGCTGCGCGGTCACTCGCGCGACGCCTCGCGCGGCGGCAAGCCACGCTGCCGGCCATCGCGCTGCTTCCCGCTTCCACGCTGTGCCATCCCGCTGCCGCCGGATCCGATCGACGCACCGGATCACGCCGCGCGTCAAGCCCATGGCCGTCCGATCCACCTCCACCGACGACCGCGCAAACCACCACGCCAAACTCCGTCCGACGTGTCATGCCATGTGGCGAACACGTGTCCGCCACGCCGAGCCACGCCAAGACAAAACCCCGCCACGCCAAAGACTCACACACACTCGCCGCCACGCCGGCCGCCAGACACACGTGGCGCACGGCGGCGAGCCACGTGTATGCCACGCCGCATCGCCGCCCGCCGTTAATCCTTAAGAGGATTACCTACCCTTATGGGGTAGGCGGTGCCTCCCGCTCACTTGGCTAGCGCCGCTTCTTTCCTCCCACTCCCGGCGCTCGAGCCCGCTCGCGCGCGAGGTTGAGTTTCTCGTTTTTATCCGCACGACACTGGTCCCACCGTCACCACCACCTCTCTCGCACCGTCATCGTCCAGTGGGTCCCATACGTCGAGACTCATTTTAAATGAACTCACTGACGATGGACCCCACACATCGGTAATTTCCGAATTTATAGATTTAATCAAATCTGAAAATTTCAAATAGCCATATCTTTTCATTTTAACTCCAAATTGGTCCATTCAAATTTCTAAATTTATCTAAAATTCCAATCTTTCAGTTGGTATATTTATTCTCAATTTTTAGTTTTTATTTTATTTTATTTATCTGGTTTTTCTCGATTCTTGTGTAGAGGCCGATTTGTCCGAGGATATTCAGGACCAAGCTCCGTAAGGTTTCAACCCAGTGCAAGAAGGCAAGTCTCCTTTGACCATTTTGCTCCTATGTTTTGCAAGTTTCCTTTGATCAACTTGCTCCAATGATTTATAAAATGATTAGGTAGTTATTTTAAAATTATTGCATGCTTATGTTATATCAAGTGATAATTTGATTTAGAAAATTTAGTTAACTACCCAATTTGCTATACCTTCCATTGAAAATTGTTTATCTTGTACCATTGTCAACTTAGGATATCCCTTTTGACTCAATAATGAGTTAGTGTTACAATTGTTGAATGTTTAAATACTAGCAAATGCTTAGCGTAGCAAATAAATATAATAATACTCAAATGAGAGTCATGTTTACCAAATGCTTTGATGAATGATTTGTTTGAACATTGGTAATGGAGGTTACCATTGTTAAATGTTTTGTTTGAAAAGTGGTAATGGATGTTACCACCGTTAATTTGAAAATAAAAATGAAATTCAAAAGGAGAAGTTGACAAGGGTGGATGGAAGGTTTGGTGGTGCGCTTAGCACGAGAATGTTTGGAATTGTGAATGAGCCACCCTGGTCGTTTAAGGACCGACGCTTGTGTTTGTCCAAACTGAGCAAAACAGTACAACCACAAGTCTATATGGGTACGACCTAGCTAACTACCCTATAATAGTGTAGTTTAGATATCACCAATGTGTATTGAGTGCCGTGGTGTAATGGTTACTCATAGTGAGGGACAGGGTTTCATCAGACTCATATGGCGCAAGAGGGGCTCCAACTTGTGGATTCAAGTTGTGGTGAAACCTTAGCGGGTGGTAATTAAACTATACTGGAGTAGGTGAAAAGCTTTGTGATAATTTATCTGAGTCTTATGCCAAAGGAAGCATGTTGACTACAAAGATGACTTATCTCTTGTGGGTAAAGTTGTACACCCTCTGCAGAGTTAAAACTATTCGAATAGCCGTGCCCACGGTCAAGGGCGGGCAAGGAATGCATACACATGGTAGAAAGTTTGACTTTGTTTTCAAAACAAAATGAATTGGAGAAAAACTCGGGAGTGGATGGAACTCTCGTGATCTTTAGACTAGTGGTGTAACCAGTTCAGGTGGATTTAACCTGAGGTTTTGAAAGTTGGCAGGATTGCCTGAGATTTTAGTGTTGGTGTTGTAACCTTCACTAAGTTCCTCATCTAATTTCTATTATGAAAAACAAGACGTTTACAAAATTGCTTTCGAAGTAATTATGTATATTTAAAAAAATAAACGCTGATCTTTGCAAAGAACTCTATAGCCTTTCTTTGTGAAAGCCTTGCATCTATGCATCTTTCCCAAGACTTGCGGAGTACATCTTTGTACTCACCTGTTGCTCTACAAATTTAATAGCAGAGGATGAAGAAGCTGAAGCCGGAGAGTACGATTCTGTCTTTGAATGTGGATGCGATGGATTCTTCCTGAGGATTAGGACTCGCTTCCCTACCAATTGCCCGTGGCGATTGATGGGTCGATCAATTTATCTTTGTGCTTCCGCTGTGTTTAATTTTTTGTTTTAAGGTTCGTGAACCTTTGTTAGGCAATGGCCTATGTTAACTTGATTACTATAGTAATAAAGCGTTGTTGGCAATGTATCATCTTTTCTGCTTGAACTGTGTGTACTAGCATTGATCTCGGGACTAGTACAAGAATACACTGGGGTCTAGGAGTTTTTACTCCGGTCTCACGTATGGTATCGAGCAATCTTGACTGTAGGACGAGCCCTAGGTTTTGGGAAGCTTTAAGGATTTATATTTAATAAAAATTTATGTACAAAAATATAAGTTTCTTTTGCTTCTACTCTTTTCTTACTTAGTATCTTGTTCTTGTCCTACTCTCATTATTTAAAAATCTTTACTGATCTCTCCTTATTTTCAAACTTATAGATGGCAGGTTCTTCGTCGTCTTCAGCCCCATGGGATCACCATTCTCATGGCGAGAGTGAGGGAGCTTTTGCGACTCTTCTACGACAGTTAATGCAGCATCTGAAATATAATCAACAGCCCATTTTCAGAGGGCGGAACACTAGAGTGATGACTATGGATTCATGGATCATGGAGGTATTCATCTATGCTCCGGATGGGCAGCTTGACCCCGTCTACTGCAGGATTGAGCACCCTCGGACCCACTGTACGGACGCTATCCAGGATGCAGCCAAGATGGCGATAGCAGAGTTGTGCAGGAGGCACAAGGAGGAGTTACGACAGTCGCCCTTCTGCTTCTTTCCGACTACCAGAGCGGGACAGACCCACCCCGAGGCTTTCCAGATCGTGGTGGACGACCCACGCCTGTCTCATCAGGTGCAGTTCACCCAAGCATCGTCCGCGACTTACGCAGAGCTCGCAGAGATAGGACTTCTCCGGATACTTCGACGCCGAGCTACGACCACTCCGACACTCTCCGAGCACACCGCCAGAGTGAGGCCGCCACGCCGACGCCAGACAGCGAGGACGGTGCCGAGGCGGAGGTGGAGCGCCTTCGAGCCGCCACCACTACACCGACTCCACCAGCTCCGTTGCTGCCCGTCCGACTCGTGACCTCGCACAAGGCTCACCGCAGGAAGAGTGTGCGACGCCCATCCGCTACTCCGACTCGACATCGGCGGATCCAGCCGAGGACGCCAGGCGCCTGTTCGGATCACCTACTTTCAGCCAGAGCCGATCACGGTCGCGTTCACGAACAACCGCCGTGGTTGTGGACAGAGTCACTCGTTTGACTCAGAGGAGGATCCCGAGGAGGAGCAGAGGAGCGATCATCGTTGAGGACAATTAGATGTTAGATAGACTACCCCTTTTCAGTTGTTTATTGATACTAGAACGCTTTTATAATGTTATGATGTAATAAAATGAATTGTACCGAGCCTTGCGCATTTGTGGTACAGCCAT
This sequence comes from Melocanna baccifera, assembly GCA_036346265.1. NCBI lineage: Eukaryota > Viridiplantae > Streptophyta > Magnoliopsida > Poales > Poaceae > Melocanna > Melocanna baccifera. The sequence continues at coordinate 21,894,529 of CM070677.1, read as the reverse complement.
TTTCAAAAGTTAATTTGAATTTCAAAAGTTGAGTTTTCTCAATCTGTTGTGTTAATCTTGTGTGATGTTTTGGGATGATAAATTGCCCTGCCTCTCATCTATGCTTTTCCTCTTTTTTCAGACTTTTCTTGATGGAGCTTCGATGGTGAACACGAGAAGTAACATCAACAACAACCCAGCGCCCAACAACAATGAAGCCCCAATTCCACCTCCGCCAGCCCAAGCTCCCAACATGGAACAAATGATGGCCATGCAACTTCAACTTCTTCAGGCTTTGGCCCAAAATCAAGTCAATCAAGCTCAACAAGTACCTATTCAACCACCGCAGTCTAAGCTCGGAATTCATGAGGACCCGACCTCCGACCTTCGCAGATCTCGCCGATCCGTTGGAGGCGGATGATTGGATCAAGGAAGTGGAAAGGAAGCTGAATCTAGCTCAATGTGCTGAACATGAGAAGGTTATGTACGCTGCTCACCAACTCCAAGGAGTTGTCGCCAATTGGTGGGACAATTATCACACGCACACCGTGATGCCCGTAACATTGGTTGGGCAGAATTTTGGAAGCCTTCCGTAATGCTCATATTCCTATGAGTATTATGGAAATGAAGAGGAAGGAGTTCCATCATCCGCAGCAGGAAACCCGAGCGCTTCCGCTTATTTAAGCAAATTCATTCAGCTATCTAGATATGCCCAGAAGATGTGGCGATCGATGCCGCAAAGATTTGGAGGTTCATGGGAGGGATAGACCCCAACCTCAAGGTTCAATTAGTCTCCAATGACTACCCTACTTTTCAGATCTAGTGAATAAAGCTTTATTGCAAGAAGATGCTCAACGCCAACTCTTTGACTCCGGAAGAGGAAGTTCCAAGCTCAGCAGTTCATGCAGCGATTCACGATTCACGCCACCACAAGACAACCGACCTCCAAGACATAGTCATATAAGGACACCGATTCCTGCACCTCGCCCTTACCTCAAGCTTCTAGAACTGAAATGCAGCCCAACTGCAAAAAACAGAAATGTAGCTGTAGGAGTGCAATGCTACAATTGCAAGAATATGGGACACTATGCCGAAGAATCGCCCACGTAAACGCTGCGGTAACCCCGGTTCGTTTCAATCTTGACCCTACACCAGCAAGAGCTCCAACCAATGGTCAAGGACGTGGAAGCCCTCAAACCCCAAGACTCCACAAAACATTAATCGAGGGCGATCAACCATGTCATCGCAGAGGCAGCGGAAGATGCACGCACGTAGTTCGGTAAGTTCCTAGTGAACTCGCATCAAAGCAATTATATTATTTGATTCTCGAGCTACACATTCTTTCGTAACAAAGGCTTTTGTTGAAAAGAATAATTGGAAAATTTGTTTGCTAAAGGACCTTATGATAGTCCAATCTCCGAAAAGAATTGAGGACTAATTTGGTTAGCCCTAGTGCAATCATAATTATAAGCGGAGTAAAGTTCCTAGCTAACCTTATTATAATAGACTCCGATGGCCTAGATATAATACTTGGTATGGATTGGTTGACCAAGTATAAGGGCGATCGATTGTGCTAATCGTGCTATTATTCTTACCAATTCGATGGAATTCGATAAGACATGAGTCCGTTATGCATTCCAGAAGGACAAGATGTTAACGCACTAAAAGGAAAAAGCTTAGAAGATGTGACAATAGTCCGCGAATACCCGATGTATTCCTCAAGATTTGCCAGATTACCACCGATCGAGAAGTTGAATTTGTTATAACCGTGCCCGCACAGCCCAATATCAAAGAGACCCTATCGGATGTCACCGATGATTTAGCGAAGTCAAGAGGCGATCCAAGAATTGTATGAGAAAGGATTCATCGCATCAAGTTCTTCGCCTTGGGAGCCCTGCTTCTAGTAAAGAAGAAGGATGGTAGTCAACGGATGTGCGTTGATTATCGAGCTTTAAATGAAGTCACTATAAAGAATAAGTATCCCTTACCTCGGATCGATGATTTGTTTGACCAACTCATAGGATCAAGTGTCTTTTCCAAGATTGATCTTCGGTCGAGGATATCATCGATTGAAGATTAGACTCAAGATATACCAAAGACAAACCTTCGCCACAAGATATGGATTATATGAGTATACGGTGATGTCTTTTGGTCCGACAAATGCACCGCATACTTCATGAACTTGATGAATAAAGTCTTTATGGATTATTTAGATAAGTTTGTTGTTGTTTTCATAGATGACATTCTTATCTATTCAAGAATAACAAAGAACATGAAGGTCATCTAAGGATAGTGTTGCAAAGACTCGTGAACACCGCTTATATGCCAAATTTAGCAAATGTGCATTTTGGTTAAAGGAAATTGAGTTTTTGGGACATGTGATCTCAGTGAAGGAGTATCTGTAGATCCTGGAAAAGTTAAGGATGTATTAAATTGACTCCACCCAAGACAAGAATCGAGATCCAAGTTTTCGGGATTAGCTTACATTATCGTCGATTTATTGAAGGCTTTTCCAAGATTGCGGACCTTTAACCCACTGTTAAAGAAGGAGAAGAAATTTGAATGGAGTAAATCTGTGAGGATAATTTTCAAGAGTTAAAGAAAAGGTTAACTTCAGACTGTTCTGCATGTTACCCGATATTCGAAAAGATTTTGAGGTATTTTGTGATGCTTCAAAACAAGGTCTTGGTTGTGTACTAATGCAAGAAGGAAGGGTGGTAGCTTATGCATCAAGCGATTAAGACCGCATGAAGAAAATTATCCCACTCATGATTTAGAACTAGCTGTCATTGTGCATGCTCTAAAGTTATGGAGGCATTACTTAATCGAGAATCGGTGTGAGATATATACAGATCATAAAAGTTTAAAGTATATATTCACCCACTGACCTTAATTTGAGACAAAGAAGATGGCTCGAATTGATCAAGGATTATGATGTGGGAATACACTATCATCCGGGAAGGCTAATGTAGTGGCGATGCTTTGAGTCGGAAGATCTATGTTAACAATATGTTGATTCAAGACAATCACCAACTCTTCGTGAAGAATTTCAGCGCCTCAATTTGGAAGTGATAAATGAAGGAATTTCGTCTACGTTAAGAGTTCAACCCACTTTAGAAGATCGATCAAGACAAACTCGGAAGGATGATGAGTATGTTAAAGAGATAAAAGAGAACATGAAGAAAGGTAAAGCACTGGTTCTCGGAAGATGAAGAAGGAATTCTTTGGTTTGGAAAAAGGATTCTAGTACGAAAAAGGAAATAAAAGATTTAATTCTAAAGGAAGCTCATGAATCAAGATATTCTATTCATCCCTAAGTACAAAGATGTACCAAGATTTAAAGGAAAGATTTTGGTGGATCAAGATGAAACGAAATTGCGTAATATGTAGCTTTATGCGATATATGTCAAAGGGTTAAGCAGAACACCAACGACTGCCGGTCTTTTGCAACCTCTGCATATACCTGAATGGAAATGGGAGGAAATTGGAATGGATTTCATAACGGGACTACCAAGAACCAAGTTGGGTTATGACTCAATTTGGGTTATAGTTGACCGTTTAACAAAAGTTGCTCATTTCATACTAGTGAAGACTACATATTCGGAGATAGATTGGCGAGCTTTACATGTCAAAAATTGTGTGTTTGCATGGAGTTCCAAAGAGGATCGACGATAGAGGAACACAATTTACCTCAAGATTTTGGTGAAGCTTCATGAAGTTTTGGGCACCAATTTAAATTTGAGATCGCTTATCATCCTCAAACAGATGGTCGACAGAACGGTAAATCGGATATTGGAAGATATCTTGAGAGCATGTGCTTTAGCCAATAAAGCCACTGGGATCAAAGTTTGCCCTATGCGGAATTCTCATATAATAATAGTTATCAATCTAGTCCAAGATGTCTCCGTTTGAAGCCTTGTATGGCAGAAAATGTAGAACGCCGTTATATTGGTCAGAGACCGGAGAGAGTCAAGTATTCGGACCGGATGTCTTGAAGTTAGCAGAAGATCAAGTTCGCTTAATCCGAGACCGATTGAAAACAAAGATGCACTGCATAAAAGAGTTATGCCGATAATCGTCAAGAATGTTGGAATTTACGCCAGGCGATCATGTGTATCTGAAAGTGTCACCTATGAAAGGGATGCGTCGATTCAAAGTCAGTGGTAAGCTTGCCCCAAGGTATATTGGACCATTTCTAGTTATAGCAAGAAGAGGTGAAGTCGCTTATCAGCTAGAACTTCCTCCTCAGTTGTCAGATGTACATGATGTATTTCATGTATCACAGTTGAAAAAGTGTTTGAGAGTACCAGAGGAGTTGATACCGTTTGAGGATGTTGATTTAAAGGAAGACTTGACGTACCCAGAATTTCCTATCAAGATTTTAGAAGAGGCAGAACGCCGCACAAGAAACAAGACTATCAAATTCTGCAAAGTGCAATGGAGCAACCGCCCGTAATCGAAGCAACTGGGAACGAAGAGGATCTTGAGCGAGTTTCCGATCTATTTCTCGATTCTTCCGAATCTCGGGTGAGATTCCTTCTAAGTGGGGTAGGCTTGTAACATCCTAATTTTTGCTTTTATTTTGAAGAAATAATTTTAAATTAATTATTTCCAATTATCTGGAATTTTCAGAATTTAAAGTTTCTGTTGAAAAGAAAATTTAATATCAAAATAAGTTGGAAATATTTTTCATATGTTTAAAACATTATCAGTGAATTATGTGAATTTTTCTGGAATTTTTGGAATTTATTTGGTATTTTTCTGACTATTTTAAAATCCTCTACTAATTTCTGAAATGTATAAAAGATTTAAATATCCAAACTTTTCCTCGGGTTGACACTTGTCACCCATCCGTTCGCTCTCCCTCCGGCCGAGCTAATCCCCGCCGTCTACGCCTCATCCCGCCTCCCCTCCCTCTCGCTGCGCCAAGTGTCGCGCATCCATCGGCCGCCCGCCATCTCGACTAATACTCAAAAGGGTTGATCGCCCTTATTGGGTAGGCTGAGCCTCCCCGCCCGACTGGTTATCGCCGCCCGCTCTCTTCCCTCCCCGCTCCCTCGGCGCGCGTTCGAGCCCCGCTCCGCGCGCGAGGTTGAGTTCTTTTTTTTGGATTTGCGCCGACAGCCGGCCCCACTGTCGAGACCGGGTTGCGTGGACTCACCGCGGTGGTCCCACTGCCGAGCCGTCGCCCCGACGTTTCGCCCCGACCGTTCTCATCCGCGTTGCCGCCATTGAGCCGCTCACCCGCCTGCCTCTCCGCCTCCGACCGCTCCGCCGCCGGCACGTCCGGAGAGACCGTCGCGTTGCAGCGCCATTAAACGCCACCGCCCTCGCGAAGAGACGCCATTTCGCGCGTGAAGCGCCGTAACCGCCGCTATTAACACCGGCGAGGACGTGCGCCCCGTTCTTCCTCCGCCGTGCATAAAACAAGCCTCGCCGCTCTCTCCCTTCGCAACCTCTCTCTCTCTCCGCTTCGCGTGCGTTCATAGCCGTAGTCGCCGCCGTGATTCAGCGTCGCCGCCGACGAAGTCGCCGCCGCCCGGTAAGCCTCGCCGCACCGAACGTCTCGCGCGCCCCTCGGTCGCGCGCGGCGCCGCTGCCGCGGTCACCGCTTCCTCGGTCCGCGTGCTCGAGTCGCGCCCGCGCGCGCTCGCGTCGCGCGCGCGACGCGCGACGCTGCTGGGCCACGTTGCGTCGCCGATCGCTCGGACTCCGCCGCACACGCGTCATCCCACCGCCTGCGTTCACCGACGGCCGGATCACGCGCGACGCAGTTTCCATCTCGGCCGCCCACTCGCGCTTCGCCTCGGTCACGCGCCGCCCGCTGCGGCGTCACTCCAAGCGACGCCGCGCGGGCGGGCTGCCACGCGTCGCCATCGCGCGGCTTCCGCTTCCACGCCGTGCCATCCCGCGCCGCCGGATCTGGATCGACACACCGGATCACGCCGCGCGTCAAGCCCATGGCCGTCCGATCCACCTCCACCGACAGCCGCGCAAACCGCCACGTCAAACCTGTCCGACGTGTCATGCCACGTGGCAGACACGTGTCTGCCACGCCGAGCCACGTCGACAAAACCCCGCCACGCCAAGACTCCACACACACTCGCCGCCACGCCGCGCCGCTGCCGTACACGCGTGGCGCACCGGCGGCACCCACGCAGGCGCACGCCGGCCGCCGCCGCCGTTAATCCTTAAGAGGATTACCTACCCTTATGGGGTAGGCGGTGCCTCCCCGCTCACTTGGCTAGCGCGCTCTCTTCCTCCCACTTCTGTGCTGCTCGAGCCCGCTCCGCGCGAGGTTGAGTTTCTCCGTTTTATCCGCGACGACACTGGTCCCACCCGCGACCACCTCTCTGCACCCGTCACTGTCCAGTGGGTCCCATACGTCAGAGACTCATTTTAAATGAACTCGCTGACCAGTGGACCCCACCTGTCGGTAATTTCCGAATTTATAGATTTAATCAAATCTGAAAATTTCAAATAGCCATATCTTTTTCATTTTAACTCCAAATTGGTCCATTCAAATTTCTAAATTTATCTAAAATTCCAATCTTTCAGTTGGTATATTTATTCTCAATTTTTAGTTTTTAGTTTATTTTATTTATCTGGTTTTTCTCGATTCTCGTGTAGAGGCCGATTTGTCCGAGGATATTCAGGACCAAGCTCCGGAAGGTTTCAACCCAGTGCAAGAAGGCAAGTCTCCTTTGACCATTTTGCTCCTATGTTTTGCAAGTTTCCTTTGATCAACTTGCTCCAATGATTTATAAAATGATTAGGTAGTTATTTTAAAATTATTGCATGCTTATGTTATATCAAGTGATAATTTAATTTAGAAAATTTAGTTAACTACCCAATTTGCTATACCTTCCATTGAAAATTGTTTATCTTGTACCATTGTCAACTTAGGATATCCCTTTTGACTCAATAATGAGTTAGTGTTACAATTGTTGAATGTTTAAATACTAGCAAATGCTTAGCGTAGCAAATAAATATAATAATACTCAAATGAGAGTCATGTTTACCAAATGCTTTGATGAATGATTTGTTTGAACATTGGTAATGGAGGTTACCATTGTTAAATGTTTTGTTTGAAAAGTGGTAATGGATGTTACCACTGTTAATTTGAAAATAAAAATGAAATTCAAAAGGAGAAGTTGACAAGGGTGGATGGAAGGTTTGGCTGGTGCAGTTAGCACGAGAATGTTTGGAATTGTGAATGAGCCACCCTGGTCGTTTAAGGACCGACCCTGTGCTGAATGTGGATGCGATGGATTCTTCCCGGAGGATTAGGACTCGTTTCCCCAGTCAATTGCCTGTGGCAGATTGATGGGTCGATCAATTTATCTTTTGTGCTTCCGCTGTGTTTAATTTTTTTGTTTTAAGGTTCTGTGAACGTTTGTTAGGCAATGGCCTATGTTAACTTCAGTTACTATAGTAATAAAGCGTTGTTGGCAATGTATCATCTTTTCTGTTTGAACTGTGTGTACTAGCATTGATCTCTGGGACTAGTACAGTAATACACAGGGGGTCTAGGAGTTTTTACTCCGGGTCTCACAGAAGGCCAAGAATTAGGTCGCGAAACCCCAGTTGGCTACCTGTGGGCAAGTCCTGAGGGTCCCACTTTTGTGAAGATTTCCGCTGCTGCATTCTTTGTTTTCGGCCTAATCGGCCCATGTAAGTTACTACTGTGTAATTTATGCTTCCGCATAATATATGTTTTTGATATACAGTGATATACCTGTGAGCACTAGCTACTGATCCAGGAAATAGTGCAGAAATCACAGAGGAATTTGGAATGAATAATTTCGGTTCCGACATTTCACTTCTTTTTGGTCCATGTCTTGTAGAGCCTCCTATATACATGGTGTGCACAAGTATGTTATTATCATATGCATCTTGCTCAAATTGCCCGTGACATGTATGAAAATAGTTCAATAGCTTAAATTCCAATCATATGTTTATATATATCAAAATATTGTTATTGATAATGGATCTATCATCAATCAGCAAAAAGGGAAGATGGTAAGTTCAAGCTCAATTAAATTGGTTTTGGTGATTAATGACAAATCTAAATGTGAACCTAACTGTTGATGATAAATCTAAGTATGAGACTAACTTGTTTATTAAGTATGATATTATTTAGTGTCATTTGGATGAAAAGGTAAAATTATGGAGATATGCATTCAATGTCATATTCTTATATCTTGTTGGATTACTCGGATTCAAAATATAGGTTGAACTCCACCAAAAGTCTAACTTGAATATGTGTTTTTGTTTTTATTACACATTCTTGTATAAACATATTTAGAGGGACTTCACTCTATATTTTGAGATTTCATTAGTATTGATCCAAGTTTCTGTATCCACATATAATGGGATCTCTACTTTGAAATATATCATTTGAGTATATAAAACTTACGTAGTTCATATATACTTATATTGCTTTATATTCAATTATTTACAATTGTAGTGGTTGTCATCAATTACCAAAAAAAAAAAATCGAAGAATCTAGACTCACTATTATAAGTTAATGGTATGTTTTGGTAATTAATAATAATCACATAGTGGGACTAACTTTTTCCATGAGTTAGATGAATAGATTACATTTAATGATGATGGAGACTTTGGATAGCATCATAAGTTGATCATCATCAAGTCAAGATTCAAGAAGAGGATGCATCATGTGTTGATGCACATCAAAATCCTAAAAAGAAGATGATCATAAGTTGAAGTTAAGAGAAGACCTATCATGTATTGATAGAGGATACTTGAAGGATATATAATGGGTTGATGCATGTTAAGACAATGATCTAGAGTTGAAGTGAGTATGTGTGCGATCAAACTTTAGGAGGATACTCAAGACAAAAGTATAACTAGTTAGGGCTAAGGTTGTGTTCATAGTTGAGAGACCATGTGGAGGTATCCCCATGTTTGTGATGAGTAATTGACAGTTGGTTTAGTGAGTTTGAGTTTGTGTTGGGTATTCTAGGGTTGAGTACTTTTACTAGTGCTATTGTTGTTTATGCTGTTTCGTACGGTGCTATATGATGGTTTGCTTGTCTGCGTGGCTGCAGGACTTTGGAGCTAGATCATGGTGAGGAGAAATTGAGAGTGTGCTGCACATTTTGGTTATGGAGTGTGTTCCTGCGTGTGTGGGCTCTCCCCAAAATGTGATAGCATGTAGTGAGAAAAGGGTTTGAGAGGGCTGTGTTTTGACTCAATGTAATCATTCCTATGTAAGCAGTGAAAGTTATGAATCAATTTGGTGAAGTTCTGAGCATTGAGCACTTCAATTTCTTTGCTTCTGTTGGCTGAGAACTGCTCCCCCCTTTTCCTCTGCTTACAATTATTTTTAGGGTTTCTTGGCAAGGGGTTGAAGGAATCCTTTATTCCCTTTCATAAGAAGGTTTGAGTTTTTGTTTTTCTTGTCCTGAGTTCTTTGCTAATCTCCTTGCAAAATTTCTTGAGCAAAGAATTAGAGATTGGAAAGAAATTTGGAATTATATCCTCTCTCTGCTCATTTTCAGATTTTAGCTCAAATCCTGAATTCTTGATCTTTTGATAAAATCTTTTGGTCTCCAGGTTTCCAATGCCTTTTGAAACATGTTCTTGATCTTTAGGTCTGAAAAAGAAAATCAATCTCTCTGAATTTCTGTTGTCTCTTTACTGTCTTCAGTTCTCAGTGTTTGCTTTTCGGTCTGTTTGCTGGAATCGGTTGCAGCATGCTGTTTCTCTCGGGTGGCAATAGAAACTGAACTACCTTGTCCTACTTTCTGTTCGGAAGATTGTAGTACTGCAGTTTCTTGCTCTGTGCGTTTTGCATGCCGAACTGAAGCAGTGAAGGTAGTACTACCTTGCGCAGTCCCTTGCAGCTGCCTTTTGCATGGCGAACTGAAGCAGTGAAGGTAGTAATTAAGTGCTGCAGTCCATTGTGCCGAACTGCAGTCTGCAGTTTCTCTCTTGTAGCCTTTTCGGTTCAGTTTCAGATGTATTCGGCCAGTTGCTGCACTGTATTTTCTTCAGGTTTCTAGCTCTGCCGTGAGCTGCTGTTCAGATTTTTCCTGTGTGGTGTACTCGGCCAGCAGCAGCCATTCTTCAGTCTATTTCCTTGCTGTGCCGACTGAAACCAGTGTCTTTCTTACGGCTAGCAGTTCAGCAGTGGAAAGGCAACGAAATTTCTGCTTTTTCAGCAGCGCCCTATTTCTTCTGTAGCTTATCTCGGCAGTTTGTCTTATTGCAGATTTCAGCTTCTCCTCTGCTCTGTATTGTCTGCAGTTTGTGCACCTTCTTTAAGTCAGATTTCAGTAGTATTTCTACTCTGTAATTTGAGCAGATTGTGCACCCTTTTAGCTCAGTTTTTCATCTCTCAAATTTCAGATTTCAGTCTGCAGCGGATAAGGCTTTCAGTGTTCAGTTTTAAGATTTTGGCCAAGCAGTGAACAGCCCTGTGAATTTCATTGATAATGCTTGTGTGTGTTTGCTAGAAGATGTGAATGCCCAGTTAGTATGTGTGTGCTTTGTGGAGCAGCAGTCCTTGCAACTTGCCAGTGCTCTTTTGGTAAGATATTTCCTTGAAATATATGTTGATAGGTCCAGAAATTAAGTGTGCTTTTAAGGAAGTATGTGTTGATCTTTCTTTGCCAATACTGTGAGTTTCTTCAGTAAATTGGCAAATTTGGTTTCGTCTACCTTTGAGCGAATCACTTCTCACTTCATAGCTAATATAGCTATCGGAGAAGAGAATCTGAGTGTGAATACTAGGGGCGATTTTTGAAGGCACATTCCGATCCTACAATAGTCTTTTACCAATTTTGGTGTTTGGTTAAAAGACTAAATTACTAGTATAGATTTGTTATACCATTAAGAGAGATCTTATCTAGTAGCTTGAATCTCAACATGTGTTGATAGTTCAATCTCGCTTGCTCTAACTCTTTATAACATGATGCTATTATTTGTGAATGTGTTTTGCGAATAGTTGAGACCCATATATCTAATAATTGTAACATATGACTATACTTTGTAAATATATTTTAAAAATGATTGAAGTCCATGTACTTACTATTTGTGGTATGATCTAAGTTTGCAAATATATTTTGTAAATTGTTGGAGGTCATGGATTATCTCTGGGTGCGGTCTAAGATTGTTTATTGCTATTTCCATATACTTGGACCATGATATTGACTCTTTAGATTTCTTATTATTTCTATATTGATTTAATGTGCTTGAAATCATACAAATAGGTGGGTTGTGTAGACTCTGAATACGGTTTTCATAGAGTCTAAGATCACTCAATTATGACATCGGAGTCAAAAGTTATGACTATTTTTTCCAGTGTCATCTGTGCTAAAATCCGAAAATGGTAGTACCACCCTTATACCTGTGGTATGACTATCCAAAGGTACTATTAGCCCCTGTGAGTGCGGTACTACAGCACCACAGCGGTACTACAGTGTGGTAGGTCCGATTTTTATATGGCGGTACCTTTTTCTAAATAGCATGTTTTTGGGAGTTTTTCCTTCCCTTGAAAATGGTAGTATCATATGATCAGAATGGTACTACCGCTCGGCGGTAGTACTGGGCCCTATGAGTGTGGTAGTATCGCACTAAACTCCAACAGTTTAGTAGATGCGGTAGTACCGCCAACCTATAGCGGTAGTACCATAAATACCAATTTTTTGGGGATTTCATCTTCAATGGCTAGTTTGTTTGTGTGCGGTATAAATACATTGGTGAAAGTCAAGCTAGAGGCTTGACCTATTACTCTTGGAGGTTTCCAACTCCTACACAGCGTTAGAGGTGTCTTGTCCGGTGAACTCTTCAAAGAAGATTGTGAAGAGGCCAGGTGTGTTGTGAAGGTTGGAGCTTAATTACCTGTCTAGAGTAGGAAAGAGCTACTATTAGTGGAATTGAGGTATTTAGCTTAATTGGTAGAGCCGGTCTAATTTATTTGGATTTATCTCAACATGGATTAGAGGACACCAGCAAGTCTCCGAATAACACGATAAAAAACTGTGTCATTTTGGTTTGTTCTCTTGTGCTCAATATACATTCAAGCAATTTATATTCATAGAATTAAATTGATTGCTTGTTACCCTAGGATTGCAAACTTTTGACATAGATTTAGGTTGTTGGTGCACTTAGTGAGATTAGTTGATTTAGTCCTTAATTGAGAAAAATTATTTTGATTTATGCTTCCACATATAAACCTCAGTTTTGACTAAAGAAAATTGAAAACCACCTACTCACCCCCTCTGGTTAGCCTCCTCAATCCTACATTGGTGACTCTCTCCTAGCCATGGCATTGGATGGCATTGTTCTGCTACTACTGCTGGGGTCTGTAGAAGCCCCAAATTCCAGGTTAATCATATTTGTAAACTAATTGTTCTATTCGAATATAGTTGCTCCTTTACTCGCCTCTTTTGTACACTCCTTTAATAGCCTCTTTTGAAGTTCTCTATTAACAATTTTCTATGCATTTCCCTTTTCATCAATTTATTCCAGGTTCTAGTTGTTTTCTCTTCAAATAGAGAGATGTTGCGGCAGGTGGCATTGTCATTATAGGATGTTTCACAAAGCTCATTCTATTCCCGTTCCTTCTGCTCTAGGTTAGTTTTTGTCTTTCCTCCCTGGAGATGCTCCTGTCTCGGTGACTTTGATTCAGTTTGTGAAAGATACACAATCAGATAGGGCTAAAAATAAAAGATAAATGCTTCTATGCTTGTCTTTGTTGTACCAAGGATGATGCTCACTGCCTAATTGCGCTGGTCTTAGATTATTTCTGTCTCCATCTTTGTCCTTGTTTGTTATATTCTGTGTCCTTGCCTATGGTTAGGTCTGCTTGGTGTTAGCTACCGGCTGTGCTTACTTCTTGGTTTTTGGTTATTGTGTGTGTGTTCAATACTGCTTATGTTGCTCAATGCGCGTATAAATGTAGGCTAGTTTGCTACTTACTATATATTTCACTGTTTGCCTTCATGTATCTGCTACTTATTGTATGTTTCACTATGTCTGCTAGCATGTTATTAGTGATATGAGGCTAACGCTTTTATATATTTTCTTAATGCAATGTTGGATAACTAAGCTACTCTTTTAGTAAGGACAAACAAGTAGATAATAAACTAAAAATTGATACCGTACATGAGATCCAAGAGACTCACTGCCAATAATGTAGCTAACATCTTGAGAGTGCATTTGAATGAAAGCTTCCGCCATGAATCAATTAGTATCTTCCCTTTTCTTATGGATCTATACCTTTGGTTCTTGCTCTAAAATATTTATTTTGTTTTATATTGTATGATAGGTTCTCTATTCATGGGAATTTATGCTTGCCACAGTTTGGGTTTTTTCTTGTCTAATTCAGTGATGGGATTAATATGATGCTACACTCCCTATGGCGCAAGGAGAAGAAGAAAAGAAAGAAGCGGCCGGCCTCAAAGGCGGTGCTGTATCCGCCACGTGCACTGACGATCAGTGGTGTTGCATCCGCCACGTGCATTGAGAACCTTTTACCACTTCTTGCTAGTGGATTGGCACCTATGATGCCCTATTTTTGTGCAAGCTGCCTTGCTGCTAGATTAGCGGCTACATTGGCTGCACCATAGGGTCATGTGTCAATCGGTCACCGCGATTTTTTTTGTATGTCAAGTAAGAGCTTTCTATGTTTCTTCTCACCTATGCATCCATGACATCTGCATGGTACATATTTGATGACTTTCCCCTTTGGTCGAGCATTGCCTTTTTGAGTTCAAGATGCAGGTATATTATGTGTCCTTGCCTATGGTAAGGTTTGCATGGTGTTAGCTGCCGACTGTGTGTAACACCCCAGGACCCACATTATCCTAGGATACCACTAAACCACTCTACAAGATAGCCAATTTACATGATAACATAAACTGGCAATAATTTTCTAAATCATGATAAACCAAGCGGAAGCATACTAAAACAAAGGTAATGGAACACTATTAGTTAAGGAACAACTGCTATTAATTTTAACCAATTAAAGCGAACCACAGTCTAAAATTATTAGTTATACAAGATCAACAATGAGAGTAAAGATGAATAACCGGAGACTACACTTATTTATTACAATATTAAACATCATATGGTGTGTGACAGTGATGTGCCGCTCTACCCTTCACATGCATGCTCGAGAATCACCTGGAAGGGGGAAAACAAGAGTGAGATAAAATCTCAGCAAGCAAACTGTTTAACAAGCTAATCAAACTACAATGTTGTTAATCATCAATATTTATTCTCCACAGTGACCACAAATATAGCCCTAACCATATTTACTACCAACAATAATAAAACATTAGCAATAAATCTTGTTTGTCTACTTCATAACTTCAACCAACTACCACTACCAATGACAGGAAAGTATCAATAGGTTTTACTTCACTATCTTTATTATTTCTCGCATTCATAACTGCTATCAACAGTTACCATAAGAGAAAATAATCTCATACCACAATCTCAATCCCTACCATACCACAAGGGGTGAACTCTATTCCATGACCACCGCCACATTTCTCAGAACACAAGTGTCTCTCATGAGCCACATCCACAATACAACTATGAAGTTGCATTTATTTGCAAAATAACTTCACCACAATACATTGCATAAGTATGCAAATAATCTTTCCACAATGCAATGCATATGAATGCTCATGCTCCACTGCACCCTTACCCAACAAGGTAAGAGTGTGCATCGTACTACGGCAATGTACAATGCTGTACCGGTACGGTCGTGGCTATAAGCGGCGACATCCACAATGCAAATGTCATGACATGATATGAATGTTATGATATTCATAAACCACAATAATTTAACCACAAAGATCAACAACATAATGATCAAGAATACTTTCTCATAATCCACATGTGTCTCAATAAGCACAATGCCAATGATACTTAAGATCATTACCACATAGCCCACATTCGGCTCACCAAGATCATAATCAATTGATCTATAGGGAAACCTACCACATAGTCCACCATATATTCATCAAGAATGCTACCCCCCACAACCATAAGTATTCAATAAGAATACTACCACCTATACCACCATATGTTCATAAAGAATACTACTCCACAACTATATTTCTTTCATCAAGAACAATTTCACATACCCACAAATAAACCATCAAGATCATAAACAGTTGAGTTCTTAAAATACTACCACATGGACCATATTGAGGAAACATGTAATAATGTCATAGCACCTCAAATTAAGAGAATAAATTATTGTGAAGGTAGAATAATTAACAAGTTAAACATGTAGCACAACCGCTACGTTTACTTGCCTCTACCGGCGAAGCGACGAGATCACGCTCGATCAGAAGCAATCCTCCTGTCCAAAAAGGTACCTCTCAGCACAATACACAGCAATACAATCATGACTCTCAAAGAAAAGTGTCGCCAAAACCCTACACCCCACAACATCCTTCCCCGCGCAACGGTTCTACAATATTCCCACTGCAGTGGCGCTGCTTAACATTTTCTTATTTTTAAAAATATAAAACTAATCATAGCAAAAGTTATATATCTAAATTCCACACTTAAACACCTACACTTTTCATGTAGATCACATATTTTTATCTTGTCATTAACAAGGTGATATCTAATGCACAAAACAGAGGACGTCCTCTGTTCTGAAAGTCTGGACAGCCGACTTGTAACGCGTCCCCAGAACAGATCATGGCTCTACAAATTCTGGTTCTTTTACAGAAGCTAGATTATGGAATTCCCTACCTTTTCCTCAATTATAACCAAAAATTTAAAAATCATCTTCTACCCTAATTCCCATCTGAACAGCGGTCTGTCCCTGTATGCACCCCTGATGGATAGCAAGATTTCAGACCCTGGTACGCCTAAATTACGCGGCCAAAAAATCTGAAAAAAATAAGTAGATGCGTATCGTCGTCCTCTACGTTTTTCCGTTTGGGGAGACCCTCAGGAAAAATCTTTTTCGGGGTCTAAACGGCACGAACAGCAACATCAATGCGAATCAATCTCTGAGACAAACAAAGCAGGATTCTCTAATCGGGGGTTCTAAATCCTAATCCCCACCAAAACCTTGGGCTATGAACCCTAAAATAGCAGAAATCAGAGAGATTGGGATGAGGAAGAATTACCTAGAGGATTGGGATCACCCTCTTCTTCCTCTCCTTCTCCTTCCCTTCTTCTCCTTCCCTGTCTTCCTCTCCTTCCTCTTCCCTTCTTCCTTCTTCTCCTTCTCCTTGCAGCAGCACTTGGGTAGAGGGGAGGCGCAAGGAGGCAGGGGGTGGCAGCTTGGGGTGGGAAAAAGGGGGGAGGGGCCAAGGGAGGGGGTTTATAAAGGGGGTGCTAGGGTTTGGGAGGGGGTACGGGCCCCCGTTTGGGCTGGCTGGCCCACCCCTCCGGACAGCCCAAAACCTCCTAATTAATTATTTTAATTATTTTTTTATTATTTTAGACTATTTCGAAGAATTTATTTTTACCTCTCGCGATTTACCGAAAATCCGGGTGACTCCGCGATTAATTTAGGAACCGACGCCGAAACGACATTTAGGATATTACACTATGCTTGTTTATGCTTGGTTTTTTTGGTTATTGTGTTTGTTCATTACTACTTATGTTGCTCAGTGCGCGTATAGATGTAGGCTACTTTGCTACTTACTATATATTTCACTGTTTGCCTTCATGTATCTGCTACTTATTGTATGTTTCATTATGTCTGCTAGCATGTTATCAGTGATATGAGGCTAATGCTTTTATATATTTTCTTAATGCAATGTTGGATAACTAAGCTACTCTTTTAGTAAGGGCAAACAAGTAGACAATAAACTTAAAATTGATACTATACCTAAGATCCAGGAGACCCACTGCCAATGTAGCTTACATCTTGAGAGTGGATTTGAATGAAAGCTTCCACCATGAATCAATTAGTATCTTCCCTTTTCTTATGGATCTATACCTTTGCTTCATGCTCTAAACTATTTATTTTGTTTTATATTGTGCGATAGGTTCTCTATTTATGGGAATTAATGCTTGCTGTAGTTTAGATTTTTTCTTGGCAAATCATAGATGGGATTAATATGATGCTACCGACTAAAGTGCAAAATTTGTTAGTGATGTGATGATGCACACCAACAGAAAAGAAAGGTGCTAGATTCATTTTATGTGCTTGTCCAAAAGATGAGGTAGCTCTTATCTCTTATACAATGACAGTCATTGATCATGGCTTTATTACACAAATTTGGTGTGTTTTAGTACATGCTAGGTTTACATTAGTTTCATATGTTATTGTCAGCTCAAGTTTAGGTTTTGGTTTCAACAAATAGAAATTTCCAAAATTTTGGTTTATTGTGGTTCATCACGTTTTACATGAAATTACTAAAATAGTTGGATCATTGTACGAGATGAGTTGTGCAACAAAACATGCCCCCATTACTTTCCTTTTTGTAGGGACTTTTGACTGTGAGAACCGTGTTTGAGATCAATGTGTGCCTTTGTATGTTAGATCAATTTCTTTTTGATAGAGTGTAATGATTAATTATTTTATTGATCGCGAAGGCTTTCTCAGCTAATCAGAACGTATGTGCACCTGTACAGGAATGATATTCGCTACAAGCATTGTTTCTATGTCTATGATATGAGAGGTGCTTCAATGCTTTCCTTTCTAATAAGAGTAGCACTAATCTCAGAGCAAATGAAGAGGTAAGTAACATTTATCCACCA
Organism: Melocanna baccifera; assembly: GCA_036346265.1. NCBI lineage: Eukaryota > Viridiplantae > Streptophyta > Magnoliopsida > Poales > Poaceae > Melocanna > Melocanna baccifera. The sequence continues at coordinate 21,876,831 of CM070677.1, read as the reverse complement.
TTCGTCCTGCTTTAAAAACTATGCAAATCACTATTGAGGAAAGCATCGAAGCACCTCTCATGTGTTTCGGGAAGTGAGGGTTGGTTATTTTTTATTATATACCTCTAGGTGACCTTTTGAGGTTTTATGACAGTTTTTTCCTTAACAGTAAAGTGGTACATGATTTCATTCCTTTGCTTTCCACACGTCAGCAATTTTGTTAGTGTTAACATTGCGCTTTCTAATTTCAGATCGCTGAGCTATCATAAATTCACAAACATAATTGACTTTACATGTTTTCGGCAGTTGTACAAAGGAATGACATGTTGTCGGACCCAGATTTGAAATCCAGAATCTTCTGTGATTCCACCGCACTATTCCCTGGATAATAGATAGTACTCACAATATATTGCTATTATCATTTCATACATCGCATGATGATCATACAATCAAAGTATAATTTACATTAGAGTTTTAAAAATACGTCACATCGGGTAACTGTTTTACATAACAGGCCTCCCAGGCCAAATAATTACAACCAAAAGTATAGCAGCGGAAACAAACACATTAGCGGGACCAATAAGCCACAAGCAGGCGACTGGGGGTAAATGTGTGCATCTATATTGCCTAACCCTAGGTAATATAGGCGCACACCCTTACGGCAAGTCTACATACTTAGAATTAGACATTTTAAAATTCGTCCTAGTTGCAATCGTCAGCTCCTTGGCTTGGCACATCCTCGTAGGCATAATGATCATGCCCTCCTGCCTCTGGGTATGATTATGCGAGTGTGAGCACACTAACCACCGTGCTCAGTGAGCCAATACACAGAATGCAATTATATAACATGCATGACTTTACAAAGGATAGACTCGGGTTATTTTATTTTGCTGGAAATTACATTTTAAAAGGCTTAAGATATATGTATAAGAATTTTTCTAGACCTAGCAATTTGGACTAAAACCATAATGCATTTGAGTAAAAGATTGGTGATGATAGTATTGACACAGATTACATCCACCGTTACATGTCACCTGCACCATATATCTATTTTTCAGCATTATAGCCGCTTAACTTATCTCTGGGATGACACCCAGGACAACACAAACCAGGACAGTCCATCGTTCTTTATTTTTCCATTCCAAGTCCCAACCTTTAAAATTGTTTTTGAAATAGAACTATATCGGAGTTAAGTTCCCATGTCCGCTCTTGACCGTGGGCACGACTATTCGAATAGTTTTGACACTGCAGAGTTTATACACTTTCACCACAAGAGACAATCCGCTCGTTGCCCCGCATCATTCCTTAGTTATGCAGTTGAGTAGACCGTCACAGTAACCTTTTAAAACTACCTAGTCTCGGGGTCTCATCTCACTTTATGGGCCGTTCCCACTTACGGTAGGTCCCATACGTTGCGCGAGATGTTAATCACTATTACTAGCACCTCTAGGCTCCACTCCCCATAGTGCTAGTAATATAGATAAACAAATCACCCTCCACTCAGTGTCCCTTTAGCCACAATAGGCTCTGGCATTCCGGCACTTCTTTCCCCCGACCTGTGAGATGAGTCCGAGGTTCGATAGGGTTTACTTAGCCAAGTTGCACTTTGCAAACTTGTGGTTGTACTATTTTACAATGAGAGGTCATGACCCGATTAGGTCCTTAGGTTATCTGGGCAGTTCTATCACAATCCACACACTTGTGCATTCCAATGCACCATGCCCCCGATCCATCCGCCTAGATGTTTAAGCCATTTGGGGATTTTTGGGAGTATATAAATAATGATCATTTTAAACATACATGACCATTGTCAACTACTACTTTCCCCAAAATTGCTCTTGCATTTGCATATGATGTTGGGGTATTTTAAACATCCCCGAAGGCTAAGCAATGTTAAGCCATAAGCATAATCGTAATTTATTCTTTTGGAACATTATCATTATAGCTTTACCTAAGGATATAACAAGGTCCATTTTTCAATATGTCGGAAAGGTATATTATTGGCATGTAAATAAAAGGGGCAGCTAACTAAGTATTAAAAGCAAACATACAGCTTCACATAAAATAACAGCATGCCTTTGCTATTTTAAAATGTAAATAATTTGCAAATGGGAAGTCAAAATGATGAAAGTATTGACTCGCTTGGTTTACAATTGTCCTGGACTTGCTGATCTTGACTCGCGTCTGTTTCGTATTCTTCCTCTTAGGCCTTGTATGCTAATTTTACGTTGAACGTACATTTAAAAAAGAATAAAAAGAATTAACATAACCTAATAAACTCTCATAAAAAATTTAAACAAGCTCAAAAATTCAAGATTTTGGTTTCATTGGAAAGAGGGTGAATTTAGACGAATTTTGAAAATTGTTTCACTAACTTTGGAGTTAAAACGAATTAGTTATGAATTTTTAATGTTCTCAGCCGATTTAATTTAGAAAATAAAATCAAAATCATTATTTAATCCGCAGGAGAGAGGGTACATTAGACTAACAGGTGAGGTCCATGGATTATTTTATTTTTCTTTTTCTTTCACTGAGAAGCGGGACCACTGGCTTTTTATAACTGTTTTCAAGTTTCTGAGACTTATACATGGGGTCCACTAGGGTTTAAATTTCTTGACTGTGCCAGAGACTAACACGTGGGGTTCACCGAGATTTATTATCTCTCTTCTCTGTGTCACTGACGGGTGGGGCCTACGGGATTTATTATCGCATCTGACAATGACAGGTGGGGCCGAATAACGGTTTAATTTAACTCAGGCCCACTTTCCAGATAATCATTATCACTAATGATGGTTATTAGCATTTAATTACATGAGCTAATTAAATGGTCGAGATGAACAGTGCCATCTCCTACCTCCTGATTCCGGCGAAGCTTGTCGCCGGCGGAGGAGACGGCGGCCGACCATTAAAATTCCAAAAATGGACTCTACGTGCTTGCGCCTGCCTCTGTGCTTAGTATCGTCAACCAATTTGGCCGAAGTATTGGCCGGCGGTGAGCCTGAGCGGCGGCGGAATAGGACAAGGTGGGCTATGGCGATCTACGGCGATAGAGTTCAATTAATTGCTCGGGGAGTATCAGGGAGGCGGCATGACACTACCTCGAGGGTTGGTAGAGCTCGGGAAGGATGGTGGTGTGCTGTCGGCGTGCGGCGGTGGAGCTTCGAGGAGGCGCACGGTGAGGGGGTTGCTCAGGAGATGGGAGCTTCGGAGAATGCTTGGAACAGCTTCGCTGAGCGCTGGAGATGCTCCTGGCCCGAGGAATTGGACGGAGAGGGGCTCGATCAGTGGTGGGCTTCTTGGCCGGAGTTGGAGATGATGGCGGCTCCAGTGAACTACAGTGCAGGTGAATGCAATTGCACACTGTGGAAGTGAGAGGAGAGTATGGGGAAGTAATGAGTAGTCTCGGTGGGCTTTTATAGCCAGTGGATTGGCCTGTCCGCACGGAGGTGATCACGACGGCCATGGCGGGTAACCGCGATCGCGGCTGTCCCGTTCTTTGCGGCGTGGCGAGCCGGTGTGAGAGCGCGATGAATAGCGAGATCGGCGCCACGGCAAATTGAAGGAGGTGCGCGTGGTCGACACGAGGAGCAGCGCGCAGAGGGCACGCTGGCGGTGTGCGCCTGCACGGCGATGGGGGTGGTTGACGTGCTATGGGCGAGCACGGAGCAGCATGGGGTGAGGGATGCATCGCGATCTGCCGCCCGAGGGAGGAGGCGGGGTGGGGCGGCCGTAGCGAGATTGCGAGGAGAGAGAGAGGGCCGTGCGGGCGAGCGTGCGCGAGGGAAGGAGTGGGCCAAGGGAGAGCAAGGCAGGGGGGAGAAGAGAAGGGAGGAGGAGATGGGGGTTGGTCGAGCCGTTCTGGGTTGGCTAGCTCTCCCATCTTCTCTTTTTATTTTATTTATTTTATTAAATTTCCTTTTTGATTTGATTTTTCCATGGCATGTTTTGAGCATATGCATATATACATTTCATACATATAATCTCAAAACATCCATTTTAATTTTATTACTTTCCATGATGTACACACACACATGCATGCATATATATGTGTACTTCATAGTTGGAAGCCTCCTTCTTAAACTTGGGTGATTTTTGGGAGTTTGGAATTTTGGTAAATTGGCACATATATTGCTAATTTAATTTTGTGAGTTTTTGAGCAAAAATGTGGACCATCTTTTCAGAATCGTATTTCCATTTAAAATTTTCTATTATCAGATATACTCTTTCTTTTTGGTACTCCCGTTTTATTTTATGTGCTTGAACACTATATGTATAATACACACACACACACACACACACACACACACACACATACTTTCCTTTGGTTTAATGGAACCTTAATCATAAATCAAGGAAATCCAGAAACTTGAAATGTCAAGAAAATATCAAAACCTCCAAATGCCATAAACTATACAATATGCATAGCTTCAAAAGTTGGAATGTTACACATGTGCCGTTTATAACTCCCCTCTCTATCCAATTGGGAGCAGCTTCATCTGATTTGCCAGGGGCTAGGTTCACTGTGTACACTACAACCATTGCAACAATGTGTGCCGCAAATGTCGGCTAGCACCCACGATGTCGTGCCACAGATGACACCCCATCGGGCTCTTACAGCCCAAAATGATTATCTCTGTCGCCTTATGCCATTTGATTTTTCAGTTCAATTCTAACATAACATTGTTATTTTAGGGCTTCCTCTGTACTCAACGTCGACGAGCAGCTACAAGAAATCTCTTGAGAGATAGCTCTCCAATAGGCGAGAGGCAGGGCAAGCACCATATACATTAACCATGACTCTTTATGTTTCTGAAATTATTTGAGTTGATGATGACCAGTACTTGCTACTACTACCATATATATATGTTTGTTTAAGACATCCTCCTGTAGTCCTTGAACTCTGCATTGTTGTTACTATAGCTTTAACTGCATTGTTGGATATACGGTTCGACTGATACTTATATTTACTAAAACTGCTTATATATGGTTTTATATCCTATTTAATATAACTGTGATAATTGATCAGTTTCATAATCATACTGTTAATGATGCTTTATTTTATATCCTTATTTCTCTTAGAAACTTGCTCTGTTCAACCCCCCACCCTTACCCCACTGCATATGTCTATTGTGTTTAAACTAAAAACAACTATGATGCCATAGTTAGAATGGCACCTAGTTAAATTAACAATCGCTCCACACCAGCATGTTTGCACACTTATTATCTCGCAAGGGACTGCATGGGCATAGCATAGTGCGTCCTACCTGTCTTGTTTTTTTGTATCTCTACTATTTAAAAGAAAAAGCCAAAGGAGTGGTGACCAAGTGTCAGAACCGGATTTAGAAATCTGAATTCCTCTGTGATTTCTGCACTGTTCCCTGGATCAGTAGCCAGTGCTCACAGTTACATCACTGTATATCAAAAACATATTAAGCAGAAGCATAATTTATACAGTAATAACTTACATGGGCCGATTGGGCCAAAAAGTAGAGAGTGCAGTAGCGGAAAATCTTCACACAAGTGGGACCCTCACGACTTGCCCACAGGCAGTCAACTGGGGTTTCGCGACCTATGTTCATGGCCTTCTTGAATACCAGCTCTGTCGATCCTTCTGGAGCATTGCAAGGACTTCTTCTATTCTTGACTGACTGGAGGGTAATTAGCAACAGTGAGTACAAATTGTACTCAACAAGCCATCACACAGAATGCAACACTAATAACTATTACATGCAAGGCTGTGAAAGGACGTTTGGGGTTATTTTATTTGCTAAAGTAGCATTTCCAATTATCGTAAATAAAATTCCTGTGACTTAGCAATTTTAACCAAAATGCAAGTCGTAAAGAGAGAGTGCAATATTAATAGTAGCGCAGGTTACATCCACCTTTTACAGTGTATGGTTACCTCCACCAATGCTAATTTTGATTACTGGGCTACATCCACCCTAATTATCACTGGAGTACATCTCTCCAGGAAAAATCCAACAAAGTAGAGTACATCTCCCTACTTAGTTTTCATCTCGCCCGAAAAAGGTTTTTGAAATAGAACTAACTTGAGGAAGTTCCCATGTCCGCTCTTGACCGTGAGCTCGGCTATTCGAATAGTTTTAGACTCTGCAGAGTTTGTACATCTTTACCTACAAGAGATAAATCAATTGTTATATTCTGCATATTGCCTTAGATACGCAGATCAATCGAGTTATCACATGACCTTTACAATGTATCTAGTAAAAGAATGCACTCGCTAAGGTTTCCATCTACAGGAAGGCCATTTAGGCGCCAGCTAGACCCCCTCTTGCGCCCACCTCTATCCAGTGACATGACCATCTCTAGGATGCTTTGTGTCCAGCGAGAAAAATCATGCTTTCCCCCGAAATGCATTCATTTACTGGCGAGTACAAATTTTTCAGTCATGCCTACACTTACAAATTTTTCAGTCATGCCTACACTTTGCCAGCTTGTGGTTGTACTGTTTTACATGGAGAGTTCAACACAGGATTAAGTCCTTAATTTGTCCAGACGGGCTTCCACAACCCAATGTTACATCCACCAACCACTCTTACCATCCGCCTAGACAGATGAGCAATTTTTAGGGTTTTGAGAAGCATAAGATAATCTGTACCAAAACTATCAGTCACCTACATCCAATGACTGCCCAAAATCAATTTGCTTGTTTGAAGAATAATGATGAGCCGGACAATTTAATGCCCTAGCTCTGGACTCCTTTAGCAGTACATATGACTAGCTAATGTTAATAGCAATATTATCTAGGGTGACAAGGATTAATTGAATCAAATGGTAAGGATGTCATATTAATAATATTGGTAGCATAAAAGGGCAATATCAACCTTACATTTGATATAATTAGCATAACAAGTAAGCATGCATTTTTGATAATTTGAAAGAACGTATCTTTTGTAAAACATAGGATCAATATGATCAAAGTGATGACTTGCCTTGATTATTTACTGCGGCCTTGAATTAATTCAAAACCCACTTAACCAGTCAGTCACAATAAATCCGGAATTCTTCCTTCACCGTTAATTTGAGTCCGCTTGAGCTTGTTGTCTTCAGACTGCAGCTTCTAATACGTAGCAACAAAATGAAGAGCCAAATAAATTCAAACAGCAGCAACAGCTTAGTTTAATTTAATTGAATTTATTTAATGTTGTTTACAATTTGAGAGTAGAGAGGGAGCGATTGGAATTGATTTATTTGATCGAAAGGAGTTAATTAAATAGCTTTACCATGAGGAAAATTTTGTAAAACAAGAATGATGACCCGTTGGATCTCTCTGCAGGGCTCAAGGTAAAGGACTTGATCTTTTTCTTTATAACTTCTTTTGTATATTTTATATTTATCAAGGAAGTTCCAAGAGCAAACATGATTTATGAGTCTTTAGAAAGATTGCTTGGGAAGGTGATTTGCCAGATACTTGCAATTAGGCATTTTACAAATTTAATTATAGTATGGAATTAGATATTTATCCGATTAAGATTTAGGAATTGGGTTGTTTACTGAGATGATTAATAACTCCATTTTGAGATGATTGAAGGTTTTATTCAATTAAGGTGAGAGCTAGGACTTGACAAAGTTTATGTTGACTAGATTGCATGAATTTAATTTATTTTTAAGCACTGGAGAATGATTAGATTAATTGGAATGCAGAGTTGTATTTTTACCATATTTTTAGTCATGGGGTTAGTTTAATGAATGACACTTATGCTTTAATATTGCAAGAAGTGGACCTAGAATGATTATTGGAATTACTCCAAAATAATTTAGTTGCGGTAGAGAGTAGTAATCCCTTATTTAGGTTTAACAGTTTCGTAAGCCCAAAATATCTGAATCTTTGCACTTCATTGAAAATTTGATTTACAACTTTCTTGAACATTAATTAAAAGGAAGTATTATTCAGTTTAGAAAGGAACAATTTGCTGATAGCATTCTATGTGCAGAATATAGTTAAGTTCTTGGGCCGAGTTTGTGATAGCAGAAAAATGCTTGAAATACAAGAAGTGCTCAAGAAATCTTAGATCCTGGTATTATTTATTTCTGAGAAAGGTTTCATAAATTCTTAATATTCATAAATCAATTCCCCTTTTAGTTTATAACATACCATCGTTTTGCTTCATTCTCACTTATTATTATTCAATGAATTTTAACTTTGATACTTAACAAGATCAGGCTAACAATTGGGAACTTAGCCATGAGGATTTTATAAATCCTTTTGTTTAATCCTGCAAAGTACAGTTTAATTCTAATACCAATCTCTACTAAAATTCTCACAAGGTAGCAACATTCCACATTATAGAATTGATAACCATCAGTTTGCACACAAATTTTAGTGCGGCCCACCTGTTAGTGCCTCAGAGGGAGGGGACGGCAAATAGTAAAATACAGAGGGCTGGGTATTGTGCTCAGGACTGGTTGCTCAGAGCAGAAAAGAGGCTCAGCGCCTGGTTGCCAATGTCATCGCCGAGGAAGGGCGGCCGAAGGGTTGGCAGCGGTCGGCGAGTCGGGAGCTCCTGAGGCGGCGACACCACAGCGGCAGCTGGGCGGCAGGGCATGAAGCCAAGAACACTCGCGGCGGCGCGGAGCAACGGCTCGGCGCGGCTGCAGGGCGGCGCCGATCAAAAAACGAGAGAAGGGGAAACAAAATGAATGCGCACGAGTAGGAGTGGGCAAGGGAAACCTTACCCAAGGCGGCGGCTTTGCCAAGGAATCAACGAGGCGGGCTGGCGACGAGCTTCAGTGGCGGCGAGGGAGGTCTGCGCGGAGGGACCCTGCTAGTGGGGAGAAGCATCGATCGGAGGCTGGGCCGACAACAGGGGGCCAGGTTGGAGCTTCAGGTGCTGTTACTTGGCTCAAGATGTAGCAACGCAGAAGAAGGCCTGGCATCGATCATGAAGCTTGGGGGAAGAGGGGAGGTTTGAGAAGAGCTTGGCCTGAGGGGAAAGAAAGAAGAGCACAGAGCTTAAATAGATGGAGAGATTGGTTGGCCGTTGGGGTTCTTAATTTTACCCGGTTAATAGCGGCCACTGTGGAACGGCGGGTGGATCAAGGGCACGGGCAGCCGGGGGTGGTGTGCACGCGGCCGCAAGGCTAAGCCAAGGGGAGGTAGCAGCGGTACGGCGAGGTAGCGGTCGCACAGCTCGGCGTCTGACTTGGTGAAGTGAGGTGGTGTGCCGTGGCAGCGCCGAGTGAGGTGATGGCGACTAGCTTGGCGACGCGACACCTAGGGACTGGCGTTAGGCGAGGCCGGCGCAGGCTAGCAGGGAGGGCAGCGCTAGGGGTACGGCCAGAGAGGCAAATCCAGTGGCGGCGCGCGAGACCGGAGCGTAGCTGGCAAGCAGCAAGGGAGGACACCGGGGCTGGGCCGACGGCTGAACGCTTGGGCTAGAGGGGCGGGGGCGGGCCAGCGCCTGTGGAGCGAGCAAGCAGGGGATGGAGGAGGAGGGGCGCGAATCTGCAGCGCTGGGCCGGAGAGGAGGAGAAGAGAAGGAGGCCGACGCTGCGAGCAAGCAGAGGTAGGAGGCGGGGGGGGGGGGAAGCACTACGGGAGGGAATCGATGGGGGAGGCAGCCAAACGGGTTGGCGGCGGCGGCTGCCAGAATGGGGTGGAGAGAATGGGGTAGGGGAGGAAGAGCCCTGGGTGAAGGGAAGGAGGATGGGCCACGCGGGTTGGGAGGAAAGAAGGGGCCGGGCCCAAGGAGATTTTTTCGAATTTTGAGACTTTCCACAATTTAATTTTCCTTGCTAAAAAGATTAAGTGCCAAATAATTTCAGACTTTTGCAATAAGTCCGTGATTAATTTTATTTGGTAATAAAATTTTAATGATTAACTTCAATCTTAACTCTTGATTTAAATTCTTTGATTTTCAGAATTTAGATTTAGAATTACCAAGGGTTTTTGAGAATTCCGATTTTGATTCTTGAAATCTTGATTCTCGCTTTTGAAGTTTTGATTAAATTTTTTTTTCCGCCAGAAACTCCAAATTAAGAGCTCAATTAAACAAAATTTTGAAGCTCACCACAATTAAGAAAAAGATTTTCGTTAATTTTGCAAATACAATAATCCGCACTTTTGGGATGTTACACCAAGCATGGTGATGAAGACGTTTGAGACACATCTCGGTCTTACGTTGTGGTAAAGCCAATGGCGAGGCACAGTCTAAGCCCGGAGAGGACAGATCAACGTACTGGGTAATATGGTTTTATTATCCATAACAATACATGTAATGTGATTTTTTTTATTCGTAGCAACACACGAGTGAAAGCACGACGCACTGACACTGGCCAGGGCGGAGCTCGGCCAAGCGCTTAAAGTTGTGGTATCCACACAAGTTGTGGTATCCACACAAAAAGTTGTGGTATCCACACAAAAATAAACTCTTTCTTGCACTTAAAATCCTTTATCTTAAACTAAAATTATAACAAAACCTTTGCTTTCAAATAGCAGAACTCTGGAGAGTATTATACTAGCTACCATATAGGTGTCATCAAACTTCTGAAATTAAATATTGCCAAAGCCTTCATAATGGTGGCACAAGCGATCCAAATTGCAACATATCCAAACGGTGAATAAAACGTCAAATTCAGTTGTCTCTGCAACCGACTTTGATTTTTTTAAGTCTCCTCGATCAAGCATAGTTCAAATTAACTCATTATGTTAAAAATCCGTAACTCCACCTTAGACTCTATATGTGCAGATCTTACCACAGTAACTTGCAGTAGATGACAAATCACCAAAAACATCACGAATGATTAATCCCCCCATGGATACCACCAATAATAAGCATAATGGCCTAAATTTGCATGAACTTCACATCCAACCAAAAACATGCAGAGTTGACGACACAATCTCTTGATGGAAAATGACGATCGACTGAGGCAGAAGATCATCGACAGAGATGGCGCAGTACAATGCCAGCGCATGGTGTCGAGTGACGCGGGCAATGGTGCTGACGAACCTGACACTGGAAGGTAGCGTGTCGGTTGATGCTCGATATGGTGTGCGTTGGTGCCAAGTTAGAGTCAAGATGTAGAACGGAGTCAAGGCTAGTCAAAATTGCTGAGTTGAGAATGCTGAAATCTCCTTGTAAGATTTCTTGTGGACCTAGTAGAAGTAGGGTTGTGGAAATTTCTTGGGTAAACTTCTTGTGTGCATTCAGCAGTGGAAGTGAATTTGCACATCTATGTTAGGCTCTGCTTAACTTAGCTTTTTTGTGACTTATCTTTTTTCACTGTAGCTGGCTTATTTTGTATTATAACTGTTGGTGACTTTGTTAGCGTAATTAAATTTTAAAAAAATAAAAATAAAAAATAGGTTATCTCATTATGAATAATGCAAATAAACATAAGAAAAAGAGGCAAAAAAACCTAAAAACTAAAAAAAGATAAAATTAAAAAATAGCAAATAGAAAAGAAGCTAAAATAGAAACGTGCGAAACCTTAATCAACTCGCGAAGTAGTAATCGATCTCCTCGGGTTTGATGCTTCTGGACGGCTACCTCCCTGTGATCTTTTTTCCTCGGGTTCTTGTCTTGCAGGTCGGCTGGTCTGCTTGTACTATATGAGTTTACAAAGCACTGCTGATGGCATCCTTGCGAATCAATGTTGGCTTGGAATCGATGCACGTGGACACATCCTGCTTCCCGTATGAACTGACACAAAACAGGGGCCTTTGCTTTGGACGCGGCGGTAGGACGATACGCTACTTGTCGACCCATCGAACGACAGCCGTACGCCGCGTTTCGTTGATTGGATGTGGCGTGATGGCCTTCCTAGGAATTGAGATTGCTCGCTCATATGGGGCTAAATCCGAAACTCTGATATTATTTATTATAAAATATATAATAAAAATAGATGTTTGAAAGAACATATGTGAGGGATTTTAAATGGAAAACTCTTGTAGGATAGACCATGCGTGCACAAAAGTGGAATATCACTATATAAGAAGAAATTAGAAGCATGAGAGACTTCGTGCATCTCAATTGTGTGACTATAAAGGTACATATATAGACTAAGAAATAAAAATCCCAAGCAGAGAAGGAAACCGAATCGGAATTGAATGCACTAGCTGGTGTGACGTCTGATATGACTTGGCACATTATAACATCCTGTTTTTAGAGTTTATCTGAACCTTTTAAAAAAATTCATCATTTGGATTTTTCTAGATTTAATATAAGCTTAGATTAAAATTTTAATAATTAAAAAGATTTAATATGACTAAATTAAATATTAACATTTGTTAGAAATATTTTATTTGGATTTATTGTGTCTCAAGGAATTTTTTTTAGAATTTTTTGTGAATTTTTCAGATCTATTTGCTATTTTCTAGAGCTCATTTGATTTTATTTGAAATGTTGAAATAGAAAAACCCTAAAAAATCCTAAAACAGTAATAGGCTGAGCCCATTACTATTCACCTTAGCCCACCAAATCTCAGCTGTTCAATCTCTACCTTGCCACGCCTCGGCCATCCAAGCCGTGGCCGCTTCCAACCGTCAGATCTCACCTGAATACACGTGTCCTTCATCTGAAGATCCTATTACTGTTCATCTTTGCTTTCTGCTATTGCCATCCGATCTCCTTGATGCCATGTGTCACTCATCGGGCAATCGAGCTACTATTCATCATCGCTCGATGGGATTCACCACCGTCCCCGAGTTGTTCTCAGCGTCCGTGCCTACCACGCGGCCGATGCCCATGTCTGTTCTGGATTCCTCGGCTTCCACACCTTTATAAGTGCGCCGCCCTCTTGATGTTTGTACCCACTACGAGTCCTTCCACGCATCTCGTCGGAGATCGTCATACCGCCGTCGTCTTCTTCGTTGCCATCGCCGAGCTCCGCCGATGCCCTTGTCCGAGCACCGCCACCTCGTGGGTTGTCTTCTCTGACACCGACGGACAACACCTCCGTGCCGTCACCTTCTTTGGTCCTGCTCCGCCACCATCTAATCGTCCTTGTCGGTGAGCTCTGTGTTGCCTTGTCCCGTCGCCCTCGCCACTCAGACCCGCCATGCCGCTCGCCTCGCCAGCCACATCGCCCATCTCGGTTTCTGTGCCGTCGCCTCGGCTCATATGCCATCCGTGTCACCCCGCACCCACACCCGCGCGATGCTTCACCTCCTCCATGAACTAGCTCCACGGTGCACCGTGCCGCTGACAGCTGGGCTGTCCAGACCCAAATATGCAAATTCGGACTCTCTGTGTATACTGCACAAGTCCAGAATCAAGCTAGTGCATACAGTGTAAACATAAATGAAATATAAATATTATTAATAAAGAAAAATACTCAAATATTATTAATTATCAGAGTACGACTTTGTAGCCAAGCTTACAACTTACTAGTCTGAAAGACTTAAGAAACTAGCAATAGAAAACAAAAAATAAGCATGGTAGCTATTTGACATGTCCACAGGCAATCGACTGAGAAGCGAAGTCCTAATCCATAAAGTCATCGAAGTATCGTTCCTCAGGTACCTTCTACTGACATGGTTTATCCTCTACAACTGAGTAACAGTAGGCATAAAGCCATGAGTACATTGATACTCAATAAGTCATTTGTAACAATGTACTCAGTTGAAGAGGAGGCACCATATCAGCAGGAGGTACATGAAGCAGGATACTTCGATGACTTTGTGGATTAGGACTTCGCTTCTCAGTCGATTGCCTATGGGCATGTCGAGTGTCTACTATCCTTAATTTTATTTTTTGCTGGTAGTTTCTTAAGCCTTTCAGACTAGTAAGTTACAAGTTTGGCCATAAGGTTGTACTATGATAATTATTAATATTTGAGTTTATTTTTTAATTAATCTTGTATATGGTAAATATTTCATTTATGTTTATACTGTGTGCACTAGTGTGATTCTAGACTAATACGGTTTACACAGAGAGTCCGAATTTGCATAGTTGAGTCTCGACACACAAGCACTGCTCAACGCCGCATCTAGCGGAGTGTCCCATATGCATACAGTGATGAATTCGGATCATACTTTAACAATAGCTCGAAGTGGTAGTTGCTCTGTCAGAGCAAAAACATTTTTCCATTCCCTGCGTTTTAAAAACATTTTGCTGAAATTTATTAAAAACATATATAGGGAAAACATTTCCTTCATCACATATGAGGACACTACATGCATTATGTTTTCACTCTGCTAGCATAAGACCAACAATTAATAGCACATCAGGGAAAGCACTACTTTGTGGCCGTATATAGGCCCTGTTCATATTGGTTTGTAAAAGTAGGGGCGCTATGCGCTCTTGCGGGTGGTGTGAAAGTATCTACGCCCCTAAAAATTATTTTGGTAATTAATGACAATATGTGAATATGGAACTAATATGTTTGCTGAGTATCACATAGGTTCAATCCTTTATGATGAACATGACAAAATAGAAATATGTGATAAATGTCAACATGAGGATCAAGATTGTTCAAGACAATGGTATAAGTAGTCTACGATCTCTTTTGTTTTTTACCGGTCTTGAGAGAAATGTTGGAAGACCGAATTATAAGATAATCATCGTACTATTAAGAGGGATCACAGAAAGTAACTTGAAAGAATGTTCTGGTGCCATTTGGATTAATTTAGAATCATGCATGCATTTAGAATTAAATTTGAAAGCCAACTATGCTCTGTCAGGAAAATTAGAAGTACCAGAGTATGTTTAGCGGAACTACCAGACTTCGTTAAGTAATGGCATGTACACAGTAGTACTACCAAAACTCGAAAGCACGGATACTTTGAGCGGTATATTTTTTCCACAGAACACCCACCTAAACACTGAGGCTCCATGATATCGACAGTACCGAAAAATGAACAGCAAAACTACCACAAAGTGGTATGGCCGCACTCTAAAATGAAACTACTGGACCTCGGAAGTACCAAAAATTTGTATGGTATGTGTTTTCCAGAGAGGACCATCTTTTGGTCTCAAAGAAATAGGAAGTACTGCATCATAAATCGGAACTACCATGATTTCAATGGCGGTAGTACCACGCCGACTTTTAAACAGCTAGTTCTAACACTCTGACATAACTGTTACTAGTTGTTACAGTACAATGCAATAATTCCACAATTTGCACAGCAGTACTATCGATTTTCCTGATTTTTTAGGATTATTTTATGAAACGGCTATATTTAGTTGGTGGGGGTATAAATACTTCCCAAACAGCTCGAGAATGAAAGGGGAGACTTGACTGAACATTCTTGAGCATTGATCATTCTTCCCACACCTCAATTTCTTATTGTGCTTTCATTTGAGGTAGTTGATCCACATCAAGTGCACTTCATCTCTAGATTGATCCTTTGGCACTTGATCACCGTCAAGCGAATGTGTCATCTATTACTCTTGGTGCTTACTGGCACCTAGACGCCTTGGTGGAAGATTGCAAGGTGATCTCTTCAAGAAGATTGTGAAGAGGTCCGACGACAATTTGTGAGTGGTTTGGTATCCACCATCTCCGAAACAGAGAAATGACAACTAATAGTGGATTGAGGAGTTGTGGCTTAATTTGTGAAGTCGGTCCAAGTCGTTTGGGCTTTCCTCAACGTGGATTAGTGAAAACCGGCAAGTTTTCAAACACAATGGTAAAACATCATGTGTCAATTGGTTATTTCATTGTCTCTCTTTCCACACTTATATTTCTAGCATTTTTGTGGTAATTGTAATAGTTTATAATAGTTTAAATTTACTTGTGTTAGAAATATTTATAGAGACTAGTTCTTGTAGTGCCTTAGGTTTACTAAAATTGTGTAGGTTTTATTTACATTAAAATATTACCTAACTAAAAATTATGATAATCATATTTAGAAGGAATGAATTTTTATAATCTCTTATTTATTGCCCTCTAGTTGGTTATCCTTGATTTTACATGGTGACCCTCAAGCGAGGCACACTAGCTTGGGGTCGGGGTGGAGATGGGTTAGTGGAGACAATGGCAGGTCTAATAAGTTTTGGAGCATGTATTGTAGCTGCCATCACTGTCCACTAAAGCTCAGCGAAGGAGGCAGCCCTCCCTCTCTCCATTTCGGCGAGCAATTTCTCGCACTTGGCGAGCTACTCAAAAAGGGCTTCCACTCGGCTATTGCTAGCGATCAGGAGTTAGTGAAGGTTGGTGATCTCATCCAACACCTCTGTGTACATAGCGCTCTCATAGCTCATCTGAGGTGGACCTGACCAGTGAGCACCAGATCATCTTTCACCATTGGGACAAAATCTCTTGTTGTGGTGTGCTCCCTCCTAGTGGGTCAGATAAAAACAAAATGGACATGATATTAGAGTAGCCCCATGGATCTCACATTGATGAGCGGTGGCTAGACAGGCGGCTTCCTGCAGGGCATTGGTGGCAGTACTCCTATGCAGGCTCCTGAAAGTGTGGGGATGGTGGTCTTCATCCCTGGCATAATTGAAGACCTCATAATCTATGACTCTTTGACTCATTCTGAAGTCCTGCATCCTTGGAATATAGGCTGGTGGTTGTAGCCCAAGTATTGCATTAGCTTATGCAGGATTTCTATGAAATCACCTGTAGGACCATTAGCTGATCCTTCGTCCATCTGTAGGAGAAAACACATAGAATAAGTCACCATTTTTAGAAATATAAAAGGACAAGTCTGGAAATAAAAGAGATATGAAGAAGCAATAATAAGCTATGTTTTGGTAATTTTTTATTAGTTTCAAAAATAAGTCCCATACTCTTAGCTAACAAGCAGTCTAAAGTTTTACTCTATAGTTGTATGTTCTGATACCAGCTATGTTGGACCCAGATTTTCAATCTAGATTTCTTTATGATTGTACCGTACTATTCCGTGGATCAGTAGATAGTGCTCATGGCTATATTACTGAATCATTTGATACATCGCATAAACCGTACCATACATTAATAATGCATATCAGAGTTTAAATACAACACATCGGGTAGCAGTTTACATATAGGTCGATTAGGACAAATATTTACAATACAAAAGTGGAAGTGAAAGTAGTAAGCAAATTAGGACCATAAATATCCATAGGCAAGCGACTGGAGATAAAATGTGAATGACATATATTATTTAGGCTTAGATAATATAAGTGCGACAATCTCCATCAAAGAATACTTAGTAAGGACAAGAAACTGTGGAAGATTGTCTTAATTTTCTTCATCAACTCCTCCATTTGGGCCGGGTGTGTCGTCGTAGGCATAAGGATCTTGCTCACCTATTTTTGATTTTATTATGCGAGTGTGAGCAAAAACCACTATGCTTCATGAGCCAACACACAATATGTAATTAAATAGATATATGGCTTATCAAGGAATGGTTCGGGTTGCTTTATTTGCCAAATGCTTTCAAATGTACAATAACTAGGAATTCCTGTGACTTAACATTTTTAACTAAAATAAGTTTTTCTACAGTGTGAATGATTGCAATAGTAATACTAGTACATATTCCATCCACCGTTACATGGTCTCTGTATCTCATGCTATTTTTCAAGTGTCATATCCGCTTAATTCCATCACTAGGATCGATGTCCCAGAGCAACAAAATCAAGGCTTTTACTACCTGACACCTTTTTCCATCCCACCCATAAAATTTTTGAAATAGAACTATATCGATGTATGTTTCTATGCCCTCCCATGACCATGGGCATAACTATTCATATTGTTTTCACTCTGTAGAGGTTGTACACTTTACCCACAAGAGACAATCAGCTTGTAGCTCCACCTGATTCCCTGGTCATGCAGATGAGTAGATCATCACAGTAACAGTTCAATCTACCTCGCCACTTTATCATCTCACCCATATGGGCTTCTCCCACACACAGTGGGTCACATAAATTGTGTGGGATGTTCGCCACAATGACTAGCACAGCTGGGCTAAAATTTTCCACAACGACTAGCATAGCTGGCGAGCTTCACCCTCCCTTGGTGTCCCATCCAAGCCAGAACATATTCATTGGATAGATCTTTATTTTAGATGAATTTAGAAATAAATTTAACTAAATTTAGACTTTAGGTGAAGGAGAATGTGCCATTTAAAGTTTCAAGTTAAATTAAAATTTGAAAAGTAAAGAGAGAGAGTGTGTGTGTCTCTCACTGACAAGTGGGGCCCTTTGGGGTTTTTAATTTTATTTCTATTTATTTTCTTTTTAGAAATGCTACTGTGTATGACAGATGGGGCCCACTGGTTTAATCTCTTTATGCTTTTTTCCTTTAATTAGAAATCATCATTGTGACTAACATGTGTGACCCTGGCACTATAGCCACAGTGGGCTAGGCCCATTTGTCAGTGACTCACCCACACTTAACCATTTTTAACAATGTTGCCACACAGTAAAAGGGCCCACTTGTAATAGACTTAACGCTTAAACTAATTGGGTAGGGCCCACAAGTCAGTGGGTTCTTAACTATGGCCATTAGCCTTAATCAAATAACATTTTTAATTTAATGATCATTCTACAGTTATCCTCTTCTCGCCGTTCATAATGTCGCTTGTCAACAACGAGAGGGGCTGCGACGGACGGTGGCGGAGACCAAAATGGAACCCTTTGCCCAGTACAAGCCTCCACTCAAGGTGGTGTGGGCCAATTTGGCTCCCAGGGCAGCCGGCGGAGAGCTCAGGCGGTGGAGGAAGGCCGAGCATGGCACCATGGTGGAGGTACACAGTGCGACATGGAGCAGCGGCACTCGAAGTGGGTGAAGCACAGCATGACAGTGTAGTGTATTCATGTCGTGCATGATGGCATGACGCATTGTGTCGGCGCGAGCACGCGTCAGGGAGGAAGAATAAGGGGAATGGCAGTGAGCTTGAGGCAAGGCATGGGCTTGCACAGTAGGGACATGCATGGTACAGTGGTCCAGTGCGACATGGGCACGCATGATGCACTTCTTGGCGCGCGCCAGAGCGGGGAAGGGGTGGCATGGGCTAGGCCATGCCATGCTAGGTGCCAAGTGGGCCAGAAAATAGCAGGAATAGCCTAGGCTCTGCCCAACTTAATTTGGGAGATTCAAATTTTCAACTTTTAGTCTTAAGTTTGAATTTCAAATTTTCAGTTTGAATTCAAGTTTGATTTGGAATTTGGATATTTCGATGTGGGTCTAGGTTGTTAAGATTGAAGTGTGGTTCAGATTCTTAATTTGCATTAGAAAAGTTTTATTTTAGAATTTTTATTTCTGGAGTTTTAAGAATATTATATTATTATTATTTTTGAACCAATGAATTTTAAAACACGGGTTTCCTTCTATTTCTCATTAATTTGTTTTAGACTTTAGGTCATGATTTTATTTTAAAATTTTAAACTCATGTTTTGTTTTTAAATGTTGTTGCTTGCTCATACACAGGATTTTGATAACTGAACTTAAATTTTCATTTCTTCATTCAAATTCTATTACTTTATTTTAGGGCCGAGCTTATGATTTAATTTAACAAATCGCAGCATGCTTTTATATTTTTCCATTTCACACCTGGCCTTTTGTTTGATAGTATTTTTATTGCAAATCCTCCTTATTTGTATCATTTATTCTAGATTCTGTTTCCATGAACTTTTATGTATTTGGAACCTCAATCAAAAACTAGGAAAATCCAAATGCCATAATATGCAAGTCAAAAGTTTTAAATTTCACACTATTTCAGACAACAGGCTTTTTGGGCTGTTACAATACCAAAGCAACCTCACTAATCACCACTGTACTAAACTTTCTTTGGTGCTACAATGCATACATTGATACTTCTTGTAATATGTATAACATCGTACTATTTCTAGAATACCAGTCAAGCTGACCTTTACAAAAAGAACCAGACAAAAAAAACATATATTGTGTTGGTGCTAGATTTTGTCAGGCAAAATAGTTGACAGAAGTATTGTTGTCATTTGACATAATTATAACGAAAGATTGGGATTTTCTAGGAATCAAAATCAAACACTGATCATGCTAAGAAACCTCCAAAATATGCCGACTAAGAAAAGTGAGATGCAAATAAGCAAACCTTCAACAAGAGATTGGAAGTAAGAAGATTTGAAGGTGGACAGGGACTCTATTTAAGGAAAGGTTGAACCGACACGAAGAAAGAGACTTAAAGCACAATCCAAGATTGAGTTAGCTATTTTAGGCTATAAATACCCTATACTGGTCGATGAAAAATGTGCACATAACAACTTCTACTACCTTTTTGCATTTACTTTTTCTGTAACTTAGGAGTAGACCGTAGCAAGAAAAATCTTACCTTCATAATTCAACTTTGATCAATATTGTTTTCATTGACGTGTTGATTAATATGTGAGTTACACATATCCCGTAGTTCGAGATTCATTTCTATTCATTATTGCTTTGCATCGATGTTTCATGTGAGTTACACATATCCCCTAGTTCGAGATTCATTTCTATTCATTATTGCTTTTGCATCGATGTTTCATCTAGGATCAGTTTTCATTCAAGTTTATTAATTGTCATTCAAGTTTATTAATTGTCAACTTTGACGATTTGCTGGAAAATTAGATGGCACATTGCATACGCAGCTAGAGAGCATCCTCCATAGGGACATGGTGCTGCTATCATGAATTTTTCGGTGGCAACACACTCTTAGCATGCCTGGTGGGACCCAATTCGTCTGATCAAGATCAAGATGGAACCAAAACACAATGATAATTCATCGGCTCCAAGAAAAGATGTTGGGTAGTTTTGATGTCACCAAAGACAATCTAATTCTTCCAAAGATCAGAGAACTTTTTTAGGAAACACAAGGCAAGTTTACTCAGAAGTGAGAGGAATTGACGAGGAGATTTCGGCGTTGTTTTGTCAAGAAGTGTGATGGTCAAATCATTCCTAGCGGGGAAGCTCTTCCAAACGCGAAGTATCTAATATCAACTATTGCTCTGACAATTCTGCTGATTTTGCAAAACCCGTCGATCCCATATCAACTCTGACAAGTTTGCTAAGAGTGTATCAAGTTACCCAAGGCTAGCTCAGTAATCTTGTCAATCAATCTATGTATCATGCTCTTACAAACAACTCTTCGACATTTGTTAGTACCTTTGATCCTCTCTTTTATGCTCGTGTGAAAGGTTTATTACAAGAACTCGCAAGTTTGCCATAAAATTTTTCATGCTGGTTCTAGAATTACCATGATCGTCTCTAGAATATAAATAATTACATCACAATTAAAAGTACATCAATGTTTGCTAAGCTAGAATAACTAGCATTTAATAATTGTGAGAAGAACCAATAACATGAGACCAAAAAGACCAAACAAAATAAATAAACAAAAGTCAAATTGCCATTAGAACCCTCATTAGGATACCAAAATGGTCATGCTTCTCATTGAGGTACCAGACCATCTAGGTCCAGTCAATACCTCTCACAGCTGTAGGGTTTCATCATTCGGCATTAACAGCAAACCTGAATCTATTCTAAATTCCTTGTTTATTGTAAGCAAACTTAGTAAAAATAGGATTTACTGAATTACAAGAGCCCACACCATTGTGCAGAAAAATCTCCCTAGCACAACCCTCAACACAGGGAGGAGGGGATAAGGCCAAGCCAGAGACCACAAAAGGAGAGAGAGAGAGAGCACATTCCTAGCAACGACTAGCATAGAGAGGAGACCAAGCAAAGCATCTCCATCTCCATCTCCCTCTCTAGCTCAATCACTATCCTCACCTCATTGCCCCAACAATCCAAACCACAGAAGCCAAAGCCCAAGTGCAAGGGGGGACACTGAACCTTGCCATGGCCATTTCGGTGAAGGAGCAGGGGAAACAAGCCAGGACCAGAAGGACTGAAGAGAGGGAGAGAAGAAGAAGAGAACCATGACCATCGGCGCTAGCATCAACCTCCTTACCAGATCACCTAAGCCCTGACCAGATTCCAACAAAGTGCCCTAAATGCTTCCATTTCCATCCTATTTGTCGGGACCGGATTTTCAAATCCAAACCCACCGTGTATTACTACACTCAGAAAGCTAGTGCACACAGTCAAACAGCGATGATTACATAACTAACAATACTTTATTGCAATAATAAAGAGTATAGGTTTTATGACCACTTTATTACAACTGAGGTTTCAAAACCTCTCAAAACACAATGAAAGCAAAATAAAACACTGACGATGGCTCATCAACACACCATAGGCAATTGACTGGGGAAGCACAACCTAGAACTCTAGGTGTCTTTCACCGAAACCACACGCGAAGTGGTCATAATCTCCTTCTTGATCTTCATAATCCTTTGATATTTGTTTTGTGTGTAGCATGTGAGTACATAAATTACTCCTCTAGTCTCGGAAAAAAATGTAGTATATGCAAGGCTTAACAAAGTAAGGATAATATGATTCTTTTGCACAAAGCAATATTTTATTTTAAATACCATTATATATTTTTAAAAAGTATCAATTTAACAAACTAATTGCAATAACAGAAACTAACATAAATTTTTTTAGTGAAGGTTCTAGCCACCACACTAGTAGACAGGCTCTAACCGCCAAGATTCAGGATTACAGGTTCCATCCATCTGCATTGGCTCCATTCACCAAGACATACTCTCGAGAATTTCATCCACTCTCAAGTTCCTAAAACTTTTTACTTTAAAAAATAAAACCAAAGATCTACCATGTGAAAGCACACCTTGCTTGCCCTCGACCGTGGGCATGGTTATTCGAATAGTTTTACATTCTGCAGAGATTATACAAATTTACCCATAAGAGATAAGTCATCTTAATAGCTAACATACTTCCTTAGGCATGAGACCTAGATAATTTATCACAAAGCATTTACCTCACTTCGATCTAGCTAGACACCACCTGCTAAGGTTTCAGCGCTGAAGGGTTAAATCCACCACAGTCATAAGCCCCTTCTTGCACCGTATAAGTACAGTAAATCCCTATGCCTCACTATGAGTAACTCTAGTAACCCTAGTTCTCACTCATTTAGACTTGTGGTTGTATGGTAGTATTCAGTTTGGACAATCACAAATGTTGGTCCTTAATTAACTAGGGCAGTACTTTCACAATAGAAGTTCTCATGCTAAATCTGCACCAATCCAATCTTACCATCCGTCCAAATCTAAAACCAATTTTCTCCATTTTATTTTATTTTATAAACCCAATGGCAACACCTATTACCAAACACTTGGTAAAATAATTGTTAAAAGATTTGATAAAATTATTTTCCATCCATAGGGTTATAGTGACCGAATAGCTTCTCTAAGCATTTACTATCATTATAAAATTATTAAATAACATTATAATCTCAATATTGAGACAAGGGAAAACCTAGGGCGACAAAGGTGCATGCATGTCAACAACAAATGAGGGTATAACAATTAGTGGATTAACTAATATCCTTAAGACAAGTCATCATTTTATATAAAAATAAATTTGAAATAATAAAATGATTTTGGTAAACATATGTATAAGATGATCAAAGGAGACTTACCTTCTTGCATATTGATTGGACCTTCTTGCTGCAGATTGGAAATTTTTTCGGTGACATAGGGTTCTACGTGCGAAATGACGAATACAAATAAATAAATAAATAAATACAAATAAAATCACAAAATATATAATATATACTGGAAGAAAGATAAGGATTTTAGATGTATTTAGAAACTCTAATCACTAGATTCGAAGTTTGGATGGCGGAGAACAAGCTATCAAAAAATTGACGGAGGAGAAAATGCTGAAATTGGAAAAATGAGTATTTCTTTGCTGGACAGAGAGGGAAGGGGAGGAAGGCGTGGGGAACTAGCAAAATGGAATGTCAGGGACTCGAGGAACGCGTGGGAGGTGGTAGCACGGCAAACAACAACTGGTGGTAGCGATAGCAGTGCTCGGAGTGGCACGCGGTGCAAGTGGATGGTGGCAGCGGTGTTCCGGTGGGTGTTTGATAAAACTGAGAGAACATGTTATGGGGAATTGTGTGAGTAACCTGCGAATCAATTTATAGGTGGAGAGGATAAAAGAAATAGCCAGAATTAAATGCCAAAGTCATGACCGGAATTAATGGCAGTGGTTTTCAGTTTTGAAAGCCATAGAAACTGAAAATTGTTGGCTTAATGGCTAGAAAACTGAAAATGAAGATGAATATGTTCTCACTGCATACAAATTAATTTTGGTGGAAAGAATTTATTATGGTTGCATGGCAATGGCTTTTGAGTTGCTTGGTTGAAGGAGAAGTAATAGAGGAGAGAGACAAGCAGTTTGCTTCAGCCAAGCATGCAGCCAACAAGAAGAGGAAATAAAGAGAAGAAAGAAAGGAAAGGAAGGAGAGGAAAAAGGAAAAAGTAGAAAAAATGGTCCAAGCAAAAAAAAAGAGATTTTGAATTTTTGAGATTTGAATTTTGGATTTTTGGAATTTGAACAGGAAAAAGGAAATTGGAATTTTAAATTTTGGGAATTCGGATTGGGATCAGAATTTTGATATTTTCTTCTAGTACTTCAAATAATCCAAATAAAATACAGAAACTTTTAAATAATTAATTTGAAATTATTTTTTAAAAAAAAGTGATGTTTTTTAGATGTTACACCATTCCCAAATTCACACCACCATGGTAGAATCACAACCGCACATTCACAATCCACATGCATCACATGAGAGCATTGCATCCGTATGTAGGCTGGAGTAGTGGAACAAAGCTAAGGGAGAGGAGTAGAGTATACCAGAGGAGAAGCCCACCATAGCATTGACATGCTCAATGCCAGACATCATGCGCACCTGACAACACTCCACTATGCTCCCCAGGACACGAGGAGGCCTCGAGCACGTAACAGTGAGCCATAGCCAAGGCACCACACCATCATCATCATCATCACCCAAATCACCAACAAATAAAAGAAGTAAACTCATCAAATAAAAAATGTAACTCAAGAAAACTAAGGTGAAGAAAGTAAATCAGAGAGGGTAGAGAGAGATTTAGTAAGGGGAATTAGATCTGGGAGGCTAGAGTTGGGACCGTTGGTTTGGGGGCGGATCCGACCAGTGAGGGAGCTGAGATGTGAGTTGGGGAGGGGGACGACATGTAGGAGCTAGCAAGCACCAAGAACAAGAGAAGAAAGCATTAGGGGCACATTCGGGTGACAACATTGTTGTAGGAGATGGCAGCGCCTTGGGTGGTGGTGGCTCAAGAGGAGGACAATAGTGCACGACAACGAAAGAGAGAGGGAGGACGAGAGCCAGTGAAGAGGTGACGGTGTCTAGCGTCTAGGTAGGCCGGGGAGGCCGGTGGTCAGTTGGTCGGAGGCCAAAGCAAGGGAGGAGATCGAATAGAAAGAAGGAGGTGGCAATGTAGGAAGTGGTGGCGCTGTCGGTGTGGGAGAATGAGGGAGTGAGAGAGAGGCAGAGAGGGAGCACGTGTTGGTCGTGGGCTGAGGCTCACTGGGTCAAGCCAGGGGTGGGAAAGTGGGAAGAAAAGAGTAGGAAAAAAGGAAAGAAAAGAAGAAAATAAATTTTAATAATATGTATGTATTTATATAAACATGTATACACCCGTGTATATATAAATATCCATCCACATGCACATGTATATACATAATTATGCAAAGACAATATCTATCAATAAACAACTAATTAAACCTGACATTGAATTGTTAACCTAACCAATTCTCTCAATAACAAAAATAGCAATCAACAACAAGTGAACAAAAATTAGGATTTAAATATAAACGTCGTAGTAGATTGTGAATCGATAGGAGGTCACCATAGAGACACCTCGATGTAACATATTTTTATATGTTCGGAAATGAAAATTTAGTGTACGTATTAACTATAGACGATGAACCAAGTAGGGGGAAAGACTTTGCCTAAACGTACCCGAAATTGGGAACTGCTATCGAATCCCAAGCAAGCATGCTTTTGATCATTGGTTAGAGCAATTTTGCTTAAAAGTTATTTTTATGCTAGATTAATATCACTCCCTACATAAAATGAATTTTAGAAGGAAATCACATGTTTGATAATAACAATAATGATGAATATGTGTTTGACATTAATGATGAGGAATATGGCAAGGTAGGCAGTTGGAGAAGGCACTGTCCTACAGGTAAATGATAACTGAGTAGAGGGTTCCTGGGTCAGAAAAAGAAAAAAAGGCATGTTTTAGGACCTTCTACATGTGGTTATAATAAAAGAACTAACCAACTCTCACTCGTGTACAAGTTGTATTGTCGTATTAGCCATGGTCCCGTTAAGGACTTGCAGAATATGTTACTCTATCAAAGTTTATTATACACTTTATTTAGGTACGAGACTGGTAAGACCAATAGGGGCAAGATGAATGGTGAGTGCTGCGTGATGGATATGCCTCCCTAGCACATGTCGGGTGATAAAAAGCCTCCCCAACATGGTTAGCAAGGTGATGAGCCCTAAGGTGGGTGCTGGGTGATGGATATGTGATACGGGGTCGCCCGATCTTCTCGATGTAGGATAAATACTTGCGGGAGTCTTGATGAATCGCAATAATCCTCCAATGCCAGTGCAAGAGATAAACACTTTTTAATCCGCCAAAACACGTGTCGATTTCACCGATCACCAAGTGAAGATATATCGTGCACCCAATTCTCAGCGAAAAGGTTGAACGATCTTGATTGAAGAACACTCCTAATTCCCTATAGAATTTTGGCAGCAATGATAAACTCGAACAAACTTCAGTAGATTGATTTTTCTCAAAGGTGGTCTGAGCCCTAAAGGCTATCAATACAAGACTTATATAGCCCCTTGGAACATCCATATGGTCCCCAAACCAAGTACAACTCAACTCTATATGGTTTTAGATACGAACTCTCATAAAAAGAAAACTAGATTTTACACCTATCATATTGTTTCAGTCATAGCAGATGATTCGTGATGAATTTGAAGGTGGAGCTTGATCCATTATGTATCTCTTGAAATAAGCTTTCCAACGAGTATAAGAACGTCCGAATCGGACTCCGTTTGTGAAAGTTATGACCTTTTTACTAACTGCATGTTAGGCTGTTCCGAATCGAATCCGAATTGAGTTTTGAGTTGAATCCGAGTTTGAATTGGATTGAGCATGTGAGAAGTCCGAATTAGGCTTGAAAATCTTATTCAAAACTTGTACTTTAAGTTTTTAGGCTCCCCCTTTTACTCTCCCACCACATGGACTTTCTTTGCCCCTTCCACATGGGCATTTCTCTTGTATGCTCTATCCAACCACATGGGTTTTGTTCTTGTTGGCTCCGTTCGCATGCGCTTTGTTCTGTCATGTATTTGGCACCTAATATGGTTATCCTCTTCATTGTGCCTCTCCATTACTTTGGCCCTGGTCTCCATCTCCTCCCTCTCAGTTCCAATATCTTCCATTTGACATACCTGAGAATGTACCATGCGATAACATGAGGTAGTATTCAATCCTTATGAATAACAACATTAAGTTTAGTTTGGAATGAGTTCACTTGGCCATATTTCATGCGACTCAATAATTCTTTTCAGTTGAACAATATATTTAACTGAAAAATGCAAGATACATGTGTATCCGCATCAATATGCCTTCCTAGCACATGTTAGGTGATGGAAAAGCCTCTCTGACACACAATTGGCAAGGTGATAACCCTAAGGTGGGTGCTGGGTGATGGATATGCCTCCCAGCACGTGTTGGGCGATGGAAAAGCTTCCTCGACATAGAGGTTAAAATCATGATAACTAGGTAGGGTTATAATACACTATAGTAGAGAAAACGTTCTGAACTCCGATGTGAGCATTGTATTGAAAAAAAATTTGAATGAGCCTATTGCAGTTAAAGTCAGGGTGACTATGAGTAAAGAGATACAAGCCTACACAGTGCTAAATAAATCGTGAATTTACGCCTGTCTTCTAGATTGAAGACTACAGAAGCCTACATGGGTCTTTTCTCTAATACAAGTGACTGGTGGCTTTACAAACTAAAAGCCTAACAATTTCAAAACTTAAAATGATGAAGTTTAGCATGAAGTTGCATATTTGCTATTACTGCTTGTTGAATATTTTTGTACTCACCTTTGCTATTAATCCTCCTTGTTAGAGGTAAGTCAGTACAATGATCTACACGGTTATGTTGAGGTCTACACTGAGGATAGCTATACCAAAGAAAGCAAGATCAGTTCGGAGTATGACGCATGAGATGGAGGCCCCTTATGGAAGTTGGGGGGAGTAGGCCGCGGCCAGTAGTCGTCTACGTGATCCCTAGTATTTTAGTAGGTCGCTATCTAGTAGCTTCAGTGCTTGTATAATTATTAATGGGTACTACTTCTATCTCTCAATATTGTAATGTCCGGGCAAAACTTGTTAGGCCCTAGTAAAGCCTAAAGCCCATCATTGCAATGATATTGTAATAATATTATACTGTCTCTAGCTATTATTCTACTGCAACACTCTAATGTGACTATTATTTGACAAACAGGAATTATCCTATTTTGTTGGGCAATAATCACATGCTAGTGTCATTAACTAGGGTAATGACGGCACACGTCGTCACATATTGTTTGGTACTACATGATTTCAATTATCTGAACAAGAGTGATGAAACAAGTACATGTTAATTGGTGGTAACAATCTCTTGCCTTTGTGATGGTGATTAAAATGTTAGATCGGCACTAATGATGGCCATTGCTGAATATATCCGACTATATTTGGAAGAGTGCTGTATTCTGCAGTAGTATTCTTCAGACCACGAAATTACCAATGCATTGCCTGTGTTCCGAACATACCAATGTTCTTTGATAGCTAAGGCGTGTTAAATACTCATTTATAGGATTTTTAGTATGTAATGTCTTGTCAGATGTTGGTCGCCTATTGTAAGTGAAGATTCAAAGCTAATGCATTGGCAATTTCTTGGCTGGGAGAATTCTAACACTAAGATAGATACGAAACTGAGTTTTCAGTGTAAGTTACCAGTGAAATGGTTTGTCACATCCAGAGAATTCTCAGTGCTTTGTTCTAAAGTCAGGTCAAACATTGCATAAAATCAGATAACTCACTGCCTGAAATGGTTAAACTGCACCTGCAGAGTCATTAAGGATGTAAACATCCAGATCAAACCGGTTGCTAGCAAACTGAATGATATCAATAAAGTGAGCGGTGGCTGCTGTTCTCATGTGCATTGCGATAAGCCCATGTTTCCTTCGTTAAGCTATTACTCTTCCTGTGCGCAAACATAGGTCAACGTAGATTTCAAGCTTTAACTTATTAATATATATTAAAATACATAGACTAACTATATCAAAATATTATTATTAAATCTGTCTACTTTTATAATATATAATTGTTATTATTTTTGCTAGTATATTATAATAATAAGTTATAATCAAAGTTTTGTAACGAAGATATTAAAAAATAGGAAACAACATACGTTCGTGGACGAAAAGAAAGTAAACAAAAAAGTAATTAATAGAGGATGGTGCCCAGCATATGCTGGGAATCTTTCGGGGCACTTTCAAAGTGAATCCAACACATCAGCGCATGGCATCCATCCGTGTGTGACCCGTGCTGACGATTTAAGCAGCCACCTGATTGCAGATGCACAAGTAGTTCAAATAAGGGGCAATTCCTCAATTGTGTACGATTATGATGGAAACTGTAACACCTCCATTTCTAGAAGCATTAGTAATCTTTGTAACTGTTACAGGGATATACAGTTGTGAAGTATCGTACGAGAATAAGCATCAGTACATAACATGCTTACTGATAAGATCCAAACTTTATTACAAAAATAAGACTTATCAGTTATAGGTTTGCACGCAGAGGCGTGCAAGCCCAAAGTTAACTTACAATATAACAAAACACTACAGGTATACTTGAACAAGGCTAAAACCTAAAACCACTGATCCTCACTGAAGAACATCCCCTCAGGTTCCTCTTCAGCAGCAAGTTCATCAGAGATCCATTGATCTTCTGTATGTTGTTTTAGCAAGTAATAAGTACAACCGTACCTAACAAGTCACAAGAGTAAACCCTAATTTACTAATTGCAAGGATTCTCAATGGATGGGAGTATACAAGTTTTATTAATGAAAGTGGATGTAATTTTATTTGTAAACATATTTAAATAACAAACTTGCAACTTCTTAAGAGTAAAGAGGTTTTTCACAATTACTTGCTTTGATTACACAGATTAAAACATAAAGAAATCTACTTATGCTTCATTGTTGGAATTACCCAAATGAACACAACTCCGTAGACTAAAAGCAATGTGTATTCGAATACCATTTATTATCACTCTGCAGAATTGTCTAATTTACCCACAAGATTTCTTAAATTCTTATTGTCACGCAGTAGGTACACTTCCCTTAGCGTACGATTGAGTTGAGAAAATAAGGTTTTTCACCACTCTATTCTTTATATAGTCTCTACCCAATAGATTACGAACCACACAAAATCGGGTATCACGGGCCAATGCGGAACACAACCGCACAAATTTTGTGTGGACCTATCGTTGTGAGCATGGTGATATCACGAATCATGCCACATTCCTTTAGTCCTATAGGGGTTCAATTGAACCGAGTAGCTACTAGTCCATGATTGACTGGTCAATACTTGTGGTTGAGCGATGATTGTATCATTTACTTAGTATAAAGTTCTAGTCCTTACTTTTCTTCTTGAGGCTGCCAACCACAACTGGATATCCAGTACACAACTGCACTAGTACATATCTGTTACAGCCTCCACCCTAGGGTAAGGTCGTGAATTTCCACCAACTAATGGCTTTTCACAATTTCTCCCTTACCCTAGAACCTTTTAAATAATTCTATCAGCGAACCATCAAGTCACTTAGTAGTACAAAATTTTTAAGTGAACCTATCTACAATTATTTATACAGTAGTTGAATAATACTATGGTTGTCAAAGTGAATATGGCTTCAGTTAGAATAGAGCAATTTTTCAGTGGTAGGATGTAATTAATTAACAAGTCATTTTAAACATTTACTTTAATTAAATAACTTTGGACAAATAATTTTATGCAAAATATGTAATTAAATAATATTAATTTTCATAGGATTCAATATGATAAAAAACTTGTAACTTGCTTTGCTGATCGACGAACTCAACGGTCTCAAAAACTTCAACCCTTATATCAGGTCCTTGTGCCGACGCCTCGAAGAACTCGGGAACTAGCGCAAACATATAAAATAATATGAGCCCGTGCTTGATTTTAATCAAGCTAGAAAAATAAATAAAATAAACAGGAATAAAATGCAATAAAAACTAAATAGAGTTGGTTAGGATTTTTAGGAATATGATATGGTAGAACAGATGCCGGAAATGGATTCAGGACGTCAAAACGGTTCAAGTGGGGGTATTTTTGTAATTTTGGGCTTGGTGAATAGTGATCGCTACAATACAGCATAGTAACATGCCGGCCCGGTCGCTACAGTGCGACCCATGAGAGAAAATCGTCCGAGTGGCCTGGTGGGCCGACTGAAGCAGCCCACGCATATCGGTCGAATGGCCCAGCGATGCGCGCTCGCACTCGACGTCGACTGTCGGATGACGCGCGGACCGACAGGATAGTGCTGCGTCGACGCTCAAGGGTCGTCATCTACCTCCAGCTAACCCAACGATGAGGAAAATAGGGGATACATCCCTGCCGCGATTTGGCTTTGGCGGTGGATTTTCATGGCAAAGGGTGGCACTGGTGGGTTCCTTGGAGTGTGGGGATTCTATTTTTGTGCTTTGGGTAGCAAGAGCATAAGTTGTGGAGGCCGGCAATAGGAAGGAAGGTGACGACTTCCACTGTGGCTTGAGGCTACTTTGGCGAGGTTTCAGCAAGTTTGGGAGCGGTTTAACCATCTACGAAAATGGGTTTCATAGAGGCAAAGCTGGTTTGGATTGAGGAAGCCTCAAAGTAGCTATCCACAGCGCGATGATCCCACGAGGGGCTCATGGCACAGCACCGGGGAGGAATGCTCTCGAAAGATTGACTTCGGCTACTTGTTTGCGGTGCTCTAAGAATGCTTTGGCTAGAGGGAATCAGGTTCTAATCAAGTGGAGAAGGAGGCCGAATCTAGAGTTCACGGGCTCAAGGGTCATCAGAGAGGAGGCTGTGGTGCACGGGAGCTCGCTTGAACGGTTCGAGGGATGGTGAGGAGTGGCACGGCTCTCTCTGCGAGAGCAATCGTGCTATAAAGGCACGCTAGGGTGGTGGGAGTAGTAGACCTGCTCAGGAGTCGCCGGCGCATGGAGAAGGGAGGGAGCGGGGCTCGCGGAGTATGAGCGTGCACCGAGGTGGTGCACGACCACCGCAAAATCCTAGAAGGGTCGACGACAACGACTACGGAGGAACGCGCCTACCGGGCAAGGTGGGAAATTGTGATGGCGAATTCTATGTCAGCCGACGCGCTACACAAGGAGAGATGACAGGGGCAGCGAGACACTGGAGAGTGGGGACCACAGGTCAGCTCACAGACGGGGCGGTATGAACGAGGAAGGGAGAGGGTGCCGCAATTTCACGCAGTCGCACGTGTCCACGGGGAGACGACACAGTGCGGTGGTGGTTGAATTTCAGATGACACTGGTGCAGGGAGGAGGCAGGAGCAAGGGAAAGCAATGGATTTCCAAGAGATGAAGCCGAATTGGGTGATGGATTGGAGAATCAAACAAGAACTCAAGAAACAATTCAAAGTTTGAAATTTGGGGTGTTTCAGAAACTTTCTACATATTTATCCTTGTACGCTTACTCGATGGGTCACTGATATATAGGTCCAAGCTCACCATATGCTTAACACATTTCGAGATCACATTAAACATTAACGTCATGGAGCAACTTGGTGAGCCGTTCATATTTACTTTTATTGATGACTTTTAGCTTTAGCTTATGAATAGTAATAGTTTTAGAGAACCTATACGAAGAGAGACACTTGCTTGTGATTTTAGGTGATATAAATAAAGTCACTAGTATCTAGTACAATAAATTAGTAGACCATATCTTAAAAAGATACTTCGTTTAAAAGATAGGTATTATAGAAAACTATTTATTATAGAAAAACAGTTAGTCAATACACTGAGGTGTATAATTGA
The DNA here is from genome assembly GCA_036346265.1 of Melocanna baccifera. Taxonomy (NCBI): domain Eukaryota; kingdom Viridiplantae; phylum Streptophyta; class Magnoliopsida; order Poales; family Poaceae; genus Melocanna; species Melocanna baccifera. The sequence goes on along the minus strand of CM070677.1, from coordinate 21,843,874 downwards.
TTACAATAAAGTTGGAATTTTCAATTGAATTGCTGTACTCTTTCCACTAACCGACAATGAAAACCTATTGTAGTCTGCATGCTCGTCACTAGTCGTACACTTGTCGCCAGAATAGGCTGAAACAAAGACCGAATCAAGTTCTCTATATTTAAGTTGTAAAAGTTTATTCAGTTTCTTTTGTAAAAAGAAGACGAATCCGGTGAGAGATGGCTTGTAGGGTTCATATGATTTGCAGGTAATTAAGAAATAAAGTAGCCAGGCATCAGCCACAGCCCAGTATGGGAGGACGGCAGCGTGTCTTTTGCTTTGTCCCTTTTACTGAAGTGTTGTCGATCCCATCCGTCCTAATTCCGCTCCCTTGCGAATGATTCGTGGCTTTCCAAGGATCTCATCGCTGTCCCACCAACCTTAGAAAAGAATCTTTTGCACAGCCACACCTTTAGCTGGTTCCTGTTCCTCACTTGTGCAAACCACTTCCTTGCAACCTCTCTTTGTTGGTGACACGTTCTTCCATTCCATGGGTTTTTTAGTAAGTAATATTGGACATAATATATAGACTATATTTGTTTTACGTTACCTATATGTCATAAATTTATAGGTGTTAAAGAGCGTATATGATTGTGACAGAATAACTTTTGCACAGTTGGTCGTACCCTACAGAGAAAGAGAAATTTAGGCAAACAAGATCATTAAAGTATGGGATTTGCTAGCGCCGCACCCTACGTAGAAAGAGAAATTTAGACAAACAAGATCATTAAAGCATGGGATTTGCTAGCGTCCGCTCCTAGACGCTCGATCGCAATATTTTTTTCCTATGTTTGTAGCATTCTTTGTACATATATGCAACAAAAAACAAAGAATGATAGGAGTGTTCTCTGAAAGATGAAATTCATGGACAGTGTGTGCAACAAATTTAATCACTGTATACAATAAAATATGCACTTGTTGTTACTAATTGTTGCACATATAAAATCAAATGTTGCACAAACAAACAGCTACCTCCATTGTAGTATTTTTATCAAACAATTTTGTTGTATACTATGCTTAAAAATGTTACGCTCATTATGTAAAAATGTTACATCGAATCGTACAATAACAATACTTAAATCGTTCTTTGATTTTTTTGTTGTATATATAGACAAGAAATACTATAAATATAGAGGAAAAAATATTGCAAGCGAGTATCCAAACAGTATCCGGATTAGACGTCCAGCCCCAAGCAATTCCCTTAAAGCATTTGTATAAGTGCGTAACATAATTCTTGCAGAGTGTTCACGATCCGTGGTTGGGAGAGAGGCCCAACACCTGGTATTCGATTCAGAAGCCAACCCGTCAGCTATCGTAAGCAGTAGGATTTTTGTAGCGAGGCAACTTTTACACTATCAATCACTCTCGTTAGTAAAAGAGAAAATGCGACAACCGTGATAACCAAAGCGCTCGCGGTAAGTATGGACAAAATTGTTGTGTAAGTTTCAAATTAAGAATCAATGTAGGTGGGCCCACTAAGACATCATAACTGTGCGAAATTCCAAAAGCCACCTGTCTCGAGGCTTGCTCCATACGCTATAAGCCATAACACATAATCTTATATATATTTAAGAAAAGTTATAAATCATAACTATATATTTAAGAAAAGTTATAAGCCATAATATATAATTCTGTGTATATTCCAAAAGTTATCCCATTTATATATCCGAGAAAAGAGGTAAGCCATCATGTACGAGTAGCATTTCCACTGCAATCAATCAACTTGCGACCGTCCACCTTCTCGTGGAATTAATCGTTATTCTCCATTAGAGAGGAGAGGAGATTACGACAGATTAGACAAATGATACATGGGAGTTGCTTGTTCCACGAGGGCATTCCATTAACCACATACATTGTTCTTGACGTCCCTGTCACGCTATAAAGTCACGCACCACAAAACCCATCTTTGCCCTTGCCCACCCAATAACACTAGGAAAGCACAAACAAACACACTTATACACACAGGTACATAGCAACATAGGCGACATACTCACATACACAACTAGAGCTAGAAGAGCTAACTTGATGATACGATCTAGTAGTAGTTGCAATACATGGCCGCGTCGAGCAGCGGAGGCTGGGGCACGACGCCGGGGAAGGGATTGGAGGCTGCGTTGAAGGCGGCGGCGGCGGCTTCCATGCACTGGATCAGGTCGATGAGGGACTGCAGGTGCGCGCCGAGCTCGAGCGTCCGCGCGCGCAGCAGCTCGTTCTCGGCCTGGACGGCCGCGCACCGCTGCGCGGCCTCGTGCGCGGCCGCGGCCATGGCGCCGTTCCGTGCTTGCAGCGCGGCCACCTGCGCTGTCAGCTCGTCCAGCTGCCGCTTCTGGCGCTCGCGCGACCGCTGCGCGGACAGCCGGTTCGACTCCTTCCGCTTCCGCTTCCTCTCCTGATCCATCCTCGCCGCCGCCGCCCTCTGCGCGTCCCCGGGCCCCTCCGACCCGGCCGAAGGCGTCGTGACAGCGGACACCACGCCGGGAGATGCCATTTTCTTGTAGTATCTCAAAGCTTAATTACTTACTTGATTTCTTAACTAACAATTCTTAACAACGATAAGCAAGTGAAAATCCTTGGGTTGGTTAGAGTTGTTTAATTATGAGAAGACATAGAACCAGTAGAGGAAGACGACGGAGAAGGACTGGACAAGGACGGAAGATGTTATCATAAACACGGAGAATAGAATAGTAGCAGTGGCATATACGCAGAGCTGGTTTAAGCAAAGATTTCGGCAGAGTCTCCCCCTGAACAATCGAGGTTTTCTACTGGGATTTCGGACAGAGTTTCGCCCTGACCAGGCAAGAATCCGCAGTGAAAATTTCGGCAGAGTGTCGCCCTGGCAAGCAAGGTTTTTTCGACTGGAAATTTCGGCAGAGCGTCGCCGAGAACAGCAAGATTTCTTGCTAACAATTCCGGCAGAGTGTCGCCCAGAACAGCGAGGTTTCTTGGCTAAAATTCCGGCAGAGTTTTGCCTAGAAAAGACTGGCTAGAGCTTCTACGATCAGCAACTTTCAGGCAGAATCTCCAAGGCACAGGGAGCTAATCAACTAAAGGTGGAGTTCAAAGATGCAGCAGTTGCAGGGTAGGTGAGGTCAAGAGCAGCAGCAGGGCGGCGCTGTGTTGCCGTTGCCGCTGCAAGAGACCAAACCAAAGCAGCAGAGCAAGCGACCAACCTTAGAGAGGGGAGAAGGGAGAGGGGGAAAAGGGAATTGGGGCTTGGACGGGGGGCGCAATTTATAGGCGGGGAGGAGGAGGAGGAGGAGGCTTTGCTTAGGAGTTAAGTGGGGTGGGGAAAAGGAGGAGGAAAAAACTAGGGCAAAGGCGTGCGATGGTGGTGGAGAAAGGGATGGGAAAGGAGGAGGAGAAAGCGGAGGGGCAGAGAGCGGGAGGAGGCGGCAAAGGTCGTTGGAATCTCAGGTTAGGTGTGCATGGCCTTGGGTCAAGTGAGGCTAGCTCGGGATGGTGGTGACAGGTGACAGTGAGAGGGGAAATTAGGTCGATTTTTTGGTTTTTTAGCTGATTTTTAATTTTAATTTTTATCAATCGATATTATTTATCAGTCATATAAAAAATAATTCGCTGCGTACTAGGCCAGCCCGACTGAACATAGCCTAGCCCTACAACGCCTAGCTAGGTACCATCTATTTTTTTCTTTTTGCTAAATCTTAGGGCGTTCGGAGTAGCGATAGCTTTTGGTTTTTACTGAAAAAACACTGTAGCTGACTTATTTTTTACTGTAGCTGAGTTGGTTTGTTGAGTATAATTAAATTTAAACAAAATATAAAAATAAAAACGGAACGTTAATCTAGAGTGGACGATGCAAAGGAATACGAGAAAAAAAAATAAAAAAAACGAAAATGTTTTTTACTGTAGCGCTACCGTAATTTGATCGCTCAACGCCCATCGCCAGCGTTGGCAAAAGCCAACCTGAACGGGCCCTTAAAACTTCAAAATTTTATGGGAAACAATTCAATTTCTATAGTAATCACAAAAAATTCTCACGTTCTAAACGGAGCCTAAAGTTGAGTGCAGAAGATTTTATCTATATTATAGTTGAGTGCCAAAGTTGATGCTAGAGAGCGCCATATCATCACATTTCTTCTCAATTGTCTGATTTAGATCTAACAATTACAAATGCAAGAGATGTGCTCAATATAATGTTCAAACTGTAAATTTCTATATTTCTAAGGAATATTACTAAAACTAAACAAGCAAGTAAATGTGTCCTGAATCTTTAATTTGAGTACTCAGGAGACTAAAAAATGGAAAAATCGTAGGAGTTCCACAACAATTTGCAGGTTCAATTCTGGTACTAGAAATGACCGGTAAGCTAGAAACTTGACAGTTATTGGCCTATTTTCTCAGTGGTTCCGATCAAACCATTTAAAAATTCCTTATATACCACCAAATATTTGCTTCATCCCTTATATACCACTCGTTGTCTTATTGACATATGAGCCCGATCCACCTTGTCAGTGAGACGACAACAAGAGATTTCCCTAATATTCAGTGACATGTAAGAAATTTATCTATCTTTTTTTTACTCTTCGTTTGAGTTCATTTTTCCCTTTCAACCTTGTGATCTCACACTATTCTCAAATAAAATCAGCTCTAGCAAAACCTTGTGATCACCGTATTTGTCAATACTGTAAAAACAGCTAGGAAATAGGATTTCCGTTTAACGGCCAGTTAATTACCACGTGGAAATAGAATCTGCTCCTAATTTAGAACGTAGGAATTTTACAGAAAATTGTAGGAATTTATAGGAAACTGTACAATTTTCGTAGAATCAGTAAAATTCACACTACCTAAACTTAAGGCAAAACTAATTGGCCGGAAAGGCATCAGAGGTTTTCTGTAGCCGGTCCAGTGTTTCTATGGTGTTGTGGTATATATGTATCTTCATTCTGCTTTCTGCAAATTTCCAAATACCATGCATGCGAAAGGTGGTTTCTGGTATTCATGAACAAGCTAAATGTATGGCTAAGTTTGTGGGAGGACACGTGATATGGAGCAAGCTAACGGGAGCCCACTCGGTGCCAAAAAAATTTGAAGGTAGTGGAGACGGCACACCATCGCCAGCTTTCACCAATTGAGTCTTCTTAAGTAGTATAAAAGATAGATGCCATACTTTGAATTTCTTTCTGGCTCGTTGCATTGTCAAATTTGGCTCTCATTTGATTGAGCAATTTTTATTTGCAGTGCAGCAGATTTCTTCTCTTCTTCTGTTTCCTTACGTTTGTATCGAGAATGAAAACAATGTTACCTCTCTCTTCGGAATTTTCCGGCAACGTTCGGCGCCACCATATCATATCAGCGTAAGTGGCCTTTCCCTACGTGGCATTCCTGAATGCTGTACTTGACAGATGACCAATGTTTTCCCGGTGTTTCTTAAGTTTGGCTCACATTTTTTGGCCCAAGGAGAAACTCAATTGTGATAGTATAGCTCCCAAAAGGTACTATTTGTTAGAGAATACATAGTACAAAGAGTTTTTCAGAGTGGTAAAATAATTTACAGTTCTACGGTACCTATATCTGAAATAGATTTTGTATACGTAGGACAACTGGTTTAAACTTGTTGGGTGGAGGATCCCCGTGCCACTTCAGGCTCATGATCACCTCGGAGCAACGGCACCTGTTAAAGGGTCTACCCCTAGCCAAGTCTCCAAGTCAATCTTGGTGAGGTTTGCAAGGCCAATCTCAGTGAGTCTGGCAAAACTAACCTCGGACGAGGTACGCATGACCAACCCCAGGGAGGTCCAAGGCCAACCCCAAGTGAGGTATGCAAGACTCACCCCGGAGGGGTCCAGGACCAACCCCATACGAGGTCCGGGGCTGACCCTAGACAAGCCCCAGAGTCCCAGACGTGGTAGGACCCACACAGAGTAAATGATGTGGATACTCGTAGAAGTAAACTAGACTCCAAGGGCAAACTTCTAACTTTATTGATCTTCCTCTCTCCCTCTATAAAAGGACCTCTTGCAATGGGAGAGAGGGCATTTTTGTAACCCTAGAACACTCATATTAAATACACTTGGTAGCTGTGTACTCCTCCTTGGGTCCCTTCACAACCTCAGTGGTATTCGTATCTGACCGAGGGTGCTTCTAAGTTTACTATCCGGATTCGTACTGGCGATAGTTGGCACCGTCCGTGGGGACCCGAGTGAGAAGTCATGTTACTCAGGAAAATGAAGGCAAGGAAGGTCTGTGGGGACCCGAGTGAGAAGTCATGTTACTCAGGAAAATGAAGGCAAGGAAGGTTGATGGGCGAGTTTGGGCCATCTCGGACTCCTCCGGGGGAGGAAGGCCTCGTGCCCCAGCCTATGCTTACGTGTGACCTAGACCTTCTCTGGGGGTAGACAGCCTTGTGCCCTAGACCTCCTTTGGGGGTGGACGGCCTCACGCCCTGGGCTCCTTCCACGCGCACCCCGGTCTCCCCTTCCCCGCATGCCCCAGACCTTCTCTAGGGGCAGACAGCCTCGCGCCCCAGGCTCTCCCTTCGCGTGCACCCCGAGCTTTGCTCCGCCTGCACCCCAGCCTCACCCTCTGCTACGCATGGACTTGGTCCTTGATTGGCCAATCTTCTCTGGGCGTACCGCGCAAACTGAGCCCACCATGGACTGGGCCAGCCCTATAAATATCCCCCCTCTTCATTCCTTCCCATCTCTCCATTCCTCATCCTCTTCATTCCTTCCTATCTCGACATCCCTCATCCTCATCTCATTCCTCCACTACGTTGATCTCGCTACTGACCCCACCTCCTCTTCCTCGCCTCAGTCTTCATCGCCTCAAGCCACACCCTAGTCTCTCTAGGGATCTCACCCCAACCTCCCCCGGGACTGAACCCCGGGCTCCCCTAGAACCTCACCTAGGCTCCCCCAGGACCTCACCCTTGCCTCCCCTGGGACTCAAACTTAGGCTCCCCTAGGACCTCACCCCAGCCTCCACTGGGACTCCAACGGGACTTCACCCCAGACTCCCAAAGGACTTCACTTGGCACAGCTCTAGGATTCGCTCCACCAATAGCTAGCCCTGGACATCCGCACATCGCTCATCACCGCCTTACTTTGCACCCAACCCTGGCCCGAGCTCCACTCCATGCTTGGCCCCAGGCTCCCTCGAGTTGCCCTAGTGCTCCCTTAGGAGGCTCTACCCACTGCCATCTGACGCATCCCTAGGCACCGCCATGCCCATGACCGAGATGTCCCCAGTGCACCATCTCGCCCATGGTCGGGCTCCTCCCACTGTGCTGCATCGAAGACCTAAACCTTTCTGGGGTTTTTTGCCTAGCTCGAACATTCAATCGCCCAACTCGAACGTTCAACTGACTTGAACATTCATCACTTCACTAGACTTGGGCTCACCCTCCACGCGTGCCTCAGACCTCTTCCAGGGGTAGTCGGCCTCGCACCCTGAGCTCGCCCTTCATGTGCCCCCTAGCCTCTCCCCCCCTCTCTCTCTCTCTGTGCGTGCCCCAGCCTCCCCCTCCATGCACACCACAGACCTCCTATGGCTTCGCACCCCACCCAGGACCTCCTCCATCTTCACACTGCTCTATGCCAATGCCCTCTATAGAACCCCTCTCGGTAAACTTCAACACGTCGTGAAGGCTTGTCCTCAACGTGGTTTGGCTTGGCCTCAACGGATTTGCCTTGGCTGAGCTTTGCTTTGCCTCGACATCGTCTCCTCGACTAGGGGCTTCTCCTAGCTCGATGGATTCACCTTGGCAACCCCAATACACCTCGATGGCTTGGCCTCTGCGTTGTTCCACTCGGCCTAGATTGCTTTGCATCGGCTGGGCTTCGCTTCACCTCGATGGTGTCGTCTCCTCGACTAGGGGCTCCCCATAGTTCAATGGATTCACCTCGGTAACTCCCAACATGCCTTGAAGGGTTGGCCTTGATGTGGTTTGACTCGGCCTCGATAGCTTTGCCTCGATAGCTCAACGGATTCACCTTGACGACCTCTAACACACCTTGATGGCTTGGCCTCGGCATGGTTTAACTCAGCCTCAATGGCTTTGTCTCAGGCAAGCTTTACTCCACATCGATGGCATCTCCTCAACTATAGGCTCCCTCTATCTCAACAGATTTTCCTTGGTAACCTCCAACACACCTCAAAAGCTTGGCATTGATGTGGTTTAGCTTGGCCACAATGGCTTTGTCTCGGTAGGGCTTCACTTTACCTCGATAGTGTCTCCTCCACTAGTAGCTCCCCTTAACTCGATAGATTCACCTCGATGACTCCTAACACGCGCTTGGCCTCAGTGTGGTTCGACTTGGCCTCAATGGTTTTGCCTTGGTCAAGCTTTGCTTCATCTCAACGCTGTTTCCTCGACTAGGGCATCTTCTAGATTGACGGATTCACCTTGGTGACCCCCAACATGCCTCAAAGGCTTGGCCTTGGCATGGTTTGGCTCAACCTCGATAGCTTTGCCTTGGCTGGGCTTCGTCTCGACGATGCCTCCTCAAGTAGGGGCTTCCCCTAACTCTAGGGATTCCCCTCAACGAGCCCCAACATGCCTCAATGGTTTGGCCTCAGTGTGGTTTGACTTGGCCTTGATGACTTTACCTCAGTTGAGCTTCACTTCACCTCGACGGCATCTCCTCGACTAGGGGCTCCCCCTAGGTCGGCAGATTCACTTCGGTAACCCCCAACACGCTTCAAAGCCTCAACCTTAGCGTGGTTCAGCTTGACCTTAATGGCTTTGCCTCAGCCAGGTTTCGCTTCGTCTTGACAGCATCTCCTTGACTAGGGCCTCCCCTAGCTCAAAGGATTCACCTCGATGATCTCCAACACACCTCGATAGCTTAGTCTCAGCGTGGTTGATGATATCCCCCTCTTCGGGGTCAAGTTGGTGATATCCCCTGCTTTGGGGTCGAGTTGGCGATATCGCCCTCTTTAGGGTCGGGTTGGTGATATCCCCATCTTTGGGGTCAGGTTGGCAGTATCCCCTTTTTAGTGTTGAGTTGACGATATCCTCCTCTTTGGGGTTGAGTTGGCGATATCCCCCTTTAGGGTCGAGTTGATGATATCCCACCTTTAGGTTCAGGATGACAATATCTGCCCCTCCGAGGTTGTCGAGACCCGAATATGCAAATTCGGACTCTCTGTGTATACTGCACTAGTCCAGGATCATGCTAGTGCACACAGTCAAACATAGATACAATCGCAAGCACATACACGCCAAAATAAAGGGAAAATTCAAATATCGATAAATCTCAAAGGTACGACCTTATGGCCAAGCTTACAATATCTCTAGCCAGAAGGGCTTTAAAACTAGCAGCGGAAATCCAAAATAAAATATAGCGGCCAATCGACAAGCCCACAGGCTATCGAGTGGAGAACGAAGCCTAATCCATGAAGTCGTCGAAGTACTCTCTTTCTAGAACCTCCTGCTGGTGGTACTCCTCATCCTCAACTGAGCAACATGGGCATAAAGCCGTGAGTACATTAGTACTCAGCAAGTTGTTTGTAATAAATGAATGCAATATAGTATGCAAAACTTACCAAAAGATGGCTGAAAGGTTAATTTGCATAAAACAATATTTGAAGGTAAATACAATAAATAGATTGAAGGTGAACTTTAAATAAATTATAATAATTAAATATCAAAGGAATTGAAATAACCACTTGTGAATCTCCCATCCACAAGTTAAACCAATCGCTCATGGACCTCCCATCCATAAGCTAAACCAACAGTGAGTTAACCATTCACTGTCTAACCATAATCCACAAGTTTTCAGAAATAACTATACCTCATGTGAAATCACCGAGCATTATCCATGATCGAGGACGCGGCTATTCGAATAGTTTGACACTCTGCAGAGATTGCAAAACTGTACCCACACGATGTGATTAGCCTCAGCTTAAGGTAATCACAACAAGGCTTTTACAATGTTCAATCTCAACTCAATTACGTCCGCTAGGGTTTCGCATCCCACCCCCCTTGTGCCTCATGGCTACAACCATGTTCATTACAATGGCAAGATTGAAATTGAAATATCCCAAATTAATCAGCCAGGTCCATCCCATACTAGACGTGTGGTTTGCATGGTAAGACTCAGATCAATGACGCACAAAGTTAAGCCTTTAAGTGTACCCAGGCGAGACTTCCACATCCCTCGAAGTGCACCAACACTCTCCCCTTTGCTGCATGATCACTAGCCCCAAGTGAAAACCAAGTTTGTATAACCACGCCAATAACACACCAATGTCATGGCACAAATTTTATAACAGTGGCACCGACCACGATTCACTGTGGCTCCAACCATGATTCAATATCTCACTAAGTTAAATTAATTAATCACATGTGATGACAAACCCATTCGTAACTATAAGTAAAACTAAGCATTCTATCGTACCAACCCATGTGACAATTAACATAACATCACTATTAAATTACCTGATTCTATGGTGACAATAGCATCATGGTGTTCAAAGTTTTCAAGGAGGGATGTAGACAGTTGGGGCAATAACTACCAAGTATAAGGTTTTCTAGTAAAGTAGCGATGCAATGTAATTTGAAACAAAATAATTAAATAATAGATTTCAAGCTGGGTTCAACATGATCAAAGGACACGACTTACCTTGGTTATGCTCAGTGAGGTGCTCGGGGTCTTCTGGCGTTGCTCCTACTCCTCCAGAATCGGAATCTAACGAGAGAGAAAACGATTAAAATAAGAAAAACACATAAAATGATAAGCAAATGAACTCCAAAAATCATCAAACTAAAACCAAAAGCTAGAGCTCGATTTTAGATGAATTTAGAAAAAAGAACAGGGTCAATCGGAGCTAGGACGGAGGAGAACGGGCTCTCGGAAAATAAACTCTAAAGCAAAATCTGGAAATTAAGAAATTACACTGTGCTGTGGACCGGGTGCATGGGAGAGAGAGTGTTCACGGTGGACCGAGTCCACAGAACAGTGGAATGGCTGACGTGGCAGGCGGAGGAGCTAACACGTGGCGGTAATGACGTGGTAGCTGACGTGGCGACACGTGGCATGGGCGACGCGTTTTTGCTGACGTGGCATGCCACATGGGCTAGGGCTGACGTGGCCTAGGGCTGACGTGTCACGCGTGGTGAGGTGGCGGCGGTGTGGCATCGGACTGCACAGGATCGGCCACGTGGCCAGATCCAGGCCGTAGATCTGGATCTGGATGTGCGGCCGTGATGCGGGGCTTGCAGATCGTCGACGCATGTCCGGCATGGCGGGCGAGACGTCGCGGCACATGGTGCGAACGCTTGTGCGGCGTGAGGGGTGGCGCACGGACCGAGGCGGTGAGGCGTGGGTCGACGCGGAAACCGAGGGGCGGAGCGGCGAGCGTGGGGTTCGGCGAGTGCGGGGGCTCGGCGGAGGGGTTCGCGTTCGACGGTTCTTACCGACGGGAGATGGCGAGGATCGGCGAGGTCTACGGCGGACGGCGGTGGCGAGGACGAGCAGCGCCGGTCGGCAGAAACAGAGGGACTCGGGCGGCGCTCACCGGCGACGAGGACGTCGGCGGGGTCAACGGCGGCGCACAGACGGTGGGACGAGGCACGACGGCGCAGCTCTGACGAGGCGACTAGTCCGGCAAGGCGAGGAATGGCGGCGGTGCGAGAAGTGGCGGAGGACGGCGGTGGCGATGGGTGGAGCGCACGAACCGAGGCGGCGGCTGACTTTATAGCGCGTGAACCGAGGCGAAGTCGGAGACGGGCGCCGCAAGGGTTCCGATCTGGGACGAGGACGCGAGGGCGTGACGCGCGTCCGATCGGACGGTCGCGGAGCGCAGGCAAGCGGGGGCGAGGCGGACGCGCGGGCATGGCCGGGATGGGTGCCACGTGGCAAGGCAGATGACTCGGAGTGAAGTGGGCGGGCGCGGCGCTACGGTTAGGGTTAGCGCGGGCGAGGGAGCGGGCTGGGTGGCGGCGGTGCGGGCTGGGCCGAGGGAGGTGGGTACACGGGAGGTGAGCGGCGGTTGACGCATGGCCGGGGAAGTGGGCCGAGGGGGCAGGGCCGGGCTGGCATGCGGCATGCGGGGAGAGGGTTTGTGTCGAGACCCGAATAAGCAAATTCGGTCTCTCTGTGTAAACTGCACTAGTCCAGGATCACGCTAGTGCACACAGTCAAACATAGATGTCATCACAGTCATACACACGATAATAATAAAAGAAAACTCGAATATCGATAAAATATCAAAGGTACGACCTTATGGCCAAGCTTACAATATCCCTAGCCGGAAGGGCTTAACAAAATAGCAGCGAAAATCCAAAATAAAGCGTAGCGACCAATCGACAAGCCACAGGCTATCGAGTGGAGAACGAAGCCTAATCCGTGAAGTCGTCGTAGTACTCCTCTTCTGGAACCTCCTGCTGATAGTACTCTTCTCCCTCAATCGAGCAACATAGGCGTAAAGTCGTGAGTACATTGGTACTCAGCAAGTCGTTTGTAACAAATGAATGCAATATATAATATGCAAGGCTTACCAAAGGAGAGCTGAAAGGTTAATTTGCATAAAGGCATTTCACAATGAAATATAATAAATAACTTGAAAGTGAAAGTTAACTAAAAACAGTAATAATGAATAATCAAAGGAGTAAACATGAACCACTTGTGAACACCAATTCACAAGCTAGACCAACAGTGAACTACCGTCCACTCCCAACATAAACCACCAAGTTATAAGTGAAACACTAACCTCGTGTGAAATCCCGAGCAATGTCCATGACCAAGGACGCGGCTATTCGAATAGTTTTACACTCGCAGAGGTTGCACAATCTGTACCCACACGATGTGATTAGCCTCGATCTCAGGAAATCACAACAAGGCCTTTACAATGCTCTAGCTCAACACAATCCTGCCCGCTAGGGTTTCGCATCACACCCCCCCTTGCGCCACATGGAAATTAGCAACCATGTCCATCACAATGGCAGAATTGAGTTGAAATATTACAAATTAATCAGCCAGGTCCATCCCATAATAGACATGTGGTTTGCACGATTAAGCTCAGATCAATGGCGCACAAAGTTAAGTCCTTAACATAACCCGGGTGAGGCTACCACATCCCCGAAGTGCAACTGCACCTCCCCCTTTACTGCACAAACACTCGCCCGAGTGAAAACCAATTTGTATAACCAAGCCAACGTCACATCAATGACGTGGCACAAATTTTAATACACGTGGCACCAACCACAGTTCCATATGTCATTAAGTCAAATTAATAATTTAGCATGTGCTGATGAGATCAATCGTAAATATAAGCCAGCTAAGCAGTCTAATCGTACCCACCCATGTGACAAATAATCTAACATCACTAATAAATTACCCAACCTATGGTGACAATGACATCATGGTATTCCAAAGTATCAAGGAGGTATAATCTCAATTGGGACGATAACTACCAGTGCAAAGGTTTGAATAAAAATAGCAATGCGATGTAATTTAAAATAAAATAATTAAATAATAGATTGCAAAACTGGGTTCAACATGATCAAAGGACATGACTTGCCTTCGTTATGCTCAGCGGGGTACTCCTAGTCTTCGGGCGCGAAACCTACTCCTCCGGAATCCGAATCTAACGAGAGAGAAAACGACCGAAAACAAAGAAATACATAAAATGATAAGCAAATGAATTCAAAAATTCACAAAACCAGGACCAACAGCTAGAGCTCGATTTTAGATGAATTTAGAAAAAAGAACGGGTCAATCGGAGCTAGGACGGAGGAGAACGGGCTCTCGAAAAATTAATCCTAAAATTAAATTGAGAAAATCAGAAATATCACTGTGCTGTGGACCCGGTCCACGAGATGTCCGGTCTACGGTGGACCCGGCTCACCAAACAGTGCGCGGGAGGGGGGCGCTGACGCGGCGGGACCGTGTTGACGTGGCGCGCGCATGTGCCGCCACGTGGCACGGTGATGACGTGGCAGCTGACGTGGCTGCCACGTGGCTCGGGGCGGCCGGTTTTGCTGACGTGGCATGCCACGTGGGCGGTAGGGCTGACGTGGATGCCACGTCGGCTAGGGCTGATGTGGCTCCGGCTCGGGCGCGGCGACGGCGCCGGATCCGACGGCTGAGGGCAAGCCACGTGGCACGATCTGGACCTTCGGTCCAGATCCGAGCGACGGCGAGGATGGCGCGCGAAGCGCGGCGACGGGCGGATCGGCGACGCGCGGCCGCACGGCGCGCGAGGCGTCGCGGCGCGGATCGCGGGCGATGGTGACGCGTGGCCGCGCGAGAGCGGATCGGCGACGCGTGGCGGCGCTGATGCGTGCGAGCGGCACGCGGCGCGGGTGCGCTGGCGCGAGCGTGGCGAGGTGAGTGATCTGGCGGCGAGGGCGACGGGCGACTTCGGCGCGGGGCGGCGAGGCGACTCATCGGCGCGGGACGGCAGCGGGGAAGGGCGGCGACGTCTCGCGGCAGCGAAGACACTCCGGCGGCGTCGGCGGCTCCAGCGGCAGCAGCGCGAGGGCGAGCGGCGGCGGCGCGCGAGGGTTCGGCGGAGCGCACGCCGAACCGAGGTGAGGCGGCGGGTTTTATCACGCGAACCGAGGAGCTCGGATCGGGGACGGCTCGGAGCGAATGCGGTCGCGGGTTAGACGGTTAGGATTAAGCCACGTGGGACGATCGGATGGGCGGCCGAGAGTTAGGGTTAGGGTTACGGCACGCATGTCGGCGGAGGCGACGGCCGATGCGGCGCGGGCGCGATCCAACGGCTGACGATGCGAGCGGGCGAGGGTGAGCGGGCACGGGATCGGGCACTAGCCATGCGACGCGTGGCAGGGGCGGTGATCGAACGGTGGGGGTCGCGGGAGGGAAAGGAGGTACGGAGGTGGCGCGGTGCGATGGATGATCGACGCATGGCGGCGGCGGGATCGGGCGGCGGGGAGCGGGCGAGGGCGGGAAGGTGCAGCGGCGGCGGGGACGCGGTCGGATGGCCGACGCGTCGAGGGAGGAGGAATCGGGCGGCGGGGAAAGTTTTTGGTTTCTTTTTCTTTTCCAGAAATTCAAATAAACTTCAAAGAGCTCTAGAAAATAGCAAATAAATCCCAAAAATTCACCAAAAATTCCAGAAAATTCCTTGAGACCTGAAGAACACAAATAAAATATTTCTAGATTATGTTAATGTTTATTTTAATCATATTAAATCATTTTAAATCCTAAAAATTCATTTGAAGCTTGAATTAAATTCAAAAAAATTCCAGAAAATTCATTTGTAAATTCCAGGCTTTAAAAATCTCAGAAAAACAGGATGTTACAGTTTGGGTTTTCTAATTTGTTTTTCTTTTTCCAGAATGCAAATAAAATGCTAGGAGCTCTAGAAAATATTAAATAAATCCAGAAAAATCACCAAAAATACTAGAAAATCCTTGCAACACAAGAAACTTTAATAAAATATTTTTAGCTTATGTTGAAGTTTATTTTAATCACATTAAATCCTTTTTAAATTTCTAAAAATTTCAATTAAGCTTTATTAATTCCAAAAAATTCCAAAAATATATTTTTAAATTCAGGGTTTTAAAAGCTCCCAAAAATCAGGATGTTACAGAGGTCGAGTCTTCGCCACTTTATACCCACCCTCTAGGGTTGGATCTCCAACAAGAGCTAACTTTTTCTTTCTTTTTTAGATGGAAGACTGATGTTCCAATTCCCACAATTATCAAGCCACTTCTCCCCCTCTGGGGTTTAGTCTTCTCCCCTGATAGGGTTGAGCCACTTCTTCCTCTCAAGGGTCGAGCCACTTCTCCCCCTCCAGGGTCGTGCTACTCTCTCCCTTTGGGGTCGAGTTTACTCTACTAGGGTTGAGCTTGCGATGGCTCACACTTCAGGGGTTGGGTCACCCAATTGAAGTGCCCAAAGCAAAATGCCATTCGCGAGCCTCATCATGGACGCCAAGTTTTTTTTTTGAATGGGAGACGACGACATCCTCGCCTCCCCAAGCAAAGTGCTGCTCGTGAGATTCATCTTGAGTGCCAAGTCTTTTTCAATGGGAGATGGTGACGTTCTCGCCTCCTCAAAGCAAAGTGTCTCTCGTGAGCTTTATCCTAAGTAAGTATTTTTCATTGGGAGACGGCGATATTCTCGCCGCCCCAAAGCGAAGTGCTACTCATGAGTTTTGTCCCAAGTGCCAAGTTTTTTCTGATGGGAGATAACGACATTCTCGCCTCCCCAAAGCAAAGCATAGCTTGTGAGCTTCATCCCGAGTGCTAAATCTTTTTCAATAGGAGACGACGACGTTCTCGCATCCCTAAAGTGAAGTGTTGCTCGTGAGCTTCGTCCCGAGTGCCAAGTCTTCTTCGATGGGAAATGGTGATGTTTTCGCCTCCCAAAAGCGAAGTGTCATTTGTGAGTTTTGTCCTCAATGCCAATTTTTCTGATAGAGGACAGGGTAGTAGGACACCCCTAGTAAAGAGCAGCGGGATACCCCAAGTAAAGAGCAGTAGTCAAACTTTCTTTTGATATTACGCAAGCAACAATGGTGTAGGTTATGTGAAAGGAACAGGGGTAGTTATAGCCCCTTTACATTCTTGCCAAAGAAGACCAGACAGTCGTAGGATAAACTTTGGGTATCCCAGCTTTGCACTGTACTAGTCGATCCACGAGGCAGCATTATTCCCCACCCAAACATGAGTCCCGAATGCCAAGTTTTTCCCCGTGGGAGACGTGCACTATCGTCCGAGCTCGACGTTCACCATGAGCCACCATCCTGGCTCAGATTGACTCTGATACAGCTACTGCTATTTGGGCTTGACCCAAACCCTAGATTAGATCCACGCTACGCCAAAAACAAGGTCGATGTCACTCCCGAGAAAGCGGTTCACTATGCCCATTGTCTTAGCCCTTCCAGCTCGTCGATGGGGCTTTTCAGACGTCTTGAGAGTGATGGCTTGACCCCGGTGTGGTTCGATAGGCCTTGATGGCTTCCCTCTAGCCAAACTTTACTTCAGTGTGACCCCTCTAGGAAATGGTTAGTAGGCTCTTCAGCGCACGTATCCTTGCCTTGTAGGTAACTCGTCAATCCCTAGTACCTTGTGCCCCAATGTGCTCCTACCCGTCGGGTTAGTTCACCTAGCAAGGGGCAACACTCCACGATGGCTTCACCTCTGTGTGGTACACTCGGTATGCAGGGCATTCTCTCGGCCAAGCTCAGTTTGACCTATCGGTATCTCCTCAATTAGGCATGCCTGTTAGGTTGATCGCTTTACATCGACAAGTGCTAGCACGTCACCTTAGCATGGTGTGATAATGTTGGACCCTCTGTGTCAATACCACTAGTCTAGGAATAGCTAGTGCACACAGTTGTAATAGAGATATATATCAAGCTCAATGATAAACTTTTATTAAGTAAAGAATATGACTTTATGGCCAAGTTTTACATCATCCCTACTGATTGGCTCAATATAAAGAGAAAGAACAGTAAAAACAAGTAAATAAATGGTGAAGCCAAAAGCCTGCCCATGGGCAAACGACTATAAGACATAGCCTACTTGTAACATCCTAAAATTTTGTTTTTTATTTTATTTTAAGTTGATTTTCCTATATTTAAAATCCCTTTTTTCTTTTTTTTCCTAAAAATCTCAAAAGTCAAGCCTTGAGAGTTAGATATTAAATAAATTGTGTAAGTGGGGTTAAATCAAGTTAAAACCATTTATTTGAGTTCCTTGCTTCTTTAGGAATTTATAGGATTTTTTGGGATTTATTTAGATTTTGTGCTATTTTCTAAGCTTTAAATGAATTTCTTAGGTTTTCTATAAATCTAAAATGAAGACTAAAATTTTAAAATCTCTCACCTTCCTCTCGGGGCGATACGTGGGTGGCCCAAATGCGCCCACATCACCACCTGCATCATCCCTGCCGCTCCCGCTCCGCCCTCTTCTCCCACCGACACGTGGCCACATCCCGTGCTGGCCCCATCCTGCTGTCCCCTTTCCTTTCCTTTCCTTCTTTTTCCCTCGGCCAGGCCTGCCTTTTTCGCACCCCGCCCCGACCTCCTTTCCTTGTTCCTCGCACCCCCTTCCTTCTTTGCGCAGCACCGCCGTCCCCGCCACCAAGTCCGCCGTTGAGTCCCTTGCCTTTTTCGTTTTAGGCCACCCGCCAAAAGGAAACTCATATGCCACCCAACTAATTGCACGATGCCTACGATCACCTTCCTCCTCTGTGCTTCCCCTTCCGTTTCCTTCACCTCTTTCCTTTCACCAGCCACGGATCACGGCGAGGAATTCTCGAGACTTGTTCCCCCTCCGCCCCTATAAATATCGCGCCTGAGCACCCCCAACTCCCACACCACCCCTTCCCGCCACCAATCATCTCTCCCGAGCTTTGAGTCACCCCTGCGCCATCCTCTCCCCTCAACCAAGCTTCGGCAAGCTCCAGTGAGGGATTTCGAGCAAGCCAAGCCACTCCCCGCCTCAAGGACATCGCCACCAGCTTCACCGCACCTCGGTGAACACTGTCCATCTCTTCACCGACCCGCACCTCGGTGAACACTGTCCATCTCTTCACCGACCTCGATCACCGATGAAAGACCCACTTCGCTGGAGACCGGAGCGCCGTCGCCACCCTCCTCGTCACCAACACATCTTCGGCCACTTCTGGTAATGCTACTGTATACCATTACACTCCCCTTGCTCTCCTTTTCATAACACACACCTCGCCGGCCAGTGCCGCTCGCCGTAGCGCCGGCGACCATCAGTGTATGCATGCCACCTCCCCTTCTTTGCCCGATCGGACTGGTCCAAACGTTCTTTGTTGTTCGGACGATCCGAAAGTTTGTGGCCGATCAGACAATTCATTACCGATCGGACGGTCCAAAAGATCCCGTGCCATTCGGACAATCCGAACGTTCAATTGATGATCGAACGGTTCATTGCTGATCAGACAGTCTGGAGGCCCCTTGCCATTCAGACAGTCCAAACATTTTCTTGCCAATCAGACAGTCCGAACATTACGGTAGCCAATTGGACAGTTCGGATGAACACATGTGCGCCACACTAGACCGAACGCCCATATGGCATTGATGTCGCGTGCCACCTCATGGCACAGATCCACGTGGCAGCCACTTGGCATGCCATGTCAGCACGGAGCCACCCACTGGCCACGTCAGTGCCACATGTCAGACACATGACAGTCGCGTCAGCAAAAACAGCCAAGTCACCTGCCATGCGTAGGGCTGACATTAGCGTGATGTTATAATCAAAAATTTTCCTTTAGAAATTTAATTTTCCCAAAAATCAAATTCCCTGCTGATGTTACAATTCTATTTTCTTTCAGAAAAACAATTCCAAAAATTCTTTTTATTCTTTTTCTTTAGATTTTGAACTTCCAGAAGCCTATTCTTCTGCATCCTAGCTCCGATTGAGCTCATTCAAATTTCTAAATTCATCTAAAATTAAGATATATCCAAATTCATAATGTTTTCAAATTTTAGAGTTTATTTAAATTTAAAGAGTTATTTTTACGTATAGAATTTTACGACGATGATTCGCATCAAACTGCAGAGCAAGGTAAGACACACCCTTGATCATGTTGATCCTAGTTTACAAATAAATTTATATTTTTTAAATTATATTGCATACTTAATTTCTAATCTCTATATTTTAAATTCAGTTTTACTTTAGTTATTACCTATTTGTTATGACTCCTTTGACTTTACGAATTCTTGTACCTTATCACCTTTGATTAAAACTCTAGTTAGTACACTTGTATGACTAGAGAATTTTTGTAGCAAATACTTAGACCTGTATAGACATAACATTAGGTTGGGATAACTTTTTCACATGAAATGATAAGTTTTTAAAACGTATCTTGACTTTGGTGAGTCAAGAAGGTCTATAGAATATTTCAAAATAAAATATAGAACTTGATTTAGACTTAGGCTATGGATAAGGTGGTGGGTGCTTGCTAGTATACATTGTAGCTTGTTGGCTCAATGTGGATACTAGGCACGAGGGGGATGTGGATAAAGCCTAAGTCAATTAAGGATCGGTTTGTGAACTACTGCTATAAATCCCAATCGTACTACCACGAGGCTAGTATAGGATAGTCCTGATTGATTAATTAGTGAGTCTCAACCTAAGTATCGCTATAGGCTGAATGTGAGTGTGACATAGGCCATGGGAAGTCACACATGGTACAAGAGGGGGCCCCGATCTGGTGGATTCCATATTGGGGTGAAACCTTAGTAGAGGCGTAGCCAGGTTGAAGGCTTAGCTTTATAAAGGCCTTGTTGTGGTTACTCAGTCACATGCCTAAGGAAGCATGTAATGGCTGACACAATGAGTTAATCATATCTTATGGGTAAAGCTATGCAATCTCTGCAAAGTGTATAAACTATTCAGGGTAGCCGTGTCCAAGATCAAGGGCATGTTGAGTAAGATTTTTCATAGATTAGACTTTGTTTTCATAAAAAGGTTATAGCTGAAAAAGTGTATCTTTTTAGAGAAGGATGGTTTGGGTGGGATACCCGTGATTAGGTTAGTGTTAGGTCGGTGCCTGCACTAATGTTATTATTTTGAATTACACTCTTTACTTACTATATTAAAGTTAGTAATTTCAATCTACTAAGTGTATTTCTTTAAATGTTGTTTATGCTCAAATAACATTATAAGCCTTTCTTTGTTGTTTATTGCATTTTTCGGTGTGACTTGTAGAGTACAAGTTTATACTCACCTTACT
Organism: Melocanna baccifera; assembly: GCA_036346265.1. NCBI lineage: Eukaryota > Viridiplantae > Streptophyta > Magnoliopsida > Poales > Poaceae > Melocanna > Melocanna baccifera. The sequence goes on along the minus strand of CM070677.1, from coordinate 21,823,196 downwards.
TCACTATCTCAGATGAAGACGATTTCAACTATGGTGAGGACTAGGACAATTAGGCCGGGTCTTATTGTCGTCTGCCTGTAGGCAGGCTAGGGCTTCGCTTTTTTTAGTTGCTTCCGTAGTTTCAGAGTCATTGCTCTGGGGTCCAACACTACTCATCTTAATCCTCACTGTAGTCGAAGTAGTCGTCCTCTGAGCAACAGAATTAAGCAAGGGTGAGCACATAAAATGTACTCTGCAAGTTACACGGAAAAATACATTATAATGTAAAGGCAACAAGTGAAGGCATATATAGTTATTTGAGTGTAAAGAAAAATTTAAAGAAATATAGTAAATAGATAGAAAATTATTGAATTTAATACAATAAGTAAAATAGTAATTTAAATAAATTAATACCATTAGCGTAGGTACCGACCTGACACTAACTTAACCATGGCTATTCCACCCGGACCATCTCTCTCTAAAAAGATACCAATATTTCTACTTAAATCAGTTTTTGAAAACAAAGTCTAATCCATAAAAAACTTTACTCAACATACTCGTGATAGTGAGCATGGCTATCCAGAATAGTTTATATACTATGCAGAGGTGGTACAACTTTACGCAAAAGATATGATCAACGCCTTATGTCGGTCACTACACGCTTTCATAGGTGTGTGAAAGAGTAATCATAACAAGGCCTTTAACGTGCAAACCCATCAACCTAGCCATGCTTCAACTAAGGTTTCACCTTAATAAAGAATCCACTAGATCGGGGCGCCCTCTTGCACCGTGTAAGACATCTCACGACCTACGCCACGCTCACATTCAACCTATAGCGAGAGTCAGATTGGGACCCACAAATTATTCAATCAGGATTATCCCATACCAGCCTTGTGGTAGTATAATAAGGCTTTATACCAGTAACTCACAGACCAGTCCTTAATTGACATGGATAGAGTTTTCACAAACCCCTTGTGCCTAGCCCCCAATTTGAGTCACCAAGCAACAACGTATGCTAGTAAGTACCCACCACCTAATCATTTGCCTAAGTCTAAACCATGTTTGTATTTTACTTTGTCAAATATTTTATAATCCTTCTTGACCCACCGAAGTTAAGAATATATTTCAAAATTCATTACTTTATGTGAAAAGACTATCCCAAGCCTAGATTATCTCTAAGCATTTACTACAAATTTTTCTAGCTAATACAACGGTACTAACTAGAGTTTTATTTCAGAATAACAAGGTATAAGGATTTGCAGTGTCAAATGTGTCATAACAAATAGGTATTAACTAAATATTTAAAACTAAAATTTGAAATACCTTGAATAAACATATACATATATAATAATTTATAATAATATAATTTTATTTAAAACTAGGATCAATATAGTCAATGTGTGTAACTTGCCTTGCTCCACGGATTGGTAAGAGTCGTTGAAGTAGAATTTTTCAGAATCGTCACAATATACATGTGAAAATAACAAGCTAAACTCAAATAAAATTCAAATGAACTCCAAAAATTTAATAGTATGGAAGAAATGAGTATATTATGATTTTAGATGAATTTAGAAATTTGAGTGGGCTCAATCGGAGTTAGAATGAAGGAAAACGGGCTCTTAGAAGCTTTCATTTTTTTAAAAAAGAGAAATTTGGATTTTTCTAAAATTATTTTTCTAAAGGAAAAGGCAATTATGACGTCGGTAGAGAATATTGGTTTTTGGCTGAATTAAATTTCTAAAGGAAATTTGGAGTTCATGTGTCATGCTGATGTCAGCAAGAATTTGAATTAAAAATACTGAGGTTGACAAGTGGGCCCAGTCTCACGGACCAAGTCCACGAACTTAAAAAATGGCTGAGGTGGCATGGGCGCTAACTGGGTGGCTTAGGCATTGGCGGGGGTGCTCATATGGCTACCACGTCAGTTGCCACGCCACTCCTAGGCGCTGATGTGGCACCGGTGGCGAGGGTTGGCGCTCGCGGACCAAGGCAAACCAGCGCTTTAGCACACGGCGGCGGCCAGTGAGCGGTGAAAAAGCAAGACAGAGTGATAGGGATCTCATTTCACCTTTAGCAAAGTACTCGAAGAGGCTCGGAGGTGACCGGTGATGAGGAAGTGGCAACGGTCTTGGTGAAGGCAGTACCTTAGTGGAGGACTTGCACAGCAGAGGGGTGGAAGATGGTCGTGTGGGCTTAGGGGTGCCAAGGGTAAGGACGGAGTGGCATGAAGCAACTCAAGGCAGTTGGAATTTCTGGCCAGAGGTCCACCGATGCTTGTCAATGGGGAGTACGGCGCTAGGGCGTCTCAGGTGTGGGGAGGAGAAATGGAAGGGGGAGAGAGCATTGATGAGGCTAGGGGATGCTCGGGGAGGGGTTTATATTGGGGGGCAAAGGGGCACAACTGCAGCTAATTGCTCGCTGAAAATCATGTGGGTGGCGGAGGTGTAGAGAGGATAAGGGAGGGGCGGCATGATAAGAAGGGTAAGTCAGTGCAGAAAGTGCGGGAGAGGAAAGAGGGAGGGACGGCCACGTGGGGGAGGGGAAGACTGTGGGAAGGGTGGGCCGGCCAATGGCCATGGCGGCAAGGGGAGAGAGAAGGGGGAGCAGGAGAAAGAAAGAGGTAGGTGGGGAAGAAGGAGCTAACGCGTGGCGCTGGTAGTCAGAGAGAGGGAAAGGAGAGAGAGAGGGGGGACTGGTGGGTGGGCCCGGGGTGGGGGATGGATGACGCATGGCGGCTCGAAAAATCCGTGCCGCCACATGACAGGAGAAGGGGCGCAAGAGATGCCACTGTGTGGTGGCGGGGAGAGCATCCGAGCCGACCATATGTCGACTCGAGAGTGAGGGAGGGTTTTTCATTTATTTTCCTTTTAAAAAAATGTAAAATAAAAGGAAAAAGACTTGAAAATAGAAGAAAAATCCAAAAAACTCCAGGAAAATTATCAAAAATTCTAAAACTCACAAAGAACTAAAAAAATCAACTCAATTTGGATGTAAATGAATGCAAGTTTTTAATAAATTTCTCTCCAAGCTAAAATAAAAGAAAAGAGAAAGTAAAATCCAAGAAATTCTAATTAAATCCAACAAAACAAAAGCTAGAGTTTTGGGATGTCACAAATAAGCCTTAAGGGCCATCCCTCAGTAAAGTGTAGTCTCGCATCGGGCACTCCTTACTTCATGGGCCACACCCTTGTGAGCCGAGCACATAGCGCACTTCCAAGCTTCTAACACCGTACCTTGCCGAGCTAAGTAGCCAATGGCTTAGCACATATCCCCTCACCTTGAAGGTCGAACCTCATCAGACTAGTCTCAAGTATGTCACGGACCTTGAACATCTCCACGTGTCGGTATGCATCAAGCGATCACATCTCGAGATGTCCAACCTGGCATTACTCATCACGCTTGCACACAGGGATGCATACACCCCAGACGGCTTCATGCCACTTGAAGCTCCATTGCACCTCAGATTAGCAGTGTACCCACACCCATCCTAACAAGTTCACGCAACAACATGTTTACTCAAGGAATCCGTGTGTTTTGAACCAGTAAGTTAGGCACTTATTTCTAGCATGTTCACTTGGGTCAACCTTTCACACCCCTGGATTATGTCATCCTTCGGTCGCCATGTCTAAGCAAGTCGAGCTTAGCACCCCCGCTTATACCTTTGTGTCTCGAACGCCATAGGTCAAGAATTGACTTCACAAGGCACTTCTTTGGGCTAAATCCTACTTCTTTGGGCTAAATCCTAACCTTGCATCTCCATGTAACTTTGGCATCCGGGTGGTCGACACTTGACTCCTTAATTGTTCACAACCTCGTATCCTTGTGTGCGATAGTGAAAACCCCAATACGACCGAAAATCTATCGAGCAGCCTAACAACCCCTTTGGTGACCACCCAGGGAACCCAACTCAGAGGCGCGAGCACAATCTATCATCTGAAGTTCATGCGAAGACTAAGGTATTTTAATATGTTGTCGGAATGCATTGCAGGCTACCAGTGGGATCACTAACTCGAGGCAACGCGCCGAGCCCTTTTGCAAGTTAGTGCACCTGTCCGAGCGGACGATTAACGACCACCTAGATTGGCGAGGGGCCACTGTTAGGGTAGGGTCCCATGCCACCTCAGACCCACGACCACCTCGGAGTGCCGACACCTGTTGAAGGGTTTACCCCTAGCTAAGTCTCCAAGTCAACTACGGTAAGGTTCACAAGGACAACCTCGACAAGGTTGGCGAGACTGACCCTAGAGAGGTCTGGGGCTAACCCTAGATAAGGTATGCAAAACTCACTCCGGAGGGGTTCGAGGTAAGCAAGACCGACCTCGGAGGGGTACAGGGCCAACCTCGAGCGAAGTATGTAAGACCTACCTCATAGGGGTCTGGGGCCAACCCCGGGTGAGGGACAAAATACCAACCCCGAGCGAGGTCCGAGGTCGACCCCGAACTGGCCCTAGAGTCCCGGATGTGGTAGGGCCCACACAAAGCAAATGATGTGGATGCCTCTAGGAGTAAACTAGGCCCTAAGGGCAAATTTGTAACTTCATTTGCTTTCTCTCTATATATAAATAGGACCCCTTATAATGCAAGGGAGGTTATTTTTGTAACCCTAGAGCACTCATATTGAATGCACTTGGTGGTTGTGTGCTTTTTCTTAGGCCCCTTCACATCTTCGGTGGTCTCCGTATCCGACTAGGTGTGCTTCTAAGTTTATTGTCTGAATTCATACCCGATGACAAAACTTTTGTGCTACTATCACCCACAAATATTAACCCTGAACTTTTGCACTAACTACCAGAATATGTAAATTTTCAGTGTGCTTCGGTCTTCCCGTGTGTTCGTGGTGGACACACGAGAATTCTGTTTCTTCCCTGTAGAAACGCTTCTAGATGTTGAATTATATTGTCTGTCTTTTTTTATTAGCTTAAGTTTTTTTAGTGAATTAGTTGGTGCATAAAACTCAATAAGGTATAAAAGCCCAAAGGTGTTGAGTTCAAAGCCTGGCTAATGCAATACTTTAAAAAATAATTATTGCTCACTACAAGTCCACATCTTAGGTCTGGTAGAGTCTAGACATGACAAGAGTATAGAAGTATATTATTCACTATTTATTGTTAGTTTAAACTTTTAGATAAACTAGTCGGTATATTGGATCAGTGTAGGTACAGAACCCGAATGCTGCTACTCGGGAAATATATTTGTGGTTGGAGCGCACCGGAAATTTGCAGAATCTGGTAGTGACTTTCCCATAAATATTCCAGGCATTCCATGAGCCTAGGTGTCTGACTCACATCTACTGCATCTGTTGGGAATATTTGAAATCGATCAGTCTGCACAAACTGGAACTGATCGAATGGCATAATAAAGACTGAAATGGTTGGTACTTTTTCTTAAGGAAGTTAGGCCTAACAAGGCTTAAACTTTGGATTTAAGATATCCTCCGTTCAAAAGTTTGGTGCATAACTCCAGCCATTTATAAAATACCCCTTCCTAAACAAGAAAAATTACATTTATATATAGAGAAGTTTATCAGAAACCCATGTACATCTCGAAGTTCATCAAAACCTACCCACAAGTTCTATATAATTATAAATTCCTCTTCCAAACAGCTAATATTCGTTGAAACTTCTAAAAGTCAAAAATTACTAAACGTTCAAGTCTATCCAGACCACGACAATCCTCGCCGGCGATCGCCCCTGATTGGCGACGGTGTGATTCGGCGACCAGCCATATATAGCGCACTCCCTTGGAAATAGGCTACTCGAATTCTTTGCCGAGAGATTTGGAGTAAGTTGGGTACTAGACATACAGGTGCCGATGAAGAGGAGCCTTACCAAGACTGTTGGGTCTTCGGTCCTCGTTTTTCTTCGGATGTGGGTCCAGAGCAAGAAGGTAGAGGCAGGCTCACCACGTGAATCCCTTACATGTACTAGAATTAGCAGGAAACTGGGCCTGAACTGAAGTCATCCTTGGACAAACAGTGAAATTTATACGGCGCGAATTGTACGAATAGGGCGGTGAGGAGCTGGCCGTACAGAGAGAGTGAAACCAATAGAAGGGGAAGAAGCGCACAGCGGACGCTACCGTTAGCTTTGGACGGTAGCGTTCGGCTTTTTTTTACTGTTTAATTTTTTTTCTGCTTTTTTAATTTTTAGATTTTTTTGTTTTTTAGATTTTTTTTGTATTGTTTATGATAGACTAATATTTTTTATTTTTAAATTTAATTATGTTAAATAAGTTAATTTAGTTACAGTATAAAATAAATTAGTTATAGTAAAAAAAGTTATAAACCAACGTTATTCTAAATATCTCAAAATGTTCAGCCGCATGGGGGCCTCCTCTAGAATGATGTCCTGTCATGCGGGTCCAATGTTTTTTCAGTTGCCGCGTGCCAAATGGAATCAAGAAATTCGAGGTTCATGGATATACCATGAAAAGTTGCAGATCGTCAGGATAAGTACGGTCAACTTTGATTAACATAGAGTTTAAGGTCTTCTTAATTAGGCCTATTTGCTTTTAAAAGAAGGAAATTTCACATACAAAAATTCTAGAAGGTTTCTCACAATAATCATTCCAGAGACAAAAAAAAAAAAACAAAAGGGGTCAGAGATGCAAGGTTGTCGCGTGTCATGCACTGGAGTGCTGGCTCAGTCGCACTCTATTCTTGAGATGCCAATTAGGTTCTTTTCGGGTCAGATAATCCACAAAAGGATTAGATTTTTTTTACTATAATGGATGATTTTTGATCCTAACACATCACATAGTTGTCATCGGGTTTCATTGATGGTTGGCATCTGAATTCGCAGTGTGTGGTCGTCGGGAAAAATCCTCGCGCGATGATCTCGTTGCGCACGACAACATCGGTTTTTTCCTCGGCTCGATTCGCATGTAACTCCATAGCAGCGAGCCATGCCCGCCCTTGATTTGCGTGCGACACCAGTGACACCATGCAGTTCTTTTTCTTTGGTTGATCTCGAATGGCAAAAGCAAGCTACAAAGAAAGACAGTGAAAGCGACGCATTGAATTTTTAATCTGCTGCTACAGTACCGAAACAAGGCCTGAAAGTGACATCTCTGATTTTTTTGATTTGCTACAGTAGTTTGCTACACTGCCGCGACAGAAAAAAAAGCTGCAGCTACATTACCGCTACAGTACCAAAAAATTATTGTTTTTATCCTTTGCTAACTTTTGTTTTTGTTTTAAATTCTGCTATGGTGGCAGATTGAACAATCAAGAGAGTGTATATTTAAAAAAAGTTTTCACTAGTGAGTATAATCATTCACCTCTCTGAGGGGGTGATCGGAATAGCGATGGCTTTTGGTTTTTGGCTGAAAAAACACTGTAGCTGGCTGAAAAAACACTGTAGCTGAGTTAGTGGGTAGTGTAGTGAATAGTGAAAAAAAAGCTGAAGCTAAAAGCTGAAGCCGAAAAAAAGCCAAACCGATCACCCCCTGATTATCATCGATGCTCCTACGAGTAGTATTAGAGTAGGTTGCAATAGCATCAGATCGAAATCATTTTTCAGATAAGTCACCATTTTTCAATAGATCAGATTATATATATTGAAAAACATGTGTAGAGGTTTTTCTATAAGCACAAGGTTATGTTATTCAGCAAAAAGTTGAAAATCCATATGAAGTACTTCCTGTTGTTACTACTAAAAATATTACTGGTGTTAAAGCTAATGCAAAGGTTAGAAATATTTTGTTATAAGGTCCAAGTAGAAATGAGTTTACCAGACTTACTTATATTAAATATGCTAATAAAATTTAGACTACTGTAGATAATTATCAGGAAGGTTCTAAATCTGTTAAAGGTGTTCATCAGAACCAATTTAAAAAGTAGAATTCTAAATTTGAGATGAAATCTAGAGAATCAGTAGATGCACTTTTTGATCGTTTCAATAAAATTATTATTAATTTACAATCTGTTAATATGATATATTCTGATTCTGACAATACTCATCAAATCTTAAATGCTTTGGATATGTCTATTTGGAATGTGTTAGTCACTACTATTAATCATTTTGTTAACATGAAAACACTTAATTTAAATGATCTTTATTCTAAGATGAAAACACATGATATTGATGTTTTGGACAGGATAAACAAGTTTAATAGTTTGGGTTTAGGAACTAACCAAGCTAACAGTTCTTCTAGTTCCTCTATTATTTCTTTGATTATTTCTTTGTATGAACTGTGTTCTATTTCAAATGAACAGTTAGAGGAGATTCCATAAGATCAAGTTGTACTCTTCTCCAACAAAGTGACAAAGGCAATTAACAATATTAGATCAAGGCGGAAACGAGGTCCAAACAGATGCTATAAATATGGTGAGCCAAACCATATCAAGATGAATTGCTCCAAATTGATGAGCAAAGAGGTCAAGGATGACAAAGCACCAACTCATCGATCTCAATTCAAGATTGACTCAAGCAAGAAGTGCAATTATCGCAGAATGGTCAACAAAATACTTTTAGTAGTTGATGAGATTAATTTGAGTGATGACGATTTTGGAAGCAACAATAAGGACAATGACAAGAAGACAAAGGAGGTAGATTTCACAGGGATATGTTTTGTGGCAAATAGTGAGAAGCTCAACAATGATGGTTTCTATAGTGATCTTGATGAGGTAAAACCTTCTTATATAGATTTATCTCATGTTATATTTAGATTGACAAAGGAGTTCAAAAGGTATAAAAAGAAAATGAAAAATCATGGTCTTGTTCTTAAGAGCTTAAATTTTGAAATTAATAGATTTAGAGCTTCTATTCTTAATTATAAATCTTCTCAAGTTTTACATTCTAAGATGGAGTTTACTAGAACAATTAAGACATCAAATTTGCTTCAACTTAGCAATGTAACTATTAAACTTGATAAATTAAGATTGTCACATGACTCTTGTGATGAAAAGTTAAAACTTGCAAATGATAAAATTGAAAAGCTTTGTTTTAGTTTTTCTACAAATTTAGATTCAAGTATTTAAAATGCTCAATGTATAGCTTGCTCTAATTGTGAATTGCCAGAAGTTAGACTTAATTTATTTCAGGAATCAATTTAACAGATGCTTTATCATAAATCATCTTTTTGCTTTAACTGTCCTAAACTTAGCACAAAATAGAAGTTTTGACTAGAAAACTGAATGATTTTACTAAAAAAGAAAGATTGGCTCGGTCTGATGCTTGTAAGAATCTTGTGAATGAACCTGTTGAATGCATAACTTGTCTTACTTTAGCTCGGCCTGGTGCTTGTAAGAATCATGTAAGATTGGCTTGGTCTGGTGCTTGTAAGAATCTTAAGGACAATATAGAGATATTCTCTTTTAGCAAAAAACAAATCTGAATATAATCATAGACAAGTCAAAAATAAGTGACAAAAATATCGGTCTAGGGTTTAGTGCTACTGATTATGCTAAGAATAATTCACCTAAGGTTGTTAAGGTCATTTGAAGTGAGCTAATTGAAACAAAAGGTGAGCCTCATGAAATTGTTTAAATCTGTTGGTTTTGTGCAAAATTCATTGAATAATGCTATAGGTGCTAGCTTATCATCTCAAATGGATTCTAATTTTGTTAAATTTCATTGCATCTACTGTGGAAAAAATGGGCATTTGTATAAATTTTGTTTGAGGAGTGCTAAGAAAGAGAAGAAGGAAAGATTGAATGCTTTATGACTAAAATGTGTAACCTCTTTTGTTTCTAAAACTAATGCGAAAACTAAATTTTTAGAAAACTTTATGATGACTATAAAATATGTTTCACGTGTTGGATTGAGATATAATTCAAATAATCCATGCCCATATGCTCATGTTTTTTGTTCTAGTTTTGTTGATGTTCCTCCATGTTGTGTGTATCACCACTGGATTCCTAAATCTTATTTCACTAACTCTAGTACTGTGACACTGATGTTTCCTATGATGTAGGTATAGTTGATGAGGAAGGTGAACATGTGGCTAGTGGATTCAGGTTGTTCCAAGCAGATGAGTGGTGATTCAAGATAGTTATTCTCCCTCACTAAGGCATCTAATGATGAGTTTATTACTTTTGGGGATGCCTCCATAAGTACTATGATATCTAAAGGTATAGTGCGCATTAATGATAAATTCATTCTCAAGGACGTTGGTTAGATTGCTGATATTCTCACTAATTCGCTTGATACTTCTCGATTTGTTCATTTGCGGAGTGAGTTGGGCGTATGTCATCCTATAGGAATGTTCTAAGGTGAGTTCTCTTTTGTATATCATTGTAAAAAAAGGCTTTTTTATTTAAGCCAATAATCATGAAACAAGTTATGATGTGTGTTTGGAGCTTTCTTGATCATGATTTTACATGTCTAGCTTACTAAGGCCATAATTAGCTTTTTTTAAAAAAATTTTTGTCAACTTGAACAAACAATATGGCAAGGCTGAATTCTTTGGCTAAGTTTTGATTAGAGTGATTACTTCTTGAGATATATCATATTTAAATACCTAGTTAAATCCTGATAATAGGTCAAGTCTAAATTTGAGCCATTCTAGTTACTTCTTGAATAACATTTAGCTTTTCTAGAAATACATGCGGCAAATTGTGGTGAAATTATTAATTATATTTGCATCTCAACAATTTTTCCCATGAGATGAGATGTTATTGCACTAGGCATAAACTTAAGGAGAGTTTTCTACGACCGAGATCATGAAACCTTAAGCTTTTTTGCTTGGCATGATCGAAAAGTAAGACTTGAGATGTTACAATTAATGAAATGAGATTCAAGTTGGCTCAAAAAGGTTATTATAAATATGCTGAAATTAATTTAGATTGAAGCTCAGGAGATCGTTATAGATGGCACCCAGTCTAGGACGTGCTTTATTGAGATAAGTCATAATCAAGTGTCAATAATAAAGTGCTATGTGTTGAGTTATGTAAATCTATGTTAAGCTTTGTATTTTAGTTTGGCACTTGTGGCTTATTTACTTCTTGATTGTAGCATCTATATTTAAATATGTATTTTTAGATGGCTATTTTCTTTAGTGAGATCTTGTCGGACCCGGATTTCACAATCCAAAATCCTTTGTGATTCCACTGCACTATTCTCTGGATCAGTAGATAGTGCTCATAGATACATTACTGCATTAAGTCATACATCGCACAAAATAGACTGAAATATAATATTACATATCAGAGTTTAAAATACACCATGTCAGGCAATAGTTTTACATAAGGGCTGATCAGGCCAAATATCCACAGGCAAGTGACTGGGGATAAATATGTGCGATAGATATTATCTAAGACTAGATAATAGTTGTGCACGCAATCTCCATCTAGTCCACTTGTCTAGGACTCGAACTTGAAAATGGTGTTCTAATTCCCTTCATCAGCTCTTTCTTCTGTGGCAAGTGCATCTTCATCAGCTTAGTGATCCGATTACCTGTTCCTAATTTTTGGTAATGTGAAGGTTACACAAAATAGTTGCCCCTGCCTACAATTTGCCAGCTTATGGTTGTACTATTATACACTAGGAGGTTATCAAAAGATTCAGTCTTTAGGGTTATCTGGGCGGTTCTACCACACTCCACACTCTTGTGCATCCACTGCACCACACCCTCGAACCATCCATCCAGATAGTTAAGTAATTTGAGGTTTTTGGAAGCATAAAATATACATGTTACAACATAACTTCCACTCTTCCTTAATGACTGCCCAAAATGGTTTTTCATGTTGAAATAATGCCAGGGAAATTTAATGCCCTCAAGTACTTAAGCAGTGCTAAGCAGGGTATATAAATGTAGACTTATTTCTAAAAGTAACCATTATAGTTTTTCTAAGGTGACAAGGCTCGCATGCTCAAAATATTCCAAGGGAATGTAATATTAACAAATGAAATAATGGGCATATAACTAGAATCTTAAAACAATCACAGATTTGCATATGAAATAACAACACACAAGTTGATAAGTTAAATAGAAATAAATTTCATTAAATGTAGGTTCAACATGATCAAAGTATTGACTCGCCTTGGTCACAATAGGCCTGGTCTTACTGGTCTTGGCTTGCTCCGGCTTTCGCCTCCTCTTCCTGAGCTTTGTACACTATTTTACATTGCGTGAAAATTTAATAAAAATCAGTGAACCAAATAAATCCACATACAAAAATTCAAACAAGCTCCAAAATTCTTGGTTTTGGTTCCATTAGGTAGATCTTGAATTTAGATGAATTTAAAAAGTTTTTCATTAAATTTGGAGCTAAAATGAATAAGTTATACCTATTTAAAGTTCTCCATTTAAATTAATCCAAAAATTAAAAAGGGATAACGAGATCTCTCACTGATAGGTGGGGCCTATAGTGGTTACGTTCGGACCAGTCTGATCGACTTGAGACATTTGGACCATCCGATCAACTAAGGGGTCGTTCGAACCGTTCGATCGTCCATGGGAATGTTCGGACTGTCCGAATGGTTGGAATGTGCAAGTCGTCCGATCAGCTGAGGGGTCGTTCAGACCGTCTGATCACCCATGGGAATGCTTGACTGTCTAAACGGCTAGAACGTGTGAGCTGTCCGATAGGGGTCGTTTAGACCGTTCGATCGTTTGAATGAGAAAGTTCAGACCGTTCGAACGGCCACCTTCGTCAACATAGAGCACCCACCCATTTTTGTTGGCAATGAAGGGGCTTGTGGCCGGTAGTAGAGGCAGCAGCCGGACGTGAGCATTTCAAAAATAGGATGCTCATGCGTGAACGCACGTTTGGGCATAGTCCCGCTTACCAATTTGGTGGTGGTTGCGGTCAGCGGCGACCATAGGCGGTGGCAGAATAGGGGAGGGGCAGTTACGTTGATCCAAGGTGATTCAAAGAAATTCATTGGTCTAGGAGCATCTAGAGATGGACAGAAGGCTACCTTGGCAGTCTACGCAGCATGGGAATGGCAGTGATGGTCGGGCGCTATAAGATGTCAATGAGCGGAGGAGGCGCACGGTGCCAGCAAGGTATATGTGCCGATGAGTCCGACCAAGGGTGGGGATGGTGTCGCCTTACTCCGAGGATGTTCTGGCTCGACAGAATTGGCTTGGGCAGCTCCAATCAGCGGGTTGCCCGATGACCGAAGTTGGGGAAGACAGTGCCACCGGTGCTTTTGTGGGTGGCTATGAGGCAATTCTTCACAGTGGGAGCAAGAGAGTTGTGGTGCGATGAGGATGGAATCTTGAGCGGGGTTTTATAGCTGGCGAGAAGAGCTAGCAATGTGAGGGGTGGTTGGTCAATCATGGCGGATGGCGTGGTATCGGCATGGCTATAGGGCCTAGTGATTCTAGCTTGTTGTCACGATGACGACGCGCTGCAGGGTGTGGTGGCATCTATCGCACTGAAGGTGGGGCATGGGCGGGAGTCTGGATGGCACAGTAGAAGGCCCTGCCATGGCAAAGCATTAGCAAGGGGAGGAGTCGGCCCAGGGCTGACCTGGCCAGGCCAAAAAGGCTAAAGAAAATTCTTGGGGCTAAGCCCATGTCTATTTTTTGATTTTTACTAATCCTCAATTATCCAGCTTCACTTATTCAAATATTTCATGCATCTATTAAATTTAATTTTTCATTAGCCTGTGTCTTTTATTGTTCAATTTACAACCAGATTCCTAGTAAGTTCTCCTACCCTAATTGATGGATTATCTTTTCAGATTCATCTGTTATTTTAGATTTAACTTCTATTAATTGTACCTTTCCTTTTAAATTAGGTTTTCATTATCTTTATTTATTGAAACCTTAACCAAGAATCAAGAAAAATCAAATAAGATCCAACTGCAGAGAGAATACATTCCATAAGATTGTTTTTTTGTAATAACACATTTTTTAGAATCTAAACTTATAGGATGTCACAAGCCTACCCTTCTTAAAAAGAATCTCGATCCCGAGATTTAGCCTAGTGGGAGAATAGGTAGGGGTAATCCATCCTCAATTGATCTTCACTCTCCCTAGTAGCTTCCTTTTGGTATGATTGCTCTATTGTACCTGCATAGGCGAATAGTCTGACTCCTTGTCTTCTTTTCTACAACGTCTAGAATCTTGATGGGGCGCTCCTTGTAGGTTAGGGCGCTCTCGAGCTTAATTGTCTCTAGTGGAGTTTGGTCTTCTGGCATCCGAAGGCACCTCTTGAGTTGGGACACATAGAAGATGTTGTGGACATCGGCTAAACTCGCAAGTAGGTCTAGCTGTAAGCTACTTCTCCTTTCTTGGCCACGATTGGGAACGGTCCAACATATCGTGGGGTGAGCTTGCCTTTAACTTTGAACCTTCTAACTCCTCGCAAGGTGATACCTTCAGGTAGACATATTCTCTGACTTCAAAGGTTAATGGCCTATGCCTTTTGTTAGCACAACTCTTCTGCCTAGATTAAGTTGCTTGCAATCAATCCCTAATCAGGTGGACTCTTTCTTCAACCTGCTGCAAAGTTTCTGGTCCAAAGATGTAGCCCTCTCCTACTTTTGTCCAGTGCAGAGGGGTTTGGCATTTCCTTCCGTATAAAGCTTCAAATGGGGACATCTTCAAGCTAGCTTGATAACCATTATTGTAGGCAAATTTAGCGTAGGGCAGGCATTTCTCCCAATCCTTGGTGAATTCTAGAGTGTATGCTCAAAGCATATCCTCTAGTATTTGATTTACCTTTTTCTGTTTGGCTATCTGTTTGTGGGTGGTAGATGGTACTAAAATCCAGATGAGTGCCAAGGGCTTTATGAAGACTAGCCCAGAAGTGCGAGGTAAATTGAGAACCTTGATTCAAGACTATCCTTTATGGTACACTATGCAAACACACGATGCAGGACATGTACAGCTCGGCCAACATATTTCCTTTATATGTAGTCTTGGCAGGGATAAAGTGGGTGATTTTAGTCAGTCTATCAATTACAACCCATATGGAGTCATACCTTGATTTGGTTTGCGGTAACCCAGTGATGAAGTTCATTCCAAACTCTTCCCATTTTCACTAGGGTATTTGCAATGGTTGTAATAAACCTGCCGGCCTCTGATGTTTGGTGTTGTGGTTACAGACCAAACAGTGAGAGAGAGTGTCGTAGTGGAGAGTTAGGTGAGCAATGTCCCCCCATGGCCTATATTGCACATATATATATCCGCATGAGTGCTTTTACCATTACATACGAGTATCCCTCTCAAGGGTACTTATGTCATTATACATGTCCCATTTTGGGCCTTACAACCTTCTAACAGGCCTACTGGGCTTAGGTAGGGGCCACCCCTACAACAGGAGCCTCTCATGGTGAAGGGCTTCACAGGCCGAAGTCATGTTGCCGAGCCCTTTGGCCCCCTCCATCCCTGCAGCCTGTGAGTTATTTAGATGGAAATGTAGTTGGTAGTACGTCCCTGCTTTGTGCCGAAGACGCGAAGTTAGACGAGCTGCCGAAGTTGTCCCCGATCTTGGCCATGCTTCGTGGCGCCACCGTTACTGGCGGAGTCGTCTTACTTAGCCGAAGGTGTTCCACACTTTGGGTGCGACGCTGGGACTCCCCTGGTCCGGAGTTGTCATGTCCCGACAGCTCTGTGGTTTGGAGGTGGCGTCTTAATGGTGGCACGAATCGTGCCGAGTGCTGAAAAGCCAGGGGTGAGCTAGTGCGGCCGTACGCGCTGTCCTGAGAGAGGGGGTACACGTGGTGCGGCGCAGTTGGTGCATCGTGGGCTGTCAGTGGTCGCACGACCGCGATCCCACGTCCCTTCCCGAGGGAGGCGGGATGCGTGGCGGGATGTTACTGCGCGCCGTGGCGTTGCCCGGCACTTACCGCCGCACGCCCGGCCACATCGCTACTCTTCCCGATCGTGGGAAGCCGAACCGGTGGGCTCCCGCTGGTTGCGTTTCGGATCGTGGGGGATGTGAGGGGTCTGTATAAAGCGTCACCGCTGGCATGTGAACGTGTCTCCTGCTTGTGTGCCGTTGCTTTGCTCTCTTTTTCCTGCTACGCCCAATTTGCCCTTGCTCCTGCTCCTTCAGCCCTCGACTGCAGAGTAGGATGGTGCGCCGTGAAGATCCCGCTCGCCGGCTTAGCAGCAGCGCCTCGTCAAGCCAGCGAGGCTTGACGCCGCCCTTGGTGGAGTTCCCCTGGTGGCTCACAAGCCGCCGTAGGTTGACAAGCGGTGGGACGCCATGGAGAACTCTGGAGGCCACTGCTCCCGCATCCTAGGGCGGAGTCGCGCTACAGAGAAGACGATCCAGACTCGCCTCCGGGAGAAGAAGATAGAGGAGCGCGCAGGAGCTCGTTTGCCTGCCCACGACGAGGTGGAGCCTCACCCCCAGGAGTCGGAGGCGATTGTCTTTGTCGTATTTTTCGATGCTGGGCTTCGGATGCCCTCGACGCTTTTCATCGGTGAGGTCTTGCGAACTTATGGGCTGGAGCTGGCGCAGCTAACCCCAACTGCGATAGTTCGCTTGGCTGTTTTTGCCTGGACGGTCCGAACAGAAGGGGTCCGCCCCAGCGCGAACCTATTCGCTCTTCTTCATGATGTGCGCTGTCAGCCGAAGAAGGTTGAAGGGGAGCGCTGTCCAATTTCGGCAGTGTCAACTTCATGCTGAGGTCGAGCTGCACGAAGCTTTTCCCTGCGCTAGCGACGCGAGGGAAGTGGGAGTCCGGCTGGATACAACGATGGTTCTATTACCACGTGACAAGTAGCAGCGGCCTTCGGTGCAAAGGTCAGCCAATATCTTTCAACAGCTGTCCGGGAGTGAGGCCGTTGGGAAGCGACGAACAAAAAGTGCAGAGGCTTGCCGGTGTGGCCCTCTGGTTCAACATGCACGACCTCGCAGATCACTCCCGGCGAGATGGCGTCCGACCTACAGTGTCTTCTTTGTGAAAACCCTCTGGTCCTCGTAAGCACTTCGGCCGTATGTTGCGTATATATATGTAACTGTTTTGTGAACGAAGCACCGCTTCACATGCAGCGCTCTCACTGGAGGATACAGAGCATGCAGTAGTCGCGTTCCTTGGGCCGTACACAGCGAAGGAGCACACGCTGCGCGAAGGCACAACCGACGCTGCGAAGATGGGGCGAATAAATCGGGTGTGCGAGGCCCTAGGACTCCCCGTACCAGCACACACAGTGCTGGTGCAAACTTCGACTCGTCGCCACGATGGCAACGGCGAGGTGGGGTGTCTCCCAGTCAGTGGAGAGTTCGGTCCAGCGCCGCTATATCCATCCCGTCGGCCGCATCTCTGGCAGACACCGTCGGGTCGGAGGGCATGTCGGGCGCTGGGTCCGAGCACACCGGTTCGTGGGAGCACACTGCCCCCAGTGAGGAGAGCTTAGGCGGTGGTGAGGCAGGCCTTGGTAATGACATCCTCGAGGACGAGGCCCTGTCGCCTGTATCAGCCAGCGAGGACCTACCGCATGCGCCTTCGCCACCTGTAGCGGCCACCGAGGACCTGCCGCCTGCACCAGTCCTTACGGCCACTAGAGCGACTGAGGACGCGTCGCCCAAGTCCCCGAGGGTGAAGCGCCCCCGGGTACGATCGCCCTCGCCCGCGAGGAGGCGGTTCAATGTAGCGGGCATGGTCACCGGGGACCTAGGGTTCGACAGGGAAGCCGCTCTGACCGAGGGAGTCATCACTCCCCGGGCTGATGAGGCCCCGGTGACCCAGACGGAGACTGAGCGGACACCTCCCCGTGCCCTGGTGGCGGGTGTTGAAGGTAGGCATAATTCCTTTCCCCTGCGACTTCGCAAAGCTCTCTCCGATTTGCTCGCTCATTCCGTCGTCGACATCAGGAGAGACGAGGTCTCCCGGACGCAGCCAAGGATCGAGCAGCGGAGGTGTCCGTGAAGTTGCCCGCCTCGTTGCGCTGGACACGGTGTGGGTGCCCGGTGCTAGCCCGGAGGCCTAGAGGCTCATCGTGTCTGATTTTATCCCTCAATTGGAGACGCTTCGCGTCCTTAATGGGGTCGTGGAGTGCGCCAATGGTAGCCTGGATCGATGGGCACTGTCATCGTGCAGGGGGATCTTCTGGCGGTCACGCTGGGTGCCTCGGAGATGAGGGTAAGTACCTGAGTTCATGGTCTACGCCGCTTGTCAAGCACGTAGCTAACATTCGCCCCCTCCCCCCTTTTAGACGCTTGCCATCCGCCGGGCACTGGAGGAGGCTCGTACCCGCAAGCGGAGGGCACTGGACGAGGCTCATGCCGCCAAAGACGAGCGTATTCGTGTGTTGGAGGCAGAAATCACTAGGGAGACTTTCAACGCGTGGAGACTTGTTGCAAATGTGGAGAGCGCGGTGGCGGTGGCGCAACGCGCCACGGAGGAGACCCAGCGCGCCGCGGCGGAGGAGCGCACCGGCTTGCTTGAGCAAATCACCGCGCTAGAGGAAGAAAAGGCCCGGCTTGCCACGGCCTTAGAGGAGAGGAACCGGACCCTGGACGACGCGTCGGTGGCGGCGTGGAGGGCAATGGAGTCATTGGAGGGGACCCTCCAGGGCCTTTTCGTTGACATGCCGGACATTGTGCATAGCCCTGTAGATGTGGCGCAGACCCTGGAATGAATCGAAGAGGGCTCGAGCCTCACACTCTGCAGTGCTAGAGCCTTCCGCGATAGTTGCAACTTCGCCGGTGCCTGCCTCGCCTTTGGCACACTCCACACTCGGGGGTGTGAGCATGCCAACAAGCTGGTCGATCCCCAGCTGGATCTGCCAGCCAAAACCGGGGCATTATTCGGTGTCGCCCGCGCCATTCTGCCCGCCCTCAAGACTTTCTATGACCGGATCTTGTGCTACATCGGGGATGATGCGGCCAAGGTCATGCTGCGGCGAACGCTACATTGGGAAGGAAATTTCCTCCAGTGGCTCGAGGAGGTCCCTCGGTGCAACGAATACGGCACGGACCCCTAGGTGTGATGCCGGGACCCTATGTGTTGTGCTATGTATGCCTTGTCGTACGGTGTTCCCGTGGCCTCCTTTTGCAGAATGAAACAACAGCTTGCCCGCAGTGCCCGCCGCTGCGCATCATTTCTCGTGTAATCACCCCCTGATGCAACGAAGGCTGGCCTCTTGCACCCAACTCCGCGTCCCTTGACGGTCGTAGCGCTTTGTAAGCGAGGTAGACGCACAAGCGCTCCATCGAAGTAGGTGATCGAGCACACGTCCCCTACCCTTCGCTTCGTGGCAGCGGAGCTGGTGTCTAGTTGAAGTAGACGAGTGAGCGCTCTGTCCCCTACCCTTCCAAGCGGTGGCAATAAACGGCGCGCCTACCGGCGAGACGCGCGAGCGCCCGCCCCTACCCTTCGGCGGCGCCGAGCGAGCCGTGTCTAGTCAAAGTAGACGCGTGAGCGCTCGCCCCTACCCTTCGGCGTGGCAGCGGAGCTGGTGTCTAGTCGGCGACGCGTAAGCGCCCGCCCCTACCCTTCAAGCGGTGGCGCTAAACCGGCGCGCCCGCCAGTAGACGCGCGAGCGCCCGCCCTACCCTTCGGCGGTGGAAGCGAGCCGGGCGCCCGGTCAAGTAGACACACGAGCGCTCCGTCCCCTACCCTTCGAAGCGGTGGCAGCGGAGCTAGCGCCTAGTCGAAGTAGACGCATGAGCGCGAGCCTCTTATTGCGTCCCTTTTGCACTCGTTAACATGCGCTGTAGAGGCAAGCCTCTACTGCATCTTATTTATACTCCGTAGAGTGCGTACGGAGGTGGACCTCGATGCTACGTCTTATTTATACTCTGTAGAGTGCGTGAGAACATCAACCACGTCTTATTTATACTCCAGAGAGTACGCGTAGGGGCGATGACCACACATGCGCGGGGACATCCACGTCTTGCTTATACTCAGTAGAGTGCGCAGGGACAACATCCGCATCTTATTTATACTCCATAAAGTACGTGAAAATATCAACTATGTCTTATTTATACTCCAGAGAGTACGCGTAGGGGCGATGCCCACACGTGCCGGGGACATCCGCGTCTTGTTTATACTCAGTAGAGTGCGCAGGGACAATATCCGTGTCTTATTTATACTCCGTAGAGTGCGTGCAAAGGCGAACCTCGACGCTATGTCTTATTTATACTCCGTAGAGTGCGTGCGGAGGCGGACCTCGATGCTACGTCTTATTTATACTCCGCAGAGTGTGTGCGGAGGCGACCTCGACGCTACATCTTATTTATACTCCGTAGAGTGCGCGCAAAGGTGTCCCCCCGCTGCGTCTTATTTATACTCAGAGAGTGCGTATGAGGCGGACTCGACGCCACGCCTTATTTATACCGTGAGAGTGCGTGCAGAGGCGGACCTCGACGCTACGTCTTATTTATATTACGTAGAGTGCGTGCGGAGGCGGACCTCGACGAAAGGTTGGCAGACGATCGGCTTTATTGAGCTCCCGTTTGCGCGAGCAAGCGTCTTACAAAAGACAGGGTGCCAATGTTGCGACATGGTTCCCTTTTTGTCCTAAACATAGTACCGCCGCAACTTGTCTGCGTTCCATGTGTGGCGGAGTGTCTGCCCTTCCATGTGGCGAGGCGATAGTCCCCCCGCTGCAGAGCTGCCGCGACGATGTACGGGCCCTCCTACTTGGACTCCAGCTTGCCGACCGTTTCCACGTGGAATGCCATTTTGAGGATGAGGTCCCCCAGTTGGAATCCTCGCAGGTACATGGAGCGATCGCGTATGCGCACCATTTGCCACGCGTACTTTGTGACGTGTTGGGTTGCGTTTACTCGTTCTCCATCAAGGAGGTCCAGGGACAACCAACGCTCTTCCTCTGGCGCCTGGGCGAGGACCCTTCTTGAGCCAGCTTTGATTTCCTCAGGTGTCATTGCCTCATCGCCAAAGAGGAGTTTGAAGGGCGTAGATCCTGTCGGGCGTGTCACCGTTGTGCGGAGGGACCAGAGGACGCTATGGAGCTCGCTTGGCCACTTGCCCTTTGGTAGCCCGACAAGACGCTTCTTGATTCCGGTGGAGATGGCGCCGTTCGCCCGCTCGACTGCTCTGTTAGACTGTGGGTGCCCGATCGAAGCGAATCGGAGCATGATGCCCATGTTGTCGCAGAACTCCTTGAACAGGGCGGAGTTGAACTGCAGGCCATTGTCGGCAGTGATCTCCTTGGGCACCCCGAAACGGCATATGATGTTCTGCCAGAGAAAGTGCTACATGGCTACCGAGGTTACCTTAGTTAGAGCCACAGCCTCTGGCCACCTGGACAAATATTCCAAAGCGACCACTATGAACCGCAGATCTCCTGGGGCTCGAGGAAGTGGTCCCACGACGTCGATGCCCCACCGTGCCAGCGGCCATACTGGGGGAATGGGGTTAAGGCTAGTCGGGGGTCTGTGAATGACACGCCCCATCCATTGGCAGCCTTGACACCGGCGTACGAGGTCTTGGGCATCAGTAACGGCGGTCGACCAATAGAAGCCTTACCTGAACGCCTTACCGACGAGCGACCTCGACGCCAGATGCGAGCCGCAGAGTCCCGCATGAATTTCCGCGGGGAGGTGCTTTCCTTCCTCTCGTGAGAGGCACCGTAGAAGTGGTGCGCAGACTCCTTTTTTTGTAGAGTACTCCGTCAAGCACCTGGAAGGACCTGGCACAACATTGTAAACGCCGGAGCTCGATAAGGTTGTCAGGCTCTGCGATGCCCTGCAAGAAACCGTAGATGGGCTCTCGCTAGTCGCCCTGCTGGGTAATCTGATAGACGAGGGCCGCATCACGGTTGTCCTGAGCGATACGCCGCGGCAGACTCATAGAACGCCTCGGAGTGGGGAGCCGTTGGTCGGGCGCTTTGCGAGGACATCGGCTTGCTCGTGGGGAGTGGGTCGATCATTACGTCGACGGTGGTGGGGTCGATCGTCATGCGGTGAGCATCGACGCTCGTGGTTGCCGCGCTCGCCGCCGCTTATGCTCGCGATCACGGCAAGCCGGCACCGTGTTGACGCGGGACTTCGCCGCTTCCCTTCCTTCTTCTTTCGCCGATGATAAAGTTTTCTTCGGTGCCATCCTTCTCGAGATCCTGAGGCTTGCTCTTGTCATCTCTATGGACGGCGCCAACTGTTGTGGTTACAGACCAAACAGAGAGAGAGAGAGTGTGTCGTAGTGGAGAGTTTGGTGAGCAATGTCCCTCCATGGCCTATATTGCATATATATATATATATATATATATATATATATATATATATATATATATATCCGCATGAGGAGTGCTTTACTATTACATACAAGTATCCCTCTCAAGGGTACTTATGTCATTATACATGTCTCATTTTGAGCCTTATAACCTTCTAACAGGCCTGCTGGGCTTAGGTAGGGGCCACCCCTACAACATTTGGCCTTCACTCTTTGGCATACATCACAACAAGCGACATGTTTTGCAATGTCTCTCTTCATGCAGGGCCACCAGTACCATTGTTTTAGATCCTGGTACATCTTGATACTCCTGGGGTGAAGGGAATATGCAGAGTTGTGGGCTTCCTTGAGTATTAGGTCCTTAAGGTATTTTTGGTGGGGAATGAAGATGCGCTTCCCATATCTCAGGACTCTTTGTTGGTCTTCGGTCATTTTTGGATCTTTCCCTTTCGCCACTAGGCTCTTTAGTCTTAGGGCAGTTGAATGCTCCTTCTACGCAGTTACAATCTGCTCCTTTATGCTTGGTTGTACCTCCATGGTGCATTATTCTACTATCTCAAGGTTGAGCACCATTAGTTCTTTATGGAGCTCAGGCTGTTGCTCTTGAACCATGATGTTATTGCCATAGGCTTTATGACTTAGGGCATAAGCTACCACATTAGCCTTGCTAGGGTGATAGTGATACCCAAGTCGCAGTCCTTAATTAACTCCAACCATCTCCTTTGCCTTAGGTTGAGGTCTGACTATGTGAAGATGTACTTTAGACTCTTATGATCGGTGTATATATCACAATAGTTACCAATTAAATACTATCACTAGATCTTTAAGACATGCACTACTGATGCTAGCTCCAAGTCATGGGTAGGGTAATTTGCTTCATGAGGGTGAAGCTATCCAGATACATATGCCATGACTTTGCCCCCGTGCATCAATACACACCCAAGGCCTTGGCATGAGGCATCATAGTATGCCTCAAAGTCCTTGCGTATGTCTGGTAGGACTAATACGGGGATGGATGTTAGTTTCTTCTTTAGTTCTTGGAAACTTTCTTTGCAAGCCTTTGTCCACTCGAATTTTTCCTCCTTGAGCAGTTGTGTCAGTGGCTTGGCAATCTGGGAGAACTCTTCTATAAATCTCCTGTAGTACCCTATCAACCCAAGAAAACTTCTCACTTCGGTGACTATAGTGGGTTACTTCCACTCAACAACAACTTCTATCTTGGTTGGGTCGACAAATACTCCTCCAGTAGACACTATATGACCTAGAAAGCTGATGTCTTCTAGCCAAAACTCACATTTGCTGCATTTGACGTATAGCTGGTGTTCTTTTAGCTTCTCTAGCACTAAGTGTAGGTGCTCAACATGCTCTTCAGTATTCTTAGAGTAGACTAGGATGTCGTTGATAAACACCATGATAAAATTGTCTAGGTATTCCATAAAGACCTTATCCATGAGATTCATGAAGTACGTCGGGGCATTGGTTAGGCCAAAGGACATGACTGTAAATTCATATAGCCTATATCTAGTGGTGAAGGTTGTCTTCGAAATATCTTCGGCTCTAATTTTTAGCTGGTGATAGGCCAACCTTAGGTCGATTTTGAAAAACATGGTAGCTCCTCCTAGTTGGTCAAATAGATCATTAATCCTAGCTAGGGGGTTCTTATTTTTTATGGTTACCTCATTCAAGAACTAGTAATCTACACACGTCCAAGTAGTGCCATCCTTCTTCTTGACGAAGAGCACCGGGGACCCCCAAGGTGTGGAGCTGGGTTCGATGAAACCCTCGTTCTGCAATTCTCGGAGTTGCTTCTTAAGCTCCTCTAACTTATCAACAGTCATTCTATATGATCTTTTAGCAATCGGGGTAGTGCCGGGCTTGAGGTTGATGATGAACTCAAGGTCCCTATCTAACGGCATGCCAGGCAACTCTTCAGGAAATACTTCAGGGAAATCATGTACTACCAACATCACTTCTAAATTATGTCTTCAAATTGATAGACTGCATGACCCCAATGATAGGGTCGGTCCACCTTTACTTCTATGGTCAATTCAGGGCACTTGGTTAGGCTCACTCTCCTAGTAGCATAGTCTATTAATCCTTGATGTATTGCTAGCCAGTCTATCCCTAGTATGATGTCCAAGGTCTGGTTCAATACTATTAAATTTGCTAAGAAACCAAACTCTTCCATGGTAATCTCTACCCCTAGGCTTACTAAAGTGGTAGTGATAATCCCTCTAGGTGAGATAAGTACCACTAGTTTCTTTAATGGATAGGTGGGCAGCCCAAGCTTATCCACATATCTCTTTGCTATAAATGAATGTGAAGCCCCAGAATCAAAGAGAGTATGTGCTAGTATTGCCTTAACAGAGAACATACCCATCAGAACTCCTGCTGCTTCCTAGGCCTCCTCAATAGTGATGTAAATAACTCAACCACGGTTGGTAGTTGAAATTGCTGTGCTAGACTAGGGGGTCTGATATCCCTTGCCAGAGGCCAAAGTTTATCCACGAACAGGACTAGTTCTCAAATTGAACTTCACTAGTGTCATCTGGCGTTGCAGGCAATGATAGGTGAAATGCCATTTCTCCCCACAACTGTAACAATTGAGGGAGGCAGCGGGGTTTGTCCTGGCAGATTGGCTGCCTGAGCATGAGGCTGGAGAAGTGTTGCTGCTAGGGTGCGAAGCTAGGGCTGGAGCCTATAGCCTTGAGAAGGAAGGATTATTGAAGAGCTTCTGGATGAATCTCCCTTGAGGCCACTGTACCGTTTGCTTGCACTTGTGGCTGGCTTCTAAGTTCTTCCTTTCATTCTCTAAAATAAGAGTTTTGTTCACTAACTGATCAAAATTGGAGAAGTCCTGGATGATCAGCTATACCCGCAAATCGTCATGCATGCCCTCGAAAAAATCTATCTATCTTCTCCTCATCCGCTACATCTTTTGGGGCATAGCGAATGAGTTGGTTGAACTTGGTGATGTACTTACTGACTGACATATTTCCCTGTTTCAGGGTGCAGAATTCATTCTTCTTCATCTTCATTACTCCTGCAGGAACAAAATTAGCCCTGAATGTCGCCTTGAACTCCCTCCATGGGATGGCCTGCGGGGGTGGTCAGGCTTGAGGGGCTTTGTTAGCCAGGTTGACTTGATTGACTTTTGTGTGTACTTCTGCACCTCCTCCTGCAGTAGCCCCTTGTCCTTCCACTTCCCCTTCAAAGTCATTGTCGGTTATAGTGTCCTCGTTGCCTCGAGCAGACAAGTTGTTCTCCCACCATACCGCTGCTCCCTTGAGTTGGTGGGTGGTGAAAACTACCTGATCCTCCATGGTGCATTTAGCAAGCCGTAGCTTCCTTTCAGTATCCCAAGCCAGTCTTCAGCTTCGAGAGGTTCATCTGTCGAGGAGAAGATTAGGGGCCGAGTCCTTAAGAAGTCAGCCAAATTTGTACTATGGCTGCCGACATTCGCTTGCTGGCTGGCGTAGATGGCATGCAAGATCTGAGTTCGTTGTGCCATGACCTACGCCATGGTGGAGTTGATCGGCGGGGGTGGAAGGTCAACTCCTTGAACTCGACCTCTACCCCGACTTGCAGGCGGAGTTCCCTGGTTGGCATCAACATTGGCCTGTACGTCGGGATTGGCGCTGGTTTGAGCTTGGGTCACTCTCTGGGTAGCCATCTGTGGGTACCACTTTCTTGTTAGCTACGAGTGCTAAGTAAGTGGGTTATCAGCCTACAACAAGATACAAGAACCAACTACAATATGATAAATGATAAGACAATTTACAATACAAGGCCTACATTTGGTCGCATAGTATTCATAACATAAGTTCACATGGCTCAGCATATATAGCACTTAGGCTAGGCTGAGCCCCTTAATTACAACACAACACTTAAGGCTCATACATCCACAGCTACTAGACTAACTCCTAGCATAACTTCTTACCATTACAGGGGGTTAGTGCTTGCTATCACCCTACAATTCCTAGCAAGCACTGCACTAAACGACCTATTCCTCCATGAAGCTGGCTCCTGGGTACGAGGGACTATAATCTAGAGACTGAGAGTGGGAGCAGCTACCACTGAAGCCCGATGAGTCTGAATGAGAGTGGAAGCGGCTGCAGTCATAGTGGATCCCTCTAAGGGTGATGGTTGCCTGTGGACCAGGAGATCATACGCTCTTACGAGCGGTGAGCCTTGTATGAGGCCCATCGACCCATGGCTAGGGCGGAGTAAGATCCGTCATGACAGTAGCAGGTGTAGTAGGAGCTGGAGTGAGAATCGCTACTGCAACTATTGTTTGTTGTAGCTCGGTGAGGGTGGCAGCCTTCTCCTTTTCCACCTCCGTGAGCATCTTCTCGCATTTAGCGAGCTGCTTTAGGAGTGCCTCCACATGACTGTAGCTAGTGAGTAGAAGCTGGTGAAGGTCGGTGATCTCCTCAAGCGTTGCAGTGTAGGTGGCCCCCATGGCCCTAGTGAGGTGCACCTGATGAGTAAGAATGGGGTTGACTTCTGCCACCGGAAAGAAGGTCTCGTTGTGGTTGGCTCCATCCTGGCGGGATGGGTAGTAGAAGAATGGAGACTTCAGCAGTGCAGGTCCATGAATGTCACATAACCGAGCAGCGGCTAGGCGAGCGACGTCCTAAAGAGCGGTGGATGCAATGCTCCTTCTATGCAGGCTCCTGAAGACATGATGTGGCTCACTTTCATCTAGTGCGTAAATGATGACCTCCATGATCCAAGGCTCCCTAGCTCCTTCTACGGCCTTGCGTCCCCAATTTATAGGTTGATTCTTGTATCCCAGATAGTGTAGTAGTTTACGTAGGATGCTCGAGAAATCCTCCTAATATAGTCCATGGGTGAAGTAATCCCATGTGCCATCAATTACAGCTTCGGCCATCTGTAGGTTAAGACATTAGTGTCAGTATCTATTTTAAAAATATCAAAGAAGGGAGGATAAGTTTAGATCTAAGGGGGTAAGGAAGGGAAGTAATACGCTATATTTTTAGAAATTCCTTTTTACTAATTGTAAAACTTAGTCCTAAGACCCTTTCTAGTAACCCTCCCATGGTTTTTACCCTACAGTCGTATGCTCTGATACTAGCGCCGTCAGACCCGGATTTCATGATCCAATATCTTGTGTGATACCACCACACTATTCCCTAAATCAGTAGATAGTGCTCACAGATACATTGCTACATCAACTCATACATCACATAAAACAGAACAAAATATAATATTACATATCAGAGTTTAAAATACACCACGTCAGATGACAGTTTTATATAAGTGCCGATCAGACCAAATATTTACAACACAAAATGGTAGCAGCGGAAAGCATAAATAAAAGTAAGACCAATATCTACATGCAAGTGATTGGGGTAAATGTGTACGACAGATTTTATCTAAGACTATATAATAGTTGTGCACACAATCTCCATCTACTCCACTTGTCTAGGACCCGAACTTGAAAACAGCGTTCTAATTTCCTTCATCGGCTCTTCCTTCCGTGGCAAGTGCATCTTCATAAGCATAGTGATTCAGGTTACCTATTCCTGATTTTTGGTAATGCGAGGGTGAGCACAAACCACCGTGCTTCGCAAGCCAATACACCATACGCAATTTAGTAGGATGTATGGCTTAATAAGGAATGGCTTAGGGGTTCTTCTGGTTTTACCAAATGCTTTGTAAGTATAGACAGGTAGTAGAAAAATCCTATGACTTAGCATTTTAACTAAACAGAGTTGTATAATATATTTGAAGGTTTACAATAATGTTTCCTGATGCTAGTTTTCCAGTGTCATATCCACTTTATATCATCACTAGGATCAACTGCCCAGGGCAACACAAATCAAGACTGTACCAGCCAGTCACTTTTCCTATTTTGCCCACTAAGTTTTTGAAATAGAACTATATCGTTGTAACGTCCCCAATGTCCACCCATGACCATGGGCATGACTGTTCGAACAGTTTAAACTCTACAGGGGTTGTACATCTTTTTTCATAAGATATGATTGTCTCATAATGTCGACCATTACACGCTTCTGTAGACGTGCAACTAAGTAATAATAACAAGGTTGTTACAATGCATCCTTCTAGTGTGGTTACGCTCACTAAGGTGGTCTTTCTTCTGTAGGATACTACCATCTCTCGAAAAGTTTCCCTCTTGAGCCGTCACGGTAGAGACGGGGATGAGACCATCCTTTCCTTTACACATGTGCACACCTTCACATAACCACACTAGGAGTACACAAATTAGTTGCCCTGCCTACAATTTGTCAGCTTATGGTTGTATTATTATACGTTGGGAGGTCATCACAAGATTCAGTCTTTAGGGTTATCTGGATAGTTCTACCACACTCTACACTCTTGTGCATCTACTGCACCACACCCCCGAACCATCTGCTCAGATAGTTAAGCAATTTGAGGACTTTGGAAGCATAAAATATACATGTTACAACATACCTCCTAGACTTCCTTAATGATTACACAAAACAATTTTTCATGTTGCAATCATGCCAGGCCAATTTAATGCCCTCGAGTACCTAAGCAGTGTTAAGCAGAGCTTATAAATGTAGACTTATTTTCAAAAGTTACCATTATAGTTTTCCTAGGGTGACAAGGCTCGCATGCTCAAAATGTTCCAAGAGAATGTAATATTAACAAATAGAATAATGGGCATATAACTAGAATATTAAAACAACCATAGATTTGCTTATGAAATAATAGCATGCAAGTTGATAAGTTAAACAAAAATAAATTTTACTAAATGTAGAATCAGCATGATCAAAGTATTCACTCACCTTGGTCATAGTTGGCTTCATCTTGCTGGTCTTGACTTGCTTCGACTTCTGCCTCCTCTTCTTGAGCTTCGTACGTATTTTACGTTGTGCGAAAATTTGGACAAAAATCAGTGAACCAAATAAATCCACATACAAAAATACAAATGAGATCTAAAATTCTTGGTTTTGGTTACATTAATAGATCTAAATTTAGATAAATTTAGAAATTTATTTCATCAAATTTGGAGCTAAGACGAATAAATTATACATATTTAAAGTTCCATATTTGAATTAATCCGAAAATTAAAAAGGGGGAGAGAGAGAGATCTCACTGACAGGTGGGGCCTACGGTGGTTACGTTCGAACCGGTCCAATCGCCTTGAGATGTTTGGACCATTAGATAATCTGAGGGGTTATTCGGACTGTCCGGTCATCCATGGGAACATTCAAACTGTCTGAACGGCTGGAACGTGGGAGTCATTCGATCGGCTGAGGGGTCGTTCGGACCGTCCAATCGCCCATAGGAACGCTCAGACTGTCCGAACAGCTGGAACGTCCGAGTCATCTGATCGGCTGAGGGGTTGTTTGGACCGTCCGATCGTCCGAAGGAGAACATTTGGACCATCCGAACAGCCACCTTCGTCAACACAGAGCACCCACCCCATTTTTGCCAGCAATGAAGGGGCTCTCCGCCGGTGGTAGAGGCGGTGGCCAGACATGGGCATTTTAAAAATGGAATGCTCATGCGTGAACGAACGTTCAGGCTTGGTCACACCGACCAATTTGGTGGTGGTGGTGGTGGCGGTCGGCGGCGACCATAGGCGGTGGCAGAACAGGGGAGGGGTAGTTACGGCGATTCAAAGCAATTCCTTAGTCTGGGAGCATCTAGAGGCAGACAGAAGACTACCTTGGTGGTCTACGCAGCTTGGGAATGGTGGTGATTGTCTGGCGGCGTAAGACGGCGATGAGCGGAGGAGGCGCACGGTGCCGTTGAGGTACAGGCATCATCGATGAGTCCGGCCAAGGGTAGGAATGGTGTCTTCCCTTTTTGAATTAGGTTTTTATTATCTTTATTTATTGGAACCTTAACCAAGAATCAAGAAAAATCTGATAAGATTCAACTGTAGAGAGAATATATTCCATAAGATATTTCTTTTTTGTAATTACACATTTTTCAAGATCCAAACTTTTAAGATGTCATAAATCTTTAGCTTAACTGTTCATTTTTGTGAAGTTCTGCCATATACATTAATTTATCTAATCACATTATAAACCTCTTTTGGTCTGCTTTGTTATATATGCATACTTATGATCAAGCAAGCTTTATAAGAGTATGACATTGTACACATCAAGTCAATTAGTTTAAATATTCTTTTATGTTTTCATGGTGTGTTTTTCATTAAAAAAAATGGATAAATGATACTTAGATGTGATTTCTCTCATCATTGTTTCTTCTTTTTGAGCCCTGATACTTACATTGCCAAAGGGGAAGAGATTTGTGGCTCAAAATACTAAATGTTTTTCGGTATGTTTTGTGAGATTTGGGAAAGATTTGTGACTTGTAGCTTAAAATGATTTTTTTTTGCTTTAGTTTTTCACTTAGATTGATTTGAAGTCATGTTATGTTTAAGTGTTGCCAATGTATTTATTAACAGAGAGATTGTTGGACTATGTGGTTAGGTCTAAATATTGGTAGTGATGAACAATTAACAATGTTGCTTATTGATATTATCTGAGACGCGAGGTGTGTGTGGACTTATGTTGGTTAAGTTAGAAAAAACTTGTGCTGGGAAAAGATGCTGCTTTGGTCTTTGCATATCTAGGGTAACTCAGAGGCGATCGTGATCTATGGTATAGACCAGGAGATGACTTGATGTAAAATCATGGTTCAAAGGGTTAAGAATGCTGAAGGAGACGATCGTGCTTGAGTTAGGGCGCGTGGAGATCAAAGATAGATGATGTGTGTTAGAGCTACGGATGTATGATCTAGAGGCTATGACATATGACAAAAGTGCTACATAAGGGTTTCATTGGAATCAGATAAGAACTTGTTTGGACTCTAAACTATAAATAGAGATTGGGTTAAGGGTTAACTCTAAGACTATTAGATATAATTTTTATGCTAAAATTTAAGAGGTACTAAAAGAGTATTTTATAGCCATTAATACGATGATCTAGCAATTAAGTAAGATCTATTAAAAATCCATCGGGTCGCATAGTTGTCATCGAGTTTCATTGCTGGTTGGCATCTGGATTCGCATCGTGTCGTCGTCGGGAAAAATTCTCGCGCAACGATCTCGTTGCGCACGGCGACATCGGTTTTTCCTCGGCTCAATTCGCATGCAACTCCACAGCAGCGAGCCATGTCCTTCCTTGATTTGCGTGCGACACTAGTGACATCATGCAGTTCTTTTTCTTTGGTTGATCTCGAGCGGCAAAAACAAGCTACAAACAAAAACAGTGAAATAGATGCATTGAAATTTTGCCTCACTCATTTTGACTTAAAATCAATTTCTGCATTTAGTTTCTATTTTTTTTCACTATTCAGTAATTTCGATTTTTTCTGATTTTTAGGTTTTTTTTCCTTTTCTTTTTTTCTCGTATTCCTTTGCATTGTCTGTAATGGACTACATATTTTTTCCATTTTAATATTTTTTAAATTTAATTATGCCAGATAAGTTAACTTAGCTACAGCAAAAAAATAATCCAGTTATAGTAAAAAAACTATAAGCCAACGCCATTCCGAACGCCCTCATATATCTACTACTACAGTACCAAGACAAGGCTGAAAGTGACATCTCTAAATTTTTTTATTTGTTAAAGTGCCATAATAGTAAAAAAATGTAGCTACATTACCGCTACAATACCGAATTTTTTTCTTTGTTATCTTTTGTTTTTGTTTCGGTTTGTGCTTGGATTATTAGGAAACAGTAGATTTGAAGAAAAAATTTCTACTATTGAGTACAATCATTCATCCTCTCTAGTTGTCATTGACATCCTGCAAGAATAAATTACCTAGCATGTTGAGCCATTGTCAACGGGCTTTTCTTGGCTCCGCAGTAATGCCTAGCCAAGCTCGGCTCCAGTCCACATCGTGCCTCCGCCAACGAGCTCAGCTTACACCATGCCTGGGTTCTGCCGCCATGGCTCACGTCATGTCTCCATCGCACACCAGACCTATTGGACCATATAGATCAAAAATATTATTAAATATATTTCCTAGATTTTAGACATAAAACTGATTTTAGGCATAAAACTTCGGCATTCCTTTGTTACAAAGTCCAACATCTTTATAAACAACCTAAAATGGCGACTAACTTGCATGCTAATAGCGTTAACATGGCAACTAACTTGTTTTCATGCATGTGATTAATCAGTGATCCCGTATATTGCACTCGCATGCATTGCTGGATCTTCATGGTCACATCCTTCCACTAAATCCAGAAATCTCGGAAGATGGCCACGCAAATGACAGCTTTTCTATCTTATTTGATCTGATGTTTTCGTTGCCAAGGGGATATAAATAGCAACAAAGTAATGCACTGTGACAAGTGGATTGGATATGCTCTAGTTCATACTTCAAATGTGTGGGCGATGCAATAATGAGGGCTTGATTAGGTAGGTCAAAGGTGATCAAGAGGGAAACAGCGCAACGGGGAAGAGGGAATTGCATCGGAAAACAGTGCAACTCTTTTTTTATTTAAGTAGCAGAGACATAGATATGTTTCTACAATTGTAATGAAGTGTCGTAGTTTTGGTCCTTAAGCCAGGAAATTGTTCAAGTTAAGTTATTGCTGCTTCTAATCAACAAGAAGTGAAAATGCAAAACTAATGTGGATTATTTGGATATATTATATATGAATGCAATAATTTGTAAGTCACAGGAGTAGCTATTCGCACTTTTATTTCAGTGCATTACCGGAAACCTAATGCAGTTTTGGCAATTATGTTAATACTATGTGGTAATCTATATTAAATTAAATATCCAGTCATTTCAAAGAATTAATAAACCAGAGTTGCAGCTGAGAGGTGAGACACCTCCGTTAGTTACTTTCGTGCAATTAAGCCTTTGATCAGTTAGTAACAAAATCTGACTAGTCTAGGTGATCAATATGCATCTACTTCCTGAAAATGTGCAAATTAGCCCGTTCTCCAATTTGACTAACACAAGTCCATATATTTACATCATAACAAGCCGCTCCACTTGGTGCCGGACTACGTGCATGCTTAGTTATTTTTGGACTTATGGTTTAACTTTCTATAGTAACTAATTTTTAAATAGAATATTTTTTAAAACGGAATCTACAAGTCAACTGTAGTATACACTGTCCTGACTTTACCTATATCAGCTAAAATCGTACATAAGTATCTCTATCTTCATACTTTCTCTTACAAACAATCAGAATTTAAAATGTTAAATAAAAAATCATAAATCACAGTTTAAAAACATCTAACTGCTTTTGAGCATGCAGCCCACCCGCTTGATGGCCAAGCAAGCGGCTTCGGCCGAGCAAGATGGCGTAGGCCACACGCACGAGACGCTCGTCGCTGCTTTGTTCGCGCCGTTCAAGCTACGTTAGTTTTCTTTCTTTCTCATTTTTTCTTTTTTCTTTCTTTTTCATTTATTTTACAGTTTTTCTGTATAATATAGTAGTTTTTTGTTGTTCCACTATTTTATATTAATATTTTTTATTTTTCATTTGTTTCACTCATAGGTTTTTAATTGTTTCATTAATAGTCTTTAATTGATCCATGAGCTTGTTTAATTTGGTCCACTAATAATATATTTTTTCTGAATATTATCGGTGAATTATTGGAACATCACCGATGAATTGTTGGAGCATTAAAATTAAATCATAGAACATCAATGATAAATTATTGGAACACCGAAACTAAACATGTGGAACATTGGCCATCCCACTTTTATAACTTAATCCGTGGGACATTGCGATGAACTGTTAGAATATTGAAATATAAAGTTTGGAACCTTAGTCCATCTCCTTTTATAACTTAATGGGTGGAATATTACCAATGAACAATCGAAACACTGTTGATGAACTGTTGAAACATTGAAACAAAAAATGTGAACATTGGAGTAAACACACGAAACATTTCATTTTAATGCGTGGGAAATCACTAATGAATTGTTGTATCATTGACACTAATCACATAGAATATTTTATTTTACCTACCAGAACATCAACACCCACACGGTTAATTCCCATACCCAAATTCAAAATATACAATTTGTAACATCATCTGTGCATTAATGGAACGTCGGGAAGTATGCATGGATTTTTTTTTACCTACTGGAGCATATGATATGTGATATCATTAATAAGTTAAAATATATACAAGTAGTGTCTTATTTTGACGATCTCGTTATAGAGAACTCGATGGCTCAAATGGGTCGTGAATTGGACCCTTGGTTTAAAAGATATGATCATTTCAATTTTTTGTTTGGAAAAAAAGCTGGACTCCCTTCCTACATATTTTTCTAGAGAAAAAGTCTATTTTTCAATCTATAACTATGGCCCAAATCTAAAAATCAAACTCTAACTTCAAAACCATTCATTTTACAATTTCGAGCTCTTAAAACCGTTTAAAACACCATTCTCACCCTAAACCACCATGGTTTAAACTGACGTAGCATCTGTGTACATGTTCCGCTGATATAGCATCTACCTGTATATCCATATCAACATTCGCGTCATTCAGAAAACATCTTCTTCCTTTTCAAGATAATAGTGCCCATATGTCATCCTTCGAACTCATGATCATCTCCCTCTCTTTCTCCTCTCTCCCTTCCTTCCTCTCTCTCTCCACCGAGGGCGTCGTGCCCTGCTCTGCTGCTCGACGTATAGGAGAAGATGAGCTGTGTTCGCATATCCTAGTATACTCCATACATGTACTCGTTTGTACGTTCTGTCCTGGCCGGCCTAACTTCGAACTAACTTGCTGTATACCTATGCATAATAGACTATCATAAGGTAAAAACGAAATTCGAACTGGTGTCCCGTGCACGCAATGTTGATCCGCCCATGTTCAAGCGTGCGGCCGGATTCGCACGGGTGTGGTTCTAACCTAAGCTTTTGCTGTGTAAGTGCATGCGGTGATCGCCATCACGCGAAAGCGGGAGACGAAAGCTTTGGTCGGCCGATGGGGCAAAGCTTCGATGTGGGACTGGCCAGCATCGAGGCAAACGTCGCACTGTTCCTCTAGATCTCTACCGGTGTTTTCAACGAAGAAAACTTTGCACTGTTTGCCTCGCTGGGTTCTGGAACACTGTTGACTGTTTCCTTTCTCTTCTTCTTCTTTTATTAAAGAAGACGACGAAGAGAGTGCTTTTTGCCTCTGGATTCTAGAACACTGTTTATCTCATACTCTGTCGTTTAAGTGGCCAATGTGGCCCTAGCCACGGCATGGCCTTTCTATCCTAAATAGAAATAATGTACTACACATCTACTCTGTCTTCCACTAAAAAAAATTACATCTACTTTGTCTTGAAGCTAGCTTGGAGTTTTTTTTTTTTTTTTTTGATGTACATTCACAACTAAAATACAGGAAATGTCAATCCAATTGGAGCACTGCATCGACCGTGCGTATATAGCATGCACCTCAGTCAGTGAAAAGAAAAGAAAAGAAAACTATCGTTTGTTAAGCAAAGATCTTGAAACGTACTGTCCTTTTTCTTTACCATTGCTGATCTGTGCTAGTTATACATTCCATTCGTATCCGTATTGTTGTAGAACTAAATAGCGTTTACATAGTCATGCCTATTTGTCCACAGACCCCAGATCGAGCTACGTACAATGTCACGTGAGACTTGGAGCGACTTGTAGCTCTCTTCACTTTGGTGGACATCTTTGGTACGGGTAAATTGTTCCTCCGCAATTATGCTTTACCACCGATCATGCCGACCGCATTATGCCCCGCTTAGCGACGCGATGCCTACGTGTTGCGGTGGCGTTGAGCAATGGCTGTACTGTACATATTTTTATTTTTATTTTTTTGTTTTTTGATTTTTTTGTGTTTTATTTTTTTCTGTATTCCTTTGTATTATCCATGATAGATTAACATGTTATTTTTATTTTAATATTTTTTTAAATTTAATTATGTCTAATAAGCTAACTTAGTTACAGTAAAAAATAAATCAGCTACAGTAAAATTTCAGCTAAAAATTAAAAATCATCGCTATTTCAAACGTCTCCATACATATAATTAGAATATAACTGCAACAAATGCAAGCAGTCTTACTTCTTTATTACCACATCCCCTCCTTACCACCATCCCATGATTGGTTGTACTAAACAGCTAGATGCCTGGATCCAATGGATGCTTTTTGATAAACCCAAAAGCTAGCTCACTGCTGATTATCACGTACGTACTGCCTTCACTAAGGCAAGCTAGCTCCTTCTGATGGCCCAAACAATCATCTACGATGACATGTTAATAATATAAACAACTGCTATCTATACTTCTCTATATTATCTATAAATAGTATAAAGGACAACTACTATAATATGTTATCATTTTATATATCTTTATAGACAACTTCTCTATAAACAATGTCTTGTTTCTTGTAATACAATCGATTGCTTCATGAGAGACGCCTCAATTCTCTATACTTCCTTTCTCCTTCACATTATTTCGTGTCCTACATAGCAATACTTATAGATAGCTGATGTCATACTATTGTACATGCTTTAATACTCCTTTCGTTCAGAAATATATGATATTTTAAATTTTGAGTGGTTAAGTTTCTTTAATTTTAACCGCTAATATACACAAAACTATTTAGATTAAATGTATGAAAATTGTATCCTCGGATCTGTTAGGAGAAGTACTAACCAAATATAATATTTTTATATTTTTAACTTACATATTATTTTGAAAATTGATAGCTAAAGTTATTCATTGGAGAACGTGTCCTGTCCAAGACGTTATGACATCGTACGATCTTGAACAGATGGAGTACAAAAGAATTGAAGGCACAAAAGCAGCATCTCCTAGGATACTGCAACACGGCGCCTCACTTCAAAGGAAGGCAGTGATTAATTAACTCATAAATACTAGCAATAAAAAGCCAGAGCAACCGGTAGGATAAGGGAACATTCGAAATAGCTATAACTTCTAATTTCTAATTAAAATTTTATTGTAATTAACTTATTTTTATTATAATTAAGTTAATTTATTAAATATAATTAAATTTAAAAAATATATAAAAATAAAAGTGGCATACTAACCTATCACAGACAATACAAAAGAATACAAGAAAAAATAAAACATAAAAATACTAAAAAACAAAAAAACAAAAAGATAAAAAAGCTACAGTGATTTTGAAGCCATCGCAATCGCCGAATGTTGCAGCTGCAGCGGAGATGAGCGTGGCGTAAACATTGTGAAACCTCATTCGGTTCTTGTGCCGTAGTGTATAATCTTCAGGGTGTATTTAGTTCGCGGAATCCTATAAAGATCACTAGGAGTCCTGTAATCTTGGAGGATTAGGATCGGCTGGTAAAAGTAATAACAGGTAATTTTATTTGGTAATATAAGAATATATATAATTATAACTGCTGTTTATAATATTTTTCATGTCTATTATAAACGACACTAAAGATAGCTCATACGATATATTGTCTTTTTATATATCTCTATAAATAGTTTCTTCATGACACAATATGTCTTATTTATCTTATTACATTCGACTACTGTATGAGAGACGGTCTAATTTTCTATGCTCTTTTTCTATATCATTTTATGTTCTACGTGACAAGATTTATAATAGCTGATATCATACATTGTGCATGGCCTAATATTATCTTGTATAATTAATTCAATTTGTTGGGCTAGACTGATATGATTGGAGTGGTTAGAATGACCTAATAATTCCCGAAACACGATGCTATTCATGTTTGCCACTCACTGAACCTAGCCCTCTATGCTAAAGGTTTTGTGAACCTAGCCTTTGTTGGTTTACAGTCATCTGATAGCCCATTCCCAGGCACAACTGGAACAAGAAAACCGCTCTCATTATTCGTTGTTCAAGGAAATGGAAAAAGAAGAAGAATGATACTACTGCAGAAAAAGTTATTATAGACGGTTTAAAAATATCATTACAGATAGTTTCATAAGACGTCTGAATTTATAAGTCAATAATAATATAATATCATTACAAACGGCTTCAAACCAAATAGATAGTTGCATCACAGACGATTTCAACTATAAACCGTATGTGATATTTAACTATTACAGATGGTTTTCAATAGAAACCGTCTATGATATATAAGTATCACAGATGATTTCAACTACGAACTATCTATGATATTCATTTCTATTACTAAATCTATTTCTGTTTGTTGGTTAGCCTCAGAAAATACTAGCCATGCCCTCTGAAACAAACAGATCAACACAGTATACATCCAATTCACATTTATTCATTTCAGAAATAAGGACATCCATTTCACAAATCAATTAACCGAAATGAAATAAATTATCCTTTAACAAATATACACATGTACAATTAAGGTCAATCTTATCCTAACCAAATTTATTCTACATTGTGGAACTCTCTATATCATTTTATGACTTTAG
This sequence comes from Melocanna baccifera, assembly GCA_036346265.1. NCBI lineage: Eukaryota > Viridiplantae > Streptophyta > Magnoliopsida > Poales > Poaceae > Melocanna > Melocanna baccifera. The sequence goes on along the minus strand of CM070677.1, from coordinate 21,784,801 downwards.
ACATCTGAAAGTATGTACACTCTCCTTGAATTTTTGAGAGGTCGGTCTATTCCAACGCAGTTGTAGCGATGGACGCAACCTGTCGGTAGAAATATCAATGTCGTGCATACATATATAACTAGATAAATATGAAATAATTATTGCAAAATTGATAAACTTGAGGATCATGTGGTGGCAAACATAGAATCCATAGGTGTTGCCTAGCAGCTGCTGGTAGCACTTCAAAAATAGAATTTGTTAATTCGAGAGGTATTACTATGAAGTGTTATATATATAGGATTAATGTGTACTAGCGAATACCCAAAAATCTAGATCATGTCGCAGGGCGTTGATCCTTTTCTCGGATTTCTATATCTTTGTAATGCACGTGGCGAACGACCTACGTAATTCTAAAAAGTTAGCCTTAGTTATTGGGTAAGAAGGAAAAACTACAATAGAGTTATCTATAGAGAAAATGTGTTTACCTATCGATTAATAATAGGAAATCAAGATATATTACTTTGTTTAATTTTGGTATAATTACAATTAGAATCCAGTAGAACCTACACAGGTATGTTATCATGGTCATTAAACCTAATTTCGTATTACTTATAAAGTACAAATTAACAAGTATAGCCACTAGTGCAGCACTTACCCCTGATTGTAGGGCATAAGTATAATTTTCTTGTTGTGGTGAGCCACCAATGCCGTCACAATGTAATTCTTGATGAAAGATGCATCCTCCTCGATAGTATTTATGGCGACCAAGCGTGGGTCGAGAAAACTAATCGATGATTTTAATAATCCGGCTTTAGTCACTATGTATCTATATATATACACACACAAAAATAATAAGTTATATATGACATTTATCGATATTACATGAACGTAGACCGTGATTGTATACTGTTGTAGTTATAGACCAAACAGAGCGAGAGTGTGTGTGGTAGTGGAGAGTTAGGTGAGCAATGCTCTCGGTCTCCCCATGGCTTGCGTCACATACATTTATGTACTCAGGGGAGTGTCTTTACAGTTATACCCTTACATCCGAATATCCTCTTCATGGGCATTCACGTCATTACACACGTCCCACTAGGGCCTTATAACCCTCTAACAGGCTCGCTGGGCTTAGGTGGGGGCCACCCCTACAACAGGAGCCTCTCATAGTGAAGGACTTCACAGGCTGAAGCTATGTTGCCGAGCCCTTTGGCCCCCTCCGTCCCTACGGCCTGTGACCTATTTAGATGAGTGCATTTGCTAGTGCGACCCCGCTTTGTGCCGAAGACGCGGAGTTAGGTAAGCTGCCGAAGTCGTCCCCGCTTCGCGTCGAGGATGCGGAGTGCAAGAGTTGTCCTTGCTTGACGCCCGGGACGGGCTGGCTGCGTAGGCGGCCTCCGGCCTTGGTGCCATCCCTTGCGGTCCGGACTCTTGTCCGAGAGAGGAAGATAGATGAGCACGCAGGCGCTCGCCTGCCTGCCCGTGACGAGGTGGAGCCTCACCTTCACGAGTCGGAGGCGATTATCCTTGTCGCGTTCTTCGAGGCTGGGCTCCGGATACCCTCAACGCTTTTCGTCGGCGAGGTTTTGCGGACTTATGGGTTGGAGCTGGCGTAGCTGACCCCAAACGCGATAGTTCGCTTGGCTGTGTTTGCCTGGGTGGTCCGAACAGAAGGTGTCCGACCGAACGTTAACCTGTTCACCCTTCTTCATGACGCGTATTGTCGGCCACCAAGAAGGTCGAAGGGTGGTATTGTCCAACGGCGGCGTCAATTTCATCGAGGTGAGCTGCGCGAAGCTTTTCCCCGCGCTGGCGATGCAAGGGAAGTGGAAGTCAGGCTGGATGCGGCAATGGTTTTACTACCACATGACAAGTAGCAGCGGCCTTCAGTGCCGAGGTCAGTCGATATCTTTCAACAGCTGTCCGGGAGTAAGGCTGCAGGGCCTTGACGAACAAGAAGCGCGGAGGCTTGCCGGTGTTGCCCTACGGTTTAACATGCGCGATCTCGCCGAGGAGTTTACGATGTGTGGGGTGTCTCCTCTCTTCGCCCGGTGGAAGTACGAGCGAGATCACACCCAGCGAGATGGCGTCCGCCCTACAGTGTCTTTTGTGCGAAGACCCTCCGGCCCTGGTAAGTACTCGGTCGTATGCTGCCTATATATATGCAACTGTTTTATGAACGAAGCACCGCTTCGCATACAGTGCTCTCATTGGAGGACGCGGAGCGTGCAGTAATCGCGTTCGTTGGGCCGTACACGGCGAAGGAGCATGCGCTACGCGAAGTCACGACTGGCCCTGCGAAGCTGGGGCGGATAAATCGGGTGTGCGAGGCCCTAGGCCTCCCCGTACCAGCACGCGCGGCACCGATGCGAACTCCAACTCGTCGCCGCGATGATGACGGGTCGGAGGGCATGTCAGGCGCTGGGTCCGGGCACGCCGGTTCGGGGGAGCACACCGCCCCCAGCGAGGAGGGCTTAGGCGGTGGTGAGGCGGGGCTTGGTAGCGACATCCTCGAGAACGAGGCCTTGTCACCTGTATCGGCCAGTGAAGACCTGCCACCTGCGCCGTTGCCACCTGTAGCGGCCACCGGGGACCAGCCGCCTGCACCAGTCTTACGGCCACTAGAGCGGCCGAGGGCACGTCGCCCAAGTCTCCGAGGGCGAAGCGCCCCCGGATACGATCGCCCTCTCCCGCGAGGAGTCAGTTCAATGTAGCGGGCGCAGTCACCGGGGACCTAGGGTCCGACAGGGAAGCCACTCTGACCGAGGGAGTCATCGCTCCCCTGGTTGATGAGGCCCCGGCGACCTAGGCGGAGACTGTGCGGACACCTCCCCGCGCTCCAATGGATGGTGCCGAAGGTAGGCGTACTTCCTTTTCGCCCCGCAACTTCGCGAAGCTCTCTTCGATTTGCTCGCTCATTCCGTTGTCGACCTCAGGAGAGATGAGGTCTCCCAGACGTGACCAAGGATCGAGCAGCGGAGGTGTCCGCGAAGTTGCGGGCCTGGTTGCGTAGGACGCGGCCTGGGCGCCCGAGGCTAGCTCGGAGGCCCAGAGGTTCATTGTGTCTGATTTTATCGCTCGACCAGAGCACGGTGGCGGCGGTGCAACACGCCACGGAGGAGGCCCAGCGCGCCGCAACGGAAGAGCGCACCGGCTTGGTTGAGCAAATCACCGTGCTGGAGGAAGAGAAGGCCCAGCTTGCCACGGCCCTGGAGGAGAGGAACCGGACCCTGGGCGACGCGTCGGTGGTGGTGTGGAGGGCAATGGAGTCCTTGGAGGGAGGGCCCTCCGGGGCCTTTCCGTTGACATACCGGACCTTACGCACAGCCCTGCAGGATGTGGCGTAGACTCTGGAACGAATCAAAGAGGGCTCAAGCCTCACACTCCATGGTGCTAGAGCGTTCGACGATCATTGTGGCTTCACCGGCGCCTGCCTCGCTTTTGCCATGCTCCACACCCGGGAATGTGAGCATGCCAACGAGCTGGTTGATCCTCAGCTGGATCTGCCAGCCGAAGCCGAGGTGTTGTCCGGTGCCACCGCGCCATTCTGCCTGCCCTCAAGACTTTCTACGACCAGATCTGGGGCTACATCAGGGAGGATGCGGCCAAGGTCATGCTGCGACGAACGCTACATCGGGAAGGGAATTTCCTCCAGTGGCTCGAGGAGGTCCCTCGGCACAACGAAGACGGCGGGGTCGGGCGTTGCATCGGCGGTGGTGTCCTCCGCCACGTCAGCGGTGGCGGGGTCGACCGTCACGTCGGCGGTGGCGGAGTCGACCGTCACGTCCCGCCACCGCCGATGTCGAAGCCCTGGTGTTGATGCGGGACTTCGTCGTGTCCCCTTCCTTCTTCCTTGCCACCGATGATGAAGCTTTCTTCGATGCCATTCTTCTCGAGATCTTGAGGCTTGCTCTTGTCGTCCCCACGGACGGTGCCAACTGTTGTGGTTACAGACCAAATAGAGAGAGTGCGTGGTAGTGGAGAGTTAGGTGAGCAATGCTCTCGGTCTCCCCATGGCTTGCGTCACATACATTTATGTACTCACGGGGAGTATCTTTACAGTTATGCCCTTACATCCGAATATCCTCTCCATGGGCATTCACGTCATTACACACGTCTCACTTGAGCCTTATAACCCTCTAACAGGCCAGCTGGGCTTAAGTGGGGGCCACCCCTACAACATATACATTTATAGTGTCCAATATCGAACAAGTAAGGCGTCGAGAGCATTGAGTGTGAAAAAGATTTTATAAGTCCTTGAAGGTCACCGTGAAGACACTGTCATGAACATCGTGCTGAAAATGATGCAGCCTGAACTTGACGGTGAAACCTAAGCACCATTGTTCCTCTAGCTTGTTGGCCTATTCCTTGTACCATATATGCAATCTCTAGCAACCCAGTCCTAGGGTTAGGTGGCGCTGTTTCCGGATGACCATGGGTTCACCTAGCATGAATTTCCGTGCCAACGACAAGTAGGGGATATCATCATCAGTATTCTTTGATTTGCTCTTGCCGCCTCGGTTGTAGATCGACTTCACAGTAGTCGATCATAAAGGTAGCTCCAGTGCGGATATCCCCCGTGGTTTTAGCATTGGTGCAAGTAGCTCGGGTGGGAATAGCACAGTGGTCTTGGCACCGGTGTAGGTAGCTTTGGTGCGGATAGTCATTGTGGACTTGGCACTGGTGCAGATAGCTTTGGTGCGAATTGCCCCTGTGGACTTGGCACCGGTGCAGGTAGCTCCAGTGCGAATAACCCCTGTGGACTTGGCACTGGTGCAGGAGCTTCAAGGAAGATGTCCCTTTTGGGCCATTAGATGAATGTTCTAAAGGTTTGCCCTAGAGTCACGACCTCATTGTTCAGGGGCTTCTCCAGCAAGACAACCTCAAAATTGGCATAAACACTGTCTACATTCACTTTTCCAAAACCTAGCGCTAGAGTTATACTGTGCACTAAGACCCTGAGACTAGACGGATATGCCTGGCCCCAAGCAACGCACATGTCAATAGAGACATATCTCACTTGGAGCTTACATTTTGTAGCCACCTATATAACGATACAAAATTAGCTACTCCAATAGGCCTATCAATTGAGTTAGCATTCTAAAGATAATAATTATTACCAGGATGTCATTGACAGGAAATCTGTGGTCGGTTCCCAGGGTAGGGCTGGATGCGTAGCTATTCCGACGGTTGAGGGGCTGGCTAGCACAGGAGCGGCAGGGGCTTCCTGCTGATTTTTCCTATACCTTTGTACCTCATCTCTGATATAATTAGTGAGCTCCACTCGAAGGGTTGTTTTAATCTCTTCTCGTAGCCATGCCTCACGCTCGGTTTTGGCTCTCTTCCTTCTCTAGTACGATTTGGAGTCCTCTAAGAAACTATATTTCCAAAGAACATAAAGACCAAGACCTCACGTGCGATTCAGGTGCTCCTTGTTTCCTAGGGCCGTGGGGAGTATATCTCTCTACTGCTGCCTAGAATGATCCTTGAGAAGATTTTACACTCAGTAGTTCCTGCAAGAACCTGACATATCATTTCACTTCCTATGAAGTTATGGAGCCTAACATATGTAGTTCGATATCTTACGAGGTGGCAGGACACTTCCTCGTCTGCGGGGTTTTGAAAGGAGATATCTCCCGACGACACAGTAGATAACGTCGCTCTAATCCAGTTTTAGGCAGGCTCATCAGGGATCACAACAAATGGTGGGGAGGTGTCCCGCGGGATTGCCTGCTCATCCTCCTTCCTCCATTGCGGGGTTTTTCCCACATAGCTAGCTGTGCTGAGTCTGTGGGGTCCATATTTTTTTGTCTGGAGGGCCCTGTGCACCGCACTTGCACTCTTAAAATTTTTTATCATCTTCATTGCCACAAACTCTTCCTATTACAGTTCCAGGAATGGATATTTGTGAAAGAGCGTCAGTTCCTTCTCCACGTATTGCTTGACAAGCAGACTCTTGAAGTTCTTCCATGCTTTGCACACCGCTAGCAACGCCTGTTGTTGCACGGAGTCCATGTGTTGTTCTGGGATCTCGAATGATGCAAAACTTCCGTCAACAGCTCACTTTTTTGAGCTTCAGTCATGGTCTTCTACGAATCGAATATGATTTTAATCCATTCTCGTGCAACTATTCTGACCATTCTTCGGAATGCAGACATTGCTCGATGAGGATTGAGAGGGGTCCCAAATGCATCAACATCTGTGATGGTAAATCAACCTTCGGGTTTTTTCGTTAATCCTCTTCCATGGTACTTGAATTTTGCAGAGGACGGTGCATCACATGCATACGACAACAATGACGAAGAATGAGTGGATGGCATGTTGGCCTACTCATATTAATTCTAGATTTTAGCAGTTTTAGCAATATTTCTCTTTTAATTTCAATTGTAATTAAGAACATTAACATATTTCAATATATTCAATAAAACAAGCATGTGAGCATATAAATCTAGCATAATGCATAGATTAATCAAACTTGGCATATTGCATAAATATAATGTTAAATGTATTGTTCTTAGAGAGGAGTTGCACAAGTTAAAAGAAACTTCACCTTCTTTGATTCTTGTCAAGTTTTCAATTATCACAGTAATACAATCTTCAAAAATACTACTAGTTTAAGCCAATTCAACATTACCTCAGTGTAGCATAAATATCAATAGCAAGCATAAACAACATATCTCACTTAAAATTAGACAATAGAGACCGAAATAAGCTACTGTAGGGATTAACTTACATTCAGCAATTGTAGAATAAATACAAGAATATGATTTTGGCAAGATCTAACCATAATAGTCGGTAATACTGAGTAGGAACGATAGCAAATGCAATTGACAGGACCAAGAACTACACTCAACATAGATAATCAATTAACATGTAATAGATTAAACTAGCAAAATTAATCTAGACTGTCACTGTGATTTCAATTTGACATATATCCTCATCGAGGAATTCATAAGCCCAGAATCTATCAGGCAAAGCCCCCTAGTGCTAGCAATAGTCACAAGTTTCAAAGATAATGAATCAAAAACACTAGCACGGCTGACCAGAGCACAATAGATATGAAAGAGTAGAGATCAAGCTCACAGAATGGCGGCACTACATGCCACTGTGACGGCAAAAGGGGCTAGGGGAAGGCGGTGTGAGGCCGAGGTATTAGGGATAGGGGAAGACGACAAAAATATAATTACGTACATAGGTATTGTCAATTCTAGATTATAACAAAGTGTGATATATGATTATTGTGTTGTAGCAGGTACCAAAAATCGCGTGTTGTGTCGCAGCGTGTCACTTGATTTGTTGTGTTTTCCTTCTAGGGCAAGATAAGCGGTAAACGATCTACGTGATTCAAAAAAGTTAGCCTCGGCCGTTGCAAACGAAGAAAATATTACAATAGAGTTATGTATGGAGGAAATGAGTTTACCTGTTAATTATTTCTTACACACGATTGAAGTCGTGGTTGCTCCTAAGTAGGGAATCAAGGTATATTACCTTGCTCCACATTGGAACAATCACAATCAAAATCCAGTGTTGCCTAGTCATGTGTGTCGCCATAGTGATTAATCCTAAGTTCATGTTGCATGTAAAGTACAAATGAAATATATGTGGCAACTAGTGAAGCACTTACCCTTGGTTGAAGGGTACCATGACGTACTCCTTGTCGTTGTGAGCAATCAATCCCCTCGTTATGTAATCTTGCACGAAGGATTCATTTTCGTTGATAGCTTACTTGGAGACCAAGTGAAGGTCGAGGAAACCCACCAGTTTTCATTGCCGAACTTGTTGGATCATGTATCTATACATAAGGAAAGAGTAATGACATTTATCGGTATAACGTGAATGTAGAACTTCATTGTACAGTACACTTACAGTGTCCAGTATCGTAGTAGTGAGGCGTCGAGTTCGTCGAGATTGAATAGTAAGAATAAGTCTTCGAATGTCACGACGATGTAGCCCGAGTCATGAAGGAAATGCTCCGCCGTATATCTCAGAGTGAATGCACTCTACCGGTGTCGCTTCATGTTGGACTTCTGCATGTACCAGGTATGCAATCTATTGCAAACCAAACCAAGCTGGGGTAATTGTGACTCAGGGACCAACGACACTCCTAGAATGAACTTCCATGACCCGGGACTCGCCTTAATTTTCTTCGCTTGAGTCTTAGAGCCTCGCTTACGATGCGTTTTCGGTGGCGCTCGGCGGGAGCCGATGCAACAGGCTTCGAAACCGAAGATGGAGGTGGAGCCACTGGAGCCGATGTGACAGGTCCAGGGCTGAGGGACACTGGATGTGGAGATCGTGGCACAGACAAGTCGAGGGCAATGTCCCTCTTAGGCCACTGAATGAATGTGTGGACAACATTCCTTAATGTCTTAATCTCTTCGTTTGGGAGCTTCTCAAGAGGGACGGTCTTAAAAATATCATTAATCATGTCCACCTGGACCTTTATGAAACTGGTCTCTACTTGTACACCGTGCACCAGCGTCCCTAATAGCAATGGATACGCTATCCCCCGCCCAGTATCAATGGGAATAGAGCCAACAAGCCTGACTTTGAGGATGTAAGGCATGAGCTCCTACATAACGACACAAGATGAGTTAAAGCATCCACCAGAGAGATCTATGTTGCATTCTAAAGAGGTACATTGCCTGAATGTCATCGATAAGTAAGTGGGCGTTGCTATGTTCAGTAATTGGTGTAGACGCGCAACTACTGCGATGTTGAGGGGGACTGGGTACCACAGTAGTAGGGATGGGTTGCGATTGGTTCCGGACTTGTCTCAGTTCTTCCCTGAATGAATATATCTCTCCTCGAAGTGAGGCAGCCTGCTCTTTAAGTGAGGCAGATAGTTGTTCCTGAAGTTGAGTACGAAGCTCCTGTTTTATTTGTTCATTGCGGTACGCTTTGGATATCTTCCTACTCCTATATGTCTCGGAGTAATATGAAAATCCATGCCTCCAAGATACGTAAACCCCCAAGCCTCGTGTGCGACCTAGGTGCTCCTTGTTTCCCAAGGCCTGTGATAGTAAATCTCTCTCCCTGTATTCTTAAAAGGAGCCACGAGAAGATTCGGTAGTCAATGATTGTTGCAAGAGGCAATTAATCATGTTATTTTATGAATACATGAAGTTCAAGAGGTGTTAACAACTATGTAGTTTAACATATCTTACCAGACGTTGGAACACTTCCTCATCTGTGGGGTTTTTGAAAGAGACACCCGAAAATGTGGTTGATGACCTCACTTTTAACCAGTTTCGAGCACGCTCGTTTGCGATCCCGGCAAATGGCGGGGAGGCCTCCGATCGGATTGCGACCTCGTCCTACATCCTCCACTGTGGGATTTTACCCGTGTACCCAGCGATGTCGAGTCTATGAGGGTGAGTGTTTTTGTGACTGGATAGCCTTGTGCGCCGCACTTTGTTATTCAAATTCGATCGTTGTCTTCATCTGCACAAATGCCTCCTATGTTTCCGGCGACACGAAAGGATACCTCGTGAAGGGCTCGAGATCCTTAGCCACGTATTGCGTCACAAGAGTGCTCTTAAAATTCTTCCATGCTTTTCCCATTGCGAGGAGCGCGTGCCGGTGCACGAGTCCCTGTACTTCTACTGGGATCTCGAACGAATTTGTAATTTCCTCCCATAGCTGATTTTTGTGATCCTTTGCCAAATCTTTCCAGCTTGCTATGGTGATGAGGACCCGTTGCCTTTCAATTATCCCACAGGTAGTCCGAAATACTGCCGCTGCTTTCTTCGATTGCAGAGGGACCCCATCCGGAGATACCACCATGATGGTCATTCGGCCACCTGGCCTTTTCGATACTCCTCGGCCACGCTTAGTTTTCCCAATCTTGGGAGCGTGAGACCCAAATGACGACGACGAAGACTGTGTGGACGCCATCTCTCTTCTAAGAAAAACCTAACTGCAATGAGCTATGGGCCTTCCAAATAGACCTTGTAGCTAACAAGTGCAGCATATCCAGTTCATTGAAGTTACTGCAGTGAGTTAAACAAAGTTTTATGAAAACTAAGAACCGTCTGTGATGTTTATTATCATAAACGGTTTTTAGTTAAGAACCGTCTGTGATAAAATATCACAGATGGTTCTAAAATAGAACTATTTGAAATAAGCCTTTACTTCCCATGTACTTGAGTTATTAGCTACACCAACCAGCAGACACTGTAATAAGGCCTCACAGAGTGTATTTCCTTACAACAGCCCAATGAACATAGAGATACATATATATGACTCATAAATATAACTATTTCTTAATTCCTGAGTCATTTTACAATTACAATGGAACATATATAGTTACATTTATTACACTTGGCTATTTCAATATTTTAAATAAAGCCCTTCATGATGATCGACACGCATATAGCTTACTACATCGCCTTGTTCTTCCTCTAGCTTGATGCCGTCTCCGAATGGAGGTAAATCATCAAATTAATTGTACTCTTTCTCATCCACAACATTCTCAACTCCGACAATCCTTCTTTTTCCCTGAAGAACTACATTGCGCTTCTTATTTGTCGGGTCAGTTACATAAAATACTTGAACAACTTGCCTCGCGAGTACGAGTTGTTCATCTTTGTATCCTAGACATTCGAGGTCCACAGTAGTGACACCGTACTTGTTGACCTTTATACCCCATGGGAGTTGGACCCAACGGCACCGGAATAGAGGAATCTTGAAAATTACGTAGTCAAACTCCCAAATCTCCTCTACAAGCCCGTCTGTGAAAGTTCACAAACTATTATCAACATGAACCGTCTGTGTTGTCTCAATTATCACAGAAGGTTCATATTAAGAATCATCTGTGAAAGTTCACAGACGGTTATGAACACGAACCGTCTGTGTTATCTCAATTATCACAGACGGTTCGTGTTAATAACCATCTGTGAAAATATCACAGCCGGTTGGTAGTATGAACCGTCTATGATAGTTTAAGCACAGAAGGTTCCATATGAACCGTCTGTGATGTACCCGTCCAGTATAGCCTGTTTTGTAGTAGTGTAAACTGTCCTCTTTCTCTCCATCAAATTGTTTGTTCATCTTGCGGTGTGGGTGAGCCCTCCAAGGAAACCTGTGGTGATGCTGTATATGGTTTTGCATGAGTGTCTCAACTACACACTCTCAATACCATCTAAGCAGTGAGTACAGACTTTCGTCTACTCTGGCCCAACAATTAGCAAGGGTATGATAGTCATTTATGGTGCAGAACAACAATGAGCGTAAAGTGAAGTTCTCTCGTTTATACTTTTATATCTTCCGCCAATGGTGGTAGGTGCACATTAATATTATTCCCAGGTTGCTTTCACCTTTGGATAAGTATTGACAGCAAAATATATTTTCGCTTCATACACAACCAAGGAGTAATGTTGTAGATGCAGAGAGTCAAGAGCCAAGTGCTATGTCGGTCGCTTATATTACCGAAAGGACTCATTCTATTTGTACTCAATCCAAATATTATATTTCTCGGTTCTCCTCCGAAGTCTGCAAACCTCTTATCAATGATTCTCCACTAGGCGAAATCGGCAAGGTGTCTTAGCATTCCATCTGTTTTCTGCTCCTTCGAGTGCCAACGCAACAGTTTTGCCTCCTTTGGATTCACAAAAAACTACTTCAAACAGGGAATTATAGGAAGATACTATGCCACCTTAGCAGGAGGTCCTTTTTTCACCTGTATTCCCTCGCCGTCATCTGATTGATTCTTATGCTTGTATCAGAATGCGTTGCACACCAAATATACATGTATATTTGCATACTCTTTACGGTAAAGGATACAGTCGTTCGGACATGCATGTATTCTTTTTTACTTCCATCCCCAATGAACAAAGAATCCTCTTGGCATTGTAGGTGGTTTTAGGCAACTCGTTTCTCTTCGAAAGTATATCCGCTAAAAGACCTAGCAGTATCATGAAACTCTTATTAGACCAACCGTTACTTGCCTTCAATTTTAGTAGTTCAAGCACGGCTGACAACCTCATGTACTTTGACTTGCAGCACATGAACAAAGATTTCTTTAAGTCCTCCATTAACCCCCAAAATTGAACATATTCTCTCTCATCATAGTTCCCTTCTGCATCGCGAAACATCTGATCCAGATGCTCATTGTGCAGCGTACACTACTACAAAACAGGCTATACTGGACAGGTAAATCACAGACGTATCCAAATTGGAACCATAATCGACATCATCTGGCTGTATATCATTGACTTTACCGACGATATCATTATTACTATCTTACTGTGTAATGCGCTCTTCACCATGACTGGTCCAACACGCATACCTCTTTTTGAAACCCATTCGAATCAAGTACACTTCAATCTGCGCTCGGTTTTTAAATATCTTTAGATTCTCGCAGTCAATGCATGGACAGTATATATATTCCACCCGTTATTCAACATGTCCTCCTTGGTAGCTCTTGTAAAAGCAGACACGCTATTAATGTACTCTTCACTTACACGGTTTCCAACGTACATCCAGCTTCGGTCCTTTGTTATGCATATAATAACAATTTAGTATTAAATATTAAATTATTTAATTAGTGTAGTAGATATATAGTACATGCATTAAGGTTTTGCTTAACACAAAAGTAATTTTTCCTAGAACCAATTATAACCAACTATTTTGACCAATTTAGCCCACATGACGGGCATTGATATGCATGGCCAATTAGAAATAGACTATATCTTGATTAAATTCTAAACCCTAAACCATGCTAGATGTAAATAATTTTCTCTCCACATCAAGCTAGCAAGATCTAAATCATCTTCAATTCTTCTGTGACCAAAAGTTAGATCTAAATTATAATACAATTAGAAATAAATTACTAACCATAGGTAATCAAAAACTTGATGAATTTTCAATCACTCTTACCAAATAGTCTCCTTTCACTAAATGGCCTCAAAGCTTTGCCTTCAGCTCAAAGCAGCAATCTAGATCTAAAATTTAAGACAGAGAGTCGATGGTTCTTGTAACATCCTGATTTTCTGGAATTTTTAAAACCTTAAATTTAAAATTTAATTTTTCAAATTTTTCTAGAAATTAAACAAGCTTAAAATAAATTTTTAGAAGTTAAAATAATTTAATGTGATAAAAATAAACTTCAACACAAGCTGAAAATATTTTATTTGAGTTCCTTATGTTACAAGGAATTTTCTGGTATTTTTGGTGAAATTTTAGGATTTATTTGCTATTTTCTAGAGCCTTTTGGATATTATTTGAATTTTCTGGGAAAAAAGCAAAGAAAATAAAAACCTCCCGGCCATCCCAGCCATCCACTCCGCTCGGCCGCGCCACGTGTACGCCGCCAACCACGCCACGCGTCTGCCCGTCGCCACCCTCGGCCCGGCCCAACCCCAACGCCCCGCGCCCTCACCCACCTCGCCTTTCCACCGCCCGATCACCCCACTTGCCACGTCCCCCGCATCCGCTTGCCCAGCCGTGCCCGTGCCAGCGAAGCCCTAGCGCACCGCTACCGCCCACGCGCCCGCTCACTCCCAGCCGTTGGATCATTCCCGCCGTGCCACACATCAGCCTCTCCGCCTTCGTCTCCGATCGGAAGCCGTTGCCCGTATTCGTCCCGGTCTCCTTCAGTTCGCGTGCCTTTAAACCCCGTCGCCCCTCGGTTCACGTGCTGCCATCTCGGTTCGCGTGCTCTCCGCCGTCTCCTCTCACTCGCGCCGCCGCTTGTCACCACCGTCGGCATCGTGCCCGCGCCCGTGCCGCAGCCGGGCTCGAGCTCGCCGGTGCCTCGTCCTCGCCTCGCCGCCAGAACTGACGCCGTCGAACTCGTCCCCGGTGAGCGCCGCTGCCTCCGTCGTCCCTCCCTCGCCGTCGCACCATCCTCACCGGACCCCGACCGCCGCTCGATTGACCCCGCTGACACCCTCCGCCGTGCGCGCTGGTCGCCGGAGCCGCCGCCGCCCCTCGGCCACTCCCGCCCCACGCCCGCTCCCTCGGTCGCCGCGCCAGACCACGTTCGCGTTCGCGCGCCCACGTCCGCCGCGACGCTTCGTGCGGCGGGCCGCGCCACGTGTCAGAAATCGAACGGCCATCGCCGCCAATCTTGACTGTCCGTTCAGATCCGAAATCGTGCACCGGATTGAGCCACGCGTCAACCTCCGTGCCGTTGGATCCAGCCGCCGCCACCGCGTCCCCTCAAGCAACGTCAGCCCTGCCACATCGTCAAGACACGTCAGCCCTAGCCTATGTGGTGTGCCACGTGTCACGCCACGTCAGCCGCAACCCGCTCCAGGTGCCACATCAGCGGCCACGTCAGCCTGCCACGTCAGCTGGTGACACGTGTCAGCCTCTCAGCTAGCCACGTCAGCCCTAGGCTGCCACGTCAGCACCCCCTCCCCGCGCGTACTATTCCATGCACCGGGTCCACGGTAAACTCGTTCCTCCGTGCACCGGGTTCACAGCACAATACCCTTTTTTATTTTTTCTAGATTTTCTTTAGGGTTTATTTTCGAGAGCCCGTTCTCCTCCATCCTAACTCCGATTGACCCTGTTCTTTTTTCTAAATTCATCTAAAATCGAGCTCTAGCTTTTGGTTCTAGTTTCATGATTTTTGGAGTTAATTTGCTTATCATTTTATATGTTTTTTGTTTTGGTCGTTTTCTCTCTCGTTAAATTTCGATTCCGGAGGAGCAGGAGCTACGCCCGAAGACCAAGAATACCTCGCTGAGCATAACCAAGGCAAGTCGTGTCCTTTGATCATGTTGAACCTAGTTTGCAATCTATTATTTAATTATTTTATTTCAACTATCTTGCATCGCTATTTATTACAAACCCTCGTACTTGGTAGTTATTTCCCTAACTGTCTACATCCCTCCTTGATAATTATTGAACACCATGATACCTTTGTCACCATAGGTTGGGTAACTTACTAGTGATGCTATGCTTAAACATCACATGGGTTGTACGATTAGAATGTTTAGCCATGCTTTTACTCCCGAAAGGGTTTATCATCACATGTGATTAATTAATTTGACTTAATGCGATGTTGAATCGTGGTCGGAGCCACAGAAGATCGTGGTTGGTGCCACAGTTATAAAATTTGTGCCATGGCATGGGTGTGCCATGGGTGTGGTTATACAAACTTGGTTTTCACTCGGGCGAGTGATCGTGCAGTAAAGGGGGAAGTGTTGGAGCACTTCAAGGGATGTGGTAGTCTCGCCCGGGTACTGTTAAGGACTTAACTTTGTGCACCATTGATATGAGTTTTATCGTACAAACCACATGTCTAGTATGGAATGGACCTGGTTGATTAATTTGGGATGTTTCAATTTCAATCTCGCCATTGAGATGAACATAGTTGCTGATTTCCATGTGGCGTAAGGGGGGGTGTGATGCGAAACCCTAGCGGGCAGATTAGGTTGGAATTGATCTTTGTAAAGGCCTTGTTGTGATTTCCTTAGCGCGAGGCTAATCACATCGTGTGGGTACAGTTGTGCAATCTCTGCAGAGTGTAAAACTATTCGAATAGCCGCATCCTCGGTCATGGACAATGCTCGGTGATTTCACACAAGGTATAGTTATTTCTGAAAACTTGTGGATTGTGGTTAGATAGTGAATGGTTAATTCACTATTGGTTTAGCTTATGGATGGAAGGTCCATAAGCGGTTGGTTTAGTTTATGGATGGGAGGTCCGTAAGTGGCTAGTCTATTGTAAGCTTGACCATAAAGTCGTATCTTTTGAGATTTATTGATATTTGAGCTTTTCCTTTATTTTAACGTGTATATGGCTGTGATGACATCTATGTTTGACTGTGTGCACTAGCGTGATCTTGGGACTAGTGCAGTATACACAGAGAGTCCGGATTTGCATATTCGGGTCTCGACAGGTCTGCACGCAATTAATATAGTGAAACTATCATAGACGGTCTTTAATACAAACCATTTGTGATATTTCACAGATGGTTCAAAGAAAAAATTGTCTATAATATTTGATAATATCACAGATGGTTCATGGTACAGACGGTTTAGTATCACAGACATTTTTTAGCGTGGCCGCAATACAGACGGTTTTTAAACTAAAACCGTCTGTGATAGTATTTAATACTAACGATTTTGCAAAACCGTCTGTATTGTGACGTTTAGTATTAGGCTTTTTGTAGTAGTATAAGCGGGGTGGGAAAAAAACATCGGAAATCGGCCAGTGCGGACTGCCCCCACCATGTTGGCGGGAGTTCTGGGGTTTATCAGTTTATGTGAGTCCCAGTGTTTAGAACCTTTTATGTCTTCCTATTCTTTCACCCTAAGCACCGTCGTATTTGGGAAATGCAACAGTTATCAAAGCAAAAGGAAGGGTGTATCTTTCTCGCCTTTTCCACATTTCTGTTGCCCCCCAAACATGCACCATGATGCCTTAAGTGCAGCGCTAGCGTGTGTAGCAACTTGCATCTAGCTTAGAGGGAAAGGAAAGTATGTTCAGAACCAGAACAAACTGTGCCATTTCAAGATTGTAAATCTATATGTACTGTTAGCAATGTGAAAAAAAAATCATCAGAAGTAACCAGATCGGTAGGTATTCACCATTCTGACATGACATGCAGAAGAATCGGCATTCAGCAGACTTGAAAAATAGTTCATGTGGCACAAAAAGTTTGGCGATGAATTATTTCAGCATCATCTTTGTGGCCACATTTTGTGAAAAAGAAAAGTTTCAGCCCATGGTTGTGACAGACTGACAGCCAAAACTTGGTTAAAAATCATAGCAGTGCCCCCAAAAAATTGTGGTACATCGCACAGTAGCATATCTGAATGTGGACGCCGGGTAGCTAAATCTGATCGCGAACCAAGCATGATCGTTCCCCAGTTTTAACCAGGCGAACCATACATGCAAAATAAACATAACATGCTCGTACCTGCAACTTGCAATTTCTTCAGTCTGACAGTACGAGCTGGAAGAAAACATTTCAGCGTGTCACAGAAACAGTACAAGGTCCCATTCTGTGAGGTGCAAAAGGCGTTCTTTTGTGTTCGGTAAAGTTCAGCTACCGGTGCAGAAAGCCTCAACAAGAGAAAAAAAAAGCTACTGACAGCAGAAAGAACTTTATATAAAAAAGTAGCCGGGCTCACAAACAGAACGAGACATCCGCATTATGCTGATTTGCAATATGAAGTTCCACTGTAGTGTACTTCAATTCCCCCTCCCCAATTATGTCTTCACAAGAGGTGAAGTATTTCAAATCATTAAATTGTTTTACTCTGTTTACTCCAGTGTGCAAGAGACGCCGTGTTGAAAAGTTTCAGTGGGAATAAAACAGATGTCTTCAACAAAGGGCATAGGTTGGAGAAAAGGGAGCTGAGATTGAAGAACAAATCAATCAGTGTACCACAGGTAGTGAAACCGATCAGTGTAATACCATTCAAAATTTCTAGCGCAGGCAAAACAATTTTAATGACAGTATCTCTTAGGTCAATCAAATTGGACATCTGAATTACCATAATATTGCAAGACATATTTCTAAAATCAATATAAAAGAATCTGAAGGGCCATAGTAGCCTTAAACAAGTGACAGTTACAAGTAGGCAATAGAAGCAATAGCAAGTATCAAGGTATTGCCTCAAGCAAGTTACATGACAAGTGCAAATTGTTATGGAAAATTGTAAGTGTGTATACTTGATAGATGAGATGTTTGAGCAAGACCAGAACAAGTAGCATCAAAGTTCACGCAGAAAGTGTAACTTGCTGCACCTTTTATATTAAATCAAGGTGTACTTGTAAATTGGAGCCTTTTTTCAGATAAATGAACAGAACTGCTTACTCAAGGATGACCGCTTTACTTCATGTAAAGCACAGCTCTTACGTGATTGATGCTTGGACTCCTTATGACCACATGAATGTCAACTAATCATCTCTGAAAAAGAAGAAAATGGCATTCTGTCTATGACTTTAACCCTCAGATATGAACATCCAGTATAGCAAATGAGGTGAGTACAGTAATATAAGCATTAAACGGTTACCGCGATGACAATATCTTCTCTGGAATGCATTTTCAATATACATATGCAATCATTAAAAAGAAGCAAGATGGGGCACTAGTTAGAATATTAATTCCAAATGAGCCAAAGAAGTAGTGTAGCCATAACAAATATAAGTTCTCAACCAACCAAAGACCACATCCCTTCTTGCGTCAAACTTTGGTAAGAATAAATGAAGCAAGATGGAGTACTAGTTGGAATATTAATTCCAAATGGGCCAAAGAAATAGTGTAGCCATAACAAATATAAGTTCTCAACCAACCAAGGACCACATCCCTTCATGCATGAAGAACCATGTGAGAAGGTTCTGGATTATGATGTGATGAACCATTGCAATTTGGGAAGGTCAGAAAATTCAAATTGCATTTTGTCAGAATTTTCTAGAAGTATTCAGGCTAGCTGGCCAAACCGGTTTTGATTTTCGGTCAGAACCAGTTTGACCGAAGTGTGTCAGTAGTCTGACCGGTGGTGAATTCCGGTCAAACTGGCTGGGGAGAGTCCAATTCGGCCAGGGTTTTGTTTCTTGAGGATTTGAGTAGTGGAATGAGTTTGAGTGATAAAGGTCAGTGGATATAGATGAGACATGTTACTGCTAACGTGGGTCAAGTTGTGAAGAATTTATATCTGAAAAAGATTTTCTTATCTTTAGATTTGCAGAGTCATTTGGAATCAACCACAATCAACGACGAGGATCAGGGTTACGCTCATAGAGGAGCCAAGACCTAGAACTATCGAGGATGCCAAGTGAGGTGGTGAGCTTAAGTATGGCACAACAAAAGCGAAAAATATTGAAGTGAAGTTCGAACTGTAGATTGCACCATGTGATTTGGTCGGTCCAAATGAGACGTGATCTGGTGGAATCGGAGCGGGAGAGACTTGCCGATGCGTGGCAAGCCAGTAGTACACCTACACGTGGTAAGCACGATAATTGGTTACAATGAAAGGAGATGACCAAGTCAAGAAATGGTATTTTGGTAGTTTGACAAAATTATCGAAAACTACCTTAAAGCAAAGTTGCAGTGCTTGAGCGGCATTTAAAAGAGTGGTTTAGGTCAAGGAGAACCTGAGAAGAATAAGTTGGATTAAGGCTAAGGACCTAACATATTCGAGCTTATGTACTTTGAAAAACGTGTATAAGTGTAGTGTGCGAGTTAAAATCCATATTTGTGGGGTTATCGGGTTTTTCCTATTATGTTAAATGTATCTACTAAGGGTTAGATGTCACATATTAGCCCATCTATTTAACGGGTTGGGATGGAGACATGTAGTTAACCATCCAACCTTCCTTTCTTGAGATCAAGTGTTCACAAGTTAGGCTTACGGTTGAGAGAAGAGTGCTATGGTGTGTTTTTTATCCTTCAAGGTAGATTGGCTATAAAACTTTCCTTCTCAAGTAGTAATATATTAATCTTTGTACATCTCCATCATTATCTCTTGAGTTGATTGATTTACACTTGACTTGATTGGTTTTCTCTTCTCTTCCATCTTTTTGATCTTGATCTTGATCGGGTTTGGAGAGGATTAAGGTCTTTTGTGCCATCTCCTTTTGGATCTCTCTCTTTTAGGTTCCCGAGCGACCTGGCTCAGGTAGGGTGAAAGGGGAAATCCAAAGGATTTACCCGAGAAAGGAAGAAGGCAGTGGTGGTCCTCTGTTACTCTTGAGTGCACTTGGCCGGGTGTGCTTTGGTGATCCTGTGCAGCATCTTTGACCCTCGACTTCACTCTTCGGTTTGCTGAGGTGTGAAGGCCGGTATTGTACCTTCGATTGCCATCATCTCCTTGCTCAACAAGTGGGTGCTTGGTTTTTTGGGACAACATCCTGAGGCATGCCTTGCTCTGATATTTTCTCAGTGGTTTTGAATACCACTAGCTTTGTGAGTTTTTAGCTATTTACTCTTTGCACATTCGTGATGTATTTCATATATCTATGAGTTTTCATTGATTGGAAATTGCAAAGTACTGCTTTGGTGGGTTAATTGCTCAATGATGAAATGACTTTAACACTGAAATTATATATGATCTGGAGTATAGATTAGATCTTGAGCTTTCGGTTGGATTGCTATTTGCCATACTCTGATCATTGATATTACTGTGATTACTTGCTACACATTGTGTTATCTTAGTGCTCTGTGATCTTTGTTCAATCACTGTAGTTGATATCCTAGCTTTGTTATGCTGAAATAATCAAGTTTGTTCCTGTCAAGAGATCCTAGATTGATTATTGTTGTCTTAATAGATGTCCAGTAAGAGATATTCATGATCAGTTTGTTTCTTTAATAGCAAAGCTTAATTTAAGCTTAAGATCAAATCTATAAACTGTTATATATAATTTTGATTGCATTTTGTCATGGCGGAGACGACCAAGAGTAAATCTTGTGCAATTAGCCTTCTAAGAGCAATATATAACATTCAAAATATTGACAACATGTTGAATTTGGTCATACATATTATATTCATTTTGTTATTAGCATTCAGTTGGTATGACTTAATTTGTCTACATATGTATATGCTGATTTTAGACTCTTACATGATATATTTGTTGGGCATATATTTCAATTTTGATGGTTTAGAATATTCATATACTTATATGGTAGTCAAGTCATTTATATACTTTTTATATCAAGATTATGTCTTTAAAAAATATGCTGGAATTAAATCTAAATATATATTTATACTGTAGTATTTACAACACTTAATAATCACAATTAGCCTCAAACCCTTCCTCAAAAGTGGGAGTTGAGCAAACTACTATTATTTAATAGCTAACTATATTTGTGTGTGAAATGTGATGGCCTACAGATGCCACAGAATTTTGTTTGTCAAGGTTAATCACCATTTGCATTTCAATCACCTAAGAGGTGGTTTTGGAGCTTAAAAGTCAGATAGCCCAGCCATTTCCTTAATTGCATTTTAATAATTCTAGAAATTTATCACCCTAGGTATCTAAACATACCTCCTTATTGTGAACATCACAAGACTCGATCTGTGTCGATTTTTAGGCTTACACACTTCTCATGGAGAGGAGGCGAACACGGCCTATCACAGAAAGTTAAGTTCACACGGGAGAGTGCTCCACTCGGGAGGGCATCAAATTCACGAGTCCTCTGAAAAAAGCATCATCAATCTCAGTGTATTATCAATGTTTATCCATTTATCAAACTGCACCTCTTTTATCAGATGCTCCTTTCGACGGGTGAGGAAATAGGAAGCCTATGGATGCTGTGATGGATAAGTCTCTGTGTTGCTTTTTGCTTTTGTAGCATCTTAGGACAAGCATCTTAGGACAGCATCTTGACTAGTCTTTAGGACAGCATCTTAGGACAAGCATCTTAGGACAGCATCTTAGACTAGCATCTTAGCATATGCTTGGTTGGTTAACAGTCTATAAATTTGTATCTCCAACCCCTTAGGTTGGCATGGCAATGTGTGAGAAATAATCCTAGAAAATTACCCCATCTCCAAGTGTCATCCTCTCGATGAGAGTAACGATCTTACTATCACTAAGAGCAAGAATCAAGCGACTAACAAGTGGTATCAGAGCGAGGTTATCCTGTAGCCTGAGCATCTCCTGCTCAATCCCTTCTCGGCGTCGTTTCCGGCCTCGCGGCAGCCCCAACTAGCGGCGGCAGCGACTCAGCTGCCTCTACCCACACCTCCCCTGTTGAGACGGCGGCGGCTCATCGAGGCAGCTCTCTCCACGCGCAGCCCCCGGTGGCGCGCCATGTCCTCAGGGCGATCTCGGCGCTTCGATCGCCTCGAGCATCTTTGCGGCGGCAAGCCGAGCTTCGGCGTGGCGAGGAACGCAGCGGCGGCGACACGAGCGCGCGGCGGCGGAAAGAAGCGTCAAGGCTGGCGGCGAGGCGGCGGCGGCGAGCGGAGGTGGAAGCGGCGGCGGCAGATGCAGCGCGTCGCGGCGGCAGCGGAGGTCGAGGTTCTGGCGGCGGCAACAGCAGCTCCGTCTCTGCGATGGCAGCGCCAGCGGACCTTGAGCTGCGCGAGAGGAAGCGCAGGGCGGCAGCGCGATGGCGATCGCGCGCCCACGCGCGCGGCGGCGGCAGACAGCGCGGACGCGCCGGCGGTGTTCTGGAGGAGGCACGCGGCGGCGCGGCGTGCGGGTCGGCGGAGAGCGCGGCCTTCACGAGCGGCGCGCTCTCTCCCGGTTTGGTACCGTGGTCACCACGAGTACCGGTATCGTCGAGGGCGTCGGCCCGGCGGCGGGTGGCCTACACTCACCAAGACCAACTACGTCGAGTGGGCTGCGGTGATGAGGTAAAGCTCGAGTGCGGCATATGTGGGGATGCGATCCGATGCGGCGGCGTCGACTACGACCGGGATCGGCGGCGCGGATGCTCTCATCGCTGCGATCCCGCCGAGATGCGATTTCGCTTACCAACAAGTGGAGCGCCAAAGAGGCTTGAGATGCCATCGCTGCGACGCGATCGGCGGTGACCGCGCTGCAAGTCTACATTACGGGCACTACGCAGGAGTGGGAGAACGGCCTTCAAGCGGTGAGGACATGATGACTTTGCTCTCCGTCTCAACACTGCATTGCGAAGATGGTGCAGTTTGGCGGCGACACCTATGGCGAGAGAGGCTGTGGAAAAGCTCTTCGCTGCGTCCCCGAGAAGTACAAGCAGATGGCTCGCTCGATCGAGTCTCTGCTGGACCTCTCTACAATGACGATCGAGGAGGCGTTGGGTCGCCTTAAGGTCATTGACAGCGATGATCCACAGCGCCTCTTGGGACCCGTCACCATTGGCGGGAAGCTCCTCCTCACTCGGGAGCAGTGGGCTGCTGGCCAAGGTGACAGGAAGAAGGGGGAGCCTTCTTCCACGACAGGTGGCCGCAAGCGTGGCAAGTGCGGCAAGCCGCACAAAGACGCCCAGGCAGGGGCGCGAGGACGAGCCGAGGGTAATGACCGTGGAGATGCCGTGGCGGCGGCGGCAAGCAAAAGCGGCGCGAGGCGGCGCTTGCCACAAGCTGCGGCAAGCACGGTCATTGGGCCAAGGATTGTCGGCGACCACGACGCGGCGAGCCCACGTCGTGCGAGCGAAGGAGGAGGAGCCGGCTCGTTCATTGCTCATGCGAGTATGAAACTACCTCCAGTGGCACCGGCCGCAGCGACTCTCCTCCACCTTGACGAGCCAAAAGCACACGCCCTCCTCGGCGACAGTTCCGGCAACGATAAGACCGACGGGTGGTACCTCGACACCGGCACCACCCACCACATGACCGGGCGGCGGGAGTTCTTCTCTGAGCTCGACTCAGGCGTTCGAGGCACCGTCAAGTTCGGCGACGCCTCCGCCGTGGAGATCAAGGGCGTCGGCTTTGTCGTCTTCGTCGCCAAGACTAGCGAGCACCAGCTGCTCACCGGTGTCTACTACATCCCCGTGTTGAGGAACTCCATCATCAGCTTGGGACGGTGGATGAGAGCGGATCGCGTGGAGATCGAGCACGGGTGCTGCGCATCTGGGATCATCACCGCGGCTCCTCGTCAAGGTCAACGAGAGCAACCGCCTCGTCCTTCACGCGCGGTGGCGCAACCTCGTGTCTTGCAGCCCGCGCGGCAGCGACACTTGGAGGTGGCACGGCGCTGGGCACCTCAACTTTGAGGCCCTGAGGCAGCTCGGTAGCAAGGAGATGGTGCGGGGCATGCAGCACGTCGACCACGTGGAGCAGTTCTGCGACACCTGCGTCCTCACCAAGCTGCAGCGTCTCCCCTTCCCTCGCTAGGCGAGCTTCCGCGCCAAGGAGAAGCTGGAGCTCGTACATGGTGACCTCTGTGGCCCGTGACACGGCTACACACAGGCGGCGCTACTTCCTCCTCCTCGTCGGCGACATGTCCCGCTACATGTGGGCTGTCTGCTCGGCGTCAAAGCGGCATGGCGGGCGCCATCAGCGCCTTCAAGCTGCTGCGAGGCGGAGTGCGGTCGCAAGCCGGGTCCTACGCACGGACAACGGCGGTGAGTTCACGCGCATTGCGCCGGCGAGGATCCATCGTCACTTCTCGCGCCCGTACACCCCGCGTGAGCGGCATCGTCGGCGCCACAACGGGCGGTGGTTGCCACCGCCGCGCCCTCCTCAGCGAGAGGATGCGGCATTCTCTTGGGGTGAGGCGGTGATGACTGCCGTCCACTTGCTCAACCGCTCCCCACCAAGGCCCTCGGCGGCAAGGCGCCATACGAGGCGACACGGTGCAAGCCGCGGTGAGCCACCTCCGTGTCTTGGTGCTGGCCGCCGTCAAGAGCTCAACCACGTCGGCAAGCTCGGCGGCCGAACACGCCGGTCTTCGCCGGCTACGCGGGCGCCAAGGCCTACCGCGTCCTCGACCTGCGACACGGCGTGTGCGCATCACGCGTGGCGTCGTGTTCGATGAAGAAGCGGCGGGGCGTGGGGCAAGATGGTGGATGACAGCTCGACTCCGACGACCAGCGATTTCGTCGTCGACTACGTCCACTTCGAGGAGGCGGGGACCGGCGGCTCGTCTTCACCGAGCTCGCCTACCCCACCACCTCGTTCGCCACCACCTCCGGCGAGTCCTTCACCACCACCACCACCAGCTCCGGCAAGCCCACAGGCTCCGGCGAGTCCACCGCCAGCACCGCCGGCCACGCCTCGCTCTCCTACACCGGCGCCTACTCCCTCAGGCTCGGCACCGGCAGCTTCGGCCCACGACGAGCAGCGCACGGTGGAGTTCGCCACTCCGCTGTCCAACGACGAGGATCGCATCGACGCCTACCACGGCGGCGAGCCTCTGCGCTACCGTACCGTGGACGACCTCCTCGGCGGCGGCGGTCCCTGGCAGCGCAGCGCAACCCGGCGGGCTGCACCTCGCCACGGGGCGGCGGCGAGCCTCGTTCCTTCGCCGAGGCGGAGAGACACGGCATGGCGTGCCGTGATGTAGGAGGAGATGGGCGCCGTCGGCGAAACAAGACATGGGGCGGTGATCTTCGGCCGGCCACCACGCCATCTCTCTCAAGTGGGTCTTCAAGCTCAAGAAAGACGAGGCTGGAGAAATGATCAAGCACAAGGCGCGTCTCGTGGCACGTGGCTTCGTTCAGTAGAAGGGAGTCGACTTTGGCGATGCCTTGGCGCTTTGTTGCGGATGGAGTCCGTCGTCTCCTCCTGCCCTCGCAGCCCGGGAGGGCTGGTGCGTCCATCACATGGGCGTCAAGTCTGCTTTCCTCAACGGCGACTTGAAGGAGGAGGTCTATGTCCGCCAGCCGCCGGGATTCATCATCCCCGGCAAGGAGAGCAAGGTCCTCCGCCTGCGCAAGGCCCTCTACGGCTTGCGGCGAGCACCGCGAGCTTAGAACGCCAAGTGGACTCCACCTCAAGCAAATGGGATTTCAGCGAGCGCTCACGAGGCCGCGCGGTCACCGCGGGGCAAGGGAGGCAATGCCTGGCGATGGCGTCGTCGACGACCTTGTGATCACCGGTACCAAGGAAGAGGAGATCGAGGCATTCAAGGCGGAGATGAAGGCCACCTTCGGATGAGCGACCTCGGGCCTCTCCTTCTACCTTGGGATCGAGGTCCACCGGGACAGACTCGGCATCTCTCTTCACGGGCCGCCTCGCCAGCGCATCGTGGGGCAGGCGGCCTCACCGACGCAACCCGGCCCACACTCCTATGGAGGAGAGGCGGCGAGTCGTGAGAGTACGGCGGAGGAGGTGGACGCGACGCAGATCTGCGTGTGTGGGCAGCCTTCGCTACCTTGTCCACACGCGGCCCGGACTTGAGGTCGCCGTCGGCTCGTCCACCGGTTCATGCGGCGACCGACGACGGAGCACCGGCGAGCCGTGAAAGGATCCTCGCTACGTCGCGGGCACCTCCGACTACGGCTTGCACTACCCAAGGTGCCCCAGCGCGGCGCACTTCATCGGGTACAGCGACCACGTCGGCGACATCGACACGAGCAAGAGCACCAGCGGGATGCTGTACTTCCTCGACAAATGTCCGATCAGCTGGCAGTCGGTCAAGCAGCAGGTGGTGGCTTTGTCTAGCTGCGAGGCAGAGTACATTGCAGCCACTACCGCTTCTACTCAGGCTCTGTGGCTGGCTCGGCTGCTTGGCGATCTTCTTGGTAGAGACGCGGAGGCAGTGGAGCTCAGGGTGGACAGCAAGTCCGCCTTGGCCTTGGCGAAGAACCACGTCTTCCATGAGCGCAGCAAGCACATCCGGTGAGGTATCACTTCATCGGCTGCTGGATGAAGGAGTGTCAGACCAACTACATCAACACCCAAGACCAGCTCGCCGACTTCCTGACCAAGTCTCTTGGGCGGATTAAGTTCCAGGAGCTTCGCGCCAGGATCGGGATGGCTCAGATTCCCCACAAGGAGACACACAAGACTTAGGGGGAGAGTGATGGATAAGTCTCTGTGTTGTTTTTTGCTTTTGCAGCATCTTAGAACAAGCATCTTAGGACAGCATCTTGACTAGTCTTTAGGACAGCATCTTAGGACAAGCATCTTAGGACAGCATCTTGACTAGCATCTAGGACAGCATCTTAGCATATGCTTGGCTGGTTAACAGCCTATAAATTTGTATCCCTAACCCCTCAGGTTGGCATGGCATTGTGTGAGAAATAATCCTAGAAAATTGCCCTATCTCCAAGTGTCATCCTCTCGATGAGAGTAAGGATCTTGCTATCACCAAGAGCAAGAATCGAGCGACTAACATGCTGTGGCTGAAGGGAACAGCATGACAGCAGTGCATTGCAGCAATTTTGACAGCATCCCAGCCATTGTGGACAATATCCCAAATGAGGCTACTCTTGTTCAGCATTCAGGTGATTGAAGGCTGCATGATACTTCTGCAGTGAGTTATAGGGAAGCATCACCAGGCAAATGTTAAGCAACCGTCAGAATTATATCTTGCTTTAAACGCACGGTTCTTGGTATTGCAGAAGTGGACTGCAGAGTCCGATACAGATGAGGCAGGCAATGAAGTAAGACAGAATGATACTTGGCTGTTAAAAAGCCTGAAACGACTATAAATGACGGTGTCTTTTAGTATATGAGTTGAACGACACGGGCTACATTGGAATCCAACCCCACCGTCAACAAAAAGTCTCCTAGAAGACTTCCATGCTAGAATTGCTGGGAACATGGAATCCCAACAAATTAGCAAGTTTTGCAATTCTGTAAGGTTCCATCAGAAGGATGGCCAGATTGGAGCTTAGAGGCAAGATTAGCAGCTGGATTTATACCGGTAAGTTCCAAAGCTCCAGTTTAGAAACTGTAATCAATTCCTAGTCCTTTAATCACAATTCACAAATGCTGGTGTTTTTCATTACCAAGTTGTCTCCAGTTCTCTAACACCAATAAGCAGGATTTCCAATCTTTAGAATTCTTTCTTAGAGTACTACTAGAATACCAGAGTTTATGTCCAAGTACCAACCAATCCCATAAATCACTTGTGTCGCCTATGCGAAGGTCTACAATTGTATGATTTCTGAGCTTTAGAATGTCTATTACTGTATTGTTTTACTGTGGTCCATGTAGCACAGGTAGCCTTGGATTTAATACGTAGAAGTAGAAGCAAATCAATTCAAGGGTGTACGAGAATAATAAGACATTGTACACCTACAAATTTTGTAGTATTTGAAAAATAATAAAGGAAAGGCGCTACTCCACAAAAGCTTTTATTACGTAGCTTAATTACATTTCAGAAATACTATTTTAACTGATTATTCATAATGCTTTTTAGTCAGACCAATCAA
Source organism: Melocanna baccifera (assembly GCA_036346265.1). Lineage (NCBI taxonomy): Eukaryota > Viridiplantae > Streptophyta > Magnoliopsida > Poales > Poaceae > Melocanna > Melocanna baccifera. Next base: position 21,757,106 of record CM070677.1, on the reverse strand, counting down.
CCATAGTAACCCTTTTATTCTGTGAAGAACAGGTAAAAGCGCTGTTTCATAAAATAAGGCGGTAGGTTAGTGGTAACATTCCACAAGTATGGGGTAAATTTTAACAAGCCTGAAATTAACAGTGCTAGGAAAAAAATGACCGCAAAGAAGGCGGCAATCAAAAAGCACTTTCTGTTAGTTCAGTAACCAAACATTCGAAAAACAAATCTATATTTTTAGGAAGGTGTTTCTATGCTTTTCTCAACAATGATTTACATAATTTTTAAGGTACGATGAATGACGTATTACTTATCTCTTCATGTGCTTTGAAATTAGTGTTACTATTATTAGAGAGTAAAGCATAGAAACACTTCTCTAACTCTTTCATGAAGACCAGAGACACTAATACGGTCATGGATGTTTAGAGCAGGGAAAATTCTATTGGGTAAAAATAAATTATCGGAGGTCTACGGACGGTAACAGTTGGTTACTAAAAATTTTGTAATTTTTCGACCGAAATTTTTTAATTGAATTTTCAATTTTTGTAGATGAATTTTGATGAATCCAAATTTTTTTACCCAATATAAAATTTCACCGGTCCCCGCCGGTAAGGTTGGTAATCGCCGTTACTAGCGAAATTTTGCCGATAACATTTTCCCTGGTTGAGAGTCACAAAACAAATAGAACCAAGGATCCTGGCTAACACATCTCATGGGTCACTTAAGATTAACAACAATGACACAAAACATAATTGCCAGCATTGTCAAAATAATGAAAATTAGGTTTTACAAAAGATCCAGCAACACTGCAATACGCAATTTATTCAGCATCTCTGATTGTACAAACATATCAAGGTGACCTTACTATCGTCATTACCAATTTTCCCCACAGCTGCAAGCAACATACAAACATGGCAAAAACACAAGGAAGCAGGACATGAGAGCACCTTCACAAGCCTCCTAATCAAAACAGACTGGCGCACACCACCGTTGTCTCCTCTCTTGTTAGCAGCTCCTAGCTCTGCATCAATGGCTGGAGGCGGACCTAGGGTTTTTGATATGGGTGTTTGGCAATAATAAAACTAGTAGATTTACCCCACGTAGTTGAGCAGCTAAATATTATAATATAGTTGTCTTTGATACAGAACTCTATTTCCTATAATTGAAATACAATTGTATTTGTTATATAACTCTAATATCTATATGTGATTAATCTGCACCATTATAATCTAGCTCCACCAAAATAAGTAGCAAAGATCATTCTCTTTTTATTTTAATTACTGTGAGAAATTCTAAGATTTTTTCTTTTCAGAATTATTATGGGATTTTCTTACCCTTAAAATGAAGGAGATGCTTTGAATATCATCGGTTGTTTTTATTTATATAGATATTACTTTGAGGAAAAAAGAAAGGTGCTCGATGGAAAAAAAATCAAAGTACAAATTGTTCCAACCAAAAATATGTCATAATAATATAGAAAAATTATAAAATAATTAAGCAAAATGCAATTTTAATTATATGACTCTTCGTGCAACTTTAGGGATAACTATTTTATTGTTCCTTAGGATCACCTTGCTAACTTGTTCAATTTTTTTATACTAACCAATTTATAAGTTAAAGGAAATTTCCTTTATTATGTTAATCTAACCAGCACTATCTACAAAGATTTTAAATATGTAAACTTCTTCTTCATTTTGAAGGTTCTACGATCTACATCTCACAAAAGCATAAACATTCAATGAACTATTTAGGATTTATCGATTTCGGAATTAGAAGAGAGAGTGGGAGACCAAATGCAACTCATCTGGAAATGAGACCTCGCTGTAATGTTGTGCGTTTCATACATCCCTGCTCGCCACGTTGTCACCCAAGTTGTTGTGTCACTTTCTGCTCGCCCGCATCGCCTCACGCTCTCATTTCGCTCCTAGAGTGCACTTGTGGCCCTATTGGGAATTCGTTTGCCTTCTTGCCAACTCACCATCGCTGACTGCCACTGCATGCCGCATGCTCCCTCTCCCTTTCCTTGGCTGCCGCCACGTGCGGACATCGTGGCCTTGTGCCACTATGGCCTACCATGTCTTCCTGTCTGGCTGGCTCCCTCACCCTCCACGTGCGCGCTGCTATCGTGTTGAGAGAGGGAGTGAGAGAGAAATGAGCCAGTTAGGGTTAGGACTTGGATGGTCGGTTGAGGTCTTAGAGAATTTAAACTGTGGTGAGTTTGATGGGTATAGAGGGAGCTCTAGTGGGCTGAGAGATGAAGATGTGGGTTAGAGTGGGCTGATTTATATTTTGTTTGATACAAATATATAGTATTTTGGTTCAATTAAGAGTATATATGTGTAATATACCTAGTATATACTATATTTTTTTGTAAAAAATAATAGGTATTAGGCTGAACACCTATGAACTATGAGAGGACCGCCCCTGCTATCACCATTGCCCATATCCCTGTCCCCGCTGGCCACCCTTGCCCCACATCCCCTCTCCCCTCTGGCACCCCTGCCCCATCTCCCCTCTTCCCTTCGGTTGTCATCGCATCTCCAATCTCCCCTGCCGGCCGCCGTCACCCATCTCCTCTCCAGCGCCACCACCCTAGCTCTCCTCTTCCCTTTGAGCTAGATCTATTGCTACATGGTGGCAGCGCGGCGCCAGCGCTGCAAGTGTGACACGGTGATGAGAGCACGGCAGCGAGAGCGTGGACGCCAATCTCTATTACCAGTGGATGGATTCATAATTGAGGAATTTTAATAGCATCACATATAGCATGGATAGCAATGCTAGTTTAACAGCCCAATCAAACATATATATGTGATGATAAGAGCAGACATAATAATTGTTCTGACAAGAGGGGATAGCAGTGTAGCAAATCAGTGGCAAAAGCAATAAGAGGTGCAGAGAAGCAGCACATAGCCCATAAATATAAAACAAGTATAGGCCCAATCTGGAAAGGACCAGAATGGCCACTTAATTATACAAAATGGTAGTAAACTTGGTGAACAAAGTCGTCTACTCCATGGGACTTGGACTGCTGGCTAATCCATCGTCATTATCCTTCGGGTGTTGGAGAAGCAACTCAGTGGATACCTCCGAAGGAAGTAAGTACCCCGTAGTAGTCTGTGCCCCATTCCTGCATCACAGGCATAGGCAGCTCTGCCGGCACCGAAGAGGTTGAGGATGTTGATGCTGTTGTCGTTGCTCGCTTCTTGAGAAATTCAATTGTCAAAGCTGGTTTCGGGCAAGGAGACACCTCAGACTTGCGGCACTTGGCATCAGTGAGCTGCACAAGCTTCTAACCCCCGTTTGGCACTGTGATCCTTGGGCTCCTTCGAAGGTCCTTGACTGACACAGGAGTTCTACCCTTCTTCTTGCTCTGCTTTTCCCCCTGTGTCACGGCAAGATAGGCAGAGGCCGGTAATGAATCAACATTGTCCATCACAACATCTGAAGAAGATAACACTAATTCAACAGTAGCCATTCCAGGATCAGAATTCTGACTCAGTGGCGTAATTGGGAAGTATCCTCTTGCACTGTAGGTTGTACAAAAGGAACCATAGCCAAACTATCATTTGCAGCAGCAGCACCAGCAGAATTCTCGCCACTTTCTTCTTAGGAGGAAATCTGACCGGCCAGTCAATCTCCACTCTTGGAAAGTTGAGAAGAAGTGGCTCCGTCAGAATATTACAGGATCAAAAGCCATGCTCCAGCTTCTCTTGGGCTGAAAACTAGCAAAAATAATAACTGAAATTCGAAAAAAAATAAAAAAATGTAGTAATTTGATTTCCATATGAATTCCGAAATAAAATCCTAAATATGAATTCCAACAATAAATAAATAAAATTAGGAATAAAAATAAAATAAAATTAGTAATTTGATTTCTATACCAATTCCAAATTAAAATTTCTAAATAACTGTAAATCAGAATAAAAATTAAATAAAATTAGCAATTGAATTTAAATATGAATTTCAACAAAAAAATTTGAAATTCAGAATAGAAAATAAAAAAATTGGAATTTGATTTCCATACAATTTCCAAGTAAAAGCATTAAATAACTAAAATTCAAAATAAAATAAATTAAATTAGTAGTTTGCTTCCATACGAATTCCTAAGTAAAATCTATAAATAAATATAATTTTTAATAAAATGTAAACAAATATTGAAAAAAATAATTAAATTGGAATAAAACTTATAATAAAATTAGCAATTCGATTTTGATACAAATTCCAAAGTTAAATCTCTAAATAACTATAATTCTAAAAAAAATAAAGAAGAACTAGCAATTGGATTTGCATACAAATTCCAAAAAATGAAATTCGGAGTAAAAACAAAAGAAAGTTTGCAATTTGATTTCCATACAATTGCAAAGTAAAATCCCTAAACAATTAAAATTCAAAATAAATCTAATAAAATTAGCAATTTAATTTGTATATGAACTCCAATAAAAAGTAGACAAAGTTTTCAATAAAAATAACATGAATGGCATCAGAAGAGCTATGAAAGAGTGCAATGATGTTGATTTGTCCAACAAAAAGACTTTGACCTACCACGAAATGAAGAGCCAAGGCAATGGCGAGGGATATAAGAATAATATTATGCCATCTACCTTTGTCATTCAACAAGGACAATAACGTACTACTCGCCAAAGTTGTTGAAGAGAAATGGCAGAGTCAAAGGAGCCAAGGGCACAACGATGAGTAGTGAGCGTCAGCATTGTTGAAGAAGTCATTATCTTAATAAGCTTGATAACGGGAAAGTTTTGGCAAAGAGAAGATGAAGCTTTGTATTGAAGATGAGCTACAATGATATGGGGCTATCAGGTAGCTAGAAGCATACCATCATTGGTGAGGAGGACGACGTCACCAACAATGGTGGGAAGATTCTCTATATCGTTAGACAGCGACTAAAGCAGATATGTCGGCATTAGTGAAGCTACGAGATCACCGTAGTTAGTAGGGAAACCATAACTTTGAGGTGGCCAATGTCAAAGAAGAGTGATCAACATGGGAGAAAAGGACATCGAGCACGTATAACATCATGCATGTGTATACACATACATGCATCTGTACAAATAGAAGCACAGACGTACAGAAGCAAAGGGGCAAAGAGCTTCAAGTAGAGATGACATAGCCATAGGGAATAGGTTTTTGTCAACCCAAGAGAACGCGATGGGTGTTTCCGGTAGGGATCAGCGACAGTTGCACATGTATGCATATTTGATATTGCAACGCTCAACATTAAGCATAAGTGAAGAGAAGTACAACGTAACTATGTGGTGGAGTATTGTATTGGAATGAATAGAAGTTAAAAGATTGTATTGGAATGAGTAACAGCTAAAATGGATTAATCAAGAATTGGGCGTGTTATTAGAGATTGAAGTAAAAAAAGTTGTAGTGGCGAGAAGAGATAGAAGACATACAGTTCAGTGGGGTAACCGGTGTGTGAGGGATTATAAGCTCAAGGTAGGTTGCCCATGGTGCATCAGTGTATGCGTGAGCAATATACTCTAATACCATATAAACTAATAAGATAATATGTGGCATATATAATCAACATATTGCTTTAAGATTAAATAGATGCAGTATATATTTTGAAAAAGAGTAACTAACAGAGAAACTATATATATATATATATATATATATATATATATATATATATATATATATATATATATATATATATATATATATATATATATATATATATATATATATATATATATGCATGCATGCATGCATGCATGCAGTTGCATGATCCATTCATGATGGACAATGCTTACATTTTTAAGAATCTCAACAACTTAGTATGCTCAATTATTTTCTTCCATTAAGCTCATACTTAATTACATTTCTTAAGTTGTATTTTTCTTCGAGTTTATATTGTCATTTTTAATAGTTGTGATGTTTTAAAATTCTAAATAATCTACAAGATACGTAAACATATTTTCAAACATCTATGTTATATCATTAAATAATAAAAACTTTAAAACAAATTTAATCATATAAATATACGGGCCACCCTGCTAGTTTTATTTTGATCAGCTTTCCGGCTGAGGCATTGTTTTGAGACATGTCCATAGCTGTGACATGCACCGCAACGGATTGGGTGCAAATATTCCTTATGACGAGGACCACTGCCCAAGCAACGGGAACAGTTCAAAATATTTAAAACTGAATTTTTTGCCGTAAGAGAATCCTCATTAACTGTCTGCTGCAAGTCCGGAATTAAAGTGCTTTTTTGAATTTTGTACCGAGGAACATGGCTGGCAGTCAAGTGGTTCCCGCCGATTAGCAGCTGATTGCTACTCCGGTGGAATGGTGAGAGATCGAATCTCAGCAGGAGCCAGGCGAAGATCATTCCGTAAACGCAGGAAAACTGAGCCTATTTTGATTGTAGCATGCTGATTTGAGACCGACGATACCAGTGAAGTATTCCCCGGGGACAATATCAACTTGTCTGGAAAGGAGACTTTTGTTTCTGATTACTGGACTGGAAGACAACTTTGAAGCTTTTTTTTTTGTGAAGAAACAAGAGACCACTCATTTTCATGTTCTTCAAGCCATAATCTGCACTCTTGATGAAAATTTGCACCACCATCACGCAAAGATGGAAAGAAACCGTAAATTACTTGGTGACACAAAAACAGTAAACAAAGAGCCCAACTTTCTTAGAGAAAATAGAGAAATGAAAGCCATAGTCATAAGCCTTCTTGACTGAAATCCCATAAGTGAGCCACCAAGGCGACACGAGATTACAGCAGCAACTGAATCTTTGGTCAATCGAAAAGTGAAGCTAGAAAAACAGGTAGGAGAAAACCAGTAGAAGAAGACGAAGAAATGTCGACGGGAAAGCCATACCGTTGAAGAACTTCCTCCGCGAAATTGATTCTAGCAGAGAAATCCCAGCCATCAGCTCAGGCAGGCAAGGAATCCATCTGACCCAGAGATCAGAAAACCCAGACAAAGCCATGGTGATCGAGGAAGTGGAAAGGAAACTCAGCCGCCCGTAGAGTCGCGAGAGCGTTGGAGTCGCCAGATCATGATGGGTTGGTCCATATACAACAATCAATTCCCGCCTGAATTTGATCATGATGGGTTGGTCCATATACAACAATCAATTCCCCTCTCGGTCGAGTGCAGAGGCTGAATTGAGAGCTTTGACAGCAATGATAGCAGAGATAATCTGGTTGAGGTGGTTACTTGCAGATTTTGGAGTACCTGTGAGAAAACCTACGCCCTTTATGTCTGACAGTACAGGTGCCATCAGCATTGCTCGAGACCCAGTGTAGCATGAGCTCACCAAACACATTGGTGTGGATGCTTCCTACACTCGCTCTCATGTGCAGGAGGGAGTACTTGCTCTACAGTTTGTGCCGTCAGAGTTACAGCTCGCTGATTTCTTCATGAAGCCGCAGACAAGGGCACAACACTTGTATTTTCTCTCTAAACTCAGTGTGTGTGATCCACCATAAGTTTGAGGGGGGTGTTAGAGATAGAATATGATTGTTATTTGATTCCTAATCTGTTTCGGTTTCCTTATCTGTATATGACATCCCCTGTACTCTCCTATATATATGGCCCTTTGGATCTCATATCAATGTACACAATATTCATAACATCTTGCACCCCCACCATATCCGAATTCTCCTCCATGATGTATTCTCTTAATTGCCTTTTCCTTTTAGGCTTGCCCATACCCCTAATGTTCCAGAATAGTGTCTTCATGATTTCTTGTTAGAAGAACCTCTCTTACCTCCTTTTTTTAGGAAACATGCATCAGAATGGCACCCCTTTGCATTAAGAAGATAAACAGAAATACAGAGCACTAACCAGGATAGTGAAGAGTTATGACACTAAAGATTGGAAACTGAAAATAAACTGAAGGAAAATACACGAACAGGCGTAGCAAAGGAAAACCAACACACGAGCTAAAAGGAGCTCCGCTGGACGCAACAGCTGCGCTATGAATGAAACTAAGAGCTAAATCTCAAAGGAAGTGGTAACGACTCCATGCCCGCCTGGTGCCAGGATGACAATTCCTGCAGGAGCTTGCCCAAGAATGCATCGATTTCAAGTTTGGAGTTTTCAAAAAACACGCGCGTTATGCTCACGCCATACACTCCAGAAGAAAAGGATCACTAAAGTGTTGAATCCTTTTCTTCGAGTCTTGGCCACTCTTTTCCTCAAGGTCGACCACCAATCAAAAATGTCGCCATCCGTGCTTAGCAGTGCATGATGTGTGGCGAATAGGTTCATGAATTAAGACCAAGCCTGCTTCACCCAAGTGCAAATTACCAAGATGTGGTCAATTGTTTCTGGAGTGTGGTCACACAGAGGGCATAGTGAGTTCGCGGACACACCATGACACGCCAGAAGTTCACCTATCCAGCATCGATCATTAATATAGCCAGCTAGACAAAGAATTTGCACTTCAACGGAGCCTTGCATTTCCAAATTATCTTGTGGACAACGAATTGGATCCTGCCTAGGAAGAAAACGTTGTAGGCCGACTTAGTGGAATAGACCTCCAAAGAGTTTAATTTCTAGATCATACGGTCTACGATTCCAAACTTATGGATGAACGAGCTAGATTTTCCTCCAAAGAATAAGTATTCAAATATTGCTTGAACGGAGAGCGCACCCTGAAATCACGGACCCATGTATTCGCCACTATACCCTGAGCCACCGTGCAACTACTACAAACAGGCTATATTGGACGTGTACATCACAGACGGTTCATACGGAGCTGTCTGTGCTTAAACTATCATAGACGGTTCATACTACCTACCGGCTATGATATTTTCACAGACGGTTATTAACACAAACCGTCTGTGATAATTGAGACAACACAGATGGTTCTTGTTAATAACCGTCTGTGAACTTTCACAGACGGTTCTTAATACGAACCATCTGTGATAATCGAGCCAACACAGACTGTTTGTGTTGATAACCGTCTGTGATCCACCATGAGTTTAAGGGGGTGTTAGAGATAGAATAGGATTGTTATTTGATTCCTAATCTAATTCGGTTTCCTAATCTGTATATGACACATCCCCTATACTCTCCTATATATATGGCCCTTTGGGTCTCATATCAATGTACACAATATTCATAACATGGTATCAGAGTTTTAGGCTCTAACCTGTTCTTCCGCGCGATGTCGTTCGCGCGCGCGCTCAAGCCGCCGCATTGTCGGACCGTCGTCTTCTTCTCGGATCCGAGAACCACTGCCGGCACCTCGCCGGTGAGGGGGAGTCCAGCTGATGACGCTCCTCCCCTGACCATCGGCCCGACCGATCCGACGACAACTCGCTCTCGCGTCACCTCCAGGCGTGCCATTGAAGATCCAGGCCGCACCCGGCATCTTTCGGCCGTCGGTCCTCCCGCCGGCCAGGCACCGGCGCCGATCCAGGCTGCCTGTGCATCCCGCCGCCTGTCGGCTCCGTCTCTTCTCAGCCCGACGCCAGCCGCCTCCTGCCGGTCTCCCACTGCTGCAGGCTTCTCCGACGTGGTGCCCCTCTGCTCGGCTCGGCGGCTCGTCTCGCCGGCCGGTGCTGCTGCCTCTCCTCGGCGAGTGCGCTCGCTCGCCCGGCCCGACCGAGGCTGCGCGCCGCGCTGCCGGCCGGCGCCACGCCGCCACTCGACACGCGTCGCCGACCGCGCCGATCTGCGTCCACCGGCCGTTCTAGCTTGTTTCAGAAGCTATGTTTCATCTTTATTCAGGAGATAGCTTGCTTGAGAAGCTAAGTTTAAAAAAAAAGAAAAAAAGAAAAAAAGAAAAAAAATGTTGATCTAACTGCCACGCCGTCCAGTGCCGCCTATCAATGAATTCTGTTCCATCAGCTGCGATCCCATTCTCGGGAACAAAGCTCTATGGGACGAACTACAGGATGTGGTCTTCTCTCATGGAGATCACGCTCGATGGTCTCCGCCTCTGGGGACATGTTACCGATGCACGACCTTCTCCGCCAACACCGGTTCAGCCTCCTCCCAGGAAGTCTACTCCTGTACCTCCTGCAGATGAGGCTGCCAAGAAGGAGGCCAAGGCTGCCGCCACCGCTGCTGATGCTGCTGATGAGGCTTTTCAACATGCCACTAACGCTCTCGAGCGCTGGTGTGCTGATGAGGCCCGAGTCCGTACCATCCTTGTGATCAGCGTCGACAACTCTATCCAGCCAGATATTGTCGGTCTACGGTCTACTCGACAAATCTGGGAATACTTACGTGAGCGCTATCAGTAGAGCAGTGATGCCCAGTTCTTTTTGCTTCAACGTGAGTTAGAGATGCTTCGCCAGGGGGATTCCTTTGTCGACGACTTCTACCGAGCCCTCGCCAGTCTCTGGCGCCAACTGGATGAGCTGGCCTCTCCACTCTGTCAGGAGTGTTATAAAGTGCAGAAGGCAGATCATGATCACCTTCATCTTTATGATTTTGTCTGCTGTCTTCGCCCAGAGTTTGAGCCTGTTAGGGCTCAACTGCTAAGCCGCTCGCCACGACCGACCGTCACCGAAGCTCTTTCAACGCTTCTGGCTAAGGAGATTCGCCTCGGATTAGCAGCTCAGGCCATTTCAACTGTGCTTGCTGCTCTTTCTTCGACTACACCGACACTTTCTACTACGGCTCCTTCTCCGGTACCAGTTTCTGCTCCTGCCTTTGCACCAACTGGAGTTCAGTGCACCTACTACAAGAACTTCGGACATGACTAACAAAGTTGTGCGGTACGAAAAAGGCGGCACAAGGTGCGCCTAGGTGGACGACAAACGGGGGGCAGGGAGGCCCTTCCTTCACAGGAGGACAAACCAGCTCATCAGGTTCTGCTCAGCGAGATCACTCTATCCAGTAGCTCTGCCAGGCTCTACTACAACAACTCTCTCAAAACTCCACGGGTTCTGCCAGTCTAGCTCAGACATCTCCTCCAGGTATCTCTTGGGTTTTGGATTCTAGTGCCAGTTTTCACATGACACCGGACTCCACATCTCTCACTTCAGTAGGATCTCCTCTTTTTCCTATCAATGTTCAAACAGCAGATGGCACTTCCTTATCGGTCAACTGTCAGGGCACATTTTTGTCTACCGATTTCTCTGTTCCAACTGTTTCTTATGTTCCTCAGCTTACCATGCAGCTCATTTCAGTAGGACAGCTCACTGATCTTGGTTGTAGGGTTGGTTTTGACCCTCACACCTGTTTTGTTCAGGATCGACAGACCGGGACAATTCTTGGTACTGGCTGCCGCCGTAAGGATCGTCAGGGTCTCTATATTCTTGATCAGCTTCACCTTCCATCCTCTCAAGCTGCTCCTACTGCGTCTACTTCCACCGCCACTACTGTCACCACCTTTGGAGCCTTTGCGCAATGGCATCATCGTTTAGATCACCTATGTGGGTCCCGTCTTTCTTCATTAGTTTGTTAGAGAGTTCTTGGATGTGTTACTGTAGACACTAAAGGAATACGCGTAGGCTACGGAAGCAGAAAACAAAACTTTTCTACCGCGCACCCAAGAACATCATGCTAAGGAAGGATCATGGATCGTTACCACTTAGACGCGCAGCGCAGCGGAAGAAGAATTGGAAACCGATCCAATCACGCGCGTCGAGGTAGTAGTGGAAGTAGCCGATCGTCCCGAACAGATCGTCTCCTCCACGCACGCCGATCAGCACTGCAACGAGCAGCGCCTCCACCGGTATCCACACGTCCGGGGCTGGAACGCCGATCGCGAGTGTACTAGCACTCGTGAGCAGCTAGGGTTTGGCTCGGGAGGTGGCGGCTAGGGTTTTGCTAGATGTTAACAGGGACGAATCCCCTCAGCCCCTCGCCTCCATATATAGACCTCCTCACGTGGGCCTTGCGGACCAAGGCCCATTAGGAGTCTATTCGGATCTTTATCCGAATTGAGCCCATATCCGAATCATATTCGAATCAGTGTTCCAACCCGTTAAGCGTGCGACCCCTGTAGGTTCACGTATACTTGGTCGTGCCCGGAAACGCCTTTCCGGTCACCCTGTTAATAGCGACCTCTAGTAAGACATATTAACCCTAAAGTATATGTAAAGATCATATCGGCTGAACTCGTAATGTTCTCTCATGTACGAATCCCTTTGCCTCACGATATAGATTGAGCTCAAGGCGACTCTGTGTCATCCTCTTAATAGCTCAATCACTCTCTCGATTCCGTGATGGATTATAAACTTGTGATTGACTCCTCAATCACCTTGGCATGGCCATGCACTTTCATAATCCATTACATCGAGGGCCGTAGATATCTCTCCCATAAGGAGGGGCAAATTCTATCTTGATCATTCACATCCCACTACATGTTTCATGGCAAACCAAGACTACTTTTATGACTACCCGATTCACGGAGTAGTGTTTAGTAGTCCCAAAATAAGCTACTACTCATGTTGGGAACCATGATGATCTCAAGTCTAAGGATTCTACATAAACACTACTCGAGACCAACCGATGACACATGGAATCTCTGCAGTGTCTCATGGCAGGTCTATCCAACATATGTTCACTAACACATGTTCATATTATTGATTTGGTATCACCATACCATGATCCATGAGACATGATCATCAATCAATACATATGCTGATCTTTGTCTTTGAATCATATTTGTTCCTCATATGATATACGATCAGGGATCATTTAGAAATAGCAACATTTTAGTATTTAAGAGTCTCATGAATAAGTCACATACTCATTGATCAATAATGATGATGTCTATTCCAAGGAACAAAGTAATGTATCATAAACATAGTATGTGATATATACAACATCTCCATGTTGCCTCTAGGGCATATCACTAACAGACACGTCCATATCTTGTCAAGGTTGTAAGTTGGGCAAGCAGCTACAACTTCCTTATCATTCTAGTGAGTCTATGTCAGCTCGACCTTTTGATTTAGTTCATTCAGATGTATGGGGACCTGCGCTTATTATTTTCAAAGGCGGGCATAAATTCTATGTTCTTTTCATTGATGATTATTCCTGTTTTACTTGGCTCTTCCCTATGTCCACTCGAGGTCAGTTTCTTGCGATCTACCGTAGCTTTGCCACGATAGTTCGTACTCAGTTCAAGAGCTCCATTCGTACCTTTCGATGCGACTCTGTTGGTGAATATTGTTCTGGTGCTTTCCGATAATTTTTTTCTGAGTAAGGCACTCTTTACCAGTCGTCTTGTCCTGGTGCCTATGCCCAAAATGGTGTCGCTGAACGCAAGTATCGCCATCTGCTTAAGACTATTCGCACTCTTCTTCTTGCTTCCCATGTTCCACCACAATTCTGAGCTGAGGCTGTTTCTACAGCTGCATATCTTATCAATATGCAGTCCTCCACTGTTCTTACGGGTGCTAGCCCTATAGAGCGTCTCTACTCTCGAGCTCCCCACTACAATCATCTTCGCATTTTTGGTTGCACCTGCTTTGTTCTTCTGTGGCCTCACAAGCGCACCAAACTATCCGCCCAGTCAGTTGAATGTGTTTTTCTTGGGTACAGTGCTGAGCATAAAGAATATCGCTGCTATGATCCTTCTGCTCGCCGGATCAGGATCTCACGAGATGTTATCTTTGACGAATCTCAACCTTTCTTCTATCGAGATTCGGCTCCTAGTCCTGTTTTCACTGTTGAGACGATCTCCTGGTTGTCTCTCTCTGATTCTTCACCTATTTCCTCTTCTTTACCTCCACTCTCTAGTTTGCCTCCTGTGGTTCCAGCTGCACTTACACCTCCTGTGTTGCCTTCTGCAGCACCGCCTCTTGCTCCTACAGCACCGTCATCTCGTTTCTCGGGGGTTCACTACTCCAGACGTCCTCGACCTTCCCCGGACTCATCTGTTGGTATCTTGCTGACACCAATCTCTGATTCCTCTGTTGATGCTCCTCGTTATCTCCTTCGTGATCGGATATCTCTTCGGCCTCCTGCTCGTTTTGGCCTTACTTCGACAGCTCATGCTCTTTCTGTCCATGAGCCCACTTCCTGTCGTGAGGCTGCTTCCCACTCTGAGTGGCAGCTTGCTATGGCAGAAGAACTTGATGCTCTTCGACGTACAGAGACTTGGGACGTCGTACCGACACCTGCGCATGCTCGTCCTATCACATGCAAATGAGTGTACAAGATCAAGACCAGATCTGATGGTACCATTCAGCGCTACAAAGCTTGTCTTGTGGCGCGCGGTTTTCAGCAAGAGTATGGTCGCGATTACGATGAGACATTTGCCCCCGTTGCCCATATGACCACTATCCGCACTCTTATTGCGGTTGCCTCTGTTCGTTGGTGGTTTATCTCTCAGCTTGATGTTAAGAATGCCTTTCTTAATGGTGTTTTGCATAAGGAGGTTTACATGCAGCCACCCCCTGGGTATTCTATTTCCGATGGCCATGTCTGTCGTCTTCGTCGTGCTCTCTATGGCCTAAAACAGGCCCCCCGTGCCTGGTTTGCTCGTTTTACCTCGGTGATTACCGCTGCTAGTTTCACTGTCAATGCGCATGATCCTGCCCTATTTGTCCACGTCTCACCTCGAGGTCAGACACTACTTCTCTATGTGGATGATATGCTCATTACTGGTGACGATTCCTCCTTCATCACATATGTGAAGAAGCATCTCAGTGAGTAGTTCCTCATGTCTGATCTTGGTTTGCTTACGTACTTCCTTGGGATTGAGGTTTCTTCCACACCTAAGGGTTACTACCTCTCCCAGCAGAAGTATGTCCAGGACCTTCTTGATCGGTCTAGACTGTTAGTGATATGCCCTAGAGGTAACATGGAGATGTTGTATATATCACATACTATGTTTATGATACATTACTTTGTTCCTTGGAATAGACATCATCATTATTGATCAATGAGTATGTGACTTATTCATGAGACTCTTAAATACTAAGATGTTGCTATTTCTAAATGATCCCTGATCGTATATCATATGAGGAACAAATATGATTCAAAGACAAAGATCAGCATATGTATTGATTGATGATCATGTCTCATGGATCATGGTATGGTGATACCAAATCAATAATATGGACATGTGTTAGTGAACATATGTTGGATAGACTCGCCATGAGACACTGCAGAGATTCCATGTGTCATCGCTGGTCTCAAGTAGTGTTTATGTAGAGTCCTTAGACTTGAGATCATCATGGTTCCCAACATAAGTAGTAGCTTATTTTGGGACTACTAAACACTACTCCGTGAATCGGGTAGTCATAAAAGTAGTCTTCGGGTTTGCCATGAAACATGTAGTGGGATGTGAATGATCAAGATAGAATTTGCCCCTCCTTATGGGAGAGATATCTGGGCCTCGATGTAATGGATTATGAAAGTGCATGGCCATGCCAAGGTGATTGAGGAGTCAATCACGAGTTTATAATCCATCACGGAATCGAGAGAGTGATTGAGCTATTAAGAGGATGACACAGGTCTCGCCTTGAGCTCAATCTATATCGTGAGGCAAAGGGATTCGTACATGAGAGAACATTACAGGTTCAGCCGATATGATCTTTACATATACTTTGGGGTTAATATGTCTTACTAGAGACCGCTATTAACATGGTAACTGGAAAGGCATTTCCGGGTCACGACCAAGTATACGTGAACCTACAGGGTCGCACGCTTAACGGGTTGGAACACTAATTCGAATATGATTCGGATATGGGCTCAATCGGATAGAGATCCGAATAGACTCCTATTGGGCCTCGGTCCACGAGGCCCACGTGAGGAGGTCTATATATGGAGGCGAGGGGCGGAGGATTCGCCCCGATTAACATCTAGCAAAACCCTAGCCGCCACCTCCCGAGCCAAACCCTAGCCGCCACGAGTGCTAGTACACTCGCGATCGGCGTTCCACCCGGACGTGTGGATACCGGTGGAGGCGCCGCTCGTTGCGAGGTTGATCGGCGTGCGTGGAGGAGACGATCCGTTCGGACGATCGGCTACTTCCACTACTACCTCGACGCGCGAGATTGGATCGGTTTCAATTCTTCTTCACGGCTGGCACAAGGCGTCTAAGTGGTAACGATCCATGATCCTTCCTTAGCATGATGTTCTTGGGTGCGCGGTAGAAAAGTTTTGTTTTCGCCTCGTAGCCTACGCGTATTCCAATAGTGGTATCGAGCCATCTTGCTTAGTTTGCAATCTGGATCAGCGCATATATGTTGATATGCGATAGTAGTAGATTGGATCTATTACGCCTAAATAAGGTAGCACGGGTTGATGAGATCAATCGGTCATAAGGGGTTGAAATTGGTATGAGTTGATAGCATCACAAGGCCAAAAGATTAGTTCGTGCTCCTTCTTTGATGTATCGCACGACTTGCCCCATCGGCTGGAATCACCATCGGGGCTAGCTGCGCGACAATCGTGAGATCGAGCCAACAGATCGAGGTCTTGTGTTGTGGTCTCTCAAGTATACCGATCGCGATGATCAATATGATTGATCTAATGAAAATTGAGACATTTTGAATGGCTCGGATTTGGGTTGATTTGATCGGCTCGATAAGATTTTCATAGAGACTTGGGACGTCGTACCGACACCT
Source organism: Melocanna baccifera (assembly GCA_036346265.1). Lineage (NCBI taxonomy): Eukaryota > Viridiplantae > Streptophyta > Magnoliopsida > Poales > Poaceae > Melocanna > Melocanna baccifera. Next base: position 21,740,602 of record CM070677.1, on the reverse strand, counting down.
GCGCATGCTCGTCCTATCACATGCAAATGAGTGTACAAGATCAAGACCAGATCTGATGGTACCATTGAGCGCTACAAAGCTTGTCTTGTGGCGCGCGGTTTTTAGCAAGAGTATGGTCGCGATTACGATGAGACATTTGCCCCCCGTTGCCCATATGACCACTATCCGCACTCTTATTGCGGTTGCCTCTGTTCGTTGGTGGTTTATCTCTCAGCTTGATGTTAAGAATGCCTTTCTTAATGGTGTCTTGCATAAGGAGGTTTACATGCAGCCACCCCCTGGGTATTCTATTCCCGATGGCCATGTCTGTCGTCTTCGTCGTGCTCTCTATGGCCTAAAACAGGCCCCCCGTGCCTGGTTTGCTCGTTTTACCTCGGTGATTACCGCTGCCGGTTTCACTGTCAATGCGCATGATCCTGCCCTATTTGTCCACGTCTCACCTCGAGGTCAGACACTACTTCTCTATGTGGATGATATGCTCATTACTGGTGACGATTCCTCCTTCATCACATATGTGAAGAAGCATCTCAGTGAGTAGTTCCTCATGTCTGATCTTGGTTTGCTTACGTACTTCCTTGGGATTGAGGTTTCTTCCACACCTAAGGGTTATTACCTCTCCCAGCAGAAGTATGTCCAGGACCTTCTTGATCGGTCTAGACTAACTGATACTCGGACTGCTGAGACTCCCATGGAGCTCTCCCTTCAGCTTCATGCTACTAATGGTGATCCTCTTGATGATCCTACTCGTTATCACCATCTAGTTAGGAGTCTAGTCTATCTTGTGAGCACTCGTCCTGATATTGCTCATGTTGTTCATATCTTGAATCAGTTTATGATCAGTTCTACCCATATTCACTACAGCCATCTTCTTCGTGTTCTTCGCTACTTGCGTGAAACCATCTCTCGTCGTTTGTTTTTCCCTAAATCCACCTCCCTACAGCTTCAGGTCTATTCCGATGCGACATGGGCTAGTGATCCTTCTTATCGTCGTTCGCTTTCTGCTTACTGTATTTTTCTTGGCTCCACCTTAATTGCCTGGAAGACAGAAGCAGACTGTAGTTTCTCGGTCGAGTGAAGAGGCTGAATTGAGAGCTTTGACAGCAGTGACAGCAGAGATAACCTGGTTGAGGTGGTTACTTGCAGATTTTGGAGTACCTGTGAGGGGACCTACGCCCCTTATGTCTGACAGTACAGGTGCCATCAGCATTACTCGAGACCCAGTGTAGCATGAGCTCACCAAACACATTGGTGTGGATGCTTCCTACACTCGCTCCCATGTGCAGGAGGGAGTACTTGCTCTACAGTTTGTGCCGTCAGAGTTACAGCTCGCTGATTTCTTCATGAAGCCGCAGACAATGGCACAACACTTGTATTTTCTCTCCAAACTCAGTGTGTGTGATCCACCATGAGTTTGAGGGGGGTGTTAGAGATAGAATATGATTGTTATTTGATTCCTAATCTGTTTCGGTTTCCTTATCTGTATATGACATCCCCTGTACTCTCCTATATATATGGCCCTTTGGATCTCATATCAATGTACACAATATTCATAACATCTTGCACCCCCACCATATCCGAATTCTCCTCCATGATGTATTCTCTTAATTGCCTTTTCCTTTTAGGCTTGCCCATACCCCTAATGTTCCAGAATAGTGTCTTCATGATTTCTTGTTAGAAGAACCTCTCTTACCTCCTTTTTTTAGGAAACATGCATCAGAATGGCACCCCTTTGCATTAAGAAGATAAACAGAAATACAAAGCACTAACCAGGATAGTGAAGAGTTATGACACTGAAGATTGGAAACTGAAAATAAACTGAAGGAAAATACACGAACAGGCGTAGCAAAGGAAAACCAACACACGAGCTAAAAGGAGCTCCGCTGGACGCAACAACCGCGCTATGAATGAAACTAAGAGCTAAATCTCAAAGGAAGTGGTAACGACTCCATGCCCGCCTGGTGCCAGGATGACAATTCCTGCAGGAGCTTGCCCAAGAATGCATCGATTTCAAGTTTGGAGTTTTCGAAAAACACGCGCGTTATGCTCACGGCATACACTCCAGAAGAAAAGGATCACTGAAGTGTTGAATCCTTTTCTTCGAGTCTTGGCCACTCTTTTCCTCAAGGGCGACCACCAATCAAAAATGTCGCCATCTGTGCTTAGCAGTGCATGATGTGTGGCGAATAGGTTCATGAATTAAGACCAAGCCTGCTTCACCCAAGTGCAAATTACCAAGATGTGGTCAATTGTTTCTGGAGTGTGGTAACACAGAGGGCATAGTGAGTGCGCGGACACACCATGACACGCCAGAAGTTCACCTATCCAGCATCGATCATTAATATAGCAAGCTAGACAAAGAATTTGCACTTCAACGGAGCCTTGCATTTCCAAATTATCTTGTGGACAACGAATTGGATCCTGCCTAGGAAGAAAATGTTGTAGGCCGACTTAGTGGAATAGACCTCCAAAGAGTTTAATTTCTAGATCATACGGTCTACGATTCTAGCTTGCAGATGAACGAGCTAGATTTCCCTCCAAAGAATAAGTATTCAAATATTGCTTGAACAGAGAGCGCACCCTGAAATCACGGACCCATGTATTCGCCACTATACCCTGAGCCACCGTGCAACTACTACAAATAGGCTATACTGGACGTGTACATCACAGACGGTTCATACGGAACTGTCTGTGCTTAAACTATCATAGACGGTTCATACTACCAACCGGCTGTGATATTTTGACAAACGGTTATTAACACAAACCGTCTGTGATAATTGAGACAACACAGACGGTTCGTGTTAATAACCATCTGTGAACTTTCACAGACGGTTCAATATGAACCATCTGTGATAATAGAGCCAACACAGACTGTTCGTGTTGATAACCGTCTGTGATATACACAATATCACATACAGTTGTTATTTCGAATCGTTTGTGATATGAGTATCTGTGATAATCGATCCAACACAGACTGTTCGTGTTGATAACCGTATGTGATATACACAATATCACAGACGGTTGTTATTCTGAACCGTCTGTGATATGATTCATATGACAGGCGGTTCGGAATAACAACCGTCTGTGATATTGTGTATATCACATACGGTTTTTGTTATTAACCGTCTGTGAAAGTCGACTACCATAGACAGTTTTTTCTCAAAAACCGTCTGTAATGTAGGTTATCACAGATGGCTACTAAGCCGTCTGTGAGAACCACATATTATCACTGACACATAATCACAGACGGTTCGTGAACCGCTGCGTGATGACAGCTTCGACCGCCTCGTGATAGGACCGCTCGTAGAAGTGGTGGTTGATCTCCTATCTTTCTGAGAGATGAGTTTGCAAAGAGATGGTGCCAAGATGTCTGCCAACTGTCCATCGATCCAATTGTCTGTCCAGAAAAATGTTCGACTGCCATCTCCATGTCTAACCTCTGTTGTAGCCTTGAACATTGCTTGAACTACTAGTTCGTGTGACGATTGCAATTTTGCCCACATATGTGTAGGGTCTATCTTTTTCCACCACAACTATCTTAATCGCAATGCATTTCCCATTAGCTTTAAGTCCAGGATACCTAGGCCACCAAGGGCAAGAGGCCTGCAAACCGATTTACATGGCACCAGGCACTGGCCCCATGCACAGTCTCTGATCCTTTCCAAAGGAAAGCACAACAACATTTGTTGATCGGTCTGATGGCCCAGACTAGTAGGTCAAGAGACAATAGGTGGTACATGGGCATCATCGAAAGCACATGCTGGACAACAATAAGGCGGCCACCCAAGCCAGGAACTTCTTGACAAATCTTTCAACCAGAGGATGTACTTGTTTCTTGGATAGTCTTGACAACGCCAGAGGCAGACCTAGATATTTGATTGGGAAGGATGTTAACTTACAGGGGAGCTCCTGTAGTGCCAAATTGATATCGTCTTGTAGGCAACAAATGGGGGCAACCGAACTTTGTTGAATGTAGGTATGGAGCCCCAAAGAATTGCTAAAGTTGATGAGGATCTCCTTGACCACCTGCAAGTCATGTTGTCTTAGAGCGATGAACAAATTACATCATCAGCGTACAAGGAAATACCCCCTCTAACCCACGCACTCCTAGAGGTGTAAGGGCTGCCAAGGAGTTAGCTTTACAGAAGTAAGCATTCAACACCTCCATGACCAATAAGAAAAGTAGTGGAGATAAAGGGTCTCCCTGCCTTAGTCCTCTATGCAGTAGAATTGCATTTCCAGGCCTTCCATTGATTAGAATTTTGGAGGAAGAAGTTGCAAGCAACATCGAAATCCACTTGGGCCAACGTGGACCGAAGCCCATATGGTTCAGGATTTGAATTAGGAATGGCCAGGAGATTGAGTCAAAGGCTTTCGAGATGTCTAATTTCAATAGCAATGTGGCTTTCTTCCTTGCCTTGAGGGTCTTAGTGGCTAGTTGGACAAAACGGAAGTTATCATGGATTGATCTACCCAAGACAAAGGCTGTTTGGTTGGGTCTCACTAGCCCAAGTAGTTCCTTTTTTAATCTATTAGCTAACACCTTATAGAATAGTTTAGCGAAGCTGTGGAGCAAGCTGATAGGATGATAGTCTTGTACTACAAAAGCTTTGCTTGACTTAGACAACAGAACAATCAAAGCATTGTTCAACCAATGAAGACAACGCCCTTAAAGAAGAAAGAGGGCATGGAACACATCCATTATGCTTGGCTTGATCATTGGCCATGCTGCTTTGTACAAGACTCCCATGAAACCATCGGGCTAGGATATTTCACTAAAGGAAGCTCTTTGATGACCCCCCAAATTTCCTCCTCTGAAAAATTTTGGTCTAAGTGGGATAGATTAGCCGAAGCCAACTCAAGGAAACTTAGATCAAGCGTAAGTTCCCGATCGATGTAGATACCAATGAGATTTTCAAAAAACTCATGGAAATACTTAGCTTTCTCCTCCTCGGTGTTGATGATTCGGCCATTAACATGGAGGGGGCGATGAAAGTTTTTCGCCAACGATGTGAAGCATGAATGTAGAAGAATTTTGTATTCGCGTCCCCCTCGACGCTAAGCTGAGACATCTAAGCTTGAGATTTTTACAAAGCCAATTCTCTTAGAAGGAGAGTGCACATTTGGGTTGGGCATGGTCAAGTTGAAAAAATGATCTCCTTGGCCATAAGTAGCTACATTTTATTGTCTCCAAATCGTTTTTGCTCTCAACTTTGAAGGCTTCTGGCATCATTTCTGAGCAATGCATTCAATGCTTTAATGGGCCAGAATGCCGAGGACGCAAGTCCATGCCGCCTTAACTGTTAGAAATTGGCCCATTATTTGTGGCCCGCTTTCTTAAATTCCAAAGCATGTGAGGTTTAATACCATATTGCTTAGGCAAAGTGATGGAGACCAATTTATAAGGTGGAGTCCATGCCACTCCTTGAGTTATGGAAGTGGATGGTGGCTTTGGCTAAACACACACGCGTGCACGCACGCACGCGCGTATTCGCGTATTTTCGCGTGAAAATCGCGTGACTTGAGACTTGCGATGCGCGACCGCGCCGTGACGTGGCGTGCCACTTGGCAGTCCATATCCACCTTATTTTGCTGAACCTCGCATCATCTCTCTCTCCTTTTAACTGGTCTCGAGACTACTTAATTACCATTATTTGGTTTTAAATTTTAGCAGTTACCAGTGAAAATAGAGTCGGTTACTTCTTTGACTGGTAATGAGACTGCGTAAATATTTGATTTGAATATCGGCAGTTACTAGTGAATAATGGAGTCGATTATTTGAGTATTATTTCAGTCTAATGGTGTCGAGCATTAGAGAGTAATTAGCACGCCTATAAAAGGCCCAAGACGCGTCTAGGTTTGTGACTGATTTTCTCCATTCTTCTCTCCCATTGTTTTCTTCCTCGCCGTAATATTGTGCGTAGTACTGCGGTTGTTCGAACTCGCGACCTTTCTTCCCTGTGCACTGGAAGGAAGGTGAGCGTATCTCGAACCATTGCCGTCGTGAAGACCTGCACGGGCGGCAATAAGGTTTTGGGCAGCGATATCCGCGCGACCGCTCCGCTCGCTTCATCTACGCCCCGCATCGCGTCAAGCCTACATCGCATCAAGCTCGCGCTGCTTCCTCGCTCTACATCAAACCCAAAAGTAAGTCGCTCGTGTGTTCGTACAACTTTGATACAATATTATTTTTGCGTATATTCTGAAGTATGATGAGTAGCATACTGTCACTAGTTAGTTGTGCATCACTAGTATATTGCTTTTGTCTGCTACTAAAACTTGGAATTAAAATATTGCCTACATATTCAACAGTCCAGAAACCTTATTGTGAAATTTGTTGCAATACAGAAATGGTTAGCGCTTCTGATGCGATGAAACCTGAGAGGTTTTGTGGTCAGAACTTTCGTAGATGGCAGACTAGAGTCAAGTTTTGGCTCATGTCTTTGGGGCTGTGGTGGGTTGTCCACCCGCAATATCCATTTACGATCGAGCAGTACATGCAGTTTGATAGTGCAAACAACACTGCTCTTGGTTGCATCTTGACTATTTTGGCAGATCAACTCTACGATGTGTACATGGACTATAAGTCCGCCACAGAGTTGTGGAATGCACTAGAGCATAAATATGCAGAGGCAGAGGCTGGTCGTTGGCTCTACATGTGTGAGCAATTTTTCGACTTTAGCATGGATGAGGCTAAGTCCATAGTTGGACAAGCTCATGACCTCCAGCTACTAGTCGGTGAGATTGCGCACCTGGGCTGCGTGTTACCTCCTAAGTTTGTGGCTGCGGGCATTGTTGCTAAACTCCCTCCTTCTTGGCGGGATTTTGCCACTAGCTTGAAACACAAGAGGGAAGAGATTTCTGTTGAAGATCTCATTGCTGCTCTCGATGTGGAAGAAAAAGCAAGAGCAAAAGATGCACCAAGCACTTCTGGCCAAAACAATGCAAACTTCATTGAGAAAAAGACTGTAGCAAAGAAGTACAAATCCAACAAACCGAACAAGACAACTAGCTTTAAGAAGAAGAAAACTGAGAAAAGGGATTTGAAGGACATCATCTGCTTTGTGTGCGGAAAAGATGGTCATATTGCGAAGGATTGTCGCTTCCGTAAAATGAGAGATGGTGAACAGCCAAAGAAGAAGGCTGTCAACGTGATCATAGGCGAGGCCTCGACTTCAGGAGGGTATAGTAATCCACCTGTTGTTTTTTCAGCATGTCAATCCACTGATTGGTGGGTGGATACTAGTGCTAATGTTCACGTATGTTCTGATATTTCCTTGTTTTCTTCTTACCAGGCAGCAGGGGCTTCCTCCGTCCTAATGGGAAACGGCTCGCATGCTTCTGTTCTTGGTGTTGGCACGGTGGATCTCAAGCTTACTTCAGGGAAGATTGTCCACTTAAAGAACGTGCAAAGATGCTCCTACAATAAACAAGAATCTCATTAGTGGTTCTCTTCTATGTAGGGATGGTTATAAGCTAGTTTTTGAGTCGAATAAAATTGTATTGTCTAAGTTCGGAAACTTTGTTGGTAAAGGCTATGAAAGCGGAGGCTTGTTCCGCCTAAGTACTTTAGAGTATTGTTATAATCTGAATGTTGCAACAAATTTAAATAAATGTGAGGCAAATGTTTGGCATTCCCGCTTCTGTCATATTGGTTTTGATAGTATTATAAGAATGTCCAAATTAGATTTAATTCCAAAATGTGAAATTGTCAAAGGATCAAAGTGCCAGTCTTGTGTGCAAGCAAAACAACCTCGAAAACCCTTTAAAGGATTAGAGGATAAAAAGAACTTGGCACCATTAGATCTTATTCATTCGGATTTGTGTGAAATGAATGGACTATTGACAAAAGGAGGCAAAAGATATTTTCTAACTTTTATTGATGATGCAACACGTTACTGCTATGTGTATTTGCTAAAAACTAAGGATGAAGCTCTAAACTACTTTAAAACTTATAAGGCCGAGGTTGAGAACCAACTAGAAAAGAAAATAAAAAGATTGAGATCTGATCGTGGAGGAGAGTATGTCTCCCATGAGTTCTCCCAATTCTGTGCTGAGCATGGAATAATTCATGAATTAACACCACCATATTCACCCCAATCAAATGGGGTAGCTGAGAGGAAAAACCGGACGCTAACAGACTTGGTTAATGCCATGTTAGAGAGTTCTGGTATGCCTAAGGCATGGTGGGGGGAAGCTATATTGACAGCAACTTTCGTCCTAAATAGAGTAATCACTAAAAAGAGTGAAATTACTCCATATGAGAGATGGAAGGGGAGAAAACCTAATGTTAATTTTCTGCGAACTTGGGGGTGTTTGGCAAAAGTCAATATACTATTGCAGAAAAAGAGGAAAATTGGACCAAAAACAGTTGATTGTATTTTTCTAGGATATGCTTAAAATAGCACGGCCTATAGATTTTTAGTAGTTAAATCAGAAACTCCTGAGATTATTGCTAACACAATAATGGAGTCTAGAGATGCTTCATTTTTTGAGAATATCTTTCCTATGAGAACAGTAGGCAATACTTCAACATGAACTGAGAATGTTCAAATCGATAATATTGAAAATGAGAATAATCAAACTTCTAAACTTTCCACCATTTCTGAACCATTTTTTGACATCCCTGAGGAGGACAATAGTTTAGTCGCAGAAGCTCCTCGAAGGAGTAAGAGACAAAAGGTTGAGAAAACCTTTGGTGATGACTTTATTGTATACCTCGTGGATGATGTGCCAAAAACTCTTTCGGAAGCTTATACATCTTCTGATGCTGAGTTTTGGAAAGAGGCAGTCCGTAGCGAGATGGATTCAATCATGGCTAATGAGACTTGGGAGATCACCGATCTTCCTATTGGGTGCAAACCTGTTGGATGTAAGTGGATTTTTAAAAAGAAATTGAGACCCGATGGTACTATTGAGAAGTACAAAGCAAGACTTGTAACTAAGGGTTACACCCAGAAAGAGGGAGAAGATTTCTTCGATACCTATTCTCCTGTCGCCAGATTAACCACCATCAGAGTACTCCTCGCGTTAGCATGTTCCTATGGTCTGCATGTTCATCAAATGGACATAAAGACAGCTTTCCTTAATGGAGAGTTGGAGGAAGAAATTTATATAGATCAACCTGATGGTTTTGTGATTTCTGGACAGGAAAATAAGGTATGCAGGCTATTAAAATCCTTATATGGTTTAAAACAAGCACCTAAACAATGGCACGAAAAGTTTGATAAGACTTTGACAACCGCTTGCTTTATTGTGAATGAAGCTGATAAATGTGTATATTACCGCTATGGTGGGGGTCAAGGAGTGATATTGTGTCTGTATGTGGATGACATACTTATATTTGGAACAAACACTGCCGTGATTTGAGGTCAAATCTTTTCTATCCCGCTGTTTTGATATGAAAGATTTAGGAGGAGCAGATGTTATTTTGAATATTAAATTGATTAAGAATAAGAATGGGATTACTTTGAGCCAATCTCATTATGCTGAGAAAATATTGAGCCGTTTCGGCTTCAAAAATTGTAAAGTTTCTCCAACACCCTATGATGGAAGCATTAAGCTTCGAAAGAATCAAGGGTTAGGAAAATATCAATTGAAATATTCACAAATTATTGGGTCACTTATGTATTTAGCTGGTGCCACAAGACCTGACATTTCATTTGCTGTGAGCAAATTAAGTCGGTTTACTTCTAACCCAGGAGATGATCACTAGGAGGCACTTGAAAGAGTGTTGCACTACTTGAGGGGCACAACATCTTATGGAATACATTATACTAGATACCCCTCTGTATTTGAAGGGTATAGTGACTTTAATTGGATCTCTGATGCTGATGAGATCAAAGTTACAAGTGGTTATGTGTTTACTTTAGCTGGTGCTGCAGTTTCATGGAGGTCTTGTAAACAGACTATATTGACAAGATCAACCATGGAAGCGGAACTTGTAGCACTTGACACAGCCACTGTTGAGGCTGAATGGCTAAGAGAGCTTCTGATGGACTTACCGTTGGTTGAGAAACCAATACCGCAATCTCGATGTCTCGTGATAATCAAACCGTGTTGGCCAAAGTCACAAGTACAAAGGATAATATGAAGTCCTCTAGACATGTGAAGCGGAGACTTAAATCTGTCAGAAAATTGAGAAACTCCGGAGTGATAGCTGTGAACTATATTAACACTGAGAAAAATTTGGCAGACCCTTTTACAAAAGGATTAGCACGGAAAGCGATTTCCGTTGCTTCTATGGACATGGGAATGAGGCCCCTTTAGTTACATCACAATGGTAACCCATACCTTCTTGATTGGAGATCCCATGACGTAGTTAATGGGAAAAACAAGTTGATGTTGTAACAAGAGAGTACATATTGATTGTACCCATGTCCTAATAAATAAAATACTCTCAACTGTATGGAAGGTTGGCATAAAGCCTTAATGTATTCTGTTGTCCAAATGAGGAAAAGGTATTAGCTTGCAGGATACCCAGAAAGAATACACCTACTTGAGCTTAACTGTTTGATCGCAATTCACGAGAACAGGGCATTCTCTAGAAAGCTCATGAGCAGATAAGGGAGCATGACCATATAACGCTCCGTTTAGACGTGGTTCATTGGCAGCCTAGTACTAGTTGAGATTTCAAGTGAAATCTAATCACAAAAAGCTATGAATTCAAGGCATTGTCCATTCATTAGCTGTGAGAAGATGAATCTTGTTATTCTAGGTGCAAGTTCAACCCGTACGGGACTTACACTAAAAGACTAGTATATTAACAGTACGTCAGCACAATATCTTTGATATCCTTTTGCTTCTTGCTTTAGAATTGGTGGGGGATTGTTAGAAATTGGCCCATTATTTGTGGCCCGCTTTCTTAAATTCCAAAGCATGTGAGGTTTAGTACCATATTGCTTAGGCAAAGTGGTGGAGACCAATTTATAAGGCGAAGTCCATGCCACTCCTTGAGTTATGGAAGTGGATGGTGGCTTTGGCTAAACACACACGTGCGCACGCACGTGCGCGCGCGTATTCACGTATTTTCGCGTGAAAATCACGTGACTTGTGACTTGTGACTTGCGACGCGCGACCGCGCCGTGGCGTGGCGTGCCACTTGGCAGTCCATGTCCACTTTATTTTGCTGAACCTCACATCATCTCTCTCTCCTTTTAACTGGTCTCGAGACTACTTAATTACCATTATTTGGTTTTAAATTTTAGCAGTTACCAGTGAAAATAGAGTCGGTTACTTCTTTGACTGGTAATGAGACTGCGTAAATATTTGATTTGAATATCGGCAATTACTAGTGAATAATGGAGTCAATTACTTGAGCATTATTTCAGTCTAATGGTGTCAGTTACTAGAGAGTAATTAGCACGTCTATAAAAGGCCTGGAGATGTCCAGGTTTGTGACTGATTTTCTCCATTCTTCTCTCCCATTGTTTTCTTCCTCTCTCGTAATATTGTGCGGTAGTACTGTGCTGTCTGAACTTCGCCGACCTTTCTTCCCGGCGTGCACCTGGAAGGAAGGTGAGCGGTATCTCCAAACCATTGCTGTCGTGAAGACTTGCACGGGGGCGGCAATAAGGTTTCTGGGCAGCGCATATCTGCGCGACCGCTCCTGCTCTGCTTCATCTACGTCCTGCACTGCGTCAAGCCTACACTGCATCAAGCCTGCGCTGTTTCCTGCTCTACATCAAACCCAAAAGTAAGTCATTCGTGTGTTTGTACGACTTTGATACAATATTATTTTTGCGTATATTCTGAAGTATGATGAGTAGCCTACTGTCACTAGTTAATTGTGCATCACTAGTATATTGCTTTTGTCTGCTACTAAAACTTGGAATTAAAATATTGCCTACATATTCAACATTAACCACTTCCAAATATCCCTCCTGCTTAGCCCAAAATGATTCAAAGTGAAAACGACGCTTGGTGGATAGCATGGCTTGAGTGGAGAGGAGTGAGCGATGATCAGACATAGAGAAAGATTGAGCCTACATAAACACGTCAGGGTACATGTCCTCCCAGTCCAACAAAACAAAAGCTCTGTTGAGCCTAATAAGGGTTGGGTTCATGCGTGCATTACTCCAAGTAAAATGACGGCTATGAAAATGAAGCTCCTTGAGTTTGAGATCATCAATGCACTGTTGGAACTTGCTCATGAGTCTTCTACTTATGTTGGAGTTGTTTTTGTCATTTGCCAAAAGAATCATGTTAAAATCCGCCGTTAAGAGCCACGGACCAGCACACTGAGTCGGACATCACGTAATTTCTGAAGAAATGACAGTTAATCGAGGTCTTCGGTGGGGCCATAGACCGACATTAACCACCAAGTGGTGTCAGTTGCCTGCAACGTCACATGGACTGTGATAGAGGCACGAAGCAAACGATTGCAAACAAGGACAGAGGAGCTTTTCCAACCCATGAGGATGCCTCCCTGTGTTCCAACAGAGGGCAGGAACACAAAAGAATAATCCAAACCAACAACTGCATTACGAGTGATGCCGAATGACATCCAATTTCATTTCCTGGATACAAACTACGCCAGGATCGTAGTCGCTGACCATGTCCCTAACTACATTCCAGTGAGCTCTCATGTTTAGGCCGCGCACATTCCAGACTAGAATCTTACAATTCAACATTTTCGAAGATTACTACGCAACAACCGATGGTGAGACGTTGCCTAGGAGGCCTCCGCAGGGTTCGGGGGGTTTATGTTGAAAAGGGCTTCAATGTGGTTCAAGGAAAAGCAGATGATCAAACAAGATTGCATATGAATTGATGGCCACTTCATCGATTTGCTCTTCCGAATTGGACATCCCGAGTTTGAACAGAGCGTCCTGGCTAGTTCGCACCGGTAGTGTAAATGGCAGAAAGCCGACGTGTCACATGGAGCGTGGCTCAGCAAAGAGGGGTGGTGGTTGTGCACTGGCAGCGCTTGGCTCCGAAGCGTCATAAAGCAACTTTTGCTTTTGAGCTGTACTGCGAACCACCGCGTGCACCGGACTCCTCTCCCCCTCCGTTGCGGGGAACAAGAGGCGCCGCATCTCTGGGTGCTCCGGCGACCGCACGCTGCCCTGGCCTGGCAATGGCATTGTGCGCTACTCAACTTGATCCTGGAAAGTTTCTGTTAACATTGGTGATTCCTTCTAATCCCAGGTTAGTCAGATAAGTGTTCCCTGACATCATCCCCTTATCTTGTTCTGCTTCCTGTTCTTGCACTTTCTTTAATTCAGTTCAGGAATTGCTGCTATAAAAAGCCCTAGAGCTTTCATAGCAGAAATTTGTGCACTTGCACCCCCATTATCATTAGAAAAAGATATATTACATGCAACAACAGCTATATGTTTTGTTTTGAGAGGATATAGAACAATTGCATTACCTTTGTATTAAGTTGGGTTAATGACTATGTTGTTCCCTCAACTTTGGCAGAAGGACCACTTTGGTCCAACACTCCAAACGGGTTTCAAATGTACCAAATAAGTCCATGATATCCGTTTTCGAGTCAAATTGGCTCATTTGGTGACATGTCTTGCCATGTGTGCATGCTGAGTAATCATCTACTCACCACTGAGCTCTCTATGCTAAGTTGACACATGTGGACGGACATTTCTGCCCCTTGTTCTATTCGCCCTGTTAAGGGTATTAAAGATATAATAGGATTGTTTCAGTTGTTTCCTTATATGCCTAGGTTTTCTTATCTGTATATGGCATATTTCCATGTAATATCCATTGCACTCTCTATATATATTGTCTATTGAGTCTCTTAAATATACACACAGTATTCATAACATGGTATCAGAGCAAAGGCTAGGAGTAGGGCTTACTGTAGCAGCCGTCGCCTAACCTCCACTCATCTTTTGCTGCCTCTGCCACCGGGAGGATCGATCTCCACTCCCGGGGGCAGCCACCTCTCCGATCGTTCTCAGGTCCAGCCGCCACCGATCTCGCATGCCCGTCTCCTGCCGCTGACTTCGAGTGCACCGCCTGAGGCCGCCGCGCAAAGGCAGGGGACTTTTCCGGAGGGGGAGGCGTCCCACGCCGCCGCCGACCCCAGATCTGGCCCTCCCAGGTCGGATCCGCACCGATCCGGCTCTCTGTCTCTTCTCTGTCGCTGGATCCGCCTCTACAGCCTGCTCCACGGCCGCCGCCATCTCCGCCTCCTTTGAGCAACATACCCATGATAGGGCAAATGACCAGAACCTCTCCTCTTAGCACGCGTCCATGCGTCTAGTTCAGGGCATTAAATTGCCCTACTCATTACTCTTTAAATATGAAAATTTATTTTTTGGAATAGTCATTAGATGTAAGTGACTGATAATTTGCGACAACTTGGTTTATGCTTCTCAAAACCCCTAAAAACTTGCTTTACCTGTTTGAGCGGATGATAAGAGAGGTTAGTATGGATGTAACCCGATAATTTATGATTTGTGGTATGCACCGCTCGGACAAATTAAGTCTTAGTCCTGTGATAACCTCTTCATGTAAATAGTACAACCACAAGCTAGCAAAGTGTAGGCATGGCTAACTAATTTGCATCGCCAGTAGAGGAAAACACCATTGTAGTGACCCATGAGTCGTGGTGCTAGTTCAAGCCGCCGTAGATATGGGTCGTGTTGCTAGTTTAAGACACTGTGTGGCGCAAGAGGGGGTTTGGGTAGGGCAAATATAGCCTCCCTTAGATGAAACCGTAGCGGGTGCAATCCTTCGCTAGATGTATTGTAAAGGTCATGTGGTAATCTTCTTGATCTGCATGTCAAAGAAAACATGCGAAATATAGCAATTAGGTTATCTCTTATGGATAAAGATGTACAATCTTTACACAATATAAACTGTTTGAACAGCCATGCCTACGGTCAAGGGCGGACATGGAGATTTTCTCTAGTTAGTTCTAATTCAAAAATCTTTGTGGTGGGATAAAAACCTATCGGGGGGAGTACTCTGACTTTTCCTGGAGGAATGTACTCTAATGGTGATAAAAACTAGCATTGGTAGAGGTAACCATGCACTATAAAAAGTAGATGTAACTCCGCGCTACTATTATTACCGTATTTTCATAATCAACTTTAGAAAATTTTGGTTTAGTTAAAACTGCTAAGTCTTAGGAGTTTCCTTATTGTACTTTCAAAACACTACTTTTAGCATTTAAAAGAACCTCAAGTCTCCTTGACAGCTTTACATGTATTATTATTACATCCTGTATGATGGCTTGTTGAGTACAATTGTACTCACTCGCTTAATTACCATCATTCAGTGAGTAAGGTAAGACGGACAAGCATTGTTGTGCATTAAAGGAGCCAACAGAGCTGGCATCGATGATGCCAAGAGCTAGGTCGTGAATCTCAGTTGGCTGCCTGTGCAAGTTCTGAAGGTTCTACCTATGTGAAGCTTCGCTGCTACATTATTTGTTTTCATCCTAAACTACTCATGAGTAAGTTATTACTATATTAATTAAATTTTCGTATAATATATTTTTGATATATAGTAATGTATCTATGAGCACTATCTACTGATGTAGGAAATAGTATGGTAGAATCACAGAGGATCTACGTTTGCGAACTCAGGGTCCGACACTTCTCTAGCTGAGTGATGATGCTTGTTCATAACCTTACAGTTCTTTCGTGCACTGAGGGCCAATTTAGAGTTGTCTTTTTAGTGATTCTGTTATATCCTAGATTGCAGATGCATAGATATACTACGAGATTAGCAACTTAAAACCTATTACCTACTTAATGCAGCTGTAGTCACCCACAAGTTTACTTTAATACCATTTCTATGTCCTGGCCCCCACGTGAGCTGGGATTAAACTTTTTTGTTTCTGGATTTAAGTTGAAGCGTGTTGTGGGCATCAATTTTTTTATTGGTAAAATTTATTTAAAACTACCTTATTTGCAAGTATAATTTTAGGAGATAAATTTCACTTACAGGAAATTAAAACAAATTATCAGGATTGAACCATTAATGGGTAACCCTACTGGCAAAAACTGACTAGTTGCTGTGCACCAATTTGCAATGCAATGCAAAAGCTTTGAAAGCGCAAGGAATAATTTTTAAAAATGAAGGAAAGCTCACAAACATAACATGTTACAAAGAAAATTAATTAACAGGATTTCAAGAATAAAAGAATCACGAACAAACTTCAGTTAAATCTTTACTACGGATTTACTAGGGTCTGAGTTTGATTAACCCCCAGGATGTTTCCTACAGCTCGAAGCTTCTCTAACTGTATCCTTAGGCTAGTTCAAAGTAAGGCATGCTTCAACGGCCAATACACACAGTCACACACTTTCTCTTCAATACATACAGTGTCTATCTGAAGACTTCTTTTAAGTATATAGTCTTACTCAGTTGCGGAACCATGCCTTGAGCTACTTGTGCTATAGCTCGAGGCCTGGCAACAAAAACCTCTAAAAAATTCTTAAAAAATCACAACAAAATAGAGTTAGCCCAAAAGCAACCGGCCCAGCCCGGGGCTTGGCCCATCTTGACTAGATCATTCCATCGCATCACGAGAGGCTTCAAATAAAATAAGCTGATGAAAAATATCTTTCTTTACTGCCGCCTCCTTAATTGTCTTGGTGTGCAAATAACATCCATCGATGAAGTCTACGCAACAATAATACTATGCATAGCGTCATATAAACAAATGACCTGATGACCTTACAGGATAGCTAGTCAGGAACACACAAAACTCTTCTCTTGCGTTGGGTGCAACAAATAAAAACATCACGCTTTCCACAGTAGCAAAATTATTTGGAGAAAGCCTCGACGAGACTTGGTTATGTCTTCAGATAACCTCGACGAGACTTGTTATGTCTTCAGATAACCTCGACCTGGACTCTGTCAAACGGAGATCACCATTCACCAGGAGACGGGTCAGGTGTCTCTTCTGTAATTCTGGTTTCCTGCTGCTGGCATGCATACGGCGATGACTGTTCATGCCCTAAGAATTTTGCGCGCATCCGACAAGTCATCTGAAATTGGGGAGAAGAAACAATTGAAATGATTTAGTACTATCTCTTTCCTAGTTACCATCAATTATTCTGGATTGGAGTGCCTCGTGTGTAGCCCTGCGTTCAAGAAACTGGAACGTGCGAGCCGTACTCAGAGAGCAACTTGTTGCAAGAAAGTGACACCAAGGAAAGCTACTGCTATCAACGTTGACCTGCCATTTATGTTATGTACTACAAGTATTTGTTGAAACTAGAAGTTGCTTCTTAGCCTTCTTTGGCTGAATTTAGTTCTTCCTACAAGTATTTGTTGAAACTAGAAGTTGCTTCTTAGCCTTCTTTGGCTGAATTTAGTTGTCTTCCTTTTGGTGCAAGATACCAGTTCTTTAAATAAACATGTATTGCTTGTAGGTTCTCTTACTGTCAGATTCAAACAAACCTCCATAGATATCTTTCTTTGTTATGAACTTAAGCAACATTGCTCAGCTTGTTTATCTGTACAAAATAATTTTTAGGTTACTCTTGTTTACAGTTTATGGTTGTTTTCAATAAAAGAGGACAAAGAACTCGTGCCAATTTTATGGCAGCTGGCAACAGAGCTGGAGCTATCCATCCACGATGTGACTCCCAATTTGTGCAACAAATTTTATTTTACATTTCAAATGACACTAACGTTTAGAAGAACGGCTAAAAAAAGGCTTCAAATTTGTTATAGCGAGGCAACCATGAATCGGAAAGCAACATAACAGTAAATAGTTTGTCGAACCTCCTCCTTTGCCATGCTCATGTATGTGTGACTAGCAATGGCCGCCTGGCTTCCTCTCTTGATCCTTTTCTGAAGTAGGCATACAGCAACAATTGTATGACACCCAAGACAGTGCCAATTCCGTTTGGAATCTGAAATTGACAAACCAACAAGAAGAATGCACCAAACAGACATGAACTTAGACACCCTTCCAAGCAAAAGCTACAACCGGCACTAGAAAACTGGAACCTTACATATATGAAGAAATCATGCAGTAACAACCCATATGCGAAGAATGATACACTCATCAAGAACATAGATAGTGACAAATAGAAGGGCATGTACTCCACACTCTTTGTCCTGATCACCAAATTCTGTTAAACAAAAATGGAGGGGAAAAGTTAGGGATCATTACAGTGTTCTTGAGAATATTTTCAGGAACAAGGTCAAATCAAGGCAAAACGCATCAAATTGCACAATGTCTAGTACCGAGTATTTATGTGATGTCAAGTGGGAGTACTAAACCAGGATGCAAAGAATAAGTACTGCAAAACTCACAATGATTGACAAGGGGGAGGCGAACATGAATATGAGGGACGCGACGCTGAGATAACCGACGAATGTTTGGCGAGTTTGGTGATCAAACAGCGCCAAGCTAACATACATGATCAGGCCGAACACGCAGAACACGCCGACCAGTAGCCCGGAAACCTTCAGCTGCAGCAAGAAACCACGGCGCTGTCCAGTTACAGACGCAGGTAGAGCAGCATGTTCAGATACAAGAATCCATTTAAGGGCAAGTGGTGGGTACCCTCTGCTTGGCGTCGGCGAAGGCGATGAAGATGGCGGTGTAGGCGAGCTGGAAGGCGGCGCCGATGGTGTTGACGGTGGCGACGAGGACGACGCCGTAGGAGACGAAGGGGAGGCCGTACCACATGCAAATCAGGCAGTTGAGGAGCGAGTAGATGTACGGCATCGCCGAGAACTGCTC
This sequence comes from Melocanna baccifera, assembly GCA_036346265.1. NCBI lineage: Eukaryota > Viridiplantae > Streptophyta > Magnoliopsida > Poales > Poaceae > Melocanna > Melocanna baccifera. The sequence continues at coordinate 21,721,929 of CM070677.1, read as the reverse complement.
CGTCGATCCATTCCGGACAATCCTCCTGAATGTCGGCCTGAAATCGACAAGACATTACGAGTTATTGGCACTGGATCGATTGAGGGGAAATCTTTTGTTTTGGGGGTTAATTTGGGCCAAGAAATCAAATTGAAATGGGAGAAGAAATCAAAAGGGGGCTTACAATGGGGAGATGAAGAGCACAAAAGCAAAGATGTTCCCTGCAATGGATCACAATATCATCAGCAGCACAAGATGAGAAACTCTCAAGAACTCCCAACATCCCAATCCTACCCCCCAGAGAACAAAAATCAAAACTGCCTGCCAAGAATGGAAAGCCATCCCCAAAACAACCCAGCCTAAACATCCAAAATGGAAACAAGAAAGGCAGCCGAGAAGAATGCTCCCAACAGTGGAGACAAGAACAGAAGAATAGAAGAGAAGGTCCGGTAGCATGTACTTACCTGCAATTCCTGCCCCATAGCAGCAGAGGTCTTGGGAGAAGGCGGCTCCAGATAAACCCAGGGAGCTCATCAATGCAAGAAGAAGAAAAAAGACCCCACTCCCAGTTGCTCCCACCCAATTCCTCCCCTCGATGCCGAGGAGAGCAGATACTTGTGCAGTGTTGCTGCGAACTGATGCGTGGGTTGGTTGTTTTCAGGGCGGGGAGATATACCGGCAGCAGGAGCAGCTGCCGGTGCGGCGGTGGGCACTCTTGACAGGTTAGCAAACAGCTCGGTCCGTTTGGTCCTTTCTTGCTCCCTCTTCCGCTTATCAAGGCTGTCGACTCCTCCCAATATACGCATGTGGGGGTATATCCTGGCTGTCATTCCGTGTAGGCCGGTGTTTCATGGCGATGATGATGATGTTGACTGGAGGCAGTCCGGTCTATTCCGTGACACGGAACGCTAGCTATCGCTTCGCTGCCTGTCACGGCCTCACCGGACACGCCACGCGTGATCCGTGGACCTCGGCGCGACGACGGCGCAGGTTTGCCTGGTTCCCTTGGTTCCTTCTCTCCCCGTTTATTTCCTTCGTGTTGTTCCAGTACTCTGAAGAAATTTCCAGATGAAAACCAGCAAAGCATAAATAGTAATTACCAAAACAAATGACTTTTGGAAGGAGGAAGAGGTGTGTGTGTATGATGAGAGTGAGTGAAGTGGAGTGCGTGATGTATCCGTGACTTCTATCTTATCCTTCGAACGAGACAGTAGTTAAAGAAGTGAAGAAACCACTTCGAAAAGTTGTGTGTTCATATTGACTTTTAGCTTTTCTAAGCAAAAGGCAATACGAATGAGGCCTATGCATATGCATCGAAGATGCAATCCATAGCTACAGATCGAACACACCACCTTCACTGTCTTTCTGTTTCTCTTTTGTTTTGGCCCAAAGCCCAACTAAAGCACCACATTGCTCATCTCCTACCTTCGTACGCCGCCTCTAACCTCGCACAAGACCACGAGGTCGCCACCGTTTCCATGCTACTTTCCGCCTCCAGTCACTGTCTTGAGTACACAGCTCTACATCCTCCTCCTCTATGCATCATCTCTTTTTCTTTCTCTTTGGCAAGCTCCGCGCGTCTCCTCCATCGCCAACGCCTCCTCCTCCACCACTCGTGGTTGGTGGCGCCCTCGTCACTTGGCTAGCTCCTTTCTTCTCCCTCGTCACCACCCTTGCCCTATCCAACCTAATATTCAGTCGCCTTGCCTCGCCGTGCTGCCGGCCACCATCGTTCTCCTTCAATTCCATGGCCAGTGGTGCCCTCGCTGCCTCGTCAAACCATCGTGTACCATCATGTCACCGCCTCCCCCTCTAACCCCGATGAATCCTAACCCTAACATCGGTCAACTGTCGCCGGAGATCCCCTCTCTATTGGTTGCTTGCTGTCGCTAAATAAGAACATGTTTGTTGTTTTCCGGTCTAAATTTGTTGTTTCTCATATGAATTTGTGAACCTTCTCAAAGTGGAAGCCTTCAATCCATAACTATGGAACTCATATTCGATAGATAGCAATTGCCTTTTATGCCCACCGCTACTATGAAAAACACCAGCGTCCATATGATAGAAAACCAAATAATTGAGATTTAATGGAAGAATGATGAAAATAAATTATTTGTCAGCAGAGTGCATGGTGGACAACAACATGAGGCGCGGTGGCGTGACTGCATCTAACGGCGGGGGAGTTGAGGAGTATCACGTTGGCGGTGTACCGAATTGGATGCCAAAGAGAGGGTGAATTGGGATTCATTTTTCACAAAGACTAAATTTTTTAAAAATGATCTTTTGTAGCCTAACCTAAGTGTCTAAAGTTTCTAGTATAGTTTTGCAAACTAGGTTCCAATCCTACACAAGTCTAGTAAGCTAGGTATTGAAAGACAGTAAAGTAAATACGAAAGTGTAACATCCTAAAGTAAAGACAAAATTAAAGACCTTTTAACCCTTCTTCCTCTTCTTCTTCCTCTCTTGCTGTAACATCCTAAAGTCGTCATCCTCTACACTCCATCACTATCCACCCCAAATCCTAAAATCATTTGTTTGCTTTACCTTCCTCAATCATCTGTGACCCAATCGTGGCCTTGTTCCTCGACATCTTCGCCAAAGTTGCATAGGAAGCCAACCGTGCCACCAACCATGCTATCGCATGCGACATGCACACCACGCCGAGCAAACCACCACCTCGAACCTCGCCTATCCATCATGGGCTTTGCTCCATCGCCTTGAGCCTTGCCATGGCCAACCTCATCTTGCACTGCGCCACCGAGGTCCACCCGCCCTTGAGTCGCCTTGAATCAACACCACAGCCAGCATTCATGTGCTGAGGTCATGCTCATGCATGCCTCCCCTCCCTCGTGCCATCCCTGAGCCTAGTTGTTGCGCGCATCTGCCCCACTTGGCAGCCGAGGTCGCCGCCCTCTTCGCCGCATCTATCTACTTGCATCGCTTTGTCCCAAGTCGCCTCGCCTCTAATCATCTTGGCATCTCCCTTGGCTTGATTGCCGGTGGATGTAGAGAGGGAGAAAGTGTTAGTGATGTGCCCAAGAGGCAATCATGAAACATGGAATGGGATGTGAGAGGATTAAGATGGAATTTGTCCCTCCTACATAACAGGAGAAATATCTCTAGGCCCCTCAATGTGGTTGGATTAGAGAAGTGCATGGCCATGCCAAGGTGATTAAAGAGTTAATCACAATGTGACTAAAGAGTTAGTCATGAGTTGTAATCCACCACAAGATCGAGTGAATAGTTGAGCTATCATAAGGGTGGCAAAGAGATCCAAGTGTGTGTATATCAAGGTTTAGCCGATATGATCTTTATGTGTATTCGGGAGTCAATATGCCCTGCTAGGTGCCACTATTGAATTTTGGCTTGAAAAGGGTTTTCGTGTCATGGTCATTTACACATGAACCTAACGGGTCACACACTTAAGGGTTGGAATTGGAAAGTTTGCCTATATGATTGTTGTTGGGCCTACAACGTGGAAGCCCATTAGCATGCTCTATAAATATGTGGAGGTGGGGCTGCAGGGACACACGACTATCTGAAACCCTAACCGCCATCCGAAACCCGCATTCCATCCCGAACGTGTGGACTCGTGGAGGCGCCAGCTGCGGTTCTTCTTTGCGGTTGATCGGCGAGAGTCGCCCCACGACCGCTTCTTCTTCATCGACGCGTATTCACGTTGGACGGGCTGCTCCAACTCTTCTTTATTGCGGCGCATATAGTGGTAACTATCCATGACTCTCTTACGCGCAGCGAGAAAATGAAGTGTTGTAGCTAGCGTAGCCTACCCGTTCTCTTACGGTGGTATCGAGCCGCGTAGTATGGGGTCCGCCACGGATTGATTAGATCAATCGGTCATAAGGGATTGAAATAGGTATGAGTTGATAGCATCATGTGTCCAAAAAATTAGGCGACTTGCCTACCAATTGGAATCACCATTGGGGCTCTCGATCGAGACCTTGTGTTGCGTCTTCTCAAGTATATCTGCTATCTAGAATACGTTCTGCGCTTAATTTATTTTTGCAGGGAATGATGTGAATGGTATGGCATAGATGTATATGTGATGCATGTGTGTTTTAGCGGCACGTGTGTCGTATTAATCACAGCCTGGTTGAGGTTGTTCTTTAATTGTATAACGACTGCGTGTCGACTTGTGATCGACCTCAAGCATGATGACAAAGAGGACAGAAATATGGCTAAGGAGATCACCGTGGAACCATGGCGATGGCGACCACTACGATTGAAGGCCATACCATTCACAAAGATAATGTGATTATATGCATGTGATGCAGTTTCCCGAGAAAAATTAAGAATTTAATTGATGCCCTTCCAATTGCTGCACCTATAAGAATTACGATCGCTAATAGGGTGGATGTCGGACATCCACATGCATAGTGTTGTCCCATGCCACCCAACAAACAAGAGTCACATAAGATGTGATTAGAAAGCGTTGCTTACCTACGTCACTAGGTTTCTAGCGGTGGCCTCTATATGTCGTTAGAGGGAAGACGATTACAAAACATATAGTGGGAGTGTCTTTGTTAAATTGTTTAATGGAAGATCAAACGCCTCTAGAGTTCTCGGACAACAAAAAAGGGCCTTGCCTCCCACCACATCTTGGCATCTCCCTCGGCTCGATTGCCGGTGGATGTAGAGAGGGAGAAAGGGCTAGGAACAAAGGAGAGGGGCTCCCACTGACATATGAGACCCGGGGCAATTTGGGCATATTGAAAACATTATGACAATCCATTGGGTGTTAACGATCGATTATTCATACTTGCAAATTGTTGCGGGGTCTAAGAAGGACTATAAGTTTTGCGAGAGGCGAGTTGGACGTGCGTGTCGACAATGGAGCAAAGGTTGTTGTCTTCGTGTCGGCACTTATCACTTGTCATTACCTTCGAGATTAGTTTTGGAATTAAATAATTGTTATTACATTCCGCATTGAGTAAGGTGGTTATGACAACATTGATGGAATGTGTTATATGTTCTTGATCTTGAGGATAAGCACTATAATATTAAAGCAAAGAGGCTACGGCCTAATGTAGGGTATAGAGAAGTTCCATAAACTCATTTGATTTTGAATCATTTGAAAGAAGAAACAAGTGACTTGTTCGTACATAGACCAATGAGCTATATAGAGATACATCTACTTAATGACTGAATCGTTTGAACTAGGCAAGACAATTAAAATTCTGCGATTTTCATGAAATGGTAAATCAAGACCTTATTAGACATGGTTCGGTCTATAATGAGCCAATCTGATCTTCCATTATCTTTCGGGATATCAAGTTACAAGAAATGGACGGAAACGTCCGGATGACGCCCGATAAACTCCATCAATAGCATACAGGTGTGAATTATCCGTTGAGGGCACGCCGCGCAACCGAAAAGTTCACGCTCCTAACCACGGACAACGCGATATATTGTTGTTGGACAATTTCGAAAAATGGCTTGGAGCCATGAGGTCCAAATAGAATCTATGCATGATAATCTGGAACTGGATCCACCGATGGTGTAAAACTATTGAGTGGAAATGGGTTTTTAAGAAAAGATAGATATGGATGGAAATGTTCACATCTATAAGGCACGATTGGTGGCGAAAGGTTTCAAGCAAATTCAAGGTGTTGATTATGATGAAACGCGTTTTTACCGTCGCTATGCTAAAGTCTATTCGGATCCTCCTAGCGATTGCTGCCTATTTCGACTACGAGATTTGGCAAATGGATGTCAAAACGGCTTTCCTAAATGGAAACCTAAGTGAGGATGTGTACATGACACAGCCTGAGGGTTTTGTTGATCCAAAAAATGCTGGGAGAATATGCAAGCTTAAGAAGTCCATTTATGGATTGAAGCAAGCATCTCGGAGTTGGAATCTTCGTTTTGATGAAGTAATCAAATGGTTTGGCTTCATTAAGAATGAAGAAGAGTCTTGTGTTTACAAAAAGGTTAGTGGGAGCGCACTTGTTTTTCTGGTCTTGTATGTAGATGATATATTCTTGATCGGAAATGATATTCCAATGCTAGAAGCTGTGAAGTCTTCTTTGGTAAAAAGTTTCTCAATGAAAGATCTCGGAGAGGCAGCTTAAATTTTGGGCATAAAGATCTATAGAGATAGATCGAAGAGGCTAATTGGATTAAACCAAAGTACATACATTGACAAGGTATTAAAACGGTTCAATATACAAGATTCCAAGAAAGGTTTCTTGCCTATGTCACATGGCATTAATCTTAGCAAGACTCAGTGTGCTTCAACACTTGATGAGCAAGAGAAGATGAGTGTGATTCCGTATGCCTCAGCCATCGGATCCATCATGTATGCTATGCTTTGTACGCGTCCAGATATTTCATATGCTCTAAGTGTTACGAGTAGGTATCAATCTAGCCCCGGTCTAGCTCACTAGGTGGCTGTAAAGAATATTCTTAAGTACTTTAGAAGGACTAAGGATATGTTCCTTATTTTTGGAGGTGAAGAAGAGCTCGTTGTAAAAGGTTACACCGATGCTAGCTTCCAAACTGACAAAGATGATAGCAGATCGCAGTCTGATTTTGTGTTCTGCCTCAATGGAGGGGCAGTGAGCTGAAAAAGTTCCAAGCAAGATGCGGTAGCTGATTCGACAACTGAGGCCGAGTATATTGCAGCTTCTGAAGCTGCAAAGGAAGCTGTTTGGATCAGAAAATTTGTTTTTGAGTTAGGTGTGATCCTTAGTATGTCCAGTCCAGTGGATCTCTATTGTGACAATAGTGGAGCCATTGCGCAAGCAAAGGAGCCTAGGTCACACCAAAAGTCCAAACATATACTTCGGCGCTATCACCTTATCCGTGAGATTATTGATAGAGGTGAAGTGAAGATTTGCAAGGTGCACACGGATTTGAATGTTGCTGATCCGTTGACGAAGCCTCTCCCAAAACCAAAGCATGAGGCACACACGAGTGCAATGGGTATTAGATACTTACATGATTGACTCTAGTGTGAGTGGGAGATGATTGTATGAAGTCTATGTTTATGAAATTTTGAATAAGGTGTTATTTGGTTCCTTGAATAATGATTGTATGCATTGATTGGCAAGTATGTGGCTTGTTCGTAAAACTCTCTGTTTTATTTAATTTTATTCTAAAGATCCCTAGTCTTATGTCATTAGGTGGGACAACAATGATTTATGGACTAGCACATGTATTGATTGATGATCATGTTTCACGGATTATGAATATAGGAATATCAAATCAATAATATGGACACATGTTAGAGAACATGATGTTGAATTGACCCACTCCGAGACGTTGTTGGGATTGTTTTGTTAATATGTGCTATCAAGCGATCTCGAGTGGTATACCTACTGGATCTTTCGACCTGAAATCGCCATTGTTTCTCACTATGTGTAGTGGTGCGTTTTGGGGTTACCAAACACCACTCCGTAATTGGGTAGCTATAAAAGTGGTCTTCAGGTGTATCATGAAACATGGAATGGGATGTGAGCGGATTAAGATAGAATTTGTCCCTCCTACATAACAGGAGAGATATCTCTGGGCCCCTCGATGTGGTTGGATTAGAGAAGTGCATGGCCATGCCAAGGTGATTAAAGAGTTAATCACAATGTGACTAAAGAGTTAGTCATGAGTTGTAATCCACCACAAGATCGAGTGAATAGTTGAGCTATCACAAGGGTGGCACGAATCTCGCCTTAAGTTCGACTAGTATCGTGTGGCAAAAAGATCCAAGTGTGTGTATATCAAGGTTTAGCCGATATGATCTTTATGTGTATTCGGGAGTCAATATGCCCTGCTAGGTGCCACTATTGAATTTTGGCTTGAAAAGGGTTTTCAGGTCATGACTGTTTACACATGAACCTAACGGGTCACACACTTAAGGGGTTGGAATTGGAAAGCTTGCCTATATAATTGTCTCTAGTGCAAGTGGGAGATTGTTAGTGATGTGCCCAAGAAGCAATCATAAATAATTCGGAATTAAGGCTAAAAGGGATATTGATCCATATGGGATTAGGGTTCTCATGGGCCTACAACATGGAAGCCCATTAGCATGCTCTATAAATATATGAAGGTGGGACTGCACGGGACACACCACTATCCTGAAAACCCTAGCCGCCACCTCCCCTCGGCCGTATCCTGAAACCCTAGCCGGGCGTGCGGTGCTAGCACACCAGCGCACGGCATTTCATCCCGAACGTGTAGACTCCGTGGAGGCGCCGCTGCGGTTGCTGCTGTGTTGATCGGCGAGAGGCACAAGGCTATTGCTAGGACGCAAGGAGGAGACATTCAGTTCGTGAAACGATCGACCGCTTCTTCTTCATCGACGCGTATCTACGTTGGACCGGGCTACTCCAACTCTTCTTCCGCTGCGAAACGCATATAGTGGTAACTATCCATGACTCCCTTACGCGCATGTTTTCTGATTGAACGCGGTAGAAAATAAAATGTTGTAGCTAGCGTAGCCTACCCGTTCTCCTACAGAAAGGGCTAGGAACAAAGGAGAGGGGCTCCCACTGACATATGAGACCCGGGGCAATTTGGGCATATTGAAAACATTATGACAATCCATTGGGTGTTAACGACGACTCGGGTTAACAACATTGATGGAGTTAACAACATTGATAGAAGTGACACGTAGGAACTCAAAGAAGAAACTCGATAGTATATAGAGAACTGAACTTTTTTCAATGGTAAATCAAGAATCAAGTTAATTCTCAATAGCATACAGTGAATTATCCTTTTAATTTTCTCGCTTACTCTTGCTATGGGCCTTTTGATGTCGGTCGGACCGGCTGGGTAATCTTCCGTGCAAGCCACCCACTCCGAGATTTCGTGGTCTCATTTCCCTAAACCACTCTCCGCGATCAGTGATGATATGGTCTTATATATTGTTATCCACTAAATTAATAGCAACTACACATTGTTATGTCATATTCTTTAGCTAGACACGTATATTATTTGTCTTCAACTTGTACGGTTCTGCATGCATAATGCAACATGTTTGTACGCATAGCATGCACCGCTTCTTAACTGCAAAAAATCTTTTTGTTCATTCATAACTCTATCGTTGCTAATGCTTTCAAGCATCAATTCGAAGTCTTTCAGCTAGCTCCCACTGATATATGTCTTTGGACCCTTTTTGTCTTTTTTAAGGTTCGCATGTAGAGTAATCAATCCGACGTATGTATCTTTCACACAAAGACTTGGATTTGTTTAAACAGGATGACTATTGCAAGGACGCAAATAGAAAGATTGATAATATTATAATAAAAGCTTAAAAACTAAATTAATTGACCCAGACCCGAAGCTACGATAGTACCCTCCCTTCGAACTTGTCTACTGTCTATATTTTTGTACGAAAAAAGTGTAAATTACCATCTAAATATGCTTCTTTAAAATATGTTCGCGTTACGTTGTATTCCACCACCCATATGTTGTTTCTCCTCTGTTAAGTGCGCCGTATCCATTTCAGTTGAGCCGAATTAAGCTTTGCTCCACCGTTTGCCCGAGAGCGCCGCCGCGGCACACCATGTCGATCCGCGCGTCGGTGAGCTTCCTCCCTACCTTGAGCGCGTCACAAGCATTGACGCACCTCACTCACGGAAAGCCCTCAACCAATTGCAAGAATCCCTCACCGGAGCATTGCCCACCACGACCACCTTCTTCCTCCGTTCCGGCCGCACCTGGACAAGTTGCCTTGGATCATCTATGCACATTACGTTTTCACCGGTGAGCTTCATGTACCTCGTTGATGCTCACGATCCCCTTGCCTCCCTCGGACTCCCATGGCGAGCCGTCGCTGCCGCCGCCACTGTGTCCAGACCGCCTCGACGGAGCGCACACAGAGGAGCAGGTTGTTAAGAAATGATGATACTTACCTTTGATATAAACCATGTAACCAATCCATAGAGAATTAATAAAAAAATAATTAAAAAAGAATACTAAACAAATCAAAAATTTTATTAATCTCATATCTATTCTCCATATACACAAACTTATGTATTTATAGTCAAAACCTTCATAGATAGATTCAGAAGTTGCCCACAAGGCAACTTTCTTGGTTTCGTAGCACCCCCTTGGACGAATACTATAACATACACAAGCCTCATTAAAACCCTTCCAAAAATCTAGTAGGAAAAAAGGATAGAGAAAAGAGTATATCGCATCTGTTTCTTATATAGCTCTTGTTGACTCATTAAAAACCTTAATGTGAGAAACTCAACGGGAAAAACTCACTAAGGAAAAAGAGTACAACGCTTATCTTCAGTATTTATAAACTGTCTTCAGAATTTATTATTATCTCTAAGACCTTTATCATGCCTATCGATTGGATTTATATCAATAGGTGGTAAAACCTTCAAAGTAGTGATCATCAAGCTAATACCTTCTAGATTAGACTAAAGTTGAGATTTTCTGAATCTTATACATAATTATAAAGGTTTAGCATATGCTCTCTATGAATACCACTTCCGATGAAATCTTATATTTCCAATGCCTTTAATATATTTTAAGAAATAAATACAGGCTAGTATATTGTGAGTATATCTACTGTATTACCACAATGTATAGTCTTCTAGATATTTATCTCACTATTCATCTAGATAAAGAGACGATAAAACAATTTGGAAGCAATATACTTAACTTTCCAAAATATCACTTATCTACATGTGCAACACAAGCAAAATTTATCCTAATCAGGATATGGGGTAATCAATTGCAATGTTATATTTTTTTAGGATATGACTTATCAAAATCTTTCAAAGTCTTAATATTTAGCAATCATTTCTGAGTAGTACTATATGATCAAAAGTCTATTCTGCAGAACTAAAAGCATGATCATACCATCACAGAATCAATATAACCATGTCTTAATTTTGGCACTTAGGGCTTGCTTGGCAACTTCAGAATTTTTAACAGCCGAAATAAAAAATAAATGTAATTCTGTGTGCACTAGGAATCCCTTCAATTACCCTACATCTATTTTCCCCTATAATATCCTGTTTGGAAACAGCTCTACCTCACATTATGAAAACTTGCTAATGGAGAATAAAAGCAAAAATGAGCTCCAAATCGAAGTTGGATGTTGAAAAGAATCAACATAACACAATCATCTTGCCACCCCCTTTGTTGCTGCAGCAGGAGATGGATTTCTAAGTCATTTTCCGCGGCAACTCCAGTAACAGGGAAACGTCGTGAGATTATGGATCGAAGCATCATGAGGAGCTTCTCGATTGTAGACGCCATATGCATTTATCGAGATCTAAATATGTAAATCTAGATTCTTTGTGTATACCGTACTAGTCTAAGATCACGCTAGTTTACGTGGTGTAACATAGATGAAATATCGACCATACGTGCGATAAATTAAGGAAAAGACTCAAATATTAATAATTATCGAGTACAACCTTATGACCAAGTTTACAATTAATAGTATGAAGGGTTTAAGAAACTAGCAGCGAAAAATAGAAATAAGTATAGTAGTCATTCAACGTGCCCACAGGCAATTAACTGGGAAGCGAAGTTCTAATCCACGAAGTCGTTGAAGTATCCTCCTTTAGGTACCTCATGTTGTATGGTTCCTCTTCTTCAACTGAGCAACTGAAGACATAAAGCCATGACTATATTGGTACCTAGCAAGTCGTTTGTAACAAAAGTACAATATAATATGCAAGACTTGCCAATGGATGACTGGAAGGTTATTTTACAGAAAGCAATAATTTAAAGCAAATACAAGAAATAGATTGAAAATAAACTTTAAAAATAATAATACAGAAATAACCAAAGGAATTAAATAGACCATAAGTGAACTAACCATCCACTTAATAAACTACTAGTGAACTATCTATCCACATTTTAAAGTTATACAACCCAAGTTATATGAAATAACTACCCTTCGGGTGAAATCACTGAGTATTATTTATAACTGAGGACACGACTATTCGAATAGTTTTACACTCTGCAGAGGTTGCACAACTGTACCTACATAATGTGATCATCCCCGTACTAAAGGAAATCACAACAAGACATTTACAATGCTTAATCACAACTCAGTTTCACCCACAAAGGTTTTGCCGAGAGTAGATTAATTACCTAGTTGATAATTACCCCTTCTTGTAACTCATGGAAATCATTAGCCGTGTTTAACTCAATAGCGAAATTAAAATTGAAATATCATAAATTAATCAGCCAGATCTATCCTATATTAGACATATGGTTGTACGGTAAGACTTAGATTAATGGTGTGAAAAGTTAAGTCCTTAGACATTAGAGATAGATTTAGTATTCAACACAAATTTTTAGGGTTCGTAACACAGATGACGGCGGTGTTGGGGGATATGCTTTCAGGAGGCTGGCGCTGGTTGCACGGAGGCGACGAAGCTAGTGGTGGCTCACTGGCGTGTGGGACCGATGTGTAGGATTTTTTTTTTGTAACTTGCTGAGACAACGACACATGGATGGCTACCTTATCTATCACGGTTGCAAAACTGGCAACCTTATCAGTCACCATGGCAAAACTGTCAAGAGGTTATTTAAATAGTTTTGTATAGTTTAGCAGTTTGTTTAAATGGTTCTATAGTTCAGCGGTTTGATTATACGCAACGAATAGTTCGGGGTAATATAGATTTTTCCCATTTTTCGTATCGTACACACATAGTAGTTCGTCAAAGAAAAAATATCATACACTCATTGCTGCACGTAATTCACTTTGATTCGTTTCACAACAAATTAGGTCCACAGTGGTGTCATCATGATTACTTGCAAGGTTGTCAGTATGGTGACATATATTGTAGTATCATACATCCTACGATCTTACCGGAGTTAGACGGTACAGATCGCAATATAGATTGAAATATGATAATATTGCAGTAGGATCGTGATTCTACTCGTAGAATCGTTAGGATCGGGTAGAATCACAGTAAGATTATGATCCTGACAACAAATTATATTAGTATATAAATTTTGATATTACCTAGTGCTAATTTAAGTTACACTAGTTTAGTTTGCTTTGATTTATTGTTTACATATTGTTCTAAGATAAAAAAAAGTATTATCTTTGATATATTATATTTTTAGATTATTAGTTTATTAGAAATAATTAAATAAATTTTATAAATTAACTTTAATTCAATATAACATGATTAAGTGTGCTTAAATTACAAAATTAAATTTTAAAAATCTATATATGATTGCCTATTAAAAATATAATTCATTTTTTATATAAAACATATATATTTTTAAAATTTTAATAGAGTCGTGATTCTATCTGTTCCTATCACATCGTGACAAACTTGATTACTTGCACGTCTGCAAGGGTGGCCCTTACGATGGATGGTGACTCGGACATGTCGGAGCCACCGGATAGCGCCAGGCCAGCCTCTAGCTGGCGCCCCCACCACGTGCATATATTACAATCTAAATAAAATCCTGATACCGAAAAGCTTGACGTGCTGTAGTGTAGTAACGCTACAGTTCTGGCCGTGGTCACCTCACCGGTCGCCAGCGACTCCAGTCTCAAGAGAGCTCGTGCCTTTTCTTTGGACTTCCAGCGCGCGTGCGTTGGCATCCGATGTGGCGTCGTATTCCAAGTTTCCAGCAACAACACGTGACACGGTCCTGTTAACTAGATCAAACCCACGGCGTGTTTTTCTTTCTGTGTGCGCGCCGATGATTTCTTTCGGAGAGCATGCACTGTACAGTGTTTCGCGCACAATGGTTTCCTTATCTCTTCCTAGGGAAAATTTGATTCCTATTGATTTGATTTTTGCTGATAATTTTTAACTACAACTCATAAATAGTAGTGGCTGAAACAAACCAAATATTTTCAAAACTTGAAGTTTCTTGATTTCTCAATTGGATCTTCACCCCAGCTGTCCCTGGCCCAATTTTGCCCATGCTCCAGCCTAGCCCGACCCAATCCACTGCCGAAACCGCCCCCAATTCACCCCTTTTCGCGCGGTCACTGTAGTAAATCCGAAAATCCATCGCCGCCGCCGCTGTTTGCCGCTGCCGTGCCAGTTTTCTCACCACGACTGCTTCGCTGCGCCAATACCTTCGTGCCACGACCGCCAAGCTCCTGACAACCTCTGACAAGCCTCGACCACTCCCCACCCACCTGTCACCGGCACAGCCAAATATCTTCACCGCCGCTCGATTTTTTTGCTCGGCCGACCACGTCGCCCTCTCCAACCGACCTGACACCGCCCGACAACTTTTGACCGCCACAACTTGTGCTCCAAGACCACCAGAACCCTCCCTTGACTACCAGAATCGAGCACCCTCGAGCCTTCCCGAAAATCGCCATCCGCCTCCTTCCCGCCAGTACCAGGGCACGCCCCAAACCACCATCCTCGGCTATTTAAACCCAGCGGCTCCTCTACCGTGAAGCACACATGCACAGCTACCCCCAACCGCGACCAATTGCTCCGAGCTTCCTCCATCGCCAAGAACCGCCGAGAGACCCCAAGGTGAGTTCGAATTCTCAATCCGTCGATTCATTTGATTATAATCTAATTGAATTCGTCCGAAGCTTCTCTGGTGCCCTAGAACCCCATCCCTCGCCCGGCCATGGTGTGCCACCGTGGATAGCCCACCTCGGCCACCTCCAACCAAACCGTCACCTCTCCGAGATCCCTCCATCCCCGTGATGCTCAAAAACCAAAGCAATCCCCTCGATAGCCTTTGAATCACAGTAGTGCCATCCAAAGAGTGAGAAACGTGCGAGCACCGCCGCCGGCGATTATCGGACTTGCTGCCGGTGCTAACCCCAAAAATGGGTTCCCCAGACCATTAGCAACCCATTCCTACCTTCGGATTTCGTCGCAAAGCCCTACGGCCCCGGAAATCACCAACGCTTTCTTGCCCTGTTTCTCTGCTCGCGTGGGCGCTCGAGTGAAGAAGAAGCACAGTAACCAAGTCGGTTACTGTAGCAAACCCAAACCGCAGTGAATAGTGCCCCAGACCCGTTAAGGCATATGCATATCCATTTTGTCCATTTCAAGCCCCTAAATCCATTTCCAAAGTCCAAATTTCCATACCAACCCCTAAAACCCTAAACCCTTTTATTTAGAATTTTATTTTGTTTCTTTTTTGGTCCAAATTCAATCCTTCGAATACGGACCTAATTTATTTATTTCTTTGGTATCTCACTTAGACTTCGACACCGCAAGTCTGTCGATTCAGGAGGAAGAAGGTTCAGCTCGAGATTAGGATTTCCGAGAATACAAGATAGTTGAAACCGAGGATCCGCAAGGCAAGTCACGTGTTCTTGATCATATTGAACCTACTTCCGTTATTTATTTACTTACCAGTATCTTCATTAATTAATTTCTGCATTGTTATTTTATGTACAAATAAAGGTTCAATTGTCATGGTATTAGTTATATATCCTACCACCGATAGAAAAGCCTGATTTATTTTAATAGCCACATTCACCTCGACAAGACTTAGTAATATTAATAATACTATTTAATTAATCATAATAGTATAGGAAATTCAATTCTTTCATATTGTTAAGCAAGGGCATTTTGCCAGTAATTATTGTAAGAATGAATTTGGTAAAGTGAAAGTAAAGTCTAGTAAAGAAAGTGACACTTTATGTGATGGTTACATTGTCGTCGGGCAGTGGAAAAGATGTAAAAAGAAAAGGGAAATGGTTGAAGTAGATGGGCCCTATAGATCGAAGAGTCTTATGCTCAGCAAGAACATAGTGATCGCTCAACCACAAGTTTGATTCGCCAATCCTGGTTTAGTATCTGCTCAAATCGGTTTAATCTCCAGGCATGTACAGAAGGAAGGATTTGGGTATGAGAGGGGGTAAAATCATACCAAATGCGGTTAGATTCCACTCGGAACGAGAAGAAAAACATTCGACCTAGTTAGTGGATGCCCGTGTCCGAAATGGAGGTCTACCAGCGGAGGCTAAATAAAGAAATGAGCAGTGAACAACCTTGTTTTTTTAACTCAGTCATGAGGGTTCTGAAATCTTGCGGGTAAAGCTGGGTAAACTCTTTGGAGTAATCACAATTGTATCTTTGATACACCATGCTTCCAGTAAATGAAGCTGTGTTCAGTGGGTGATTCCGTTGTTGATGCATAAGTAGGATTGAAAATGTTTTAATGATTTTGGTACCACTAAAGTTATGGGAAAAGTCAAGTAAAGAACCCCCTTTTATTTATATGAAGTATAGGAGTTTCTTGTTTTTAAACCCTACATGTTTACGAAATAAAATTGCATCCACATTAAATAACAGAACCACTATACCCAGTTTATTGAAGTTCCTTGCATGTAATTATTTAGCGTTTTCACATGTGACTTGTTGAGTATGGTGGTTGTACTCATACTTGCAAACAAAAATTTAATAGAGCACGCATCGCAAGATCAAGGAATTTACGAAGTCGAAGACGAAGGTGTGTACGACGAGTACGACATGTTGTTTTAGGGTTGTTCTGCACTCAGGCCTGCCTATGGTGCCTTTTTGTTTTCTGTAATGAAAGGGATGTTGCATCGCTGTAAGTTCCAGCTGCCAAGCCTCTATATTGTAATAAAGTTTACTTTCCTTGTGCAAGTATTGGCTATGATGTACACTCAATTACAGTGCCTCACAGCTGAACTTCCTGGGCAACTGTGGGATGAACAGTAAGTACCGCCCTTGAAAACGGGGGTGTTACAGTGGCTAATAGAAGCGGTTGATGAATAGTAATACATTATGTAAGAAATACGGTGGCACTACAATATTCGGACCATCATACGACTTGCGGAATTATGATATAATAAAATACAAAGTACATTGCAATATGTAAAATGTGAAAAGTAGTGGCTGATAGAAGCGACTTATACAAATTAGGGCGTTTGTATTGACTTCTGCTTCTGAAAACAGAAGCCAAAAGTAGAAGTCAATATAAATAGGCTCTTTGTACCCTCTCCTAGATGGATGTGCCCATCGATCGCCTAGCATCACATGAAGCTCGTAGCCAATTACCTTCTCTTGCTGTATTCGGCACTGCCATAGCCTTGTTCATGAGTCATTAGCTCTCTCCTTCTCTAGTGCTGCTGGGTTAGCTTTAACCCTACTTTTCATTTAGCAACAAACATAGTCCATAATACAATTTGATTTGAGTAGGTGAGTTAATTGGCTTAAGGCTAGGAAAAAGACCATAGAAATTAATTACAGTATATTTGTTTATTGGATAATGATATGGCCCATACGTCTGATGGGAGAGGATAAATTCGATGCCTGCTACACTTCGTTCACAGCCACTCATTTCTTATCCCCTCCCATCAGCTGCTCCTTTTTCTTCGCTTCAGCCGGTCGCTCCCTCTCTAGCATCTCTCTTCTTCTTCTTTTGAGGTTGCACGTAGCGCCGCGACGTCCTTCGGCAACCATTGCTCCTACGTGACCTCGTGCCTGGCATGTGCGCTTCTCGGCCGGAATTTGCGGCATGTCAACGAATGGTGACCGCACTGGAGATGCGGTAGAGGCAGTGATGTCCGGTGCCGTGCGCGCCGTGCGGCCCGCTGTTCGGGTCTTTCATGAGCAGATTTGGGAGTACATCAGGGAGGCCGCGGCGAGGGTAGAGCTACGACGGACCATGTACAACGAGGGGAACCTAGGCTAATGGCTGGATGAAGTTCCCCGACGCGACGCAGGTGGCGCCGATGGGTCGAGGCAGGTGTGACACCGGAGTTCTTGTGTGTCAGTGTGTGTTGTAACCTACGCGTCATGTTCCAAGAATAAAACGGAAATTGCTTCCCACGCCCTGACCGATATGCCCTTATGTTCTAAGTAGCTGCCTGACGGGGATCGGCTGTTAATCTCCGACGCCATGACCCGGCGCCGTCTACGTCGCTGGTGGCGGGCTGAGGACTGCTGGACTTCTGGGCGGGTCGAACCTTAGCGGGTGAGGCATTGACGCGGTCAGGCTTCCAGGCGGAACCAAACGAATAGCGTTCGCTTGTGCAATAGAGCTTAAGGGATGTTGACCGGCCGACACCTTTGTAAGCGCTCGTATACGAACACAATAAACCAGCCGAGACGCTTGTCGCTGTCACTTTTTTTTGGTATACTCTTGTGACTTGTTGGTGAGGTTTGGCAGTGGCGGCGGAGCTGGCGCCCAGTCAAAGTAGGCATGCGAGCGCTCCGTCCCCTACCCCTCGAAGTGATGGCAGCGGAGCTGGCGCCTAGTCGGAGTAGATGTGCGAGCGCTCCGTCCCCTACCCCTCGAAGTGGTGGCAGCGGAGCTAGCGCCTAGTCGGAGTAGATGCGCGAGCGCTCCGTCCTCTACCCCTCGAAGTGGTGGCGGGTGGCACCTGGTCGGAGTGAGCGTCGCGGCGCTCCGTCCCCTACCCCTTGAAGTGGTGGCAGCGGAGCTGGTGCCTAGTCGAAGTAGACGCACGAGCGCTCCGTCCCCTTTCCTTCGAAGTGGTGGCAGCGGAGCTGGCGCCTAGCCCCGCAGCCCCTGGCCTTCGCGGTCTATGTGGGACTTCATGGGCACGATTGTTTTCCCGCAATTCTGGATATTGACGGGACATTTGAAGCGGGATTAATGGAGTTCTGCGCATGTCACTTTACACCTGGAAGGGGAGCCCGCTTGTGCTCCATTGCTTCGGGGGCCCCCGAGGATAGGGGAACGCGTGAAGCATAATTGGCGGAGCCCTGTCGCTGAGGCGGGGTGGCACTGTTGTATCATATGCACCTGGAACGGTCGATGGGACACTTGAGGCGCAATTGATGAGGTCTCGCTTCCGAGGCTCTTTAAAGGGGTGAGTGGCAAGTGAAGCACCACTCGCCTTCCCAAACATTCGTGCCCTTACAACTTCTCCTCTGGAACTCGTAGTCCCTACTCTGCCCCAGTTTCCTCCGGTGCTTGTTTACCGACGCCGATAGTGACGAGGGCCCCCGAGCGCATCGAATGCTGCCGGGACAACCGCAGGGTCGAACATCCCGCCAACACGAGGTGGACGTGACGCCGCGGTGTGTTGTCCCCTTGCCAGCTCGCCTAAGGGCCGCGGCGGATGGGGGTGGTGGGCAATTCACTTGTACTTTAGCAAGGAAATCTGTTAGCTTTGGGAGTAGACCTCCACTTCCTGCCAGTGAGGTCGTGTCTCGCCCTGGGCGCCTCTCACAGGCGCCTTACCTCCCCCCAGTCTCCTTCCCTAGCTCAAGGATGCTCTTGACGGGGGGGATCGCTTGTACTTCAACAAGGGTTCTTTCAACTCCAGAGGCAGACTTCGACTCCCCCATCCCGGGGCCGCACGCCACCGGGGCCGCCTTCAATGCACGCTCTTGTCTCGTCGTTTCTTCTTTAGAAGCGTAGGCCATGGAGCTCCTGCGTCGCCGCTTCTCCATGGTGTCACAGTCCAACTCGTCTTGCAAGACGCTGCTACTGAGCTATGGCGCTAGGAGGAAGCTTCTCGAGCCTCCGACTGAGGAGGTCCGCCCACTATAACGCCAAGGATCCAAATTGGCTTAGGGTTGAGGTCCTGGAGGTTATTACTAATGGTGCCTATGGGTTTATATGTTGGTGCGCACCGTGTATCTTGAAAATGTCGTACGTGAGGCACCTCGCTCTTGTAAGGGTTGGCGGAATCTGTCTTTCGCCCCGCCGCGCTGTGGCGTGGCGCGGCTTGCTAAGCTAGCAATATGGGACTAATCCACACCTCATGTGCACACAGCGCGGGAGCCTTTGGTGCTGTCTTTGCCACACGTATTCGATGCGCCGTCCTCCGCTTCAATTATACTCCGTCGAGTGCGTGGGAATGTCAACGACGTCTCATTTATACTCCGGAGAGTACGCGTAGCGACAACACCAACGTGTGCACGGGACATCCGTGTCTTGTTTATACTCAGTAGAGTGCGTAGGGACAATATCCGTGTCTTATTTATACTCCATAGAGTGCGTAGGAACATCGACCACGTCTCATTTATACTCTGGAGAGTACGCGTAGCGGCGAGACTGACGCATGCGCGGAACATCCGCGTCTTGTTTATACTCAATAGAGTGCGCAGGGACAACATCCGCGTCTTATTTATACTCCGTAGAGTGCGTGCGGAGGTGGACCTCGACGCTACGTCTTATTTATACTCCGTAGAGTGCACGCAAAGGTGTCCCCCCACTGTGTCTTATTTATACTCTGTAGAGTGTGTGCAGAGATGGACATCGACGCTACATCTTATTTATACTCCGTAGAGTGCGTGCGAAGGCAGACCTCGATGCTACATCTTATTTATACTCCGTAGAGTGCGCGCGGAGGTGAATCTCGACGCTACGTCTTATTTATACTCGAGTGCGTGGGAACATCAACCACGTCTTATTTATACTCCGGAGAGTACGCGTAGTGATGCCACCGACGCGTACGCTGGACATCCGCGTCTTGTTTAGACTCAGTAAAGTGCGTAGGGAGAACATCCGTGTCTTATTTATACTCCGTAGAGTGCGTGGGAACATCGACCATATCTTATTTATACTCCAGAGAGTACACGTAGCGGCGAGACCGACGCGTGCGCGGAACATCCGCGTCTTATTTATACTTAGTAGAGTGCGTAGGGAGAACATCCACGTCTTATTTTGGCAGGGAATACGACTAATCTCGCAAATGGTGAACTTTACTAAATTCCCGTTTGCGCGGGTGGGCGATTACAAAAGGCCGGGGACTAACAACTCGACTGTCATTGCCGTGGCAGCGAGGTAGGGAGCCTCTGCTACTTCTGCTGCAGGAGCGATCGGGAGAGCCCGACGGGGTGCCTCTTGGCGCCGTAGGCACCTTTGTGCCGGCGTGCACCTGGCCTAGGAGTCTCTCTGGACTTCATGGCATGGGCCTCGGGTGCCGAGCTCTATGCGCTGGGCCATGTCCTGGTCGCCGTGGACAGTGATGACGCCCCGCGGGCCTGGGAGCTTCATGCATAGGAAGCCGTGGTGTGGGAATGCCCCGAATGAATTGAGGGTTGGTCGCCCCAATATGACGTTGTAGGGGTACTGGATATCAACGACGTCGAAGGTGGCGTCCCTGCTCCCCACGTTGTCGCCCTGGTCGAAGGAGACCTACAGGCATATCTGGCCCAGTGCCATCAGCGGCTGACCTCCGAAGCCCTGCAGCGGAATTCTCGAGGGGCCTAAGCAACTTCGAGGGATCCCCATCTGGTCGAAGGCCTCTGCGAACAAAATGTTCATGGAACTTCCGCCATCGACCAGGACACGCCTGACATCGCATCCTGCTATGGCAGCCTGGATGACCAGGGGATCTTGGTGGGGGAACTCCACGCCCTCGGCGTCGGCGGGCGTGAAGGTGATCTCATGCTACGCCCAGTCTGGCGGCGCCTGTGCCGGGTATGCCGCCACGTGGTGTAGCCTCCGCACGTAGGCCTTTTGCTGTCTCTCCGAAGTGAACTCCAGGGAGGAGCCCCCGAAAATGACGTTTATGACCCTGCGCTGGGCTCCCTCCGGGGCGTGGATCTGCAGGGGGCTCTCCTGAGGCTGCAGCCCCTAATCCTGAATTCTTAGGGGGCCGTTCAGGGGTTGCTGGACGTGTGCCACGACGGGTGGCCGCACCTCGAGGTCTCTGTCTGTGATGACGCTTTGCCGAAGTGCCGCAATGGTGGTGCATAAGCACGTGTCATGGCTGCCTCGGCCATGTACTTCGCACCACTGGAGGCGGTGTTGGTCGCCATATTCCGCGCAGGCCCGATCCTTGCAGCCCTGGCCTCGGCCTCGCCCCCGACCCCGGCAAGCCCTAGTGTTGCGGCCAGCGGGGGCGTTGTCTTCTGAGCTGCCCTCAATGTCGAAGACGTGACAGGCTCTCTGAGACTTCTGTTGGCCGCGCTTGGGCCTGTCGCCCGATGGGTCCTTGTGCTGGGAGGCGTCCTTCGATGGCTCCTGCCTGCGTTTGCCCCTCGAGGAGCCTTCCTTCGGCGAGTCTTCGCTCCTCGCCGTGCCCTCCACCGAATGGGCATCGGCGTCGTTGCCTTGACGCCGCCGCACGTCTTCTTCTGCTCTAGCGTATTCCTCTCTCTTGTCGAAGAGCTTCGCCACCGTCTTGATTGGCTTCCGCGCATTGTACTCGGCCAGCGGTCCCGGGTGGAGACCCTGTACTGCTGCATTGATGATGGTTGTCTCATTGACATCTTTGACCTGGTAGCAGACCTTCGTGAAGCGTTTGAAGTAGTCCCGAAGCTTTTCTGATGGTTTTTGCTTGATCGTGTAGAGTTGATCCGCATCGACGCGCTCGACGTAGTTCCCCTGAAAGTTGTTGTAGAGACGGTCATGAACCTGCTCCCATGCGTAGATGGAGTTCAGCTCTATGGTAAAGAACCAAGAGAGCACCACTCCCTACAATGCGAGGGGAGCCCCTTCGCCTTCGTGGTGTCATCTTCACCTGCAGCTTCGATGGTGGTTTCGTATATGCGCAGGAACTCCCGGGGGTCCGTGTCGCCCTTGTACGACGTGATGACGCTGGGGAATTTGAAGTCCTCCGGCCATGCCGCTTGCTGCAGGCCCGCAGATAGTGGGGACTCCGGGTCCATGCGTCGCAGCGAAGCGCGGCTGGATGTGGGGGCATCGTGGCTATCCACCCGTTCTAGCGTGGGCTTTGGCGCGACCACCGGCGGGGTCTGCTGACTCTGAGCCTCTTGTATGCTTCGCATGGCCTCGCGGAGATCCGTTAACTCCCGCTGGAGCGTGCCGAGGGCCGCCAGCAGGGCGTTCTCCACTACCGGCATAGATGAGGCGATCGGCGCACCTGGTCGCGCTGCTGGGATAGCCGTAACCACGGCTTGTGCCCTTAGGTTGCCCGCTGCGTCGATGCGATGAACTCCGGCGTCGATAATGGGGCCCGCGTCGCCGCTGGGGCCACCCGACGCTCCCGCATCGGGTGTAGGGATGGCGGTCGTGCCTCCACTGGTGCCGATGTTCCGCCCCCTACCACCCGGGCGGTACTGTCGAGGTTGACTGTCACACCGACGGCGGGGTCGATCGTCGCGTCGGTGGTAGCGGGGTTGGTCGTCGCGTCGGTAGTAGCGGGGTCAGTCGTCATGCCGGCGGTAGCGGGGTCGATCGCCGCATCGACGGTGGCGGGGTCAGTCGTTGCATAGTGAGCGTCGTCATTCGCGCATGCGGCCGCCGATGCCGAAGCCCTGGTGTTGACACGGGACCTCACCGCAACCCCTTCCCTCTTCTTCGCCGCCGATGATGAAGCTTTCTTCGGTGCCATCCTTCTTGAGATCTTGAGACTTACTCTTGTCGTCCCCACGGACGGCGCCAACTATTGTGGTTACAGACTAAACAAAGAGAGAGTATGATAGTGGAGAGTTAGGTGAGCAATGCTGTCCTCTGGCCTTCCCCCTAGTTAGCATTGTGTGTATATATCCTTATGAGGAGTGTTTTTACAATGGTATCCTTACATCCAAATATCCTTCCCTAGGGGTAATCATGTCAATATACATGTCTCATTTAGGGTTTACAACCTTTTAACAGGCCTAACGAGGTTAGGTGGGGGGCCTCCCCTACAACACTAACCAATGGGGCTTAACTCAGGTGATCTTTGCTAGGATACTAAGCAATTAGCCCTTTTTCTAAAAGGAAGTCGCTAGGGAACACTATCTTGTTGAGGATAGCTCCACCACGTGGGCCTCCACCAATCTCCACGTCGCCACTTCTCCCCCTTCCTCTCTCTTCTCCACGCCCACCATCATTCTCACCTTCTTCTTTGGCGCACTTCACAGCTCTGTGATCCTCCTCCGTCTTCCTCCGCCCCTCCTCCCCCACCGATGGCCTACGGTGACCTTGCTGCACCATCATCTCTGCCTCCCCCACTCCATCTAATCTAATATTCACCGTGTTGCCACCTCATCGTGCCACCTTTGCGCTGCCCACTGTCGGACCACTACCTCCTAGGCCTCTCTCTACATCAAGGGGACATGGTAAACCCGTCGATAGCGCACGAACCTGTCCACCACTGTATTTGGTGACCCTCCATCCTACCTCATAGGGTGCAGCCAACACACACCGCTTGCTGCTTGAGAGAGAGAAAGGAAAGATGGAGAAGTGTTGAGGGGAGAAACGGGAGGAAACGAGCTATACCATCAGATCACTATAGTGTTCTTTAGTTTTTTTCTTTCTAAAAAGAAGTGTATCTGCTCGAAACAACACTACTATAAAAATAGGATATACTGCATGCCTCAACACAAATGGTTCATAGGGAACTGCTCATGTTGTAATTATCACACATAATTTTACAAGCATGAGCATCTATGTTACTAGCGATGGCTAGAACCATCTGTGATACGTAATTATCACAGACGGTTCTTATTAGTAATCATCTGTGATAGTTCACCGATAGTTATTAACAAGAATCGTCTGTAATAATTGCAGATATCACAAACGATTTTTTACTTAGAACCATCTGTAATATTAACATGGACGGTTTTTAATAAGAACCATTTGTGTTGTATCTCTTCCATGCATGAATGGTGCTTTGTCTCCCTGATGTGTCTCTTCATCTCACGCGCCAAATTTATTTCTTGTTTTTTAAAAATGATCATCTGCCATGTACTGAAGATGAATCCTACATCGCTAATATACATATCTACTCTCAAGCATAAACAAATAGCTCGGTGGTCTCTTCCTTGTCGCCGGCATTGATGGCCTACTTGGCCATCCTGTACGAACACCTCACCGACTATACACTAGCGGATGCTATGGAATGACATTATGCCAACAGTGTCCTCCCTCCTATGAGGATTTGCCAGAGCAGGTGACGAACACCTTTCGTCGTCTTGACATCCTTCTCTGCCGCGTCTTCCGGTTGGTCTCCCGCTTCTGGCGAGCTAACCTCACCATCAACGTGGTCCTCCACAACAACGTTGTATGTCTCTAGGAGGCTTGCAATTGCTTGCAGTGCTTAGTCGAGGCAGCGGGCGACTAAGTCAACCTTACCAAGAAATCAAGGGAAGAGAGCCTATGTGCTCAATTCGACTTGATTCATCAGTCGAAGGGTCTTTGGGAGATACTAGAATGAGCGTGCCCGCGGGTGGATGTATTTTGGGTTTCGTTCGCTGATAGCAAGAGTATATGTGTTAGTGTTGCCATGAAATATATATGTACTACTTTCAGTACATAGGAAAGATATGAAAAACCAAAAAATAGTGATTAGTAATATCACATATTGTTATTTATAAAAATCGTCTGTGATAACACATCACAAACGGTTTTTATGTCGATATCATAGACGGTTATATTTAAAATCCGTCTGTAATACATACACATCAAAGTCTGTTATTTTTAAAAGACATCTATAATACGTACATATCACAGATGATGATTATTTTTAAAAACCGTCTGTACTGTTACTTATCACAGTCGGTATGAAAACCGCCTATGATAACCATATATCATTTACTGACCTATAAACTCAGATGGTTCATGAAATCGCTTGTGATGATATTTTTAAATCGTCTATGATAATATTTTCTGCAGCAGTGTAGTCTTCCAAAGAAAGCCGACATGCAGAGTTAATTGTTTGGGCTCAACAGTACTGAGCTGGAGCTTGACCAGATACTTTCATACAAGTTGGGCATGCTCCGGATCGATCGTACTGCTTAGGCATATGGAAGATCAATAGTATTAACCCGACGCATGTATCTTTATCACCATTTTTTTTATAATCACGTGATCACGTGGAGTAGTTTTTCTTTAATTACATGATCATCTGCCATGTACTGAAGATGAATCCCACATCGCTAATATACATATCTACTCTCAAGCATAAACAAATAGCTCTGGTGGTCTCTTCCTTGTCGCCGGTATTGATGGCCTACTTGGCCATCCTGTACGAACACCTCACCGACTGTACACTAGCGGATGCTATGGAATGACATTATGCCAACAATGTCCTCCCTCCTATGAGGATTTGCCAGAGCAGGTGACGAACACCTTTCATCGTCTTGACATCCTTCTCTGCCGCGTCTTCCGGTTGGTCTCCCGCTTCTGGCGAGCTAACCTCACCATCAACGTGGTCCTCCACAACAACGTTGTATGTCTCTAGGAGGCTTGCAATTGCTTGTAGTGCTTAGTCGAGGCAGCGGGCGACTAAGTCAACCTTACCAAGAAATCAAGGGAAGAGAGCCTATGTGCTCAATTCGACTTGATTCATCAGTCGAAGGGTCTTTGGGAGATACTAGAATGAGCGCGCCTGCGAGTGGATGTATTTTGGGTTTCGTTCGCTGATAGCAAGAGTATGTGTTAGAGTTGCCATGAAATATATATGTACTACTTTCAGTACATAGGAAAGATATGAAAAACCAAAAATGGTGATTAATAATATCACATATTGTTATTTATAAAAATCGTCTGTGATAACACATCACAAACGGTTTTTTTATTAATCATTTGTGATATGTCGATATCATAAACGGTTATATTTAAAATCCATCTGTAATACATACACATCAAAGTCTGTTATTTTTAAAAGACATCTATAATACGTACATATCACAGATGATGATTATTTTTAAAAACCATCTGTATTGTTACTTATCACAGTCGGTATGAAAACCGTCCATGATAACCATATATTATTACTGACCTATAAACTCAGATGGTTCACGAAATCGCTTGTAATGATATTTTTAAACCGTCTATGATGATATTTTCTGCAGTAGTGCAGTCTTCCAAAGAAAGCCAACATGCAGAGTTAATTGCTTGGGCTCTACAGTACTGAGCTGGAGCTTGACCAGATACTTTCATACAAGTTGGGCATGCTCCGGATCGATCGTACTGTTTAGGCATATGGAAGATCAATAGTATTAACCCGACGCATGTATCTTTATCACGATTTTTTTATAATCACGTGATCACGTGGAGTAGTTTTTCTTTAATTACATGATCATGGACTTGATTCGATTCGATGTCACTTGTCAGCACGCATGGTCATATGGATATTTTTGTCACGTTGTTCCCTCGAATTAATTTTGAATTGCTTGATATGAAGTATCAAACCTGGCCAATCGACATCCATTTGCTGTCCTCTCGCCATTTGAGCTCCGTTCCTCATTATTTCTCCTGATCGCGTCTGATGTTTTCCGAGTGGTTAATTACCTGCTGATATTTGAGGAGCCACACGGGAGAGCCATTTCAATTGATTGGATTTTTTTTAGGATCTGATCACTCGTGCTTTGTCACTACATCATTAGAGAGTACCTGTCTGTTTTGGGGGTTCATTTTGAAATCTTTGAGAATCTTGAACGCGTTGCTGCATCAATTCTTCATGTGAGACGTCGTAGTGTTTGCAATGTAAACACTAACACGGCCTAGCCCCAAATCACGAACTTGCATGGTACAAGCAGAGTACCCTAGCTACTCTGATCTACCCGATGCAGACAAGCGCCGTGACTTTGAAGAGACAAGGTGTGAATCGAAGTAGTATCAAGGTATATACTTAGTATATTAATGCATATTGTAACAACCCAATTTTTGGAAACAGGGCGTCATACTTCTCACAACAGCCCAAGCTCAAGAGTTCGGTTACGGACAAAAAGAGTATCATACCTATTCAGAAACATTTAAAAGAGATTAATTTGATTAAAATATGGCCTAACGGCCAACTTCAACAACTTTACGGGCGTTCAAGCCTAAAAGTTAACTTACATTTAGAAGAACCAAAGAAACTCCCCACATTAAAGCTTGAGTGCAGTCATAACCCTAACATGAAGCCTATAGCATCCTTGCTTCTTTTGATATCTATTCTGATGAAATTAAGCAAGATTTGAGTACACTAGCTACTCAGCAAGCCACATCGAGAGGTTATATAGCTAATATGCAAGGACTTCAATTGAACAGTCACATGTTGTAATGTACTATTAGTGGATGCAAGTTTATTGGTAAAAAAACTTTGTATTTAAAATAGTACAATAGTATTTAATTAACAGAAGGGCTTTGTTATCCATAATTTTCATATCCAAAATCCTTCAAATTCTATTTATACCATATTGTTGGAATCACCCATGAAACATAGCTTCATTAATCAAGAGCATGACGTATTCAAATACCATTTGTTATACTTTGTAGAATTGTCCAAGTTTACCCACAAGATTTCTCAAACTCGTAATGTCCAGAAGTGTAATAGATAACTTGTGACTGAGTGGTGAAAACAAGGTCTTTCACTGCTCTCCTCTTTCTAGTATCTACCTGGTAGGTTATGGATTACACATTGTCAGGTATCTATTGACCAATGTGGAACGCTACCACCCGATTCTGAGTGGACCTATCGTTATCAAGTATGGTTTTACCGTTCTCATACCACCCCCTTGGGCCGTTCCCTTTCTGGAACAGCGTATGCATGAGTAGATGTTCAATTGATTTGAGCAGTTATTAGACCATGTTTGATAGGCCAACACTTGTGGTTGAGCGATTTCTATGTCCTTTACTCAGTATAAGGTTTCAGTCCTTATTTTCACCAACAAAGCAGCCATCTATAGACCAAATCCCCAGTGCTCTATGACACTGCCACCACTCCAACCGAAAGCCTCATCCCTAGGGTAAGGTCATGTACTCTAACTATCTAGTATCTTTCTACGATTCATTCTTAACCCTAATACAACTTTATAAATCCATCGGAAAAAAGCCGAAATACTTAGTAGTGTAAAACATTTGAGATCCTAATCTACCATAGTAAGTTTCATAGTAATCACAATTATTTGTCAAGGTGAATATGGCCATAAGTAAAACAAGGCTTTCCAGTGTTAGGACATAACTAGTTATCATGCCATTCTAAATAATTATTTTTAAATAAATAGCATTGCATAAATAAAGAGTAATGAAAGTATTGATAATCAAATAATTAAATGATGTAGGTTCTGTTGGCTCAGAGGGCAGTGTGGTAATTTCACAATTGCTGAAAAGAAAAAAAAGAGAAAGGGGAATGGATTGTGGGCCCCACCTGTCGGTGATGAAATGAGAAGATAAGGCCTCAGGCCTTATCCTCTTGCTGTGGCATTTGGATGGAGGGGCCGGGCGTGCGAAGGCGAAGGCGCCGAGGTGACCGCGTCGCTCGGGCTGATCCACAATGACACTCGGCGTGTAGGCCCTCTGGGCTGCTCCGCATCGGTGCAAGGTGCGCAGGCCCTCCGGGCTGCTCCGCATCGGCGTGAGGCACTGGGCCGTCTTGGCCATTCCGCAGCAGCAGCGGAGAGCGGGCTCTCTGGCCCGTTCCGAGCTGGCACACGGCGCATGGTGAGCGGGTCATCCGGGTCATTCCAGGCAGAGGGAAGGTGCGACGCGCGGGGTTATGACGATCGATTCTTGGGGCCAAGGGCCGGCCAAGTCGTGCGCAAGACGGGGCACTGGAGGCGCCACCGGCGGTAGATTTGCTACCAGCCGTTGGCCGCAGCCCAGCACCCTCTTCCGCTCGGCTATTTAAGCCTGCCTCCCTCTCCTCCATTCGGTACCAATGAGCTCTCTCTCTCTCTCTCTCTCTCTCTCTCTCTCGATCTCTAGTTCTAGTCCGGTGCTTGAAATCTGATTAGCCCCTCCTGTGTGTCTCTCTCTTTGTGCCGAGAGTTTGAGCGGTGTTGGATTTGGGAAGTATCGGTTGAACTAACAGCTGAAGTGAGCATTTCTCAGTTGTTCTGTGCGGCGTTCTCTGTACCTCGACTTCGACCTTGGGACTGAGGGAGAAGTGCGGCATCGTATCTCCGATTGCCTTCGCTCTTGCTACCACAACAGGGCGATTGGTTTTCTGGGACAACACACATGCGTGCTTTGCCACTATTCGGCTCTTCTTGACGATTTCGAATATCGTCACCACTGTGAGTTGTTCGGTTGATTACTTTGCATTCTGTGATTTACTTATACTTGAGAAATCCAAAATGTTGGTGGGCTGATTACTCGATGAGGAAAATAACTTTATACTGAAATTGATTACTCAAACTGGAGCTCTAAATCTTGTCGGCTATATTTACTTGTTCACTACAGTTAGATACATTTGGTGTAGACATTGTATAGTCATATATCTCTGTTAGCCAAATGGGCTTGTTGCATAACTTGTTAATAGTTGATTTTGTCCACTAGAACTTTATCAAGTGAGTTGGTTGATTTGTATAGATTGATGATACTCTTGCATTGCTCTGTCGGCGAATGTATGTGCATACTATAGATAGTCTGAAAATTGACATTGTTGAGTTGATTTTAGAGCTCTATGTTTGAATTTTTGATCGGCATAATCAATTAATGAAGAGTATAAAGTTATTGTAGCGAGACATCCAAGTCTCAACTTGTGTAACCCAACATTCTGAGAGCAACATAATCAAGTTTAAACCTACATGCTGGATTTGTTAATCATAATGTTTATAATACTTTACATGATGTTAATGTTGGGTATATGTTCAGATTTCAAAGGCTTAAGAGATTGGTTTGTCTTCATGTTATTTAAGTCTTTCATATACCATTTATATCATGTATTTGTAATTATAGCTTATGGAAGAATTAAATTTAAGTATTTGCTTATATCACAATTTATACAACAGGTTCAGCATGATCAAAAACATACGACTTGCCTCTTTATCCATAGTCTGATTATTTTACTGTAGGCTCCAGGTTTATACCAATTGCTTTAATGGCTTCTGTAGATCTTCTATTGACCAACTAACCGAATCCGGATGCTAACGCAGAAGAATCAATTGAAATAACTTCCTGCTTTGCAAAATACAAGCTGGGAATAAAATGAAATAAAACAACGAGAAATGACATAAAAGGATATGGGTTTAGGTGGTTGGAGTTTAAGCGATGCTTGGACTGGCTGAACGGAGTTAAAAATAGGTCAAAAGAGCTTGAGACAGTCAAAAAGGGTATAAATATGTTGGACGTATTTTGGGATAAATAGTAACAGGCTGATAAATAGTGGTGGATTGGGTTGGAACAGTGCGGGTTTGGGTTTTGTCGGAGTCTAGGTTGGTGAAACAGAGCTAAAAATAGTTTAAACAGACTCGGGATAATCAAAATGGATATGTGTGTGTGTTAATGGGCCTTCAGTGAATAGTAATGACTCTGGGGCAGTAACGATTTCAGATTGGAATAATATCGGCTCTATCTGTGAACAGGGTTAGGTTACCATTTTGGACTCAGCCTAGTTTATGGTGGAACAGTAATGGGTCATGGCTTTTAGGCTTGGCCCAATTTCTTTCGATTTCTCGGGCCGGCCAATTTGGCTTTACACACACGTGCGCACAGCCCAAGTGGCCCATGCCTCTCATGGCCTACTTGGCCTGACTTTGGTTTTTGTCCATGGACTGAACCAGCCTGGCCCATGGCCTGCTTTAGCCACCGTCTTCTTCCCTAGTTCAATGGTAGTGCAGAACAAGGCAAAAGGCGATAGCACAGAGAAGCTTCAACGAGGGTCGCCGACTAAAATTAAGTGCATGGTTAGGTCTTGGAGAGTGAGGGGGTTCCATTTTTGAGATTGGTGGGGTCCCTAGATGGCTGTAGTTGGCTGGTAGTGAGGAGAGCTCGTCGATAGTCTCCCATGGCACAGTGGTGGTCCGGAAGCTAATTGGTTGAGGTGGAAGGTGCTAGAGCATCTAGGGTTCATGGAGAAGGTCACAGTAGTGGTAGTTTAAGTTCTAGGGGCTCATGGAAAGCTGTACATGGTGAAGGGCTTAGTTCAGCGGTGCAGCTCATTGTCGATGAGCTATAGGTCATGAGTTACTAAGGTGAGGCTAGGGTTGTGATCGTGGGGTCCTAGCGGTGCTATGGCCGAGGTTAATTGAATTTTGGCTAAGATATTCATGGGATTGACACGGCTTACCTTCTAGGCTTGTGGCAGTGACGGTGGAATTCTGGCCAAAGGTGGAAGGGGAGGTGATGGCAGGCAATGGGGTTGCTAGAGGAGCTAAGGGCAAAGTTATTCGGGCTTTAAAGCATGGGGAAAGGGAAAGGTGGTGGAAGTAGTAGTAGCTGAGCTGCGAAGATGGCACGTGCACTATGGTGGTGGCAGATGGGGTGCTTTAGGGTCGTTGTGACGCGTGGCCAAGAGGGAAGCGATGAGATTAAATGCATTGTCAGAGGTGTGGCAATACAAGGTGCGGTGGTTTGACTTACTTGGCTGGCGGTGTGAATGGTGGTCATGAACGACAACGACGAACGAGAGAAGGCTAGGTAGCGCTCAGAACAAGGGAGAAAGCGGGAAGTGAAACGACACCAATGGCCAGAGAAAATAGAGAGGCCAAGAGAGGAAAGCGGGATTTTGCCAAGGTTTTTCAAATTGGGAAAGAAAGTTCAAAATTGGCTGAAATTCAAGAAAATCTGAAATTTTAATATTTTTGGTCTGATTCAGTCTATAACCCTTAAAAAGAATCTCTTCCCCAAGATTCACTCAGGTGTAAGAATGGGTTGAAAATAAAATTTGTTGTAGTCCTAATTCCTTTTTCATAAGCCTTGCTCTTTGTTCAAGGTGAACTTCATGTAGTAGTTTTCAACTAGTAGTTTTGTCGGTACTTGTCCTTTCTCGTTATATCTGACTTTTCAAATGTTCTCTTCTTTATTGCCTATGCTTGTATATCATCCTTTTATATATTAAATTATGATCTGTCTTGCTATCTCCCTATAAATTGCTTGATTTGTTTCGCGAAACCTCTATAGACACTCATCTGTATATCAATATTTTTTAAAATCCTTTTAGAAATCTTTGGATTTTCTTGGTTTATTTTGTATCAGTGCTTCGTGGGTTTGGGTCCACCATGGTTCCGCTGCGCCACTCTTTTTTTAGAACCTTTTCCTTGTACATAGCCATTCACATCTTTATTTTTGTCATATTCATTATCTTCTTTTAGTCTGATGTTGAAAATCAAGTCCACTGGGATTGAATTTAATACGACATAACCTTCTTATTTCTTATACTTTTGTACAGACAGCTTTCATATGTTTTTGTAGCCTTACAATATACCTTAGTTGAAATAATTTACAAGCAAACTCTTTAGCTCTTCTAAACATGCTTACACAAAAAGAGTATAAGATAGATTTCATTCTACATCTTGTTCTTGACAGGTGTTAATGCATGACTTACTCTTTTCTGACTGTCCTCTTTGTTGCTCTTCTTCATGTCGTTCTTTAGAGTGGATCTATCTCATTTTCTACTCTCGCTTTCTTAGGGTGGGACCCTTCTTCCTCCATTGGTGATTGATATGATGTTGACACATGTCCTCTTGCTTGTATCCTGGCCTCTTTCTTAGGTAAAGATCTCATTGGACATTGGTGATGATAATGTCCGTCTTGTTTACAATGAAAACAGGGTGTATCTGCTATAATCAAGGGATCGTTTTGCTATATTCAATGATGATAATGGCCTTTGCCAGCCCCTTCTCCCTCCTCTCCTGCTGAAAATTAAAATAAAACCATTGAACTAGTCTCGATCATGGGTAGAGTCTCGATCGTGGGTAGCCTGATTTTAACCATTCATGACCTTAGACCTGTACTCCACCTTAGTCTAGCAACCATTCATAACCATTGAACTAGTCTCGATCATGGGTAGCCTGATGTTAACCATTCATAACCGCAGGGTGTCGTAGACGGTTGGAGGCATGGGGGTGACTAGGATGGACCAGCAAAACGATAGAGCGCACTTCACCCGGCCCTTGGTGTCATCTGCTGGTCGAGCATCTTCTGCACAGAAAAAGTAGTGATCCTCCTCGATCGTCCATGCATGCGTGGACACTTCTTCTCTGTGGATGCCACGCGCCTCCGTCCCCTTTCTACCAAAGCATCTTCCGTGCTTTTCATCGGCTTCACACTTTGGACGTCCATCCCTTGCAAAGTCACCGGCATGGTCAGCGTTATCGATCTTCGTTTCCTAATTCGCTTTCGCAGCCGTGGTTTTGCGTGAAAACAAGCTGTGGGCAACATGCGTGGCCTAATCTGTTTGAGCCTTGAGTGAGTATTTTAGCCTGTATTTTTTTTTGTTACCAATGAAGGTCGGTTTCAGTTCGTAACTGCCCCGGTATTATTTCATGTGGTTCGATCATGGCCAGTTCTCTCTCTCTTTTTTCTTTCTTTCCTGTCTTGTTCTAGTATTATATCAGTCTCTCATGTCTATCTTCTATGTGCGCCGTGATGTCATTGATGAGGCAACTGATGTTGTTTTTTTCTTCTTCTTCGGTTAGATCAGGGAATTGAGGTTTCGAAGAGTAATTGCCCTTGAGATTCATCAGTGGAATTGTATTATAAGCTACAATTACAACAGTAGCCGAGAAATTCTGAGGGAGATAGATTTTTCTTCGGATTAGTTGGGCCCAACCCAAGCCGCACAACTTCGTTCCCCTGTACCAAGTCAAGAGGGTATATAGTACTGAGCCCACCAGGTCCAATAAAAAAACCCAGAGCCCAGCTAGATATTAGGCCCATTTTACGACTTAATTCTCTTTTAATCACCCTTCTTTATGTCCGGACGGAGCTGTTGTATTTTGTTTTGGCGAGGATTCATGTTGCGCGGCCCGTCCGGTGATGGAGCTAGCAATTCACCCCGAAGCAGTAGCGGATCTAAGATTTCGTCACATCTTAAGTTATAGAGGACTGAAAACCACTACTACGTAGATTAGAAGGAAGATTATACTCGAGTTTACCTGATCTTTGCATTCAGGGGCGAATTTAGATAGGTGTATGGGGCAGTTGCACCCCCAATTTTTTTGGAAAAAGTATATGCTAGAAATATTATTGCATTTTTTTTAAATATTGAGAACCAATATATTTTTTAAAGTTTATAGATTTGTTGTATGCAAAGGGTATGGATGGATGAAAAGGCGTGAACATTTGTAGAAGCGATATAGTAGCTAGATGTGTTTATGCGGTAGCATAGTATATAACCTATTTTTTTAGAAATGATTGTTTTATTTTTAGATGTAATAAATTTTGATTTATTTAATGTTTAACGTATTTGTTGAACCTGTTTCGTTTCAGTGATTATTTGTTCGGTGGGGTGTGTGTATTAACTTAAGAATTGGAAATTATTGTCCTTTACTAAGTAAACAGCGCTATGTAAACATGATGGAGTACGAATGTTGTTGTTTGTAGATAATATGTCTTTCACAATGCTTATGTTAGATATTGGTGTAGTGATATACTATTCTGGTGTAGATTTTTTTTTGTAAGCGAAGCTAAATTGTATGGTTAGATAAATAGAAGGACTAATTGTTAGTAATCTAGAATAAGGAAAAAGTAGATAGGTTAGTGTTAGTGTATGGGTATTTGATTAGTTTTTTTAGCAGTATATAGTCTAGCAAATTTGTTTATGTATTGCTAAGCAATCTGGTAAACAAAGTGTTAGATGGAGTGTTTTGGGAAGTAGCTAAAAGCAACTATGTCTCGAGGATTTTAGTACGTTTTTTTATAAGTCTATAGTGGTTGTTTGGTTATAGAAACGTAAATATGTAAGAAGATATTGTTTTTTGCTTGAAGACGATGAAGCAGTGGTACAGATATAAAGCGTAAAGTGTAAGGAGGTTAAAAAAATCGAAAGATGTATAATATGATTGTTTTTTTCTTCTGTTGTTTTAAGAAGCTATATAGCTGGTGGCTATAGTTTTGTTGTTATATTTGTAACTATGAAAGTAATTGGTATAGGATTGATAATCTTTGTAAAAAAAGAGGAATGGAATAGCTTAGTTGTGTAAGTATATGAAATGAATGACATTAAGCTAATAAGTAATGTCTATACTTATAGAGGCTTTTTTTGGTGTTACAAAATCGGAAAGGGCGATGTATTATATATGTAAATAGGGAAAGTGTATGGGGTTGCTAATATTTTTTTGGGAGACGCATATTTTGCAAAATGGAAGGATTTGGTGATATTAGGTCCTATTAACGTATATGTTTTGCTGAATTTGGACAGTATGAAAAGGTAGTGAGTGGAACTACCATACTAATAACATTCATCTAGTACAATGAATAGCTATGAATAGAAAAAAAGCTATAATAGATATGTGTAGACAGAAAGTGTAGTAGGATTTGATAATGTAAATGATATACGTAGGTAAGTAACAAAAGGAAGTGACAAAGTGTAGTAGGATTTGATAATGTAAATGATATACGTAGGTAAGTAACAAAAGGAAGTGACGTAGGATTTGATAATGTAAATGATATATGTGCAGACAGGAAGTGTAGTAGGATTTGATAATGTAATGTAAATGAACATACCAGCTTCAACTTCTCTATAGAAATAGATCATATAAGTAGGCCAAAATAAGCTTGTCTTTAAATCCTAGCATAGTTATTTATGATAATTACTTTATTAGCGCTATGTTATTCATCAGGTGAGTGCGACCAAAAATGTTGTCAAAGAAATTTATTCGATCATGACACGATAATAATAACTGACAAGCCAATAGGAATGAATAGTCAAGATCAGCAGCCTTGATGCTGACAACTACAAACAAATGCCAGCTTCAACTTCTCTATAGAAATAGATCATATAAGTAGGCCAAAATAAGCTTGCCCTTAAATCCTAGCTTAGTTATTTATGATAATTACTTTATTAGCGCTATGTTATTCATCAGGTGAGTGTGACCAAAAATGTTGTGAAAGAAATTTATTCGATCATGACACGATAATAATAACTGACGAGACAATAGGAATGAATAGTCAAGATCAGCAGCCTCGATGCTGACAACTACAAACAAATGACTTGTAGAATCAAACAGTAGTATAGTACCAAAGAAAACTAATCAGGTAATCAACATCCAAATTTTATAAGCATGCTCGTGCTACTATTTATTTTAACTAACAACAAAAGAATCACCAACGTTGAGGCATCCATGTCTCCCGGACTGAATCACCAAAGTGGAGCAGCTCCAGTGTGCTTCGCTTTTTGCAAAGCTCCATCTGCAGTGTTGAGATTGACTTATCCAACAATCTAACACCGCAAACAAATCCCAAGAAAATGCTTTCAGATACAATAATTCAAGAACAATTGTATTCTTAAACTGAACTCAGCATGGAGTCAAATGAATTTACTGTATGGCTTCGTGGGTCCTGGTTACCTCGCCCATTATATGCTTGTCTGCCCCATGCTTCTGCAATCTCAAGGAAAAATAGGTGAACTTATTCCAAATCCAAGCTTTAATAAATAACAGGTATTGAGTAACATAACATTAGGTTTTGATGCCAAGCTAGAGTCTAAAGGAAATGACCACCTTACATGAGCAGAAGATATGATTGAAAAGTAATAGGCAATAGCAGACCAGGAAATTTTGTAAAAACTCACGGTGTAGTCATTTTGGAGGAACTACCTAGACGACTCATAGAGTGGTTGAAGCACTTCAGAACACTCCAAGGCGTAAGATAGAATTGAACAAAATTACAAACAAACATGACAAGGAACATTGATGCATGAGATTCTACATCTGACGTATAAGAACATAGAATCTGAAAATTAAACCTCCAGGTCCAGATGGCCCACTATATGCACAACTGAGCCCCCACACTCGCATGGCCGAACTAAGTAGCCACTAGGAAGCATCTCAGCTCTTACAAATTGTTGTGCTGAGGCAGTACTTGGACCACCTCCTGAAGCACGCAAGGATCTCTCACAGACCTGCGAGATACAGGGACATAAGCAAAAGAAATTTCCATGTGTTAATTTACAATGTAGGCAATCTAAACAAAAAAGAAAAGCTTCACAATCATACGCACCATAAGACTGCCATCCTCCATTGTGGTTGTGTAACTCAGTGTCCAAAAAACTCGTGCAAGAACTAAAGTAGTAGGAGCATACATCTGAATAACGAAAGCAAGAATAATGAATAAAATAGGGAATGCATGTTACCAGAATTAATGAAAACCCTATTATTGTTCAAAGGAGTGATCAATGACATAGTGCTCACATGCATGTAAACGAGTTCAATAGTCCCACTATTTCCAACTGGGAACATTGTAAAGACTTCAAGACTCCGGCAATCACGGAACCAAGATGGGCGGTCTTTCAAGATCTGCACGATCTACAAACCAAGCTAATATTAGAAACTCCATAGGATTTTGCTAAGTGCAGTAAAAAAATTGTAAGAGGATTTATGTTCCACACGAACCAATAGGCATGATGAGAAGAAGATTATGCAAAGGGATATGGAGCACCTAGGTTATTTTGCTTCAAAGGCTTAACGTTGGCAACTCATTGTTCTAACTAAGTTTATTTACCCCTTACGTAACAATAGAGGTTAAGTATGCACAGGCAGCTGTGTTTGTGATGATGTACATTTAAATACCCACCTTTTTTCCTAAGAAGTTACACATTATATCAGACAAACAGCAAATAGTCACTTGCAGATGAAGCTAGTTTCAACGTGGTTCTCTTGGAAACAAACAACAGGTATTGTTGGACTAAAAAGGAATTCTAAACTTAGTTTGAAGTATACAGACACCTTTATTTGTTCGAGGTTCACCAAACCACATGCATGGGCATCAACACCACAGCAACCATGTGGAATGCGCACAATACCAAACGAATCCGGACCAGGCTAATTGCAGGAAGGAGGACAAAATAAGCACATTCAGATCCACTTAACATTAGTCATGGAATATAGAACCTCCAAAATTGTCAACCAACCTTCATCCCAGGCATCTGGACCCAATCAACAGCAGTCCTTGTTGTCTTTGAGAGGAACTCTGTCAAAGTCTCCTCCGCAATTGTAAAGAGTTTGGAAAGAAAATGAAAGAAAGATGCTATAACAATTTCTTTAAGAAAGAGTAAGCTGAATCTCACCAATTGCCAAAACTGGGACATCTGTAACAAAATTTACTTACCCAGAAAGGTTACTTGCATCCTTCAGAGGGTATTGAGGAGTGGTCACATTTGATTCACAGCTTGTATCATTGGCCAATGATGGCTGAAAACAGAAGATGGATGGTATGAGATGAGAAAAACAAATGGTAGCCAAGGTCAGACGTGAATGTGCATCCAGTACAATCTGAGATCAGCAAAATGAAGGCTTACATTCTGCAGCTGCTGCTTCATGTATACATTCTCATGAACCAACTGGGAAACCTGCCTCTGGAGACGCTCGTTCTCCTCCATAAGCTTGTTCATGGCGATCAATTTTCTGTTCACGGCCTGAAGTTTCTAACTACGCCATCTTTCGGACTCAACAGGGCCCCAGCAATTTGCAATAACTCACAAACCACACCATGTTTCTAACAACGCTGAAGTTAAAATCAAGAAAACACTGGAACCCTCCATTTGTGTAGTTAAAAATGGTAAAGGAAACGCAACTTTATCCAAGGAACAGCAGGAAATTAAAGAGGAAGAAAACGGTAGCAAGTTGCGCCTTGCGACCTCACCGGCTTGTGATGGGAGATGGAGCAGCGGTGGCGACCGGGGGCGTCGCGGCGGGAGCGGCAGCGGGCATCGGGGCTCGGTTCCGACTCTGGCGGCGCGAGGCGAGCGGCGCTGCAAGTAGAGGAGCTTGAAGGCGAGCGGCATGTAGGAAGGGAGGAAAGGAGATGTGCCAAACTCTTGCTGCTTCACCTGTGTTTGCCCCTTCGGGGGAGGAGGTGGAGGCGCTGGGAGATGCTCGAGGCGGAGGTTCTGCCGTGGCGCGGGGCGGCCGGGCGGGCGGCCATAGATCCGCCGGATCCGGTCGAGAAGCGGGCGCGCGCGTAAGGTCGAGGAGCGACGGCGGCGGGAGACCGAGAGGACGAGCGTATATATACACATACATGGGCTAAATACTTAATATTTGCATCCATATATATGGGCTAAATACTTGATTTTTTAAATAACACATTATTTTAATATTATGACAAAAATAAATATCCATTAAATTTTTTTATAAAAATAATGCTATGCCACCAATTCATTTCTAGACAGAAGCTCTGTCGCTAAATAAATTAGCTTTGTCACCAAATAAAATAGCGACAAGCTGACGGGGCGGCTTCTGTCGCTAATTGAAATGTGATAGAAGTATGTTGGCCAAATGAATATGGGTCTGTTCTTTTTGGTGTGGCTTTTAGTTTTTGGTTGAAATCTTTGAATTTTAGCTGTTTGCGGCAAAGATTACGAGAGAGAGATATTCGTTTGCGATTTTGGATGGTATAGATATTGGACTTTTAACGTGTACTATAATTAACTTGTAGACTCTATCTTAAAAAATACTCCGTTTGAAAATTAGGTACTGTAGCAAAAGTCAAAAGCCGTTTTAAGAAGCTGAAAAGAACAGACCCTATGTCAATCAAATGATTCATCGACAGAAGTCTGTCAGCTAAATGGTTTTGTCACCAATTGAAAAGGAGATAGAAGCCTGTCGGCCAAATGAATCCGTGAACCAAACGAATCATCGATAGAAGCCTATCATCCAAATAACACCCTATCGCCAAATGATTTGTCTATAGGTTTTTGACACCAATTGAATTGGCGACAGAGTCCTATTGGCAAATGAATTGGCAAAAGGAGCTACCACGCTATCCTATCACCAATTCAATTAGTGACAAAAGCCTGCCACCAAATGATTTGGCCACAATATTCCTGTAAATGTTTTTCAAGGGCATTTATTTTTGTCACATTAATAAAATAATGTGTTATTTCAAAAAAAAATCCTAAATGCTCAACATTTGCACCTGCATGGGGTAAAATATTTGTGATTTTGGTTCTAGTTCAAATGATATATATAGTTTACTACATTTGAACAATTGAACTTTTTGTGGTATATACTTTGAACTATCATATTCGCACCTCTATCACCGAAATACTAAATCTGTCATTGGTTGCATTGGTAAAAATATCACATCTCGAACTGAAGCCTAGGTTACGATAGTCCTGATCCACCCTTGCACCGAATAACAAACACCCAACACCTTCTTACTTAGTCTGCCCAGCCGCCCAAATGCAGTCAGTCACTTTAACTGTATATGCTCACAGCGGGATGGATGCAAAGAAAATTAGAGGAGAGCAGAAGTTAGGACGATATGATATGCCATGCTCATGATCTTCAGTCCAATCAGATAGAGGTGAGACCGTGAGAACTACATAGGTGGGAATCTAGGGAAGACTTGCAGAGGTGCTATGTCTACAAATCTTAGAGCAAACCTGAGGATATTACGAGCTGCCATTTTACGATCGCCCTTATCATCAGCGCGCAATGCCTCGTTGGCTCCCCACCGACTCCCTCCTCACTCCTAGGTAGCCCAACAAAACATTCAAAAATTTGCAACCGAGAAACCACAAACTTTCAACAAGATCCAAAAAAATTATAATTAGAGAATTTCAATTGAGATTAGAAAAGTTTCAAACGTACAAAACCTTTCAGATTCAACAACTTTCAAATTAGATTCGAAAAAAATCAATTTGGGAACTTAATTTTGACTGAGATTCGAAAAAAAAATCAATTCGGAAACTTCCAATTGTCAGTAAAAAAAACTTACAATTTCAAACTTTTCATGTACCAAAACATTGGTTTTGAGGATGGAACTCCCGGATCTGCTTGAACTTTTGAAATATGGCATGTCGCCTCTTTCCCTGATCGGGCATGATGGCGGTGGCGTCTTCTATCCCCTGTAAAACTATGTGGTGACAGTCCAATGCAAGTGACGAGTATTTGTTGCTGCTTGTGCCTTACTTTTATTGTTTGAGTTTGATTTTGAGCATTTGCATTTTGAGATGTTGCTGTCTTAAGTTGGTTGTCATACCGACAAGGGTACCGCGGTATGACAGGTCAAAGCAGTAGTATCGGTCTGTGGTTACCGGTAGCTATTTTCAATAGGCCTTTTTAGAGTTTTTTGGGCTGAAACTTAGTGTGGTAGTACCGGCGTTGTAATCGCGGTATGACCAAAGTGTAGCGGTCTGACCGGCCTTGGTAAGACGGTCTGACTGATGTGGAGTTGGCGATATGACTAACTTGGTGGCCATGGTCAGACCAACCCTTGTGCTGAGTTGGTTGAGTGTTGGTTTTGATAGTGTTAGTCACGACGGGAGTTCATGCAAGTATTAGTCATGGGGAGTTCATACAAGTGTTAGTCATGGTATGTCAATGTATATGTTTTGCTAATTGAGAGTTAAGTGCATGTCATTTATACTTGAATCAATTGCTTTTTCTTTGGTGTGCATGTGCTTTGATGATTATTGTATCCAGCGGCAAGACCGTGGCTACAGAAGGGGTCCTAAGGCCATGTCATGTCACATAAGTCCAGGTTGAGCAACATCTCAAGCCGAGAAGTACAGGAGAAAGACAAGGGTCATAAAGAAGCAATATGTGCATGTTGTATACCAATTAGACTTGTATGTTTTAAGTGGTGACGTTCCTTGAAGCAAGCATATGATCTTGGCAGCAAGCATTGAACATCATAGACTATGGTATGATGTTGGTGTGCCATGAGATTAGGGCGCTTCAAGTGGTGACAGGCTCGTCATAGGCATATGATCTTGGCGATAAGTCATGAGCATCGCATCATTTGTAAAGATCGGTGGGTGGCCATTTAAAAATTTGTC
This sequence comes from Melocanna baccifera, assembly GCA_036346265.1. Taxonomy (NCBI): domain Eukaryota; kingdom Viridiplantae; phylum Streptophyta; class Magnoliopsida; order Poales; family Poaceae; genus Melocanna; species Melocanna baccifera. The sequence goes on along the minus strand of CM070677.1, from coordinate 21,679,517 downwards.
CAATACCTTGTGGAGTGGTAGTTTACAAAACAGTAGCGCTAGTCTAATTAGTTTAGGTCACGTCTTTATGGCTAGAATATCCTATCGGGCTTGTGGAACCATTAGAAAGTAGCGCTTTGAAAAGTATGCAAATGTGTGTGAGAGTAAAACCTATTTGTGTGTGGGTTACTAGGTTTTCCTATATGTAAGCGGTGTGATCCACTAAGAAGTAGCTGGTTGTTAGGGTTAAACAAGAGGTGATGAGTCTCAACTATATAAACCTTATGTTGAGTTGAAGCATGTGAGGCTTGAGAGATTAGGATTAGAGTTTCTTTATGTTGAAGCCTTTTGTATGTATGCTCTAGGCTTAGAGCTCTGTCATTCTGACGGATTGGCCATAAAACTTTTCTCTCTAAGTGAAATAAACATCTAAAATTTGCTCAAGTGAGTTATGCCATAGATCCCCTCTTATGCTTTTGATCTTCTTGGCTTTCTTGTTTGGATTTATCTTCTCTTAATCTTTTTAGTGCAAGGATGTGTAAGAGGTGGAGATTCCTCCTGAAGAGGTCTCATCCATCTAGACATGATCTAGAGGAAGTTCTTGAATTTGCTCGGTTTTTCTCAAGATAGATTTGAGTTTTGGGTTTTGCTCTTGTGGGTGATTTAGATCAAATTTGTGCAGTGGTATAGCTTGCTATGATAGTGTGGACCCATCCAAGGTCACATAGATCATCTAGGTATCATGAGCAATAGTAGATCGAGATTTTTTATTTTTGCCTGGTTTTGATGCACCCTTCACTCAAATGGAAAAATATCACAACTTTAGCAATGATTCTCTCGATTGTTGATTGGAATAGGCTTATTACATCCTAAAGAGGGTGCATGCCAAGTTTCAAGTCATTTGGACCAACAGATCGAAAGTTATATCAATTTTTTATTCTGAAATCATTTTGATTTTACCATTCCTGTGTTGATTTTACTGTAGCAGTACTACCGATTTTATTGTTGCAATACTACCAATTTTACTATAGCGGTACTATCAATTTTGTTCAGTTTCATTTAGATTTTTTATGTGGGTGATTAGACTCTGAACTTCATAACTTCTCATAGCTATTAGAGTGGGGAACTTAGAGTCATACTTCTGCCTTGAGAAAAGATATGAAAAAATCTTGTAATCTTGTTGACTCCTATTCACCTCTCCCCCCTCTAGTCACCATCTTTGATTCTACACCCCTACCCCTGACTGGAGACCATGGCTGTGAAGGCAACATCCCCTCACATGATAGTCTAGATCTCTCTATCCTGGATTTGCTACAATAGTCGTGTCATATACGCTATAGGCTATCGACGAACAAACTTATCTCTAAGTTATGTAACAGATAACTACACAAATAAAAACATGTACACACACATATATCTTAACCCGTACTCAACAGATTGAGATTGTGTTGCAGTCGATGAAACGAGTTGATTGGCAAAGCTTTTGTAAATGTATTAGCAACCTGATCAAAAGAGGAGATGAACATGACATCCAAGGCTTGTGGCACAACTCGAACAAAATGAATGCTAACCTCGAGATGTTTTTGCGTGCATGAAAAAACTGGGTATCACATCATAATGTTGGAGCACGAGTTGGTACTATGATCGCATACATGATCTTGGTATCATAGCGTATATATACACTTGTTCTATAAATATTTTAGTCTTTCCAAACTTCCTACTAAAGCCCCAACCCTAATCTCCAGCAGTAGCTCTTGTCTCCCTCCACCCCGCCGCCACCACCCATAGCCTCGCTAGTGCTAGCAAGGCCAGCCTTCCAGCAGCCACCGCAGTTGTTGCTGCCCTTGATGACTCCTCGTTCACTGCCGTGCAACCACTACTCACCTCTTCATCTACCATTGCCGCCCACCGCCTCCTAACCTCTCTATTTCTTGCTACCTTACTGCCTTCCATCGTCAACCGTCCTCCACCAGCTTGTGGCTGGCGGCGTAGCTGCCATCCCTCGCCAGTCCTCCTTCCGCCCTGGTCTCCCTCTAAGTTCAGGTGCTCCGATGAATCCTGAACCCTAACCCAACAATAGCAAGAGACAACGGTGCTAGAGAAGAGGAGGAGGACGAGCTCATCGGAGCATGAATCTACAAGTAAATCACAAAGGTTCAAAATTCAAATGATATGCACAAAAATAATCACGTGACAGATTTCTTGCAATTTTGGGAACAAATTTCATTCAAAATATGGAACAATTCAATCCAATTACCTAAGAAAAGTCAAACCATCCCTCAGAATATTTTTATCCAACCTTTGAAACATTTTAATTCAAAGCATGGAATAAATTGATCTAATTACCTAGCAAAATTTTGGTCCAATCCTTGAAACATTTCTATCCAACCTTCGCAACAATTTCATGCAAAGTCTGGAACAATTCCATTCAAAGCATGCAAGACTTTGATTTTATTACCTAGGAAAAAGTGGATCTAACATGCGTAGTAGAAGACCTCTCACATTTACTCACCACCGCTGTTGGCGCGTGTCTCATGATCTTGTCCCCAGCAGGTGCCATCATGGTGTGTTAGTTTCGATTAAATCACAGTGATGAGGGTACATACAACTAGATAGGAGGAAGGCATGGGATATCTCTACTCATTGGCAAATGGCCGATGGGTTTTATTTGGGGATCTAGTCTAGGCACAATGTTAGCATTGTGCATTAGTTTTATCTATCTAGACGTTCGATCCGGATGCTAGGATCGTATGCTCGGGACTGTCATTGAATCCTCAGCTCAACAACTCATCTTGGTCATCCGATTTGGATAACCAGTTGTGCAACAAATTTTTAATGAATCACAACAATGAAATAATGAATGTGCAACAAAAATCTACACTGGTGCAACAAACAAAATATAAACACACCCCAAGTGAGGAACAAAAAGAGAACACTGCTGCAACAAATCATGAAAACTATTTAAACAAAAATCAACTCCTATTGCAACAATAAAAATTTGATTGCAAACAATTGCAACAATTGGATAGAATTACTGAAACACTCAAAAAGAATCATCACAACATCTAAACTCACCTATTGCAACATCAAGCTAGGCGTGAGCGTCTGGCCTATTGTGCAGTGAATCGACATCCTCGATTGCACGGAAGGCATCTCGGCCCTCTTGTGTGTAATATCCCGATTTTCAAAGTTTATTTCAAATTTTTTGAAGAAAATTCACCATTTCAATTTTTTTGAATTTAATACATGATTAGATTAAATTTTTAGTAATTAAAAGGATTTAATATGAATAAATTAAATATTACCATTTACTAAAAATATTTCATTTAGATTCCTTGTGTCCCAAGGATTGTTTTAGAATTTTCTGTGAATGTTTTGGATTTATTTGCTATTTTTTTAGGGTTCTTTTGATTTTATTTGAATTTCTAAAAATAAGAAAATCCTCAAAAATCCTAAAACTGTAACAGGTTGAACCCATTACTGTTCATCCCCGCTCATTCATCCTCAATCGTTGGATCTCCTCGGAGCCACGTGTCGGCCATCTGGCCTGAGCATCCCTCCGATCGTCCGATTCTCTTTTGAACATGTGTCAGCTATCCAAGCTATCGAGTACTGTTCATCTGTGCTTTCTGCTGTCGCCATCTGATCGATTGCTTTTATATGTGTCATCCATCTGCCATCTTGGCTACTATTCTTCGTCTTCGTGACACCACTGCCATCTCCAAATGTGAACTCCGCCATCGCCGCTTACCCGTGTTCGCCACAGACTCAGAACCGTACTCGAGTCGACCTCTCTTAGCGTCTGCTACATAAATAGCTGTCACCACTTCATTCTTCACACCCTCGCAGCCGCTTTGCCAAGCTCTGTCGTGTGCCACCATCCTCGCTGGAGTTCTTGTCATCGCCGAGACCGCCGAGCGTTGCCGTCTCTTGGGTCATCTTCTCCGACGCCGTTGCTCACTCGCTGCCGATCACTTCAGCCATCTCCGTCTCGCCACCAATGAGTCCCCATAGTTGGTGAGCTCCGCCGCTTCCCCATCGGCCAGCTGTGTTACCCGAGCTGTCGCCCGCCTCTTCGGTCACTGCGCCCACCATCCGGTTGAACGAAGCAACGCTTTGAACTACGTGCCGATTGATGTCATATCGCACCACACTCGTGCGTCACTTCATATTCTCAATGAACCGAGTCCACGGTGCACCAAGAGGCTGACGCATGGGTCTCACCTGTCAGCTGTGACTGGTTTGTAGACCCGTGCACCGATTAAGCCGAGTCAGGTGCCATGTCTACCCTAGCCTGATGCGTCACCATGTGTCATGCCACGTGTGTGCCATGTCAGCTCCCGAGCTGACCTGAGTGCATGTTAGCGTGCCACATCAGCCCTAGATACCACCTATTAGCTACGTGTCTGCCACATCACCGCCACATCAACCCTAGCCCCACATCAGCAAGCCCAGTCGCCCATTCACTGTTCCATATGCCAAGTTCACCGTAGACCAGCCTTTTCATACACCGAGTTTACAACACATTAACCTTTTTTAATTTTCAATATTTTCCTTTAGATTTAATTTTTCAAGAGCTCATTCTCCTCCGTCCTAACTCTGATTGATCCCGTTCTATTTCTAACTTCATTTAAAATTGATCTCTATCTTTTGATTTTAGTTTTAAGTTTTTGGAATTCATTTGATTTTATTTTGTGCCTTATTCGTTTTCTCTCCATTAAATCGCATCTTTGAAGGAGTGGGAGCACCACCGAGGATCTAGAATTCATAACTTAGTAAGGCCAAGGTAAGTCATATCCTTTGATCATGTTGAACCTAATTTTCAATATATTATTTATTTATTTTATGTTAGGTTATCATGCATTGCTATTTTATTACAAACCTTCGTGCCTACTAGTTATTGTCCAATTTGATTAATTTCTCACTTGATAATTTAAATGCCATGATTTCATTATTACCATAGAATGAAAAGTTATTTAGTGATTCTATACTAATTGTCACATGGGTTGTGTGTTTAATTTGCTTAGTAATACTTATAGACACGTTAGGTTCATCATCACATATGGTTAAATAATTAATTCAACTGAATGAGGTATTGAACCGTGGTTGGTGCCACAATTATAAAATTTATGTGCCATGACGTTGGTGTGTCATTGGCGTTGGTTATACAAAATTTACCTAAGTATTCAAAATCTTTACTCTAATAACTATGAGAGTCATCAAGTTTAGATTACACCTCCTAAACAAAACTTATATAGATTTGAGACCAATAGATGCAATGACTTGGTTTTAGCTGCCCAACTGGTATTACTGCCAAAGAAAGGCATGTATGACTGCTGGTATGACCACCAAAGTGAGGCTGCTCCCCTATTTACAAGCACAAATCCCTCAAGATAAAAACCCAAATTAGAGAATCTTGATCAAACCTTGTCCAAATTCTACCAAAATTGGTATGGACCTTTGTAAGGATGTTAGGAACCAAATCAAATAAAGAAACATGAGGTTCTTGGATTTGATTACATCCAATTGAAGAAATCTTGATCTAGGTCATAAGAACACACCAAACTTTAAAACTCAAATTAGCTCTTACTCGTGAGGATCTAAATCATAAGAACTTCTAGATCATCTCTCATGTGTCCTAGCAAGGTAATCCAAGAATAGGTTTGGGCTAGAAAGACCACAATCATAGAATCATAAACCTTAATCAAGAAAGACAAAAACTAAGCAAGATCTTAATTCTTGCTATAGGAGTGATCTAGATGGACAAAAATTAATCCCAAGGATCTACTAGTACCTCTTACACATCATAGATCACAGCAAAATCAAGAGAAGTATGAAAAGAACCAAATCACCACAAGCAAGATCAAAAACACAAGTAAATAGAGAAAAAGCACAAGATTGCAAGAGCTTGATCTATTGCATGAAGATAAATGATTCATTATAGCTTGCTAGTTACAAAGGGCACTCCACAAGCTCCACTCTTATTCACACCATAAAGGAGAGGAGGAACTAGCTTAAGCCTAAATTATTTCCTATTTCCTTGATAACCCTAGCTCTCCTCCCTCTTCTTCATATAGCCAAGCCAGCCGTCTTAGTAGGTCTGAACCCACTAAGTATTTGGGAAAACCCATTAAACCCACAATACTGGGGTTTTCACTTGCACACACATTTTTCAAAATGCTTACAAGGATCAACCCACTCACACTCGAGTGTTTGATCCACTCCACACACATGACCCTAGCCTAACTCTAAACCACTTCCCTTGTGCCTCACTGCGCCACTGTTTTGGTGTAGACCTCAAGTTTGGTTTTGGGCATTTTTCCACAATGCTCCCGATGAAGCTTCTAAGCATCTTCCCTTGACTATGTCTTCTTGTCATGCAAGCCACTATGCATGCCATGCATAGGTTAATCAATGGCTTTCCTCCCATTGGTAAGTCTCTTCTATTTTTGGCTCCCATTGGAACACACCTCACTCAAACTATTGAAGCCACTTGATCCAACCTGTTGCTTGAACCTTCCCTCGAACGCATTCCTTGACTTTACCGTATGCCATGCTCGAGCCAACTATCCCACACAACCTCCTTGACCGTTCTGCACCTCGATCCACCTTGACCAAATTTCGGTCATCTGTTGTTGACCATAGTTACCTCTAAGCTTTTTTGCATATCTAAAGACAAAAAAATCATTTTTTGGCATAAATTTTTCACAACTTGACCCACGTTAACATAAACATGCAACACAATGCAACCATGACTAGAGTTCCAGGATCATTCCATGTTAAAATCTCTCATAATTTCCAATTGTTAGAACCAACTCGCACCAACCGATTTGATCGTACTTCCATGGCACCAATCATTCCACCATCCACTGGCCGATCTGATTAGCCCCAAACCAACTTAACCCTTTCCCAGTAATAGTGAAGTGGTATGACCGCTTGCGCATGGCCAGTATTACCGCTCTTATAGTACTACCATACAAGGCCCAGTCATACCGTTCTTCGATAGTACTGCAATTTTGTACCGATACTACCAGTCTTGGCCATAGCCAAAACACTAAAAAACAACCCTCTCTATAAAATAGCTACCACCATCTAGATATTGGCCATATCACACATGCGGTACTACTGCTGATGCCAAGCTAGTACTATCATCATTATCAGGTCAGTACTACCGCTTGAAGCCTGACAGCAACCTGAATTTTCAAAAATTGCAAAACCTTATATTCAACTCAACCCAAATGCTAACTGTTCATCATAAATTGACCTAGACGTTCCCACATGATCTCTCACAAAACTTAAATAAGTCAATTTAAATATCAAAGAATGCATATAAACATAAACTTTATTAATGATAAAGAGTGTGCTACACATAATATTTGCGAAGGTGTTCAATGTTCCAAGCATTGGAAAGGATTCCGTCCATCTTCCAGAGCATGTTGAATAGATCCTAGTCGGGTAATAGATATAACAGTGAAAACTAGACCTTCCCATTTGGAAGACAAGTTGTTCAAATTTGACTTATTCTGTATTTTTCTAAGAAACAAATCGGCCACATGAAATGTATGTGGTTGAGCTCTTCCATTGGAATATCTTCATTGCCCTTGTAAATAGACCACCGACCTGATGAGTACTTGATCTCATTTTTCTTCAATTTGGTGCATGTCGTCTTCACACTACTTGGCTTGATTGACTTTATCATGGAGGTCCATACGTGTTGATCCTACATGAATTTCATTAGGTAACACAGCTTCTACTCTATAGACCAACTGAAAAGGTGCATCACCAGTTGCTCTACTAGTCGTAGTGTGTAAAAACCCAAAGCACTGAATAGAGCTCTTCTACCCAAGCCCCCGAGCGTACTTTGAGATGACGAAAGACTCATTCTTTCGTGCCTTGTGTGATTTGGCCATTAGCATGTTCAATTTCTCCATTGATTTTGAGGATGAACAACAGAAGCAAAACAAATCTTTATGCTTATTTCATCACTGAAATCTTGAAACAAACCACTTATAAATTGTGATCCATTGTCAGTAATAAGCCTACTATGTAATCCAAAATGTGTGACCACATTCTTCATAAAGAATTTTTTTCACCTCTGATGCCATAATTGTTGTAATAGGCACAACTTCAATCCATTTTGTGAATGTATCAATAGCCACAAATAACAATTTGTACCCATTAGTTGCCCGTGGTAGGGGTCCAACTACATCAATTCCCCTTGTCAAAAACGACCATGATAATGGTATTGTATGTAATTGATTGGCTAGTTGGTGGACCTGGCAAGCATGAAATTGACATTGCTCACAGGTCTTTACAATGTGCATTGTGTCTTGTAGCATGGTGTGCCAATATTAACCTTGTCAGAAAGCTTTACCCACTAGTGTCCTATATGAAGCATGTGCTCCACACAAAGCCCCCATGTATTTCATTACTAGTAAAGTGCTCATGCGTTGCAACGGAAAACCAAATAACAGTGATGCATAATGTACATAGAAATAGAAATTGTACATCAATAAAAGATTTGCCATAGCTTTCTGATTAGCACAGATTTAGTAACATCTGACGGGATTATAATATAAAAGAATTACTCACCTCCAGTACGCTATCGATTTCATTTTGAATCCTCCAATTCAAAGAATCTACAAGCTACATAAACAGATATATTTGTAACTAATTAAGCGACCAATAACTTCAGGAATTCTCTTTTCAGTATTGAACAAGATAATAACAAAGATTACCATTTTATGAGCCTTAGATATGTTCCACTCTCTGGCCTTAAGGAAGCGCAGCAATGTTTCTTTAGGATAGCCCTGGTGAACATTCTGAAAAAAAGAGATGTTTAGAATCTTTTATTGATTCAGGAGCCATTTTCACTTTACAAGTCACATATTAAGATGAATGGCCAAACAATCACATTGCATCAAATACCATCCAAGCGAAGGAATTCAAAATTAGCAATCAAAACATTAATTTTAAAAGGTAGACAATTATGTGTAGATTGTATAGACAAAACATGTAAGTACATAATATGGGTGCAGGGTAGGTTATACTGAGCGGCATCTGCTGGTTATGATATTGATTATACTATCTTCTTGGCGGATCTCTCTGAGTGTTGCTGCAATTCTATCAATAAAAAGTATGAACCTTTGAAAGAAGCACACATCGAAGCAAATGCAGGACTCAAACCTCCAGAGAATCGACCAATTGAAAGTCATCAACCCTTATTTTCCCCTTGCTCGTGTACCACCAAAGCCTCACTGGAAATGTTCATATATAAGATACACAATAAACTAATGTATAACTAATGTATAAGCCATCCAATTGTATATAAAAAAAGCAGCGAGAGAATAAACTGTCCATATATATTAGATACACCTCAAAAAGCAACTATCATTTTTAAGCACACCTCGATCATATTTCATATCAAAGGAACATGGAAAAGTCAAGCAATCACAAAACACCTATACCGGATATCTTCTTTACACAACAGGATATCGATTCAAAGCACAAAAGATGAAGAAACATTACATGTTGAAGCAGTACGGCACTTGACATCCCGCAAAGATAACACCTCACCGTTAGAACCCACGAGTATATTGATCGTCACACATACAAAGAGCAATTCCAAATTTTAGCATAATGAAACAATGAAATCATGGAGCTATTGCAGTCCACCAGCTAGACAATAGATGCACAAGCAACATAACCAAGACAAACTACCTAGCAACTTCCCTAAAAATGTGAGCCTGTCACTTAGTTCCACCGGACCATTCAGGAAGAGCGGTGATTTCTTGGATCCACATAAATGATTCCAATCACAGCATAAGATTTTCTTCCCCACAAATTTGTACTACCATAAAGCTTTGCTTTCCAGGCCAACTCGATTTTAATCGCTCCCACAACCTGGCAACGCTGGCACCATACAAGCTCACCTATCGAGAATTCGACAGAACTAACGCCTGCTTCAAGATTAATCACAACCACAACTACGGTCCACCACATAACTAACCGTGAGCCGGTGATCATTGGCGCAATCCTTCGATAGTGATGCCTCCATCCTCAAAGACAACTCAAAATAACACAGAGATCTCAAGCATCAAAATGGTGCATGCGGTACCTACCACCTTTGCATATGACGAGGCACCGCATCTACGATGAGTACCACTACACGAGCATACACATGCGCATCATTCCAAACAAAGAGAACAAATCTGAGGCAAAGATTTCAAGAGGGTTACCATGAAGAAGGAGTTGGGGGACTGGACAAGGCGCTTCTTCTTGTGCTTGAGCTTCTCGAGCTCCGCTGGCGGGTTCAGCAGGTCGATGTCGTTCTGGAGCACCTGCACCACCACCACCACCACCCGCAAGAAAAAAATTCACACAGATCAGAACCCCAAATCCAACAACAATCCAGACACATGCGAGTCTTTCTCAGATATCAGAACACTTCAGATAATATGAGCATTGCATGATCAGGACTGCTGCTAACACTTCAGACACATGCGAATCGAATATGACACAGGCACATAGCACATAAGCATGTCATTATATCAACAACTATATTAAACAATAAATCTAATGCAAACTAACAATTTCAGCAAATAGTTTTGCAACCTTGTAGAAACATAACAATTTCAACAATTTCACTGGTCTTGGCTGAGCTCAGTTGGTTCACCTTCACGGCGAGCGGATCCTTACGCAAATCACCACGACACAACAACACAAGCGCACGATTCATTTGTAATTTCAGCGTGTGAAGACTCGCCCGGATCAAGAACCAACCCAACCTGAAGGAAGTGCGCGAGAGACGGGAGAGCGAGAAGGAGAAGAAAAAGGCGGGACCTTGTGGAAGTCGGCGGGAGCGGCGCCGGAGAGGTAGAACCGCGCGGCGCGCCAGTGAGTAGGCGAGGACGAGGAGGAGCACCGGTTGGGCCGCCATGGGTGGGGTGGGGATCACCACTTGAAGGACGAAGCGCGCCCATGGCGGCGTCGGCGAGTCGGTCCTCAGTGCCGCACCTCCCGCGAACACCACCAACGGGAAGGTCTCGATCGTCTTGAGCACCGCTTCGGCTCCTCCGGCTCGGGTACTCGGGAGTTGCAACGCCTTCTTCGTCTTCCGGTTGTCCATCGTTCACCTCCGTCGCCGCCCGGCTTCTTATCCGGCGCCACCGTCGGGAACGAAGTCTTGGCCGCGGAGGGGGGAGGATGCGCGCGGAGGAGGGAGAGGGATGGGGGGTAGGAGGCGGCGGTGCGGGGGACGGAGAGGGGGAGGAGGCGGCGCGTGGGGTTGGGGAGGAGGGGAGGAGGCGCCCGGGGGGCTGGAGGTGGAGGCGGCGGCGCTTGGGAGGGAGGAGGGGAGGAGGCGGCGCCGGGGTGGGAGGAGGGGAGGAGGCGGGCGCGGGTGGGAGGGGAGGAGGCGGGGCGGCGGAGGAGAGCGAGGCGGCGCGCTGGGTGGGAGGGAAGGAGGCGGGGGGCGACGGAGGGAGAGCGAGGCGGCGGGGGGAGAGCGAGGGGGAGGCGGGGGCAGGCAGCGGCGCGGGGTAGGGAGGGGGAGGAGCGCGGGCGCGGGGGGAGAGCGAGGGGAGCGTGGGGCGGTGGGAGGAAGAGCGAGGAGGAGCCGTGGGGGCGGCGGGGGGAAGAGCGAGAGGTAGGCGTGGGGGCGGAGGGGTGATGTTGGGATTTTAGAGTTTAATCAGATCGTGTGGCTGAGAAGAGAGGAGAAAGATCGAATGGTTAAGAAGTGAGGGAGGGTGGACGTGACGGCAACCACCAACTCCTTCTTTTTAAATAGTAAAGATAAGTAGTTTTTTCCCATCTTCTTAGGATATACAATGCATTAGAACACTATGTGCTCTTTTTTTTGTACAAGTCATTGTCGACTAGTTTGTACATGCGCACCTTTTGAATTAATTTGTCTTTTTCATGTGTATCCTCGGGCACTGTCCCATGCGCTAGGAAGATTTTAAATGGTTGAACCCAAACTGCACCATGCTCAAGTATAGTGACTCTTGAAGTGGTCAGCTGATACTCTATGGATGTATTTATAGAGGGTTTAGACACATATTCAAGAAAAACACATGGTAGAACAGGTGATTGTGAGGAACCCAATTTGGATAATTGGTTGGCTAGGGTATTATCTTTTTGCGGAATATATTCAACTTCAAAACCATTGAATATTTTTCCAATTTTCTCACTTCATCAAGTAAGTGTGCCATTGTATCGTTAAAACATTGATATTACTTACCAACCTAGTTTACGACTAATTACAAACCACCTTTCACTAAAAGTCGATGGACTCTAAGGGATTTAGTTTCTTGGAGCCTAGCTTAAAGACCTTCATACTCTGCCATGTTATTTGCAGCAGGGAATTATATTTGGATTACGTTTTTTAACTGGTCACCTTGTGGAGTGACCGGTACTATACCAACCCCCAAGCCTTTAAGTTCTAGAGAACCATCAAAATATAATATCCAGTGGTCATCTAAGTTGGATTCATTATGTTCCTTTGGTTCAGAATTAGTCCATTCAAAGATAAAATCTTTCAAAACATGAGATTTAATTTATGTCCAAGCAACTAAATGGATATAAAATGACCCATGTTCTGCTGCCGACTTTGCAATACGACCAATTGCCTCTTGATTATGAAGGATACTTCTTGAGGCAAGGGACGAAGTTACTATAATCTTATGTTATTAAAAATAATGTCTAAGTTTACAAGAAGACATTAATAGAGCATAAAGTAATTTTTGGACTTATGTAATAAATAGGATTTTGTACATTATCTCGTTTTGCGACAAGTACCACGCTGACCACGTTAAGTGTGGCAACCAAATATACCAACAAAGGCTCTCCTGGTAGGGTGATACCACTGTGGGTGGGCTTGCCAAATAATCTTTAGTGTCTGTTCTTTTTGGCTGTGGCGGATGGTTTTTGGCTGCGGCTGATGGCTTTTTGGCTGTTTGCGACAGAGATTGCGGAAAGAGAGATACTCGCTTGCGATTTTTGATGGTACAGATATTAGTTTTTTAACGTGTACTACAATTAACTTGTAGACTCTATCTTAAAAAAATACTCCGTTTAAAAGTTAGTTACTGTAGCAAAAGTCAAAAGCGGCTTTTAGAAGCGCAAAGAATTAGTGTCTTCAAAGGTTATATTTGCTTCATCCGACCAGTGGAATTTATCATGTTTACGAGTTACTTTAAAGAAAGGTAATTCGCATTCACCTGAACGAGAAATGAAATCACCAAGTGCCACCATTCGACCAATTAATCCTTGGGCCTCCTTCACAGTAGAACGTGGTCGTACTGACTCAATGGCTCGGATTTTTTTGATTAACTTCAATTCCATGAGAACAAACAAGTAACTTTCCAAAAGAAACACCATAAGTATACTTTTCTGGATACAACTTGATCCCATGTTTATTCAAATTATTAAATATTTTTGCCAAATTAGACAAATCATCAAAGATTTTTGTGCACTTTACAATGAGATCATCTACCTAAGCTTCTAGATTATGCCGTGTCTGGTCTACGAAGGTCTTCTGCATCAAACGCTGGTACGTAGCTCCAGCATTATTATTTAGTCCAAATGGCATCTTGGCGTAGCAGTGGACATCGAATGAGGTGATGAAGGCAGTCTTATCTTCTCTTGCCATACTTATTTGATGATAACCTGAGAAAGCATCCAGCAAACCCATCAATTCACATCCCACGGTTAAGTCAATCAGTTAGTCAATACAGGGTAAATAGAAATCATCCTTAGGACAGACAGTATTTAAACTAGTAAAATCAATGCACATGCACCACTTACCATTAGCTTTCTTGACCATGACCAAGTTTGCAAGCCAATCTAGGTTGTTGACTTCATGAATGAAACCAACATCTAAGAGTTTGTGCAACTCTTGTCTGATGGCTTCTTGCCGATCGGGAGCGAAACACTATAGTTTCTGCTTTACTGGTCTCTTGTCAGGCCGTATGGCTAGCCTGTACTCGATTACCTCCCGTAAGATGTCGGGCATATCAGATGGTTTCCATGCAAACACATCTGTGTTTGCTCAGAGGAAGGCAATGAGCTTGATTTCCTATTTCTCTTCCATTCCCAACCCAAGCCACACTGTCTTGGACTAGTCATTGGTGTTGAGTGGCACTTGCCTCACTTCTTCATTGGACTGGAGTTGCTTTCACTGTTTTAGTCATGCTCGGCTTCTCAGCCTTACTCGTGTTTTCCCTTCATTAGAATCTCTTAATTGTATTTGATCAACAATCTCTAAAGATTTACAATCAAAATTAAGTGTAGTAGATTGATTACCTTGCACGGAGATGACACCTTTTGGACTAGGAATTTTGATACTCTGGTGAGTAACTCAAAATCCACAATTTCAAAGTGATTCATTCTATTCTAAAATTGCAAGAATCTCCGAATGTTATTGGCAATACTATCTGATCAATAGGTGTTATGGATGGACTAGGTACTATTCCAAAGAAAGGATTTGTAACTGGTCTTATCTTCAACTAAGGTATTCTTCAACATCGGAGTAGCAATCAGCCATGTCGAATAACTCTGACACGGTTCTTGGCGGTGGATGTTTAGGTCTTCAGTGAACCTCTTGTAACATATAATCTGTTTAAATGCTCGAATTATAAAGTCATTAGTAATGTTAGGAATGGTATTACGCACCTCTACGAATCTCTTAACAAATTATGCAAGTTTTTGCTAGAAGTTAGTCGATGATGATGCAAATCATCTTCTTTTCTAGGTTTAGTGTAACAACTTTTAAAATTGGTTAAAATAGCATGGCAAAGGTTTTTCCCAACTATAAATTGAACTTTTTGGTTGGTTAAACAACCATGTACGAGTAGAGCCCTTCAATATAGTAGGTAAGTAATTTGTCATTACCTTTTTGTCACCGCCCACAGCTTGGATGGCGGTAGTATAGATCTAGAGGAATTCTAAAGGATTCTGAGTCCCATCAAAGCTCTCCAGGTGACCTGGCTTGAATTTCTTTAGCCAGACCACCTCTCTCAAACCAGGGCAAGAATGCCTTGCATCATGTGTATGGTCCAAGATGTTGTCGTACATTAGGATTTTCATCATGATTATCAAGAGAACGTAGTTGACGATGACCAGTTATGCCGTGATTAGTACGCTCACATGTGCTAATCCTGTCTAACACATTCTGTCAAGGCGGATTCATTGCATGACAAGGTTGGTTGTCACTATCACGATGACGACTCCCGAAGACAGAATGTTCTACTCTCGACCCCGTTTAGGACCTTGACAATTGTGAAAGACTTCGTACTTCTACAGCAGCCCATGAACGAATGACCAAGAGTTCCTATTCATTGTTTTCTCCCGTCTGGTGGTTGAGGATCACAGTTGATAGTATGCGAACAAGATCCACTAGGGTTTCAACATGTGAAGGAGACAGTATGTGTCAAGATCTCTTGCTTATATCCTTGTGACGACCTGAAGCGTTGTTGGTGAACGTAGTTAAGGGCGATCTTCGCCTACGTTAGTGTTGGTCCTCTGGACGTCCCTGATACATCGTGGAGGGATTGAAATCCGCTGGTTCTTTCTGGGACGACAGTACATTGTTTTTTTTTTTGCCTGTTAGTACTCAGTACCATACCCATACTGTAATACCGGACCAAACTGACAGATAGGCACAAACCAAGAACCGATAGAAAGCTGAGCCATTTGGGGGAGAAACTCTGGAAGGCGTCTTGTTTAAGATTGCATGGCGTTTGGGGTCTCGGAGGTGGCTTCCTATGATTAGCTAAAACATGACCAGGCGCAATATGGCACTCTGGTTCAACCACCACCACCATAGCAGTCATCACTCATCACAGATTGAGAATTAACCCTGCATCAGAGATCAACTAGATACTCATTACAAGTTACAACCATAGCATCAGGAGTCGAGGCTCAGAACACCAAAAGACTGGAGAGTTATCCAGCATTTGCTTGCAATGCATCTCCACAGTAAACATACAGAGATGCAAGAGGACAAGCAGAGATGCAGCAGCATCCAGCAACAGCCACATAAGAAAAGGGCAACTCTTGTTGAATCCACAAATAAATAAGAGTCGCACATTTGATAGAGCTGCGCACACGATATCAATAAGATACCGCCACTTAAGTAATCCGGTACTGGAATAGTTCATCCCAATGCAAGCTAATAATTGAACAGTACAAATGAATAGAAACCAACACATCTTGTAATAGTTTACAAGACAAGCAATGTTTTGGAGCAAATCATAACTGCCTAAACAAACCAGTAGATAGGTGAGCTACAGTTGTTTGATACATCGCTGGAAACTTTGTACAGAGAAACTGAGATACCAAAACCTCTACTAGATGGGCCTCTTTGTACAAGGAGACTCTTAATATACAGTCATGGCATACTACTTGAAGATCGACTCCTATAATTAAAATATCAAAAGATCAATTGTGGTACACTCCACTGACGCATTCACTCATCAAGTCCGAGATACATTTCAAACAGCACATCGTTAGATTATACATGTTACCTCAACAAGTGGATGCACAGACCAACCTGATTAGAGATAAATGATACAAGTATGTGGCTGAGAAGTACAATTATAGCCATAAAGTCGAAAATAGACCAGGACAACGGCAGACAAATGATGGACGTTAAGAGCAAATTAGCGCTTTGCTTGCCGGGTTATCCTTGATTTGCCCTTCTCAATTGGAAATTTCCAGATGATATCATCTAATTTGCTGCAGTAATTATTTACAAACTGCAACACAAGCAAAAGAAGATTTGCAGAGTTAGCTGTGCATGTCCCAGCAAAATCAACAGCAATTGAACAGATCAATTTATGTTTTGCATTTTACAATTTTCACAAAGATAATCTGTGCAGCAAGCAGCTACGTCCAACAACCATAAGCATTACATAGTTAGTAAACTTGTCCCTACTTAAACTTTTCATTACGCATGACCATTAGGTGATTAGTGTTAAAGAGATAGACTTGTATTAGGTTATAGAATTTGTATTCTATTCCATATATGTCTTATCTCTATATGGCATATCCCCATGTACTCTCTCCTATATATATATAACCCTTTGGGTCTCATATCAATACACACACAATATTCATAACATGGTATCAGAGCTTAGATTTATACCTCTTAAACCCTAGCCTCTCCACACATCTTCGCTGCCGCTGCCCCCGGGAGGATCGATCTCTGCTCCCGAGGCGGCCTCTTCATCTTCGGTCACCCGGTCCTCTTCTTGGGCGGCGCCACTGCTCGGCTCTCAGTTGTCGAGGTCATCGATGTCATCCTCTCCCCCGGATCCGCATGGATCTAGGCTGGCTGACCTTCCCAACACTTCGGATTCACTCACCGCCGTCGGATCGTGCCACTCCTGCTCAAACTCGCCCGGATCAGGCAGATCCAAGCGGGTGGCCGTCTTCTCCCGCTGCCCTCTGCTTTATGGATGGACGACTTGGTGTTGCTCGGCGCCACTGCTCGGATCTGCCACTACCGCTCTTGGATCCGCCAGATCTGGCACAACACCGCCCCGGAAACCCACCGACGTTGGGCGGGCCACCGACGTCATAGCCCGCTCCCGAGCGGGTAGGCGCCACGACGCCGTTGTCTCATATCAATATACACACAATATTCACAACATGATATCAGAGCTTAAGTAAAACCCTAACCTCAATCTACTACTTCCGCTATTGCTGCCCTCGAGAGGATCGATCTCCGCTCCCGGGGGCGGCCCTTGTTGGGATCTGTCCATCACCGCTAGGATCCGACCGCGCGCCAGCACCCAAGATCAAGCACGTCCAAATGGCTAGACAGGAGGGTGCCCCCTTCCACCCCGAAGGCCACGAGCTCGTCGACCACTTCCTCCGCTGCAAGATCACCGACAAACTACTCGATGCCCGCTTCATCCACGACGCAGATGTCTACTCCGCCACCTCGGACCAGCTGGTAGATATCGCGCCTGCCCAAGGACGACGCCGGCGAGGTGCGCCGCGTCTCGCATCGGGCCGCAGGAGCTGACCATCGCGACGACGTGACCGCCGCCATGGCAGAAGGGGACCGGTCAAGGTGCCCCGCCAGAGACCCCTTCGCTCCTTCAGGGCTGTCATGTTGATCCCAACCGGCTCCACGAAGGAAGTGAACCAGATCTAATCTGGTGTATCAGTTAAATAGGTAAAAAGGAAGAAAAAAAACAACGTTGATGATGCGCGGCGTCCTCGTCGTCCACTTTAGTATCTGCAGCACCACCACCATGGCGTTCTTCTTCCGTTGTCTTCAACGCTACCCTAGCCACCGCCGCCGCTGCCCAGGCCGTCGTTGTCTCCTCTTGACCGCCCGAGCGAGGCTCCCGCGAGAAGCTACGCGCCAAGACCCGGCTCTGCGACACGCTCCCGATCCGCTCGGTGCTCCAAATCCGCTCGGTTCGCCAGGTCTTGATTCGACATTATTTTTCAAGAACTGCACGCTACGACGATATTATCAAGACTTAGACTTCGGATTTTACTATTTTAGTAACAACTCTTTTCAAATGCAATGCTATTGCATACGTCTTGCATTTGAAGAGAGGTGTTAAGGAGATAGAGTTGTTTAGGTTATAGAGTTTGTATTCTATTCTATATATGCCTTCTCTATATGGTATATCCCTTGTACTCTTTTATATATATAGCCTCTTGACCCTCATATCAATATACACAATATTTATAACAATTAGGACCTTCATGTTTTACGCTAGAATGTTGCATACTTCATAGTATCATCTTAAAGTTGTCAAGCACATACCCAAATAGAAAATAAGGCAACAAATAAATAGTACAGTCCATGCGAGTAGACAGGTATGTTCCACATCACTGGTACTAGTACTATACCAAAAACAAATTCATGAGTCTTTGAAAAGCTCTTTGTGATTACAACATTGTAAACACTTTTCCTGCTTTATAACACTAGACAATCTACAGCCTAGATGTACCAGTCGCATTGAGCTATATATGATGTATCAGTTGCAGGCATATGAAAAACAGAATGATACAAGTGTGAAAGAACACCTCTGACCTTGTTATACTCCGAAGCATCTCCAACTGCTCTCTGTAGTTCCACCATGAAGATTGATGGGGCAACTTCAAAAATCTGAAACCAGAGAAAAATCAGGAGGAAAAGGAATACGAGATTTCCACAACAGAAAGCAATAAAACATGAGATATACTGGAGTACAAAGAGAGGGCAAGACTCACTTCAAGCATAATTGTGAGATGACTAGTCCTGTTGGCATTTAGACCTTCCACCCTCATCTGAATATATTAATAATGCAACTAGATATTAATAATGCAACTAGTGTTAAGATCTAAGGTCAGAAGATTTGTAATATCTGCATGACAGATGAAGTGCTAAGTTGTAGATCTGGGGACAATAAACCATACCTTGAAATTGCGAATGTGTGTCTTAAAACCCATAGATTGAGCAACAACTTCCATACTTGACAAGATAACATTTGCCGGTCTGCGTGATAAAAATCTACTTTGAAGCTTGTCATAGTCCTGTAGATCAAGGAATTATTCTGAGAAGAAAAACATAATAATCTATAAAACGAATTATGATTACAACAGATCAGGTTTATGGACATTAGCAGAGTATTGCCCAAACATATAGCAACAATTCTATCCTATGAGCATAATATGAATTATCACCCAGCTTAGACTGTTGGGCAGCAACACCATCGTTAACAAGTTTGCCGAAAACTATTGGTACTGTGATATCTTAATTCCATCACTTGGGACTATTTTCTTGCTTCTTTTCTAGTAAAAATGCGAACCTCTACTGGTATCCATAAGATACTAGCAGTTTTGAATTTCATTGCATATAGCCATAATGGAGATCTCAATTTCACACTGCTCTACAATTTCTACTGCTCGTTCTTGATGGTAATTCAGAATAGGAGACCTCATCATTATGAATGATACGATATGGTTACGATTGAATTACGTTGCATTTTTTCCCGGTCTATCCAAGCCATTACAGGTCTTACACTCATCCTGTTATATGGTTTCTATTGCTTTGTCTTGATGTAAATTAGGAGTGTGATGCCTCATCCTTACTAAGCATTTGTGTTCAACAGTGTTCTAAAAATCGGCAAAAATCGGTGCTAGGTGCCGCCTAGGCGCTCGGCACCGGCCGGCCGCCACGATTTCATTGAAATCGCTTCTCTAGGCAGGCGTCAAGGTACTGCTAGGCACAGGGGTGGGGGTTGATGGGAGCTGCAACGGAGGTAAGGGGAGGGAGGAGGACGAAGGCTAGGTGGAGATGGAGAGAGAGGAAGGGATGGTGGTAGGTGACTAGGGGTGGTAACAGGGTAGGGCTCTTGGGGGAGACCCCTGCAACCCCGACCCGATCCCCGCCAGCCCGCCCTGCCCCGCTAAGGCTATAGGGGGGAGATGGCCCCCAGTCCCCGCGGGGCCCAACCCCTACGTGGATCCCCACAGGGGGATAAAAAATAGGTTAAATATTTTTTTAAAAAAATAATATATTTATTAATTTATAATTATTTAGACAAACTTATTTTTTAAAAAATATGTAGCTTCAATATATATATTCTAACATATAGATTCAAGTTATAGTCAAATATACAAGAAAAGAATACAATCTCCCATATTAAAAAAACTATAATTTGTTATTTAAAAAGCATTTTTATGTTTACCGAGTCCCCATAGGGCCTCGCGGAGGAAGGGCGACCCCTGTCCCCACCCCGCTAGCATAGCGAAGCTCCGCCGCCCCAATGGGGATATTCCCCATAGGGCCCTACCCCCACGGAGGGAATTGCCACCCCTACCGCAAGTGTTGGCGATGCGGCGGCTCTAGCGCCGGCCGTGAAGAAGCGGCAGTGGCGGTTGTTGAGAAGTAGAGGTGAGCGGTGGTGTTGTAAGCAGAGGAAACGATCCCACAAACAAAGCAGGCTGAGTAGAAAAGAAAAAATGGGCCTACCTGGCCTAGCAAGTCATGTATTAGTGCGGATGGCCTAGGGTTCCACCAGTACCGCCTCCCGACTCAATTCCTCTCACTCTCAACAACGGACGCATGAGCCCCGATCAAATCAGCCTCGCCGCCAACCGAATCCACATTGTCCCTACCTTCCCTTCCATGGATTCCACCTCGGCACAAGAAAGCGCAGCGGCGGACTGCAAACAAGTGGGAGTGCGCCACCATCGACTCCATCTTGCTGCCGACCAAATCCACCTCTTCTATTCGCACTCTACCGCCGGCATCAACCTCCAAGCTCCCACTCTGCTAGTACTGCCCCTGCTCCCACTCCTCTACTCCCAGGCTGCTTGTCCCCTTGTGTGGTAGTCGGCCGCCTAGCCTACACCTAGGCAGCCTAGGCACTAGGCGCGGGTCTGCTGCTCGACTAGCACCTTGGTGAACAATGATCTTGAAGTTACTTCAGTTCAACAACTGTCAGGAATGACATAACAATCAGTCCTAGGATGCCGACCTATAACATCAAGAGGATACTGAACTCATATTCCTTGCTCTTGGTCAGATGGGCTAACACTGTCCACCTTTTCCTCCAATAATTTAAAGGTAATTTGGACCAAATGAGTTATAAATTGTGTTATGCCTACAATACAAGAGAGCAAAATTATAAATTATGCAATGCCTACAATACAAGAGTGCAAAATTATACAAACTGCAGCAATAAATAAGGTCTCCAATCATCGCCAACTAATTAAACAACATGTTCACTTTTACTAAAAATAAGCAGCCAGAATTACATGTACATATCACATTATTAAGTTGCATACACTAACCAGTTGTAACATCTTGTTTTTCTGTAATTTTTGAAGCCAGGATTTTAAAAACGAATTTTCTGGAATTTTCTGAATTTAATTCAAGCTTCAAATGAATTTTTAAAATTTTCAAAGATTTAATATGAATAAAATAAACATTAACATAAGCTGGAAATATTTTATTTGGATTCTTCAGGTCTCAAGGAATTTTCTGGTACTTTTGGTGAATTTTTGGGATTTATTTGCTATTTTCTAGAAATTCTAGAAGTTTATTTGAATTTCTGGAAATGAAAAAGAAAAGGGGGAAAATCCACTGCCGCCCGATCAACCTCCCCGCCACGCGTCACCCATCCTCGCGCTCGCCGCATGCCGTCGGTTTCCGCGCTCCATTTCTGCCGCTGCTTGCGATCCATTGCCGCCACGCGTCGCGCGTGATCGCGCAGGCGACGCTGTGGCGGCACCGGCCGCGTCCTCGCGCGCGCCCGCCTCTCCTCACCGCCGATCCGCGCGCATTGATCCCGCCGCCCGCCGCGCGCTACCCTAACCCTAACCCGATCGCGCTCGCGGCGATCATCGCCGTCGGTTGCGCCCACGCGTCTTAATCGGCCGTCAAACGCGTCGCGTTCGCTCCGAGCCGTACCAAATCGAACTCCTCGGTTCGCGTGTTTTTAACCGCGCTCGTCCTCGGTTCGCGTGCGCCTCGCCGAACCACGCCGCCACCTGGCCGATCTCGCCTCGACTCCGCGCGTCGCCGTCGAACCACGCCGCTGCGTCGTCGCCGAGTCCGCCTCGCCGCGACGCCCCCGGGCTATCGCGCCGCCGCCGTCCATTCGCCCGCCGGTGAGGCCTCGCCGCCGACTCCGTCCTCGCGTCGCCTCTCTCGTCGCCGCCTCGCACCGCGCGCCAGCGCGCGCGGCGCCCGCCTCGACCTCCGCGCCGCCGCCACCCGAGCACGCGCGACGCCTCGCGGCGCCTCGCGCGGCGCGCGCGTCGCCGATCCGCCCTCGCACCGAGCCACGCGCCGCCACCGCTGCGCCTCGCCTCGCCCGCGACGCGACGGCCGCGCCGCCACGCGTCGGCGATCCGCCGTCGCCGCGCGCGCGCGCTGCCTCCATCGCCGCCGTCGCCTCGGTCCGGATCGACGCCCAGATCTCGCCGCGTGTCGCCTCGCGGCCGTCGGATCCGCCGCCGCGCCGCCGCGCGCGTCGACCACAAGGCCACGTCGGCCTAGCCGGCGTGGCATCCCACGGTCATGCCACGTCGGCGCCACGTCGGTAGAGACCGCCCCACGGTGCCACGTGGCGGCCACGTCACCGCCACGTCGGCCTACCACGTCACCTTGCCACGTGGCGGCAAGATATGCCGCCACGTCGCCACTAGCGCGACGCGTCACCGCCGCCAGCGTCTGCCTTTGTTTCGTGGACCGAGTCCACGGTGGACCCGATTTCCGTGGCGCCGGTCCACAAAGACAAGAACTTTTCCGATTTTCCCGATTTAATTTAGGTTTAATTTTCCGAGAGCCCGTTCTCTTCCGTCCTAGCTCCGATTGACCCCGTTCTTTTTTCTAAATTCATCTAAAATCGAACTCTAGCTGTTGGTTCTAGTTTTGTGAATTTTGGAGTTCATTTGCTTATCATTTTATGTGTTTCTTTGGTTTGATCGTTTTCCTCTCGCTAGATTCGGATTAGGAGGAGCAAGGTTTCGCTTGAAGATCGAGTACCATTGAGCATAACCAAGGCAAGCCGTGTCCTTTGATCATGTTGAACCCAGCTTGCAGTCTATTATTTAATTAATTTGTTTTAAAGTACATCGCATCGCTATTTTTATTCAACCGTTGTAACTGGTAGTTATCGTCCCCTTTGAGTTTATCCCTCCTTGATATTTTGGGATGCCATGATGCCATTGTCACCATAGGTTGGGAAATTTACTAGTGATGCTAGATTATTTGTCACATGGGTTGATACGATTAGACTGCTTAACTGGCTTATATTTACGATTGATCTCATCATCACATGTTAATTATTAATTTGACTTAATGACATATGGAACTGTGGTTGGTGCCACGTGTATTAAAATTTGTGCCACGTGTATTTAAAGGGGGAGGTGCAGTTGCACTTCGGGGATGAGGTAGCCTCGCCCGGGTAATGTTAAGGACTTAACTTTGTGCGTCATTGATCTGAGGTTAATCGTGCAAACCACATGTCTATTATGGGATGGACCTGGTTGATTAATTTGTAATATCTCAATTCCAATTCGCCATCGTGATGAACATGGTTCTTGATTTCCATGTGGCGCAAGAGGTGTGATCACGAAACCTAGCGGGCGGTGGGTTGAGGTAGAGCATTGTAAAGGCCTTGTTGTGATTACCTTAAGCCTAGGCTAATCACATCGTGTGGGTACAGTTGTACAACCTCTGCAGAGTGTAAAACTATTCGAATAGCCGCGTCCTCGGTCATGGACACTGCTCGGGGATTTCACACGAGGGTTAGTGTTTCACTTATAACTTGGTGGTTTATGTTGGGAGTGGACAAGTAGTTCACTTTGGGTTTAGCTTGTGAATTGGTGTTCACAAGTGGTTCATATTTATTTCCTTTGATTATTTATTATTATTATTTTCAGTTAACTTTCGCTTTCAAGTTATTTATATTATTTTCATTGTGAAATGCTTTTGTACAAATTAACCATTCAGCCTTCCCTTGGTAAGCCTTGCATATTATATTGCATTCATTTGTTACAAACGACTTGCTGAGTACCAATGTACTCACGGCTTTACACCTATGTTGCTCAGTTGAGGAGAGAGTGCTACGGCAGGAGATTCCAGAAGGAGAGTACTACGGCGACTTCACGGATTGAAGCCGTTCTCCGCTCGATAGCTTTGTGGGCTTGTCGATTGGCCACTACGCTTTATTTTGGATTTCACGCTATTTTGTTAAGCCCTTGGCTAGAGATATTGTAAGCTTGGCCATAAGGTCATTACCTTTGATATTTTATCGATATTCGAGTTTTCCTTTATTATTATCGTGTGTATGACTGTGATGATATCTATATTTGACTGTGTACACTAGCGTGATCCTGGACTACTGCAGTTTACACAGAGAGACCGAATTTGCATATTCGGGTCTCGACACCAGTTCACCCAAAAACTTAAACTGATGAGAAAAAGTAGACAATTCACTTATAATTCAACACTCCCCCTCACATGTAGGCTCTCTTAAGCATAAGATGTGGAAATAGAAGTAGACTACAATTATTTTTTTAATTGCGCTATCCAGATTTCAAACTTAAGACCTCTTAGCCCTGATACCATATTGAGTTGCATGCACTTACCAATTCACCCAAAAGCTTAAGCTAATGAGGAAAGGTGAGCGATTCACTTATATTCAACACACATAACATTAATAATGTTATGAATATTGTGTGTATATATTAAAGAGGCCCAATGGACAATATATATAGAGAGTACAAGAGGGTATTACAGATAAAGAAGGCATATCAGGAATATAATACAACTATATATCCTAATACAACTCTATATTCTTAACACCCTCTCAAATGCAAGGCGTATGCAATAGCATTGCATTTGAAAGAGTTGACATTAAAATAGCGAAAAAAAATCTAAAATTCAAATCTTATAAATGTCATCGTAGCATGTGGCTCTTGAGGCAAAAAAAAACCGCCCCGGCTGCGTGAGGCGGGATCGAAGGCGAAGACGGACTTGAGGCCGTGCTGCTCCAGGAAGTCACCTACCTCCAGCTGGTCTTGTGTCCACCCGCCCACCCGCGCCAAGAAACCGACAGGATCACGCCGGCTCAGATCATATCGAAACCGCGCCGGCAACCATGGAGAGGAAAGTGACGGAGAAGTCCTGGCGGAAGATGGTGACCACAAAGAGGATCTCCACGACCTCCTGTCACGACTGCTCGTCGAGGTGCTCGACCTTAGCCTCGCGAAGCGTACCCATGAAGAGGCGCTTGACAAGCTGCCAGGCGACGCACATGGCGATGAGGCCCATGTTGAGCAACACGAAGCAGATCTTGGACGTGGAGAGGTAGACCATTGCCGGGTAGAACTGCTCCCGGCTGTTGAACGCGTAGTACACCGCCGCACCGTCGCCAGCAGGCTGAATGCCGCATACGTCTACAAGGCGCTCCGGCCCGGAGCGCACAAAGCCGAGGCGGCTCGGATCCGGCCACCGACATCTCCACCGGATTCAAGGCGAAGAAAGTCGGTGGCTAGAAGACATCCGTGGCGGCCGACCAACTTGAGGCGTCAACGACCAGAGAGATAGCCGCCCCCAGGGGCGGAGATATCCTCCGGGGGCAGCAGATATGGAAGATGAGCGGAGGCTAGGAAAGGTAAACCCTAATTCTACCTTAACTCTGATACCATGTTATGAATATTATGTGTATATATTAAAGAGACCCAATGAACAATATATATATATATATATATATATATATATATATATATATATATATATTAAAGAGATCTCCAATGTAACGTATAGTAATATATTTAAAATCACTTAGGTGGTATGAACAATTTTTAGAGGTAGTATGTATATTTTTAGACATACTCCTTTTTAGTATTATATATGAAGGTATTTACAAAATCGCTAAAAATTATGGACTCCTTATAATTTTTTCAACATTGAAGTATCTTATAATTAGTATATGAGTATATCCAAAGTGATAAATGAGTATTTCAACGTTTAGGTGGTATATTAGAGGTGGGTGTAATACAAGTGTAGAAGTATATATATATATATATATATATATATATATATATATATATATATATATATATATATATATATAGTACAAGAGAGTATTATAGATAAGGAAGGCATATCAGAAATAGAATACAACTCTATATCCTTAACAAATAAAAGAAGATCTGGATCTCGATACGATAATCACCTTATTCCTTTAACTATTTATTTGTTAAAACATTAGGCAGCACAAAAACTGGCTTGCATCATACCTGTCGGCGATCAAATAGGGCTGCAAGGTTCAATCCCTGAGATAGAATGATTAGATCGAATGCATTAAGTGTCAGAGGGCCTGCTTCATCATCAAAAGTATGCTCAGTATCCTCCTGAAATCACAAAAAAA
The DNA here is from genome assembly GCA_036346265.1 of Melocanna baccifera. Lineage (NCBI taxonomy): Eukaryota > Viridiplantae > Streptophyta > Magnoliopsida > Poales > Poaceae > Melocanna > Melocanna baccifera. Next base: position 21,652,635 of record CM070677.1, on the reverse strand, counting down.
CAAATTGGACAAGAAAAAATAATGTACTTGCTAGTAAGGACAAGGGACACTAAAGTTTCACCTCAAAAAATTGCTTTCTGATATAAGTTTCCAAATTAACAACGTAACAACTAACAATAACTATTGCTGTCTAGTAGCACAAGGGAACACAATTTGGCTCAAAACTAAGCTTGTATATCTTTGGATAGAAAAGCTCAAACTGAAGGTCATTGGTCCACCTCTTTTTAACAATATGTGACAGGCAAGACAACCTGAGACCAGCATATCTAAATAATCTGCTTTTGGCTTCTAACTCAATAATTGTGAAAGAACACCAAATAACTGACTAGTTGTTTGCTTAGTTACTGCATTGTCAAATAAATTTGAGTACCGGATGAAATCAAATGAGGTAACTTGCTGGATGAAATCAAATGAGGTAAACATGTGAAAGTACACTAAATCAATAACTAAGTAGAATAAACTCATTAGAAGCATTGGTGGGCAAGGTTCAATACATTTTAAATATCCACATCACCACGCCATTTTCTGATATGTAAGGATTGGCAACCATAAATTGTTCTTAAGGTTGCAGCTTTGGACTACATTTTGCAAGGGCTTTACTGAGAACCGATGATATGGCACAAATCAGTGGAACTCTAATTTGTGTGCAAGTTGATTCAATCTTTCACGGTACACCCGTAGCAACTCCTTGATTGTTGGTCTACCGATTCCAACAACTCTTGGTCAGCGATAGTAGCAGCAGTAGAGGAACTGTCTTCTCTCCACTACGAACAAACAGTAGAGCAGCAGTAATTGAACTGCTCCAACAAACCCCTGGCTCCCTGCAGTAACTGGTTAGCACTTCTAACAACTCCCTGCCTCCTCCGATCAGAAACAGCAGTAGAAGAGCTCTAGCACTTCTCAGATCAATTCGAATAGCAGCAAAGACACAGCAGTAACTAAACAAAGCCCTCAACAAGGTTTGATCTTATAGATAGCAGCAAGAACGCAACCCAAACAACAAGCAGCCGAACAACAGAAAGATAGGGAATTCAGTGAACACTTGGTAGCGCACCTAAACTTTAGATATAGTTCCTCCTCCCGTGGACACCGCAGCCCACGACCAAAGGAAAAGATCCACAATGATCAGCACGCAAGAATTGATTGAGATCAAATCCCACGCTGCATACATGAACTCCCAGATGGGATTCACAAGAACACGAGCACCGACGTGGCCACCGAAGACATGGCGTTTTTCTGTAGTTTATTTCTTCAAGCAAAAACTCCCCCCGTACAAGGCACAAGCCCTTTAGCTTTTATATGCCACACACACGCACCATAACTCGACTCGGACTCCATATTATCATCTAACCCGATTCAACTAACACACCAACTCAAACCAAACACGAAACCGAACTCATACACAACGGCCGTATACACACGTACATGCATACGTATACATACGGGCCACACACATGCATGCAACACATGCAACGGCCATGCATGCATGCAATTCACGTGAATAGTAAACAACTAGAAAAATCAACACTAGACTTGCATGTAAATTTTTGTTGATTCTAAGTTAAGAGATATATGGAATCCAAATATCTCCTACTAAGAATCCGGACATACGCACATGCACTGATTCGCCTCGGCTTCTAGTTTGTCCTCCTTGTCTTCCCATGCCGTCCTCCCTCACCTCCCTCTCGGCACTAACAAGGACTTCTCCGACTAGGAAAGAATTAACACCACCTGAAGTGTTTATACTTGTTAGGCCCGTATCAACCTAGGATGCACCGATACATGATACCAGTACGATGATATACAATAACAACAAAGCCTTTTATCCCAAACAAGTTAGTATAGGCTAAGAATTAAATCTCCTCAAAGTCAAAGAGACAAAAGTCTTAAAGACCTACAATGCTAAAGCCTTAAACCATACAACTTGCCAACTAAACCAAGAGCCTCAAAACATTGCCCCTAAACTTTCTTATAATTTCGATACGTAAATCGTCAACTTCCATGTGCTCCTATCCAAAACTAATTCTTTAGATACATTCCAATCTCTTAAATCTCTTATATCTGCTTCCTCCCACATCAGTCTTAATCGACCTCTGCCGCTTCTTACGTTTTCAATGCATCTTAAAATTCTACTATGTACCGGTACCTCAAGAGGCATCCATTAGAGATATCTAAACCATCTCAAGTGATGTTGGATAAGCTTCTCTTCAATTGGTGTTATCCCCACCCTATCACGTTCATCATCATTGTGGATGCGACCCCGTCTTGTGTAACCACAGATCCACCGCAGCATCCTTATCTCCGTTGTATATGTTAGCTTTTAGTCACCCAATATTCTGTTCCATATATCATCGTGAGTTTGATTGTTATCCTATAGAACTTACCTTTTAATTTTTGAGAGATTTTTTTGTTACACAGGACACTAGATGATTAGCGCCATTTCACGCACCCTGCTCTTATCCTGTGGCTCACGTTTTCATTAATCTCACCGTCCCACTGTAGCATCGATCTCAAATAACAAAACGTGTCCTTCCTAGGTACCACTTGTCTGTTCAACCTAACATATCCATCATCTGCCCAACCATCGCTAAAATCACATCTCATATACTCAATTTTAGTCCTACTAAGTCTAAAACCCTTCAATTATAAGATCTTCCTCTACAACTCCAGATTCCTACCAACACATATCTTACTCTCATCAATTAGTATCACATCAGCGAAAAGCATACACCAAGGAATACCTCCTTGTATGTCTCATGTGACCTCGTCAATCACTAGGACAAATATGTATGGGCTCAACGCTGACCTTTGGTGTAGTCCTATCTTAATAAGAAAGTCATTAATAACACTACCATATGTTCTAATATTAGTTGCAACATCTTTGTACATGTCCTTAATTACGGTAATATATTTTGTTGGGATTTTTTTCCTTTGGAGCACCCACCACATGACCATTGGCTTTCTCCAAGTCAATAAATACCATATAAAGATCCTTCTTTTGCTCCCTATGCCTCTCCATCAACTGTCGTAGTAAGAACCAATTTAGTTTTATACCTAGGAGGTTGACCATAGAGGCGATTTTCTTGCTACGGTGATATACAACATTTTCCCAAAATCACTGATACGATGAGACATGTATATATATACTAAAAATAACAAAAATATAAAATATAAAAGTTGATAATGATAGGGAATATTATGAGTCAGGCCCAACTGATACAACACAAGTAGGACTAGATGTTCCATAGAGCATGAGACACACATAGAACATAAGGCAAACATAATGAAATAGGTCTCAATTAGGGTCCGTTCATATTAGCTTTGACTTTTGTCTTCTGTTTCTAGAAGCCAAAACCAATACAAACGCCCCAATTTTTATCAAGCAATTTTTATCGGCCACTACTTTGCGTTTTTATATGTTGTAACGCACTTTGTATTTTATTATGTCATAATTCCGTAAATCGCATGACGATCCGAATGTTGTAGTGCTTTTCGTTGCACCGTCTTTCTTACATAATGCATTACTATTTATCAGTCATTACTATTTATCAGTCGTTCCTATCAGTCACTACTATTTATTAACTATAACCAAAAGCTATCTGCAAAAGCTAATACGAACAAGTTCTTAGGGTTAGATGTACTTTAAATGGGCCAGGCTTCAATTTGAGGCATTTGGCTGGGCTGATCGGGAGTATTGGGAAGTATTGGATTTTATTTTCATTCTTTTAAGTGAAAATGATCTCCATCCTTCCATGATGCGAACCGGTACCATATCAGCACCTTATAGGTACCCGATGCGTATTAGGGTACGGGTACATTGTGCATCAGTGCATCATAGCTCGGAATCAAATGCTGATGATTGTAGTACACTAATACTAACATATATGCAATGCTTTCCTTCCAAAGTAGTTCAAGGAAAACGGTGAGCATAAGGTCTATACCTCAGGATCATCAAAAGCTGCGTTAACATCATCAAGATTTACTTCTTCATTTTCTACTTCTTTGACAGGTTCATAATTCTTGATAAACCATTCATCATTTCTGATCTCTTCTATCCTGATTCGCTGTTCCAAGTCAGAAGACATATTTAGTCAACAAAACACCAATGAAGATAGCAACTAGACAAACATGCAATGTCCATGGATGTTGCATGGAACATAATCCATGTTCATTGAACTTATATTTGTTCTTCGTATGTATCATAACAGTTACTGTAACCTAGTTCGTCTGAATTACCGAAAGTATGAAATACCAAAGTCATGACAATGTATATCAGCTGGTAGCAATTTCTTTCAGCTAAACAATTGTACAACTTCACTTACTGTATCTGGATTAGGGTCAAGAATTCTACGAATCAGTGACTTGGAACCATTTGAAAACCAAGGTGGGAATGAATATTCTGCACTCTCAACCTGTCTTAAGAAAAAAGATAGTAAGGTATAGAAAATATGCTTTCCATAAAAGCAATAAACCATATAAGTAAAAAACTTCTGTCCGGGCCACCAAGACATATAACACATTGACTGCCCAAATCAAAAGCAAAAAAATAGTCACATACAACTCAGATGCAGAAGGTTATAGCAAAAGGCCAAAAGTCTTAATACAAATAGCTATTTTCGTGACATATCTACCAGATTGCCAATGTTTTATTTCCTTTGCAACTAAACAAAATAAACACAAGGAAACAAAGTAAGTATCGTTGCAGTTGTGTGGTCATGTATGTCCTGATGTAGTTATGCTTATGCTCCCTTGCTTCTCCCTAAAAAAATGCTAAATAAAAAGCCAATGCTGGACTAGTCTGTTCCTAAGGCTGTTGAAGCTTGTTGCATATACTTGGCCTATCGTTTAGTTGGAATGTTTCTGTGCAAAACAAGTAGGTGATAGGTCATTATACTTACAGTATCAAAGCCACTGCCAGGTTCTATCATTTTGACTACTAGCAAACACACTGCATTAAATAAACTATTTAATTATCCATGCACCAAGAAGTATGTTTGGTTGTTTTGGTGAATTGTTGGTATTTGGATCACACAATTTTCATAAATTAGAACCACCAAGTTTAAACCATTATTCCCCAAGGCAGCCACCTAGCCTGCCTAAGCATCGCCTAGGGGCTAGGTGCCACCCTCCCGCCTTGCCCGCCTAGCCGATTTATCTTACCTAGGTAGCGATTAGGCGCTAGACGCCGGTCTACCACCCGACTAGCGCTTAGCGATTGGTGAACACTGATCTAAACTCATTGGCTAAATAAATGGTATGATGGTAAAAGCAACTAGCATTCATAGTGATATTTTATGCAAACAGTGCATAGTAAGAAGGGAAAATGAGAGAAAACATTATGAGATCTGGCAGACAAAGATTTCATGTAGCACTATCATATCTAAAATTACAAAAAGGGTGTAATATACATATACTTCTTCAGGAGTCCCTATTCCTAGGTACTTCATAAGAAACAAACCTTCCCATAAAGGGTAGTCAAATCCACTTCATCAAATGGAAGATAACCTGCCAACAGTACATAGAGAATAACTCCACATGACCACGTATCAGCAAGTGCTCCATCATATCCTTTATGACTGAGAACCTGGTTCATACGATGAATTAAATGGATGCATTGCAGTAACACAATATCTAACAGGTAAAATCCAAAAACAGCTATACCTGACCAAGAATAAGAAACTGAATTTACCAAGCAAAGAATTGATAGCTATTGATTGCATTTTTAAAACGGCCTAACAATTTGTGGGTGATGAACTTAAGTATAATTGTGCAAACGTACAAGTTCTCTACACAAAAATCATAAGTGTACAGTAGAAGTTTTTGTTCTCCTTCAGAACTTCCAGCGGTAATTATTTGGCTAGTTCAGCACATAGATACAGGTGCAGCTTTAGTTATTTCACTGAAATATCGTTTAACCTCCCCACCTGCAGGTAATATGATCCAAATATAATGATCATCTCAGGTTACATGGTAGAATAATATTAATCAACCCACCTGCCTGTTAAATCTTTGAGTATTTGAATGCTATACTAAATTGTTTTCGCTTTGAGATAAGACACAGCAAAGCCATGACAAAGGGACTTCACCCCTAGTTACCTAGTAGCATTTGATGTCCACATATGAGCCAACAGGAAATACTAACATCTTAAGATGGAGTAAAGGAAATTCTTAAATCCAACCCCTTGTTGCAGTAGACAGGTTTAGTGACTTCTGTTAATAGTATAAGTGTCATTTCCTATATATCTAGAGTTTGAGTCCTTGTAGTCCATGTATTATATATAGTCCTATAGGCTGTTATTGCAATACATCTACCATTTCACATTTCCATTCTTTCTCATCTTGTAACATGATATCAGAGTCTAAGTTTAGAATCTAGCCTCCAATCATCATTCCGTTGCGCTGCCCCGGGAGGAGCGTCTCCACTCCCGGGGGCGGCTACCGCCATCTCCGATGCCCCCACCGCCGCACTCCGGGCGCCCCTTCGGCCACGCACACCCCTGCTGCCGCCGCTGGATTACACCGGATCTGGCTTCCCCGCGGATCCATGCCGTCCCCACCGGATCCGGCCGCCTCCCCCACCTGGATCCGTGCCACCCGCGACGGATCCGGCCTTGCCCACCCGGATATGGGCACCTCCGCCCTTCCTAGGCAGCTGCCCTTGGGGTTGCCACCATCCTCCTGCACCGCCACCCTTGGGGTCGCCGCCGCCACCTTGGATCCAGTTGCGCCTCCTTAGCGCCGCCCTGGATCCGACCACCACCGCCTCGACCGGCCTCCTCGCCGCCGGATGCGTGCCCTCCGCCACCTGTCTCAACCCCCACCACCCCAGCCGACTCCGCCGCTGCCGCCTCGGTCCTCCTGGCCGCTGCCAACTCGGACACACCCGTGCCGGCGTTAGCGCCTCCTTCGGCCGTCACCGCCGGCCTCACAGCGCCTCCATGCGTCAGCAGCGGAGAAGAGGGAGTTTGGGTGAGTGACGGGGAGAGAGAGTAAAGACTATGGGAGAGTTTTATTTTAACTTAACGACGTTGGATCTGTGATCCGAGAGCCATGGTATCTCTAACTTTGAGTCTTTTTCTTTTGAGTCTTTCGTTGCATCCAAATCCGTAGCTTCTCTCTTTTAGTTGTTAAAGCTGTGCAAGTCCACAAAATTCTTGTCAATCAACCGATTGCTTTGCTAGCTATAGTCCATCCTCTTGAATGATGTGGTTCTCTACTTTTGCATAACTACAACCGCTGCTCTTCTTTTTGAGCTGCTGCAGATCGTAGAAGTTTTTATAATGCCACCGCTTCTCTTTGAACCGCCGCCCCGAGCTGCTAAGGCCACCGCGCCTCCGCTACGCTTCTTGTGCACTGTGTCGCCACCATCTTGGGTTTCGATCTGTGCCGCTATGCTTCTATCTCCCTCTTCGGCTTGATTTGACAAGCTCTCTACTTGTGTCACCTATATCCTTTTTGTCATGTTACCGCGGTCGACTTTACTCCCGCTTACCTCTACCTTCTCGCCCTGCACTTTGTGCTTTATAAGCTACCGCATGGTTTCGGATGAGAGGCGATCTTTCCAACACAATTTTCCAAGATATGCACGCTATGACGACGTCTTCAAGGCACGGACTTTGGATTTTTCCTATTTTAATGTCAATCCTTTCAAATGCAATACTATTGCATATGCCTTGCATTTGAGGGGAGGTGTTAAAGATATAAATGTCATTTCTTATATGTCTAGGATTTGAATCCTTATAGTCCTTGTATTATATATAGCCTCATGGGCTGCTATTGCAATACATCTAACATTTCACATTTCCATTCTTCCTTATCTTGTAACAACTTCTAACTAGAAGAACTCAGACAATATGATTCAGATGTAGTACCTCTGGGGCAACATAGTTCGGGGTTCCACAGGTAGTACGCAAAAGGGCAGCCCCCTGCATTGTGACCAAACTAAGCAAGTCAAGAATTGAACTGGAAGAAATGAAGCATATGACGAAGCATCAGAAAGGTATGGACCTGGGCAGGCCATGCGCTGAGTCCAAAGTCTGAAATTTTAAGATTACCTTGGGAGTCAAGGAGGAGATTTTCAGGCTGCATATAAATGCAAAATAAGATCAACAAGCCCACAAATTATAAAAACACACAACATTCATCATTCCTGTTCTATGTTCACCTTTAAATCTCGATGGTAGACTCCTTTGCCGTGGCAAAAATCAACACCGTCAATAAGCTGCTGAAAGTATCTACGAGCATCAGCTTCACTGAGTTTCCCATGACGAATCTGAAAATGGTATTTTTCATAGTTTGTTATGTTGCCATTCCATATCAACATATTGTTGAAACTAAACCTCAGTAAGAAGAAGTACAAGAAACTAAGTTTGCTCATTCAAATTCAACTCCTTAGATTAATATGTAACATATTCAATAGGAAGCAGAATTAACAGGCATAACCAACATCAAGAAAATCTGCAACTGTAGCTGTAAGCAGCATATAATCACATGCATTTTTGCAAATATATCAAAAATAAATAGTCAAGGGAAAATTTGTGTCTTCTGCTATCCTGTCATGGTGCAAGATGTTCCCCCGTTTCTACAAATACTATTTTTTTAAAAAGGGTAACAGTAGTGGAATTTCTACATGAACTCAGAATCAACAGAATGAAGTTTGAAAAGTCATGTGTGTGTGTTAAATCCAACAAGCACAAGTGACGATTGTACATTCCAGAATCCAGACAGAATGAGGACATCTAAGTTATGAGGTAGACAAAGTAACAAACACAAGAACTAATATTTAATTTCATATGTCATATCTAGAAGTCAAGACGGAAAAAGACACTTCATTAACAACAGTGGAGTCTTACAATTTTATCAAATAGTTCACCACCAGTGATGTACTCCAAGATTATAAATATCTTTTTCCGGCTTGCCAAAACCTGCACACAACAGAATGGACGGTATTCATCCCACTGCCACTTGAAAAGGGCAAGTGAAATCAAAGTTAAACAATCCTGTAACATTTATCAGCGAGAGATAGATATCATACCTCGTGTAGCCTAACCACATTTGGATGCCTCACAAGCTTCATTATGGATATCTCTCTCTTAATCTGCATAAATAATCATGTAAGGTCAAATTAATCACCCTGGGACATCTATCGTTCATCTTGGGACATCTATCGTTCATCTAACTTATGCAGCTGTATACCACAAAGGTAGTACAGATTTACTAACAAAAGGTGAAGGGAGAGGCCTTCTTGATATGATACAAAAATCTAAGCACTAATGGACACCAAAAAAGATTTTAACAACAGCATAATAAGATGAACACACCGTTTAGAAAAAAAAAAAAAAGCTTTGATGAACACACCGCTTAGAAAAACGTTTTGATCCAATTCATCTATTCCGGCACACTTTTTTAAAAAAAAGGAACCCTGACAAACCAGTTCGATTAGAATCCCCAAACCCTCGACAAATCGAGAAGAACTTGGCGCTCAAAAGGATCAGCTAAGGTCAAATTAAGCATCCCTCGATCCACTAAGCTGTTCTCTTCCTCACATCAAGAGAGATACTCCTCAAAGCACAAGCCAAATTCACAACATCTACTGATCCCGGAATTACAGAGCAAAGAAATGCTTCCGCGAGCCACTCCAAGAACATTTGGGGGCAAAGAGAGAGCTCCCAGCTGTCGATCAAACCCAATCGAGGCAAGAACTTAGGGAACAAAGAGACGAAATCGAATCGATTCCAATCAAAGACTCAAACCGTCACCTGGTCTGCCATCTTGTGCTTCAGGATGGAGGAGCGGTCGAGCACCTTCATGGCGACGCTCTCCCCGGTCTCCGTGTTCTGCGCGAACTTGACCTTGGCGAACGTCCCCTCCCCGATGGTCCGCCCCACCTCGTACTTCCCCACCCGCCGCAGCGCCCCTCCGCCACCGCCTCCCCCCACCATCTCCGCCCCCCTGCCTCCCTCTCCCTCTCAAGGATTCAAAAGGTGGTTGTAGTGTTGGCGCTGTACTGGGACGGGGAAGCTGTCAAGTGCTCAGCAGCTTTTAAGTGGGGAATTTGCGTGGGCAGGTTGGCTTTCTAGCAGTTCGCTTGAACGCGACGTTTTGTGGCGTTGTGGAGGAGTTGCGCTGGTACGTTCTGATTCTTTCGAAGCGGGGATTGGAGCTTCTGTAACTTTTTTTTATTTTCTTAACTTTTTTAATTTAATTATATAAAAACTAACAGCAACTATGTATTTTTCAGCCATTACTTTGAAGAAAAAAGCGAGAAGGATAGGCTAGGCTTTGCCTTGCTCATTTGAGTTCAAACTTTTAGGTATATACTTTTCAGCTTCTCAAAACGGTTTTTGGGCCTGTTTGATATGGCTATGGATTCTGACCTTTGACTAAAATTTTTGAATTTTTGTTGTTTACTCAGAGAAAATGATTTTGGGTTGAGATGTTAGGCTTTTCATAGTACAATTAACTTGTAAACTTTCTTGAAAAAAACTTTGTATAAAAATTATGTATCGTGCAAAGCCAAAGCCGCTTTTAGAAGTTTTTAAAATAAAGTCTACAAGTTAATTATAGTACACGTTAAAACCCAACATTTTTAAAATGAATCTAAAATTACTACACATTAAGCTCAACATCTCTACCATATAATCATCAGTATCTCTCTCTCTAAAATTCAAAAATTTTAACTAAAAATCATAAATCGTAGCCAAAAAGAACAAACCCTTAGTTTCTAGCTTTTAATTTCTCACTTCTTATATTTACCTTTTTCTAACATTTTGGCTTTTTTACTTTTTGTCTTTTTTATATTCCATTGTATTATTTGTGTTGAGAGAACCTATTTTTTAATTTTAAATTAATTATATCAAAAAGCTTACCATAGTTATAATAAAAAAATATTAACAATGCCAAACTGTGTTAAAAACCTAAAAATCATAGGCTTAAGGTTGAACGAGAGCACCAAGCATTTTTTATGGCCGTAAACATTAAGGCTGCGCTCAGATGAGCAACAGCAATCAACATCGCGATTTGTTCTCTGTAGCAAATTTGTTTTTTCTTTTTTTTTTTTTATTTTTTTGTGTTTTATTTTTTCCGTATTCTTTAGCATTATTTGTGATAGGTTAACATGTCGCTTTATTTTTATATTTTTTTAAATTTAATTATGTCCAATAAGTTGATTCAGCTACAGTAAAAAAACGTAGCTACAACAAAATTTCAGCCAAAAGTCATAAGCCATCGCTATTCCGAACGCTCATAAGAGTTGGGAAAAGTCAAGCTGAATTGAGGGTGCACTCAACTTGGTGTTAGAAGCTAGTATTCAACGATTTTTCTACTGTAGCAGCAATTGGTGGTACTGTAGCAATTTTGTCATGTAATGAAATTTTTTTTGTTTTTTGGTATTTTTTTGTTTTGTTTTTTTTCTCGTGTTTCTTTGCATCGTCCGCTCTAGACTAGCATGACACTTTTATTTTTACATTTTTTTAATTTAATTACGTCCAATAAGCCAACTTCAGCTACAGTAAAAAATTAGCTAACTATAGTAAAATTTCAGCAAAATCTAAAATCCATCGTTATTCCCTACCTGAGCTAAAAACACTGTAGTATCTGTCTGTCGCATCGGATTGGGACCTCTAACCCTATCCCTAGGCTGTGAAGAAAAGTCTAAGGGCTACAGTAACTATGCCTTTGCTGTAATCACAGCCATCGGATATAAAAAATAGACAGCCTAGATTGCATGCTACAAGGAATCGCTGCAGTACGATAGCTAAGTACTTTTCGGCGCGCCTCAGTTCTTTCGCTACGGCACCAAACCTCAGTGCCTTTGATCCGATGGAGCGTGACTTTGCATCAGAAAGTCAAACGATTCGGATCCTTGTCACATCAGGGCTGCATTTGGTCAAAGTGTGCAGCTTAATTTTCAAAAGGGTAAGAAATGGTGTTTTGGTGCCTTTATTCTGTGAGAGATCAAATTAGCACCTCTGTTTTAAAATGGGATGAGTCTCCTTTACTCGTGGTACTGGTTCTCCGCAAGCTCATTGGGTACGTGTGCGTGGAGCTATGCTGCTGCAACCTTTGCACCACCATTTCACCTCCAACCCAATTCTCACCAATGACAACTGCACAAGGAATCGGTTAAGATCCGTTCAATTCGATTTAAGTTTTTGATTTCTAATTTATTTTTCACTAGTCTTAATTTATGTCTTTTTTTAGCTTTTTTTTATTTTTTTCTAGTTCTTTTTTTCTCATACTCATTTGCATTATACATGATGGGATAACCCTTTTTATTTTTAGTTTTTGTGAACTTAATTATGCAAAATAAATCACTATCAGCTACAGTACAAAATAAAATAGCTATTATGCAAATTTAACTATAAACCACCAATTTTTAGCCTAAAAGCGTTCTCCAAATCTTCTCTCGCAACCACCTCCCGTCATCAAGGTTATGCTGCCTCTTGTTAGTGCCAGTCTGCCAGACCACTCACAGGACCTTTTCCATCATCATTTCACCATCCTTGGAGGAAGGGAAAGCATCTCCATACCAAGATTTGTTGTTGCCACTCCTCTTCCCCTGTCATGACTAGAGGTGGGAGTTGGGCCAGACTTCTAGATCAACCTAAGGCCCGATCGATTTGGCGCGACCCAATTTTAGCCCGACACGTGACAGGCCAGCCTAGCACGGTACGAATAAAGGGTTGGGCCAGACCTAAAAAAATCAGCCTGTTGGGCAGCACGGCCTGCCTCGGCATACGGTGCCTTGTTTGGGCCAACCCAACACGGTGGGCACGGCAAGCACGGCCGGACACAAGTTTGCTTAGCTCAGTTTTCTACTTAGAAGTCTTTCTTAACTTTTTCTCTGTTGTTAGTGACAATGCAAGCACAAAGGAGGCACCTCTTGACATGCAGTGCAAGGACAAGTTCCTACTTTGAAGTGTTGCAGCTGAGAATGGTGCAACAACTCAAGTTATTAATGTGGCAATGGTGGCTACACTAACACTCTTCATTTTGTGTTATTTCCGTCAATTTGGTGCATGCATCATCATCATGTCGTATGTCGTACCTATATGCGGCTTGAAAATACTATTTGGTATGCTAATTAATACTATCTAATTAATCCCTCACATTCGTATTGCACAACTATCCGAAACAGACAGGTGACGGACAGTACATCCTTTTTACTTTGCCATTGTATTTTTTTCCTCTGATAACAAGAAGACCATGATCTAGGGATCAATTGTTCTGTACTCAATAGTTGAAAACACTAAAAAAGTTTTTAGGCATCTTTGCGGGTTGAAAATTAATACGAATTTTCTATCTGTTTGTGTTGGGATTTTGCAATCAAGGAGCAAAATTCAAAGGTCCCAATGGTTGTGCATAAGCTTAATGGTTTCCATAATCTTTAGAGGTCCTAGTGGTTGTGCATAAGCTTCCAATAAAATTCAAAGAATTCCAAAAGAGAATTCAGAAAAAGAGCCCCAAGAAGCAACCACACATACACTCCAACCAATTGTTTCTTTTGCAAACATTCAATCACGATCATAAATTGAAGAGGAATGAAGATGGTGGCAACCACCACCATCGTCGCCACCGTCTCGTCATCTATAGTTACTTAAGGCTAAGCCGGGGCGGCATAGCACGGCATCGACCCGTCGGGCTTTGGGCCATGCCTAGACCTAACCAAAGGTGAGGCTGTTGGGATACGGATAGACTACACTAGCGCAAATTAAAAAATTCTACCGCGTAAATTAGGAAGCCATACAAATAAGAGATTATAGATCGTTATCACTAGACGTGCAGTGTAGTGAAAGTAGAGTTGAAGCAGCCGATTCAACGAAGAGCGCGTCGGTATAAGCAAAGGTAATTGATCGTCCTCTGGTCAATCGTCTCCTCCTTACGATCGTCCCGATCAGCGCCACGATCGTGCGGCGCCTCACCAAATCCACACGTCCGAGAGGAACACGTGCATCGGTGTGCTAGTACCAGCGCGCGGCGGGGGGTGATGGGGAGGCGGACGGGGAGCGGGGAAGGAGGGGAGGAGGGGGAGGCGCGAGGAGGCGGGAAGGAGGGGGACCGGGGAGGAAGGGGCAGCGGGGGGAGGAGGAGGAGGGAGGAGGGGGGCGGGAGGAGGTGGCGGCTGGGAAGGAAGGGGAGGGAGCGGCGGCGGCCAGTGGTGAGCGGGGAGCGGCGGGGAGTGGGGAGGAGGAGGCGCAGGGGAGGGGAGGAGGAGGGAGGCGCGGGGAGCGGGGAGGAGGGAGGAGGCGGGGGAGGGGAGGAGGAGGGAAGGAGGAGGCGGGGGGAGGGGAGGAGGGGGACCGGGAGGGGAGGAGGGGGCAGCGGGGGAGGGAGGAGGAGGAGGAAGGAGGAGGTGGCGGGGTAGGAAGGGGGAGGGAGGGAAGCGGCGGTGATGCGGATATGCACGTGTCTTGTACTTTTCTGTTAAATATCTTATTCAACTGGAAAGAATTATTGAGCCGCATGAAATATGACCAGGTGAACTCATTTCAAACTATACTTAATGTTGTCATTCATAAGGATGAAATACTACATCATGTTATTACTTGGTGTATTCTTATGTTTGTCAATGGCAAAATAATGGAGATGCAAAAGGAAGCGGATAACCACATTAGGTGCTAAAGACATGAAGAAACAAAGCCCACGCGGATGGAGCTAACAAGAACGAAGCACATGTGGCTGGTTGGAGCCCATGTGGAAGGAGGAAAGAAAGCCCCTGTGGCAGGAGAGTATAAGGACGGAGCCCAAGAACTTAGAGCACAAGTTTTGGACACTATTTTAAAGCCCAACTCAGACTCCCCACGTGCTCAATCCAATTTCAACTCGGATTCAACTCAGAATTCAATTCGGACTCGGTTCGGGACAGCCTGTCAGGCAGTTACTAAAAAGGTCATAACTTTCACAAACGGAGTCTGATTCAGGCGTTCTTGTACTTGTTGGAAAGATATTTTCAAGGGCCACGCAATGGATCTAGCCCCATCATCAAATTCGTCATGGATCAAAAGTTATGACTGAAACAATATAACGGCTGTAAAATCTAGTTTCCTTTTTTAAGAGTTCGTATCTAAAATCATATAGGGTTGAGTTGTACTAGGTTTGGGGGACTCTATGCACGTCCCAAGAGGCTATATAAGTCCTGTATTGGCATCCTTAGAGGGAGACCAATTTTATGCATCAGATTGAAACATAGCTATTGCTTATTCTTTCAACACCAGAGTTCATGTGAGGACTTTGAGAGAGAATTAGGCGATCCATTGTTCGTTCTGCAATTCAAGGTCAAGCCGTCGTTCCATTGGGAATTGGGGACTTGGCGTTCGTCGCTTGTGGTCTCGCGGCGAACAATTATCCGGTGTGTTTTGGGCGTATTCTGAAGAGTTGAGGGTTCGTGCATGGGCACGAGTGTTCAGCTAGCGACATCGTTTATTTCACATCAACTATCCATAGTTTCTCACTGAGAAGATTGGGACCCATCCCGTATCGAGCGGCGGGTGGTGAGCGGGGCGGGCAGCGAGGAGCGGGGTGGAGGGAGGAGGGGAAAGGCGGCAGAGGTGCGGGAGGAGGGGGCGGCGGGGAGGAGGGGAGGGGGAGGCGGCGGGGGGCGATGGGGAGGAGGGGGGAGGGGCAGCGCAGAGGAGAAGGAGCGAGGCGGGGAGTGGGCATGCGCTCGCCACGCGTCGCCGCGCGAAGGCTCACGGAGCGCGCCGAACGCTCTCGTGCGAGCAAACCCGAGTGGGTTTTAATAACTCTGATTTCTTCTTCGAGAGTTCATTGTGGGGGCGTGAATTGAACCTACGGTGGTTCCATTCGCGTGTCGATCAAATTGATCTCGTTCTTTGTTCTTGGGATGTGGTGCTCTTGGGCAGAGGAGATTCTAGTGTCTTGAGGAGGTGTGGCTACTACTACCTCTTCTGTTATTTGCTTCGATGGGAAAAAAACAAGGAGGCGGCTGCTAGTTGTGATGTGGATACGCACGTGTCTTGTACTTTTCAGTTAAATATATTATTCAACTGGAAGGAATTATTGAGCCGCATGAAACATTGCCAGGTGAACTCATTCCAAACTAAATATAATGTTGTTATTCTACTTTTCAGTTAAATATATTATTCAACTGGAAGGAATTATTGAGCCGCATAAAACATTGCCAGGTGAACTTATTCCAAACTAAATATAATGTTGTTATTCTACTTTTCAGTTAAATATATTATTCAATTGGAAGGAATTATTGAGCCGCATGAAACATTGCCAGGTGAACTCATTCCAAACTAAATATAATGTTGTTATTCATAAGAATAGAATACTACCTGATGTTATCAAATGGTGCATTCTTAGGTTTGTCAATGGCAAAACGATGGAGAGGCAAAAGGAAGAGGATAACCACATTAGGTGCCAAAGACATGAAGGAAGAAAGCCAATGCAGTGGGAGAGCTAAAGGGAGAAGTCCAATGACTTAAACTACAAGTTTTGGATAAGATTTTTAAGCCTAATTCGTACCGCCCATAAGGCCAATTGGATTCAAACTTGGATTCAACTCACAATTCAATTCGGATTCGGTTCGGAACAGCCTGACAAACGATTACTAAAAAGGTCATAACTTTCACAAATGGAGTCCGATTTGGGTGTTCTTGTACTCCTTGGAAAGATAATTTTAAGGGCTACGCAATGGATCTAGTCCCAGCATCAAATTCATCACGGATCAAAAGTTATGGCCAAAACAATATGATGGCTGTAAAATCTAGTTTCCTTTTTGTGAGAGTTCGTATCTGAAACCATATAGGCTTGAGTTGTACTAGGTTTGTGGACTCTATGGACGTCCCAAGAGGCTATATAAGCCATATATTGGCAGTCTTAGGGCTCAAACCACCTTTGAGAAGAATCAACCTATTAAACTTTGTTCGAGTTTATCATTGCTGCTGAAATTCCGTGAGGGAATTAGGAGTGTTCTTCAATCAAGATCGTTCAACCTTTCCGCTGAGAATTGGGTGCATGATAGATTTTCGCTTGGTGGTCGGCGAAATCGACGCGAGTGTGTTTTGGCGGATTAAAGAGTGTTCGTCCCTTGCACTGGCATTGGAGGATTGCTACAATTCATCAAGACTCCCGCGAGTATCCATCCTACGTCGAGAAGATTGGGCGACCCCGTATCAAGTTGACTGAGAAGAGAAACTTGGGCTTGGTGCTACACAAAAAATCAAGAAGGGAAGTTGCTGTTCAACATTCGTACTATGAAAGATCAGGCCAACTAGCGTACGAATTAAGGTTCCTCTAATTTATGGCATATCGGTCAAAGTCAGAAGATTTGTTAGAAATCCAACATTTTATATATAACAGGGAAATTTCCCCTATGGACTCTGGTGGTGATTCGAAGTTCTTCGAGTACAGAACAATTTTCAAAGTTGTTTGTGTAAAGGCTAAAAACTTGGCACTAGAAATGAAATGATGTCGATTTTCCCACTTTTCTTCTCATTGGTATATCATTTCAGATACCATGTTCCTATTTGCAAGCTGGTAGTACATGCCTTATGCTTCGTTGACTTGTGAATAGCGTGTAACAAAGGGTTCATTCTTTTCAGTTACGGCTGATGGCTTATGGTTATAGCTGATAGCTTTTGACTATAGCGTGAGTGCTTTGCAAATAAACCAAATGCCTATAAGCCAATAAGCCGCTTTGAAAAGTCTGTCCCAATAAATAGCTTCGAAACAGCGCGAAGAAGTCGTCCTGTTTATTTGTTCGGGGGAAGATATTAGCCATAAGCCATAAGCTAAAAAAGAATGGGGCCAAAGGCTTGATTTTCTAGAATGATGATTACTAATCTCGCATTTCTGGAACTTGACATTCAAGAAATAGAACTTACAATTTGTCATATATGTGTAGAGCATTGAAATTTAGTATTACACAGGTCATTACACATGTCTCATCTTGAGAGTTTCATTGTATAGGTCAGTGATGGATCTAGAATTTTGGCATGCCCAGGCTAAACTTTAGCAAGTTAACATCCTAGAACTAATATTAATTTATACTCACACCATGGCATAACAAAAGTACATCACAAATGCATCATCCATATGAAATTTTAACTCAATTCTTCAACGTAAAACACAATAAGGAAAATATGGTAAAAACTAAACAATGTAGCATAGTAGAGATATAATTTGAATACCTAAATAATGAAGATTTGCTCTCTGTTATATCCCACCATTTCTTCATGATAGTTGGGCAAAAACCAAAACCTACAAAGACAACGTATAAGAGTAAATCAAATAAGTGTTTGAATAAATACAAAGAACATGAAGTTTACATTTATAAGAAGCTAATGTATCACTAGCATGAGATAGTTGTTTCTTAATTACATGACCTCATCCCTTGAAAATGCTCCAAAATCTTATCAACAATAATGTTTGCAAATATGTCTCACTCAATATAGCATACCATGCTATGATTCATCCACTCATCATTCATCTTACTCCACAAATCAGTCTTAATAATCTTCATAGCCAAAAAAGGCTCTTTCTATAGTTGTTGTTACCATCGGTAAAATTAAGGCCAATTTAATAAGACGATATACTGATGAAAAAACTATGTGTATACTGATGAAAAAACTATGTGTCTATCAATCTAAACCATCTTCATAGCAAACTTTCCAAGATAAGTGCAATTTGTAAAATCTAGATCAACAATAAATGTATCAAGTTGGTCCCTAAGGACTACACAATTATATTGGGAGAAGTTAGTAGCATACATCCGAGCAAGCTCAATTAATTTGTCCTCATCAAAGTTGGCAAAAGAATTCTTTGGATCAACAGAAGCAATGCACCTCAATAACTTAGTCAATCTTTCAACAAAGCGATTATTCATCTCAACAATAATTTGGTCATGTGCCACAATAAATTTTTCATGATGAAAATGATCATAGTAAGTTACCATTTAGCCACCACTACCCCTTGAATGACCTCTAACTGGTATTGTATCATTCATATTGGGCACAATGATCATATGTTGGAGACTAAAGGCATTTGCCTCTACGAAAAGCTCATCCTAACCATCATTTTCTATTACTTCAATTGCCTTTTTAGCATGAAAAATATTTTGATCGTTTTTTACAAGCATTGTGATAGATCATTAATCTAGCCTAAGATTTTGATCATAAGATGTAATATAAGTATAAATTCAAAGCTCTCTATTTTTTCCAACAAAACTGAAGCTGTGGTTTTCTGTGTTGCACTAGTAGCATCATCACTCAAATTCTCTAATACCTCTAGGACTGAATCCCACATGAGAAGAAGACACAAGGTTTTATGATGTGGGCCCCAATGAGTATCGTTGGGCCTTGCAAGGTTAGTTTGTTAGTTTTTTTCCTCTTCCCTGAAAAATTTCACCGGTCTCTAATTTATCCAGAATTTTATCATGGTAATCTTGGGCCAATTGGTCTCTTCTATTACAAGAAGCATTAACAGTGTTGACAATCATGATGGTGTAGTTAAAGAAATCCAAGACTAAAGAGCAACATTTGATATTAGAAACAACCACTAATTGCAACTGTGAGCAAAGCAATGGATGTAAAACGCATATGGATTTTCATCCAATATGATTCTTTGCAACCCATAAAATTGCCCTCCCATGTTTGATGCTCCATCATATCCTTGCCCTAACAATCTAGAGATTGATAAACTATGAAACTGTAACATACCATCCAATACTAACTTTAGTGAAGATGATGTCATGTCAGAAACATGTTGAACTCTGAGAAACCTCTCTATCACCTCCCCTTTGTTATTGACGTATCTGCAAAGGGCAAGAAAGAATAGTTAACATAGTTTAGACTTACTAAGATATAAGAAAACAACAAACTTCAAAACCATAGCTATTTGCTCTTGATATATGCATCGCGGCCCCCGTCAACAAGCACGACAAACTATCCATCCACAATATCATCAATAATGGCTTTAGTGGTCTCTTCTGCACAAGCTTTGCACAGTGTTTTTGTATTTATAGTGAAGTCATTAAGTGATTAGTAAGAGCATTTTCAAGCAATTTTGTAGCCTTTTCATCCTTCTCTTTATAGCATATCACCATTTTTAGGAAGTTCTCCCTATTGTTTGAGTGAGAAGACTCATTATGTCCACAAAAAACAAGAGCTTGAATTAGAAGAAATTTTACTACGCCTAACATAACAGTAACATGTAATTTATATTCTTTCTCATCGTTCTTGGTAGCAATAGTCATTACATAATCCACACCCTGCTTTTTGCATTTTTAAAAACCTCACAATGTTTTCTTGATTTATTATGATAACTATAGAATTTACCAATATGTTCATCAAAACTTTTAATTGCATTCTTCCAATTAGCAAATCCTACCCTTGTGAATAATTCAATACCATAGTTCTTAGTGCTACTTAAAGAGGAAATAGTAAAAATAAAAGGTTGTGTCTTTAGCAACACTATATGCCAATCAACTATACCTTTCAAACCATCATTGCTAAAAACTCCTTCTCTAGTTTCCATACTCTTTATGTGAAAATTATGAGCAATTGGTTAGCATGGACCCATTTGTAAATGCTCTCTTCTAGTAGCATCTCTAATATCCACATCCAAATCCTTAATTGGTTTCTCTAGGATCATCAATAATATCATTCGGACAAAGTACAACACAGGGATTGTTTTGATGCGTGTTACTAGCTCTTATTTGTAGTGTTTCTGCAGCTGCAAGGAATTGGTGGGATTGTGTTTGTGTTAAAAATAAGATGACAATGTCTTGGTCCTCTTCATTTTGTATTCAATAATAACTCTTACAAAGAATAATTTAAGGTAAGACATCAATAATCATTACTAAACCAATAGCCACATACAATATGAAATCATTAGAGGGTACAGAACACAAAACATGGTCACTGTCTAGCTTCTCATTAAAGGGAACAAAATACAATATGAAATCATTACTTCGTGGTGTTTGATGTGATAGCAACAAAAAGATAGTTTTGCTTGATGTTTGTCAGACAATTGAGTAAGTTTACATAAGACATTGTCTAGCTTCTCAAGGAAATAAAGTGAAATACTGAAATGCTACAATTCCCAGCAAGTAATTAATGAAAGAAGTTTCCTTCTTAGATCATGGCAATGTTCAAACAAAAAAGACTAATATCCAATTATAGATTTTATATAGAAAGAAGATGATAATCCAATTATCTTGCCTTTCATCCCCAAAAACAATATGTTATGCACAATCTAGAATCATCCACTAGAAATTACAGACATCAAGGGCAAACGCCCAAACTTGACAATGCAACAATGAACAAACTACTTTCAGTTTCAATACAAGTTAATATATACTATCCATTATCCAACAGCATGAAGCACTTATCAATTATGGTTTCATTCTAGCTATGCATCCAGGTCTACTGGGCTAGTAAGTGTGGTAGTACCTTCATGGCTTCGCCTTGCACTTGCTTTGGGTTCTTGGCCGATGTCGAAGCCAACGACGATGGCTTCCTCTTGTTGTGCCCCTCTGCGACACAGATGACTTGCTGTTGGACCCCGACCACCGCGGAATCCTCCGTCGTCACCACACTCGAAACCTCATCCTCGTTACTCTTCATAGGGAGGAAGCGGGTTTGGAGGGGCGGCAGGCGTGGTAGGGGCACAGGGAGGGGGTAGCGCTGGGAGGGAACTGGGGGCGCGGCGTGCGAGAGGGGGTGGCACTTGGCACGCCGTGTAGGTATACAAGACGTAGGGTTCGGCTTTGGCTGGCTGCGGGCTTCTTTCCACGAACGCGAGGCAGTGAATGGGTGAAATCACTTGGGCTGCAGGCTTCTTTTCATGAGGGTGACAGCGAATGGGCTGAGTGGCTATCAGGCAAGGAGTGGACTGAAATCACCTAGGCTACCTATGTTGAACTAGTAGATTGCTACCCTAGACTATCTGAAATTACCTAGGCTATATACTAGCAAATTTTCCACACCTTGAGCTAAAGGCTATATTGCCATGAGCCTAATTCTACCGCTGGTATAATGCTAAAATTACATTGTAGATCGTGTGTGGACTTGCCGTCGCTGCCGTAAGGGTGGAGGCTGTTGCTGCTTGGGAGGTGGCCGCATGGGAAGCAGTGTGGGATGCGGCTCTATGGGAGGTGGCGGGGTCGATGGCGGCAAGGGAGGTGGCGGTGTGGCGTATTAGCTCGGGAGGGAGATGGATTTGTTATGAGTCAGTTGGGACAGGGGCAAATTTAGCATTTCACATGTGGGTTTTTGGTTTAAATAGAAAAAGAAAAAATCAGCAAATTAGAAATGTGGCAAATCCTGATTATTTCCACGAATTAGATAGAAATTTCTAGAGAGCAATCTTTGTTGGATATAGCCCAGGAATCTGCAAAACAATCACAAGAGTATTTGGTGGAAAAAGCTAAACTGGAAGCAATCAAAGATCACACAATAGTATGGGGCTTTTCTCTGAATATCTTCAACTGGCAAAACTGCCTTACGAGCTACAGTAACTGAATGGAGAAGAAAATGACGCACGCCTGGAAGGAAAACTGAAACTGCGATAAAACAGCAAAGCTACCGATCGGATCCGGATTACTCGGTCACGATCACCAAACTAAACCAACTCAACACGACTCAGTCTAACCAGATAAGTCTGGATTACTTCCAACATTCACCCCCCTAATCCTGACTTAAAACTTTTAAACTTCTTTTATTCCCAGCAGTTCTCTCATTTCTCTGAACTTGATCCTGCCGAGTGACTTTGTCAGTATATCTGCCTTCTGCTGTTCAGTACTGACATGTCCCACAACAATCTGCCCCTTCTCCACACATTCTCGTATGAAATGGAATCTTGTATCTATATGCTTACTTCTACCATGAAACACAGGATTTTTCATCAAAGCAATAGCTGATTTGTTACCTACAAATAGCCTCACTGGTTCTTGAGCAGCTCCTGTAATATCACTCAGCAAACCTTTCAACCATCTTTTTGGCATGTCTGCGTTGTTGCAGCCATAAACTTCGGCTTCACAAGAAGAGAGTGCAACACTTTTCTGTTTCTGAGAACCCCGAGTTACCAGATTCCCACAGAGATAAAACACTAATCCACTAGTGCTTTTCCTATCATCAGCATCTCCAGCCAGATTACTGTCAGAATAACCAATCAGTTGATCACCTTTTCCTTTTGAGTATTTCAAACCGAAACTCACTGTCCCTTTTAGATATCTCAGAATGTGCTTAACAGCTTGTTCATGGGATTTCTTCGGACACTCCATAAACCTGCTTGCAACACCAACTGCATAGGCTAAATCAGGTCTTATATGTATTAAATACCTCAAACTCCCTATCAGACGTCTGTACTGTGTTGGATCAACTGCTTCTCCATCTTCATCTTTACAAAGTCTGAATTTCGGCTCCATTGGGTATAAGGCTGTATTGCAATCACTCATCTTTGCCTCCTGCAGTATCTTCTTGGCATAATTTTCTTGCTTCAGTGTGATGCCATCTCCTGTCTGTTGCACTTCTATTCCCAAATAGTATGCAAGGAGCCCAAGGTCACTCATTTCAAACTCTTCAGTCATTTGTTTCTTGAACAATGCAATCTCCTTGTCACTAGTCCCAGTGACAATTAAATCATCAACATATACACCCACTACTAATATTTCACCTCTATTACTTCTTTTGTAAACTGCTGGCTCATGTGGGCATTTCTGAAACCTGAGTGACTTCAGACTCTTGTCAAGCCAAACATTCCAGGCTCTGGGAGCTTGTCGAAGCCCATAAAGTGCTTTGGACAATTTGTAAACCTTCTTCTCTTGTCCCTTCACCACAAATCCCTCTGGTTGCTCCACATACACTTCTTCCTGAAGTTCCCCATTCAGAAATGCAGTTTTGACATCAAGATGATGAACTTTCCAGCTTTCTTGTTCAACTAAAGCCAAAATGAGTCTCACTGTCTCCATTCTTGCTCTTTGGAGCAAATACCTCCTCAAAATCAATACCGCTTCTTGCACATATCTTTTAGCAACAAGCCTAGCTTTGTGTTTCACCACATTCCCTTCTGCATCTTTCTTGAGCTTAAAAACCCATTTCAGCCCAATTGGTTTGTGCCCTTGTGGGAGTTCAACCAACTTCCAGGTTTTGTTCTTGCAAATAGAATTGAGTTCACTTCTCATTGCCTCTTCCCACTTGTGGGTTACAGCTGCTTCTTTATATCTCACTGGCTCCTCTACCGATGCCATAAGCAGTTCATCATCCAGCTCAAATGGTTCAGTGGAAGCATATATATCAGCCAAAGATCTGTACCTTCCATGAAATTCTCGAACTTTCACTTGAAATGGGTAATCGCCGATCTTGCCTCGCCTGCTCCTCGGTGTACTGTCATCGGTGTCAATGGCTCGGGATCTCCTGCACCGCTTGATTCCAGCCCGATCGTGTGTTTGATGAGCCAGCCTGAAAATTTGCCATTGTAGGACCTTCATGCTCGCATCGAGTCCACCTTGTATACCTTCTCCGAGTCTACCACATTATCTTCCTGCATTGGAGTGTTTATCTGGTCCCCATTTCAACTTGATCAACCGAAAAAGTCACCCAGTCTTGTGAACTTCCAACTACTTTATCTTCCCACTTCCAGATTGCAGCCTCATCAAAGATTACATCTCTGCTCACATTAATCTTCCGAGTTCTTGGATCAAACAATCGATGAGCTTTGCTTCCTCTTCAACGCCTAAGTAAATCATACTTTTACTTCGGTCATCTAGCTTCTTTATCCGACTGATGGAACTTTGACATGTCCAATGCAACCAAACACCTTCAAATAACCAAGATGAGGTTTCTTCTTGCTCCAGGCTTCATAGGGAGTGATCTAACTCAATGCTTTCGTTGGGACTCGGTTGAGTATATAGACTGAGTGTCGGACTGCTTCTCCCCACAGACTTCCCGGCAATAGTTTTGTCTTTAGCAAACTTCGTGCCATTTCCATCACAGTTCGATTCCTCCTTTTTGCTACCCCGTTCTGCTGTGGGGTGTAAGGTGCAGTGAAATGCCTCTCAATACCTTCAGATTCACAAAATGCAGTGAATTCTCTGGACACAAACTCTCCTCCCCGATCTGTCCTGAATTTTCTGATCCTGTGCTGTGACTGGTTTTCAGCTAAGGCTTTGAACTTCTTAAACGCAGTGAAAGCATCACTCTTGCATTTCAGTGCATATACCCACATCATTCTACTGAAATCATCAATCAAAAGGAAGAAATATTTATTACCAGCTGCTGTCTGAGGAGTGATGGGTCCACATAAATCTGCATGGATAAGATCCAGTGGATGATCTGCTCGGTACTTTGCTTGAAATGGGAAAGGAGCTCTTGCTTGCTTTGCTACCAGACATCCTTCACAGATCTTCAGTGGATGATCTATCTTTGGTAAACCTTGCACCATTTCAAATCTGTGCATCTGACTTAATGCCTGAAAATTGACATGTCCCAACCGAGCATGCCACAACCAAGCTGGTTCATCCAAACTGACTGCTAAGCAAACTGGTTTACAAGCATTTAGCACAATCTTGTAAAGTCTATTTTGTGATCTCTTGACCTTCATGAGTAGTCTTCCATTTCTATCATGAACCCACAAAAAATCTCCATGCATAACAACTCCACTGCCTTCTTCTAACAATTGGCCAAGGCTAATAATGTTGCTACACAAACTAGGAATATAATAGACATCTGTTAAAAGTTTTTGCTCACCATTCTTGCATTGAAACAATATGGATCCCTTTCCTCTTATGTGTACGGTTGAACCATCTCCAAACTGAACATGTCCACTAATCTTTTCATCCAGTTCACTGAACTTAGATCGACTCCCAGTCATATGATTACTAGCCCCATTATCAAGGAACCATACATCTGATTCTATCTTCAGATCTTCACACCCTTTTGTTTCTGCATCCTGCTTTCTTTCATTGAGCAATACTACTGTTGATTCTTCCTTCTTTTGTGACTTCTCAACACAGGTGGCTAAGAACAAAGTTTGATCTTCTTCTTGTGTCTGAACAAGATTGACATCCTCTTCTTGCCTTCTGCTTTGACATTGAGATGCATAATGCCCCATATTTTTTTTGCAAATATAACACTTAATATGGCCTTTGTCCTTACCACTTCCATTTCCAAATGATCCTCCTTGCCGATAACTATTAGAGCCTGTGTTGAAGCCTCCTCGATTCCCTCTGCTGCGGCCTTGCCACCTTCCACGGCCTCTTCCTCTTTCTTGCCAATCTGAATTACTGAAGTTTCTGCCATCTGGATAACCGAATCCACGGCCTTTGATTCAGAGTTTCGGCCTCTGAATTACAAAGCTTCCCTCGTGTATCGACCTCTGCCACCTCCTCTTTGCCGAGGTTGCCACTCACCATGGGTTAACAATAGTCTTCCTTCACTGCTTTCTCCTGCCCCTTTTATGCGTTCTTCATAAGCTTTTAGGCGCCCAATTGCTTCCTCAAGAGACATTGTCTCAACATCGCAAATCGCCGATTGCGAGCCACCACTTGCGTAAATCTACTGGGTCTTTGTCATGAGGAGCTTCTTCACCAAGGTGCATCTTCCAACGTTTCCCAAGACTCGATCTTGTTTGCAATTATACTCATTCTCCCAAGCAAACTCATCAACCGAATCGATTCCTTCATTCGAGTGCTCCAAACTCATTCAACAATGTCCGAACTCTTGCCTTCTTCACCTGTCTCCGCCCTAAGGTGCATTGTCTTGAACACTCCATGCCTCTCTAGTCTGTCTTCTTCTTGGCTAGCAATGATAGACATCTTCCGGGACCGCTCGATAAATGCATGCCGCCATCATGTCTTTCCTCCTCTCGACAACCGCACTCGCCGCCGGCACAACCGCGCCCCGCACGCCTTTGTGCTTCCATGATGACCTCCATCTTCATTGCCCATGGAGTAATTGCTTGGCGCCAACATCGGGTAATGCAGATACGCCACCTTCCTTCATCGCCGGATTTGCCGCTCCGCCGAGCTCGGCCGAAGTGTTGGAGGTGGACATCCTTCCGAATTGGGGATACTTTGGCATAAACCAGAGCTCTGATACCAAGTGTTGGATATAGCCCAGGAATCTGCAAAACAATCACAAGAGTATTTGGTGGAAAAAGCTAAACTGGAAGCAATCAAAGATCACACAATAGTATGGGGCTTTTCTCTGAATATCTTCAACTGGCAAAACTGCCTTACGAGCTACAGTAACTGAATGGAGAAGAAAATGACGCACGCCTGGAAGGAAAACTGAAACTGCGATAAAACAGCAAAGCTATCGATCGGATCCGGATTACTCGGTCACGATCACCAAACTAAACCAACTCAACACGACTCAGTCTAACCAGATAAGTCTGGATTACTTCCAACAATCTTTAGAGTGTCAAATCACGACAATCTTTGGGTGAGAAATAATCTATTTTCCTTTTTTTTTTGAAGGACGATCTGCTGGCTCAAGTCGTGGGATTGTTTTTCCACCCGTTAGTCCTTGGATCATGACTTCGAAGGCTGGATGGACCGAGGCCCATCAGTTGTTGGACTGTTGGGCTGCCAGTCCAGTAGGCAATGTAATCTCAGCACTTCAACTTTTTCCCTACTGATTTTTTCACGAGCCGCCCAAGCTGACCGCGCTGCACGACGGCATGTCGGCATTCCGCGAGGCAAGGCAACGGTGCGTGCGCCGCCGCGCCGCGCTCGGTCGTAGGCTGCGTTAGAAACGGGCGTGGAGTCGGCAGCGTGTAGCTCAGGCCTCGGCCGCGGTCGCCGCTGGCCGCGCGGCAGGTCGTAAGCATGGGCCAAATAACGCGGCGCTCGCCGCTCGGCGCGGGGACGCCACGCCGGTAACTTGCAAGCCAAGTGAAGTGCGCGCCGCCGAACGGATGCGTTATTGCTGGATGCGTTAGCCTGTTGCTCGCGGCAACCCGAACGTACGCGACCAACTCGTGCGCATCGCGAGTATTCAGACGTTTTGTTTTAATTTATGTTAGTACAGTCAGGGGCGGATCCACCTGCAACCTGTGCTGTCCTGTGACAGCAATGACTTTGAACTGAACCTGTGTATCCATCTCTTATTTTGTATTGGTGATATCACTACAACGTACCATATGACCTCAATGGGCCGACGGCCCATGTCTCCACAGCCTTTTATTCCATGCTCGGCCTGCTACTCAATGACTCTTGCGCTTCCTTCTCCACGAAGCACGAAGAGTCGGTCTAAGACTTCTCCTCGATGCAGCAAAGATGCAGACAACGCATTGGCGAAAATAAATCAGCGATTCAAAGACAGTAGCGTAGCGGCAATGGCGGCGATCGGCCGCACCTTCGCTCGCGAGTGCGGCATCGCGCCGCTTGCTGCCGCCGCCCAATAATTATGAGGCATCAAGAAGACACCACTACGGCGTCACGCCAAAGATCGCAAAGACAATCGCATAGGCGCACGCGCACGCAAAGACCTGGCCCCGTCCTCTGGCGACGGCGTCCTGCCATACGGCAAGACGCTGAGACGGCCGCATTTGCAAAGCTCGCAATATGTCAGATTCTCCTCGTCACTTGTCAGGTAGTGAAATTGGTAAACATGCAGATTTGATGTTTAGTTGTTTACTGATTTATTTTCTTGTGATATATTGTCACTCGTCAGATAGAGAATATATTCTTTTTGTGAAGAGCATGACATTTCTAAGTTGGACATGGAAGATGAGTATGTTGATCACCATAAACCAAGGAAAAAGACAAACCGAATCAATTACCAGCACTATAGATGGGACTGCTTGAACTCAGTTGTTGACTTACTACTTATAGAGTTCAATGATCGATTTGGTGAAACAAATTCTAATTTGCTTACTTACATGGCTGCTTTTAGTCCCAAAGATTCTTTTGGTGATTTCAAATTGGAGAACTTAATAGAATTAGCTAAGTTGTATCCTGATGATTTTAGTTCAGTTCAATTGAAGGATCTTGCTCATGAGCTTCCTATTTACATTGACAATATTCAAGCTGATGAAAGATTTTCTAGATTGAACACTATTACTGAACTTGCCAAATTGATGGTGGATACAAAGAAGCATCATGCTTTTCCTTTGGTCTATCGGCTTCTAAAGCTAGTACTTGTTTTGCTCATGCCACCGTGATCTCGTGGAGAGGTGCTTCGGCAATGAAAATTGTGAAGACGATATTACGCAACCGTATTGGCAACAAGTTTATGAATGACTGTATCATTTGCTTTGTTAAGTCAGCCTTTCTAGCAACAATCCCAGACAATGTTGTAATAGATCGCTTTCAAAAGATGGAAAATCGTAACCGCAAAATGCTTCTATGAAAGGTAAATATCAGCTTATGTTTATGTCTACATTGTTTAATTGTTTGGTTGTTTTTGATTAACATGGGAGTTCATCCAAATTGGTTCGTTTCTATAACTTTGTTACTTTAATTTACCGTTATAATGTAATGCTATTACATTATGTACATTTTCAGATTTTCTAGCGTATTATTTATTTACTAGAAGCCGTGATCGTTAGTTGACAAGTCTATGGTGACACCATTGATGTGAAATCCTGGATCCGTCCCTGAGTACAGTCGATCTGTATCCTGCCGTTTGTCTGATCGCTCGGGCGAGCGCATGCACGGTCGCACGGTGCTCGTGATCCGTAAGCTGTAACATATAAGTTTCCCATGCCTAATTAAAGAGTTGGCCGGGAGGGTAGAGTTAGGCCCCGCTCAGAACGGCTGTGGGCGGTGGGCGGTGAGCGATTTTTTCATTGTAGCAGGTACTGTAGCTACAGTATCTGCTACAGTAAAAAAAATTTCGTTTCTTTTTCATTTTTTTTAAATTTACTTATAGTTTTTTTGTTTTTTGTTTTTGGTTTTTTTATATTTTTATACATTTAATTATACTCAATAAATCAACTCAGCTACAGTGTTTTTTCAGCTAGCTACAGTATTTTTTCAGTAAAAATCAAAAGTCATCGCTATTCCGATCACCCCTTAGGAATCATGATTGTTTCCTAGTAGTAATCAGACAAGAGACCACCGACATCGATTAAAGGATTTAATTACAGGAATTAGCTACCCGGGCGTTTCGAATTTGCCCGAATTAAGGGAGTTGATCGATCTAGTTCTTGGGATTAATATCGATCTGGACCGGTTCCGATTTACGGATGCGTTCCTAGCTATAGAAAATTAACGCTGCATACACCACACGACACCATGCATTAGGGCAACGCCGCCAATTAACGAAGTGCGCATACATATCATATTCTTACACGTAGCAGCTTTTCGGAATATCTTCGAGGTCGTATTCTTAAGGGTATCTTCAATAGTCCTAACTAAGTACTATCTATAAGGATTCCACATCATCTATAGAGTACACACTAAAAGCTAGCATTCCAAAGGACTATATATAAAGGTAGCTATTTGATGTTTACATGTACACACGTCATTTATAGATCTTCGCCTGCTTTTGCGTTATAGATCAGAGACGAAATAGTAGCTATTGTTTGTGTTTTGCATACTCTCTTCCTCCACATAGGATATATCTTGATGTGTGCATATATAAATAAATCGACTCAAAGACCATGGAGATACCCTAATAGCGACATACGAGATCTCGGAGATCGATTTTCTCCCATTCTTTAAATCCACCACCTTTCTCGATTTGACAAACGCCACTCGATCCATTAGGCCCCAAATCTTTCGCTTTCGTCCCCCAAACCATCCCGGTATGTAATTATATCGAGAGCAGTGGCCATCGTTATCGATGCTCATCAGCCAGCACGTCGCGGTAGATCTCTAGTTAATCAATTGACTTGAACAAAAACGACGGAGCCAGCCACATAGTTCCACGACTGATATTTCTTGCCCACGTGCCAATCAAGCCCTGGTAGCTGATGCATATATGCATGCATGTTTGATTTTAAACTGTACACAAAAGATCCTGTTTGTTAAAGCTCTATATTCTGATTCACTTTTGAATCAGATCATAAGAGAGTCAGAACAGAGCCAGGAAGTGTTTGGTAAAAGAGTGGCTTCAAAAATTCACACTGTTATCTCTTCCACACCGCCACGGAACCACCACCTTCTTCATCACCACCGACCTTCCCACCATCGGCGTTGCCGCCTTATCCGTCAACACAGGCCTCCCCACTACCTTCTCTATAACTACCAGCCTCCCGCGACCTTCTTCCTCACCGTCGACGATCCCGCAGGCCACATCCTCTCCGTCGGCAGCCGCCTGTTCTCTCTCCCGAAGTGCGCAGAGCAACTCCGCCCCATGTAGGATCAAGGATAACTAACTAGAGAGGGTGAATAAAAAGTTCTAAAAGTTTTTGCCTTCGAAAACTAATTACCACAATATGTAGTCTGTAACATTCTGTTTTTCTGCAATTTTTAAAGCCTAGAATTTAAAAATGAATTTTCTGGATTTAATTCAAGCTTAAAATAAATTTTTAGAATTTAAAATGATTTAATCTGATTAAAATAAATATTAGCATAAGTTGAAAATATTTTATTTGGATTCTTCAGGTCTCAAGGAATTTTTTGGTATTTTTGGTGAATTTTTGGGATTTATTTGCTATTTTCTAGAGCTTCTTAAAGTTTATTTGGATTTTCTGGAATAAAAGAAAAGGGGAAAACCCTCAGCCGCCCGATCCTTCCCCCTCCACGCGTCAGCCATCCCTTCGCCGCCCGCGTGCCGCCACCGTACCCTTTCCCGCGCGCCCCTCCGCCGTCCGATCCCCTTCCAGCCGCCACGCGTCAGCATCGCATCGGCCTGGTCCCGCCCGCGCAACCGCTCCCGCCTAGCCTCGCTCCGCGCCGTCCAATTTCCCCCACCGCCACGCGGCAGCACCAGCCCGGCCCAGCTCCCTCGCCCGCCGATCTCGCCTCTGCGCCGTCGAATCCACCCCACTGCCACGCGTCGCCATCCCCGCGCCACTCGCGCCCACGCAACCCTAACCCTAGCACCGCCTCGCCCGTGACCATTGGATCCGTCCCGAGCAGCGTGTCTTCATCTCGGCTGTCCGTGTCCGCACCGCGTCCGCGCCGTCTCCGGATCAAACTCGTCTCGGTTCCTGTGCTTTTAATGCGCGTTCTTATCTCGGTTCGCGTGCAAGCCGTTGCCTCCGCTCTCTTGCCGCGCCACCGTTCCGGAGCCGCACGCCGCCGTCGCCGGAGTCCCCGTCCTCTCCCGCAGCCGCCGGAGCCGTCGCCGTTGCCGAGACATCGCCGGTGAGCCCCTTCGCCCGCGTCACCACCCCATCGTCGAGTCACTGCCGCGTCGCCCACGTCCGCCGAACCTCGCGCCCCGCTCCGCCCCTTGGTCGTCGCGCCAGACCACGCCCGTGCCTGCGCCCGCGTCCGCGCGACGCTTCCCCGATCCCCGCCGCCCCGCCTCCGAGCCGCCCGATCCCCGCCGTCCATCCGGATCTAAGCCGAAGGCCCAGATCGCACCGCGCATCCCCTTTTCCACCGTCGGATCCTGCCGCCGCCGCAGCGCCCGAGCATCGCCGCGTCAGCCCTAGACGACGTGGCATGCCACGTCAGCCGAGTCCACCCCCCGGGTGCCACGTGTCACCACGTCAGCGCCACGTCGGCGCCGCGTCACCGACACGCAAGACGACCACAAGACGCCACGCCAAGACGGCCTCGCCCGCCGCGTGTACTCTACGTGGACGGGTCCAGCGTGCGCTCGGTCTTCCGTGCACCGGGTCCACAGCACAGTGTGATTTCTGATTTTTCCGATTTATCTCTAGGGTTTATTTTCCGAGAACCCGTTCTCCTCCGTCCTAGCTTCGATTGACCCCGTTCTTTTTTCTAAATTTATCTAAAATCGAGCTCTAGCTTTTGGTTCTGGTTTCACGATTTTTTGAGTTCATTTGCTTATCATTTTATATGTTTTTGTTATTTCAGTCGTTTTTCCTCTCGTTAGATTCAGATTCTGGAGGAGCAGGATCTGCGCCCGAAGACCAAGATTACCTTGCTGAGCATAACCAAGGCAAGTCGTGTCCTTTGATCATGTTGAACCCAGTTTGCAATCTATTATTTAATTATTTTATTTTTAATTAAATTGCATCGCTATTTTTATTCAAACCTTGTAAGTGGTAGTTATAGTCATAAATTGCTCATTCCTCCTTGATAATTTGGAACACTCTTATGCCATTGTCATCTTAGGT
Source organism: Melocanna baccifera (assembly GCA_036346265.1). Classification (NCBI taxonomy): domain Eukaryota; kingdom Viridiplantae; phylum Streptophyta; class Magnoliopsida; order Poales; family Poaceae; genus Melocanna; species Melocanna baccifera. Next base: position 21,619,464 of record CM070677.1, on the reverse strand, counting down.
TGGGTTATTATTTAGTGATGCTATGTTAACTGTCACATGGGTTTGGCACGATAGAATGCTTAGTTTTGCTTATAGTTACGAATAGGTTTATCATCACATGTGAACTATCAATTTGATTTAATAAGATATGGAACTGTGATTGGTGCCACATTTATTAAAATTTGTGCCATGACATTGGTATGTCACTGGCGTGGTTATACAAACCTGGTTTTGCACTCGGGCGAGTGATGTGCAGTAAAGGGGAAGTATTGGAGCACTTCGAGAGATGAGGTAGTCTCGCCTGGGTAGACTTAAGGACTTAACTTTGTGTGCCATTGATTTGAGCTTTACCGTGCAAACCACATGTCTGGTATGGGATGGATCTGGCTGACTAATTTGGGATGTTTCAACTTTAATCTTGCCATTGAGATGACTATGGTTGCTGATTTCCATGTAGCGTAAGGGGGGTGTGATGCGAAACCCTAGCGGGTGGATTGAGTTGTAACTGAACTTTATAAATGCCTTGTTGTGATTACTTTAGGCCGAGGCTAATCACATTGTGTGGGTACAGTTGTGCAACCTCTGCAGAGTGTAAAACTATTCGAATAGCCGCGTCCTCGGTCATGGACAATGCTCGGTGATTTCACACGAGGGGTAGTGATTTCATTATAAACTTGGTGGTTTATGTTGGAAATGAACAGGTAGTTCACTGTCGGTTCAGTTTGTGAATGGGATGTTAACAAGCAGCTTAATTTTATTCCTTTGATTATTTATTATTATCGTTTTCATTTAAAGATCGCTTTCAATCTATTATTCATATTTACTGTGAAATGTCTTTTATGTAAATTAACCTTTCAGCCTTCCATTGGTAAGCTTTGCATACTATATTGCATTCATCTGTTACCGACGACTTGCTGAGTACCAATGTACTCACGGCTTTACGCCTATGTTGCTCAGTTGAGGGCGAGGAGTATTATCAGCAGGAGGTTCCAGAAGGGGAGTACTTCGACGACTTCACGGATTAGGCTTCGTTCTCCACTCGATAGCCTGTGGGCTTGTCGTTTGGCCGCTACGCTTTATTTTGGATTTTCACTGCTAGTTTTAAAGCCCTTCCGGCTAGAGATATTGTAAACTTGGCCATAAGGTCGTACCTTTGAGATTTATCGATATTTGAGTTTTCCCTCTATTATATCGTGTGTATGGTTGTGATTATATCTATATTTGACTGTGTGCACTAGCGTGATCCTGGAGTAGTGCAGTTTACACAGAGAGTCCGAATTTGCATATTCGGGTCTCGATAGTAGCTAGACAAGATTTCAATGCAATTTGAAACTTACACAATTTTAGAAAGTTTGAAGCACCACAAGCAATAATCTCTATAAATATATTTCTAGTACAAATAAATATGACAATCTTAGCAATCATATAGCTAGAAATATAAGTGCGAAAAGTAGAGAGAAACAAGTAACCTAATGACACATGATGTTTTACCGTGGTGTTTGAAAACTTGCCGGTTTCCCTTAATCCACGTTGAAGAAATCCCATGTGACTTGTACCGGCTCCACGAATTAAGCCTTAACTCCTCAATCCATTAGTGGTTGTCCTTCCTTCGCTCCGGAGATGATGGACACCAAACCACCCATAAGTCGGCGTTGGGCCTCTTCATAATCTTCTTGAAGAGGTCATCTCGTAATATCCCGCCAAGCTGTCTAGGTACCGATAAACACCAAGAGTAATGAATCACAGCTTCCCTTGACGGCAATCAAGAGCCAAGGATCAATCTAGAAAAGAAATGCACTTGATTTGATTCAACTACCTTTTACGAATGCACAATGTGAAATTGAGGTGTGGAGAGAATGCTTAATGTTCAAGGATGTTCAATAGAGTCTCTAACATCTGTCCGTGAGCTGGTGGAGAAATATTTATACCTCCACCAACCAAATATAGCCGTTGCAAATAATAATCCTGAAAATTCAGGGTAAGCGGTAGTACCATTATACAATTTGCGGAACTACCGCATATATACTGTAGCAATAATAACGACTATATCAAAGCATCAGAAGTAGTCGTTTAAATTTGGCATGGTACTACCGCCGTTATAGGCGCGGTAGCTCGATCTTCAGAAGTTCCAAAGTTTCAACGCGGTACTTGTTTGCTTCGAGGTCGAAAGTCGATGCTCTTTGAAAAAACGTATCATCTGGATTTTTGGAGCTTTCGTGTTTCGGTAGTTCCGCTCAAGATGTGTGGTACTTATGTTCCGCTCAAGGTGAGACAAAATGATTCCAAGGGTTCCAAGGTAGTTTTACGCTAGTACTTGCAAAATGCGGAAGTACGTCAATTTCACTTTGGCACTTCCAAAATTATTGTCAATGCATAGTTTGGCTATCAATTCTAGTTTTAAGCACATGCATGATCCTAAATTAATCCAATGGCACAAGATCATTCTATGAAGTTACCAGCCATGATCCCTTTTAATAGTACAACATTTATCTTATAATCCGGTCTACTACCTTTTCTCCTTAGACTGGTAAAAATAAAAAAAGGAAAAGAATTCTAGACTACTTATACCTTTATCTTCAGCCATATTGATTTTCATGTTAATTTTTAGCATGCATCTCACATTATCGTTGGGACTAAACATTTTAAACACTCAGTAAACATGTTAGTCCCATATTTGCATAATATCATTAATTACCAAAATCATTTTTAGATGCATAAATGCTTTCAATCCCCCCTTTTGGTAATTAATAACAACACAAATATTATGTGAGAAGAATTAAGTTTTAAACATACCACTAGTTTGAAAATGAGTTGTATATTCTTTTGTGACTTTGAAAAACAACTAATTCTTGCAATGAATTTAGATGAGTTTAAAAAATCAATTGCTTTTTAAAGTTAATTCAAAGAGAGTCGCCCAAAATATGTGCATATAGATGACAAGATACATTGCAAGCACATGTTCAGATGTAAAAAATTCAACGAAAATAAACAATTGCAATGATACAAATTATATAATGAAATAGCACAAGTTACAATTGTATAGAATAACCACGACTTCAAATTCAACATAATTATAACATAGAGCGTGGACAATAAGCATAAATATTCCAAAGCATGACCATGATCTATACTCATAATGACAAAGTGCACAAGTTCAATACATCACAATACAAATATATATAAATAGTAGCTATAGATATATAGGCTTCTTGATTCTTCTCCATATCTTGTCCATGCCTTTAAACTTTCTTCTCCATGTGTTTCTCCCCCTTTGGTATCAAAATACCAAAAAGGCTACTCATGAGGTGCTTGAAAAAAGCGACTATGACGACAACAGCCATAGCAGACAGGGGGAGGGAGGATGAGCTATCGCACGCTCGAGAAAAGAAGCCTATCCCCAAGAGAAGAGATAGTGGCAGTCTAAGATGCAAGTTGAGCGGTAGTCTCTGTCAGATGCTCCTCTAAGCTCAGGACATCAGTATATATGAGAAAGAGTGACTGGTTCCTCTTTTGCTCGTGCATTTGTAGCCTCTGCCTGTTGAGATTAAGGACGAGGAGCTCTAGGGATGGAAGGATCTGCTCGTGGCTTATAAGCCTTGTGGGCTCTACCCATGCCACCACGAAATTCAGTCTTCCTAAGAATCAAGGCCATGATGTATCAAACATAATTAATTCTTTTGATCCTACCATTCTTGGAGGAGGTTATTTCCTGGATAATCAGATCAACCACGTCAAACTTCTAGTCTTGCATAACATAGTCAATTGGGTTCCATGCATGGCCTCTGATAGCATCATAGTTCCCACTCTTGCGAAGAATGGTATGGTTAATAATCCGCTTTACTAGGCTTGGAATAGGGAGGAGTCCGACAAGCTTGCCTGGGATGAATCTAGTACTCTGATCATAATACTTAGATATGGCAAGGAGCTCAAGTGCAGGCTTGTCATATACCTTCTCATGCACACTTGACTCTATACTGAGAGTTAGATCAAACTCGTGTTTGTTAGAGTCCAAGTACTAGTAGCTAGTCATCCAAGAAATATACTGAAAATCAGGAGAGATATAGAGTAGCAAAAACTACTAGATTATGTCTTCATTATAATCTGATTTGAGAGCCACAAGGTTTTGTATTCCTGCCCTCTGAAACAGCCTATAAGTCCCATCATACTTGTCAATTGAGTCCAGATGGTCCCAATCAGCATATTTGTGATTAGCAAACTGCCTGTTTAGACTATACAGTTGCTCATATACCTGCTCCTAAAATGGTGTGAAACCTTGGGATGATGGAATTGTTTGGGAGCACAAACTGGTTCCCATGGCATAGGCGTGCATACTCTTCAACTGTGATTGTTTTGAAATCTATTTGAGGCTCTTCTCGCCCATGCATCTCCTTATCGATTGTTTAAGAGGTGAGCTCTCTTGCTGTGCTGACTCAGTCTTAGACTCAGATGCAATATTTTCTCAGACTCAATCTCTAAGCTTTTGAGCAGACTCTTGAGAAGATTGGGAGAGAACTGGAGTTGAATGAGAGCCTTGATGAGAGGAAGCTTGTCCCGAAGGCATGGGAGAAGAGGTGTTCCTGGCATAATTTTGCGACTAGCATTCCTTGTCCTTGGCATCTTTAAACAAGGAGAAAAGATATCAGGGATAAACTGGGAAACATCCTTAATCGGTTTAAAAATAATAGAATAAAGTTATTGTCTTTATTAGGGAAATCAGAAGTACCGATGTGAAATGGACGGTAGTTCCGAGATCTAGTAGTACCGCACATGTCGAGCAATAGTTTCGGCGATAGTATCGTGTGTGTCGAGCGGTAGTTCCACTTTCTCTGAACCATTTCTAGGGCAAATTAAATAATGAGGTTTTTGGTGTTTTTCTTGGATTGAATCCATAGTATCAATGTGCAAACATCATCAGACACTAAAATGTACTACTTTGCCCAAAAACATATTAACAAATCGTTCGCATTATCAATCCAAACCTAGAAGAGACCTAGGGTTCTAGAACAAGGTAAAAACAAGGATTTCGATCCTATTTACCATGTGAATCGGAGTAGTCGAACCCTTAGGAGTCAAGGAATCACCACGGGGCAAAGAAATCCCGAGGAAATTTGAAGATGTGAGGATTGGATTTGAGGGACATTGGAAGAAGGGAGAGAGGGAGGTACTGGCACGACCGGTGGAGAGGGTCAAAACTTCCGTTTGGTGAGAGAGAGGGAAAAAAAGTTAAGGACTTGGCAATTAATGAGCAAAAACAATCGGAATCGGTAGTTCTGAAATTAACACGTCGGTAGTTCCGCAAAATGGAAGTACCGCAAAATCAATGCTGGTAGTTCTGATTTTTCTTGAACTTTTCAGATAGAGAACTTAGATCAAGGAAATATGCAAATGATCCCTAACTTTGCATTCAAATAAGGATCATTCAAGATCATTATGCATTAGGAAGACTAAAGAAAACCTTTGAATATAGCTTTTATAAACATAGAGATTTTTCACCTTTTTGAATACCTTTCAAAATACCTTAAACAATACTAAATGAGTATGAAAGCATTGGGTAAGAGTTCAAACAATATTTGAATAGTTTGGTAAAAATGGTTTTCATCTAATGGTTTGGTAAAATATCCGCTAATTAACCTTCGGTCTGGTGCAGCTAATTTTGATATCTCCTTGCTCACTTGATCTCTCAATAAGTGGTGGCATATATCTATATGTTTAGTTCTTGAATGTTAGACCAAGTTATTGGCTATTTTCATCGTACTATCATTATCACATAAAAGAGACATTTTTATCAAATTTGATTATATAATCCACCAAAGTTTTACTGTACTGCTCAAATATTTTAGGAAAAGACATGCAAATATGCCTAGTGTCCAAATCGTCTACTGGTTGAGCGATTAGTACTAGTCACTCAACCGTTGAGCGACTTGGACACTTGTCGTCCAACCGTTGGACGACTAGCCCAAATCGCTCAACGGTTGACTAACAGAGGGTCATTAATGTAAAATAAAAAATGTAAGTATATTACTATAATTCAGTATAGAAATAGTTTATTGTTTTAAAAAATCATGATAAAACAACATTTTAGTTAGAATAATCGTCCATATACACACACTTGTATAATCACCTTCATGACAAAAACTTTAGAATGATCTAGAAAGCAAAAAAACCCTTTGAAAGTCAAAAATTTCCTTTGGTTGACTTGGCGAAATGCTATTCTTACAAAGGATAACTTGTTGAAGAGAAATGGGAAAAGAAATCTTATTTGTTGTTTTTGCAATGAACCTGAAACAATTAATGTTGCATCTTTTCTTTGAATGTGTGGCTGCTAGATATGTTTGGGGAATTGTAGGAAATGTTATTGGAGCCAACTGTAGACCAAATAACTTTACTCAGTATTTCTGGTGGGCTAAAAGCTTCATGACGACTGATATCAATATTCAAGCGATTTGTTTGGCTGCTATTTGTTGGGCTACATGGAAATTGAGAAACAAGGCATAAGCTGATTCGATCTCCTGCTGAGATCATTTGCTATGCATGTTCCTTTTTAAACTTTTGGGCAGGTCAACAAAAGGAAGGAAGAAAACCAAGGAAGCCATTTTAGCTGGAGCTGGGATACTGCAGAATGAAGCCCTTCGCCATCATCAAGGAAGAGGCCAGCACAGTGCCTCGGCTACTATGCTTCAAATCACTGGTGGATCAGATGTCTTGGTGTATGAAGAAGTGCATGGCAGTGAAGAGGGTGCATGAAAAGAGGGAGATAACGACACTCTCAAGTGTAGGATAATAAATTTATATTTCTATGAAAAAAACTAGTCTTTTGTATAAGCTTGTTTATTATTTTTTTTCGTTTTTCGTCAAACTACAACTACTTTGGTTGTGATTTGCTCACTTAGATCTTGCTGTTGCTGTGCTCAGTGTACTGTGATAGGGGACATAAAAAAAATAATAAATCGGTAATAGCAGTAGCTAAAAAATACTAAAATAAAATTATATAAATTTTGTTATCTTGATAATAGAACCCGAGTTTCTCGTGTAAAAAAATATACACACTTGTAGCACATGCATGCAAATCATAGACCTTTATCGCAGCCTAGCTCACCAAAAGCTACCTATATCGAAAAAATCACCTGAGAAAATGTCGACACAACGGGAGATCGAGAGCGACGCAATAAAAAAAAAACAATCAGTGGCGGCATCATGCATGCGTGATTTGCGGCTAGCCGACCTGCGAATCAGAAGCGGAACAACCAACCGGCGAGCAGTCAAAATGTCCTACCGCCGACCACACCGCCAAACCCTAGCGAATCAGAAGCGGAACAACCAACCGGCGAGCAATCAAAATGTCCTACCGCGGACTCCTCCTGGAAGAGGAACTCCAGCGAGGTGGGGAGGTCGTAGAGGGTCTTATAGTTGTAGGGGATGTTGAGGACCTGGTAGGGGTTGTACTGCCGGCCGCCAGGGGCGCGTTCGTCGGAGGCGTTGGATCCCGACGGAACAGACGCGGGTCGGCCATGGCGGCGGTAGGGCTAGGGTTTGGGGGTGGTCGGCGGCGAGATGCGCGAAGCGGAAGGCGGTGAAGGAATGGAGCTGGCTTTGCTTTGCCGCAGAACGTTGAGGTAGCTAAGCTCGCTTTGGGGAGAGAGGCCTTGCGCGGAGATTCGTGCACCACGTGTGGGCTATCTGAGCTAGTCCTTGTGGAGAGGAATGGGGACACACCCCAGACAAGTTCTTTCCGCAGTCACCTGTAATCGTGCAGCAGTCAGCAGGTGGAGTAGATAGAGGCCGCAATTTGGGGCGCTCGATCGTCGCGTGTTCTTTATCCGCAGCGCGCGGGGGGTGCCGCGGCGTCCGGTGGAGCCCACATGCCAGGAGTTTGACCTTCGGGGAGGAAGCTACATGGGTTTACAAGCTGCTAGCTGCTCGGCTCTCACGGATATGAGGCTAGAAACAGCGACGTTGAGATAATATGTAGGCTTTTTTATGGTTTATAGTTTAAATTTTTGAATTTTGATTGTTTGTGAGAGGTAATATACAGAAAAAATAATTATATACTATTTTAGCAGATATAGTTGATCTAAGTACACTTTTTATTACAATCTTCTTGTTGATCTTGTCTTAAAAAATACATCATTTAAAAGCTATTTACTGTAGACAGTATAAGTGTAAGTCATCTTTAAACCATTCCGAACCCATCCAAAGTCTATTCTTTATGGCTTTGACTTATAGTTTTGTTTGAAATTTTTTAAATTTTAGCTGTTCACGATAATGATTACAAAGAAATACGTGCTTGTGGTTTTGGTCAATATAGATATTGGATTTTGACATATGCTATAATTAATTTGCTAATTATAGATTTTATTAAAAAATACTCTATTTAAAAATTATATACTATAACAAAAAAGAGCTAAAAATTGATTCCAAAATAAAGAACAGACCGTACGGGCTCGGCTACGACGTCGGTTTTTGTTTTTTTCATTTGCAAGACAATTTTCGGCGCAGTGGGCGTGTTCGCTCGTCGGCCTTCCAAATGTCATGGACACCACACGACAAAAACACATACGCCGATATCCACAACAGGTCAATTTATCGCGTAATTATCCACGTCCATGTCACTTGCCATGTGCGGGCCTCGAAAGAAACCGACGGGAATGCCGCGGCTCTTGATTGGCACTCCGCTACGTGTAGGAGGAAAATGGAACCGCGCGGAAGTAAAATTTCATTTCGTTTCACGAGCACAGACGTGGCACTGGAAGGACCGTTGAAACGAGGAGCTCGTTCGGCAAGCTCTGTAGTAGTGTAGTTGTCGTTGTGCGAGCTGTTCGCCAGCGTTCGAGCCTAGGTGGTGCCTACATTTTCTGTAGGCTGAAGTATATATATAAATATTTAGTAATCAAAATATGTACTTACTGTCCTCCTCCTCAAATACCATATATATATAAATATATTTAGTAATCAAAGTGTGTACTTACTGTCCTCCTCCTCAGATACCACACGCGCAGCACTGCAGCGCACAGAAACACGTTAGGTGGTGATCATTTCGATTTTAGCTTCTATCTTTAATTTTTTTATTATTTATTATACTATTCACTAACTTAATTATAATAAAAAAAATTAACTATAATAAAAAAATTAAAAGTTAAAAGCTATAATTAAAACAATCACCACCGAAGGCGGAGAGCGTACCGTACCACGTCCATGTGGTGTACCGTACGTGGCAGAGAGCGTACTACGTAGGCAGTAACGTCTCCCTCGTCGTTTCCTCTCCGTCGAGCGGAACACAGGAGCGGATAAAATCCCATTCCTTCCGCGGAGAAGAGAAGGAGAAAGGCACACAGCCTGTACAAGGAGCAGTGCCAGCCAGTGGGAGAAGAGCCAGGAGCAGCGGTGGCAGTAGCGGTGTAGGGACAGTGGCACATCCACTTCCCCTTCAGAAGGGACGGACAGAGAAAGGGAGAGCGAAGCGGGGGAGAGAAGGAAGGGGGGAACCGGTGGCATTTGGAGGATGACGGGGTGTCGCGGCTGCGGCGGCTAGGCGGGGCCTGCGCCTGAGGGGGGAGAGGAGGAGGAGACCTGTGCTTGGAGTGGTTGTTCTGCTTTTCTTTCTGATCCCCGCTGTTCTTGGAGGTATTAACTGTTGTTCTGGCCTGGTTGGTTTGTTTCCCTTTGCTGATTTGCTTTGCTCCCTGCGCTTCTTTGCTCCGGTTCCTTGCTTAAAGCTGGCCAGATCTGGCTCTCCAAGTGATCCGGCCGCTTCAATTCTGTCTGTTTTCCGTTTCATTCCCGGTGCATTTGGCCGTTTTGCTGCTTGTTTCATCTCTGGGTGGCGATGGAGACACGGGAGTTAGCTCTGGTTGTTGGGTTAAATTTTCTTTCCGATTCTTGTGGAGGAGCAACAGAAAGTAGTAGAAGAAGAAACAATTTTGGCTACGGGAAATTTAGCATTCACTGTTTTTCCTTTTGTTTTACTATGCTCAGATATCATGTGTTGAAAAAAGTAGTAGAAGAAGAGACAGTTTTGGCTTCTATCGATTTATTTTTTTCCTTATGTTTCTTTCCCTGAATTGACATATATTAAAATTAGCAACAACTTGGCCTGCCTAGTGCCACCTTTAAAGGTTTGCCGGTTCTACTTTTCTTGGATGCCGTTTCAAGATTTCCAAGATGGGTTTTCACTTCACACGGACTTTTCCTGATGGAATAAAATTATGCAAAATTACGGGCGTTTGAGCTGGCATGGGGTCACGGCTTATATTCCGCGCTTAAAACCGGGAGTTTTGTTGTTATTGCTGCTTACACACGGGCTAACGATCCAAGTACGCTAGGATGAGTTTAGCTCTCATTGTTGGAGCCAGGATGTCTGCTCTCAAAGTGACAAATTGCTAATAGGTACAAATTAGACGAATTCTTGGATTCTATCGAACCCTCCGCATGTAGTATTCCAATGCGTTTGCTGCTCAGCTAGTATTTACTGGTCTGATGTTGATAGCCCAAAGTTTGCTATTATCCATTGATCATCTCATAGCTGAAATGGTAGGAGCAGGAATTGGGTTTGCCAACACTAGAATCACAATCTTAGCTATCTTCGTTTCTATGGATATCGGATAGGAACAATGCAATCCTGGCTTCATTTCTGTCGCTGTCCGATAGGAGTGTTCGCCTATCCCAAAGTTATAACTGTGAAAGCGTCGAAATTATTTCATGGTTATTTTGTGATCCTCTTCGCAATATTAACCTATGCCAGTATTTTTATAGTCATTTTTATCTGTTCATTCTTATTGCTGTTCTTGTTGACCCATCTTTGTGCTGAAAAGTTAATACTGGGTCAGTCATTAGTGATATGGGATTCAAGCAAAGCATATATTTGAGAATTTCATACTTTTTGTGGGTTAAGCCAACATTCTTCGTGCTAAAAGAGTTGAATACCATGGTGAACAGAGTTTCATTCAACTTGTTTGTTACATATGAATCATGCTTCAGAACCAAACTGGAACTTAGTTTAGCATGTGAAAACATCCAGTATTATTTTGTGGCTCGTGTCTCACATTAGATCGAGTAACCCCATGTTTAAGTGTTTTCTCCCTTGATGTGTCAATTTTTTCTAATGCCATTTCGTTCACTAATTCTTATATTTGGTCTGGTTTAGAAGTTTATTCTCATGGCATCAAACTGTCCTGACATCATATGATTGTGTTCCTGCTTACATCTTACAGGTAACATCTGTAGGAATTCCCAGAAGTTATTTGGAGGACAACTATGGCTACAATTCAAGATATAGGTGTCTCTGCAGCTATCAACGTACTGAGTGCCATCACATTCCTGCTAGCATTTGCTTTCCTACGGCTCCAGCCCATCAATGATAGGGTTTACTTCCCAAAGTGGTATCTCAAAGGTGCAAGAGAGAGCCCAAGTCATGGGGGTGCATTTGTGCGGAAGTTTGTCAATTTGGACATGCGTTCATACTTGAAGTTCTTAAATTGGATGCCTGCTGCTTTAAAAATGCCAGAGGATGAATTGATTAGCCATGCAGGGCTTGATTCAGCTGTCTATCTGCGGATTTACTTAATAGGGTATGTCATTATATTTCATATATTCTGGCTATTTTGAATTTTTTGTTCGTCGTATCATTTTTCCTCTCCCCAATTGTACTTTATATAGGACATTACTCCTACTTAATAATAGTATCCATTGGTGAAGAGCTTAGTTTCAGTTTGCATGGGCATTATCTGTAAATATGCCTGTTGTTGGGTTATATTAGTAGCATAGTGTATGGACTAGTTAATGCCTTAATGGATTGCACTCCAATACTCAACACACTTTGAAATTCTAGGCAAGGGCAATGAACGGTGCTGAACTTTGCCTATAACTATATAGAATTAATTCAACACTAGCCTTTTAGCTCTGTTAGATTATATTTCTTCAATTTGTTGTATAGGTTTGCAATTGTTGGAGAACTACTTTTATTGATAATTCTGCAAATATTAGATACTACTATTCTTTAAATAAAACATCTAGATTTCAGCGTTTTATCTCGAGAAAGGAAAAAAGGAAATTTGCTTGCTTCGATGGGTTCATCTTACTATCGTAGTGTTTGACCACACAATTTACTTATTATTTTGCGAGAAATTTTATAGTTCTATTTATTCTAAACCTTTGCTGTTCCCTCATGCTTTCTGTATGTTGGAGTGCAACACAGGTATTCAAAATGTTGGGTTCATGAATGTTTCTGTTTTATCCACTTGTTGATGTCCAACTCCCATGTTTTTGCTTAAGCGATACTTATTCACTGATGTACTTTATTTTAACCGTTGCAGGCTTAAAATATTTGTTCCAATCACGCTTCTAGCATTTATTATTCTTGTCCCTGTTAATTGGACCAATAATACCCTTGAAGGCATGAAGGTAGCGCACAGTGATATTGACAAACTTTCAATATCCAACGTACCTGTTGGGTCGAAGAGGTTAGAACTAGATGAATTCATCTCTGCCTTAAATTATATTTACATATTACTGTTTTTAAGCTAATCTATGTATGCAAGCCTGAGTATTTAAAACACAATACAGTCCACACAGCCACACATTTACTAGATAGTGAAAATGGGGATGGTTCAGATTGAAGTGGCAGGGGAGTGATGGCTGCTCTTAGTATTTTCCCCCATTTAGACTCAGGAGGGATGGAAGATGAAGTCATGAAGATATATAGAGAGGACTTTGCAATATGAACAACAACCCAGCCTCTGATATTCCATGTGAGTTTGCATGTGTGGAAATGAGGGTCCAAAGTTCAAGATGTAAAAGTAAATAAGAAAAATGCAAATAGACAAGTGGATATTAAAAATAGGTGTTGGGGTTAAAGATGCTAAGTGGTATGCTATGCATTGTAGCACCAGCTTGAGTGACATGACTAACTTTCATATCCTGTCAAACTATGAAAGGACCATTAGTTTTGAGTTACACAGCCAACATACCACGTGGCAGCAGATTGGCATCACAGGATAGGATCACCTGGATCCTGTTCGTCAACTTTGGAATTGTTGTTTGAGCATGTCAAAGTGAATGCTAATTAGTCATAACTTTCTCAATGCAGGTTCATAGCTCACTTGACTATGGCTTATGTTTTCACATTCTGGACATGCTACGTACTATTGCAGGAGTATGAAGTAGTGGCAACAATGAGATTGCGCTTTCTTGCATCAGAGAAGCGCCGCCCAGACCAGTTCACAGTATGATCATGTGAACTCTGTATATTCGGTATTTTGGTTTCTAATTACTAGATCAGGATTTAGTTATTTTGTCCAATACACCCTGTGTTTCTGAATACATCATTTTGGACATTGATAAAGTCGCCAAGCTACCACTTTGATCACTAATTTCTATCGCAACAATGTTGTTACAAACGACAAATTTATATATTATGAAAGTACATTTCACAATGAATATAGTGAGTGTGATATCAATTTTATGTGGTCAATCTTGATATGTTTTTATATATTGATGGACAAACCTAAAAATGTTTTACCACATAGATTCTAGGATGACTCATTTGCAAGCGGAGTAGGTGGGAACTTGAATATATGACATCTGGTTAGGGCAAAAAGTATGAATAAGTCAATATGCTTGAAAGATCTTATAAATCGACATTATAGCCATAAAAATTGCGTTCTCAAATACTTACTGTATACTACTTATTCTGTAAAAAATGTTAAATATGCTTGCATATTATGCTGTTAGGTTTCCTAAGAAAGGGAATTGAGTTCCGAAACTTAGAATATAATTTAAGGGCACCAGAAAGCTGTACAACCAACTATTTTTTCTTGGGTATGCAAAGTTATTAAGTCGTAAAGTCGAGTTGAGTCGCTTAGGGGGCGACTAGGGAGACTAGTTGACTAGTCGACCGACTAGTCTGGACTAGTCGCAACTAGGGAGGGATGGGGCTGCACAAGGAGGGAAGAGGGGGGAATGAGAGAAGAGGGGAAGGAGAGAGGAGGAGGAGGTCGCACCGATCGGAGAAGCGCGAGGACCGAGAGAGTCATCGCCGCCGCTAGATCCGCCATCGTAGCTGTCAAATCTGTGGGACCCGTCGCCGCCGCCAGTCCGCCGTCGCCTCCCGCTTCACCGGCGCCGGATCTGTCGTTGCCGCAGCCGGATCCGCGGGATCCGTCGCCGTCGCCTCCCGCTTCACCGGCGCTAGATCCGTCGTCGTCGCAGCTTGGATCCGTCGCAATCCAATGGAACGGCGGCGCAGGGCGACGGGCAAGATGAGGCGTGGCCGAAGGAGCAGCGGCGTAGGACGATGGGGAAGGTGAGGCGTGGCTAAGGGAGCGGTCGGCAAGGGCGATGGCGGCCACTGGAGGACGAGAGACGAGCGGCGGTCACCGGAGAAGATCAGAAGGTGGCGGCGCTCAGTGTTGTCACGGCGGAGTCGCCGCTATCTCTGTCTCCCGCGCGTGACCAGCTAGGAGCGAGCAGCCGAGCCGAGCATATATATCTGTCTCTGCCCAAAGTCTGCACCCAGATCTCCTTCCCGCCGACTCTCCCGTAGCGAGCATGTATTTGTGTCTTCCCGCCACCTCGCCTCTCCCCGCCTTGCCTCTCCCCGCCGCCTCCTCCAGCCCTCCCCCTGCCGCCTTGCCTCTTCCCGCTGCCTCCTCCGGTCCTCTCCCCGCCGCCTCCTCCCCCCGTCGCCTCCTCTCCCGTGCACATCCCCCTCCCCCCGCAGCCTCCCCTCCCGGCGGCCTCCTCTCTCCGCCGCCTCCTCTCCCAGGTGGGCTTTAGTCGGCCGACTAGAAATGGGAGATTAGTCGAGATTAGTTGCCGATTAGTCGTCCGGATGCTTTACTAGTCGCTCCAGTCGAGTTGAGCTCTCTAGTCGTTCATCCTGTGCCAACTCGACGACTAGTCGTGGATTAGTCGCCGATTAGTCGACGACTTAATAACATGGTGGGTATGCATTAATTATGACCTGTTCAAACCAGGAGAGTTCACAGAAAAAATGAGGTGGAAAAATTTCTCCCACATATGACTTCTAAACCAAGCTTCAATTATAACAGGAAACACAGATAGACAGCACTTAATCTTACTGGAGTTATGTCTTAATTCTGAAGTAGGGTGCCATCCAGATACCTAGCTAAGTTGGAAGTGAACTTTTTTTTGTCATATGTACTTTGTACTAAGATACATTGACGTGAGAACTCATCTCTTAAATATTGGAAGTTGCTGATCAAGAGGATTTTGCTGTTGTAATTGACCAATGATTGTTTTTTAGGTCCTTGTGCGCAATATACCACCAGATCCAGATGAATCAATTGGTGAGCTTGTGGAACATTTCTTCCTTGTGAATCATCCTGATCACTATCTAACACACCAGGTAATATTTACATTTTTCATGACTAGTCATATTCTGCTCTGTATATTGCTGTAGAAATTTTATGTATGTTCATTATTCTCAGCAGACCATCTATCTGATTAGCATGCTTTGGTAGTTCTAAGTTCGCACTTCGTAGTGAAGCATCTTCTAGCTGTATGACATTCATTTCTTCCTTAATGCATGCATTTTTTTTGTTTTCTCCAATTCAGATGGAATTCTATTTGATTCCTTATAAAGTATTATTTAACTGCTTAATTTAAAAAGCAAATGATTACTCTATGCTTTGAATTTGGCTTTATGCTGTAAAACAGTATCCCATATGTTCTCATTAATTCATTACATGCATTGTTTCTTTAAAGGTGGTTTACAATGCAAATAGGCTTGCTAAGCTGGTCAAAGAGAAGAAGAAGATGCAGAATTGGCTTGACTACTATCAGTTGAAGTACGAAAGAAATACATCTAGAAGGCCTACTACTAAGGTTGTTCCCAAAAATAGCTCATATTTAGCTTGTCTACTTACAGACAGTTCTCTATGTTGCAATCAAAATTGTTGTTCTCATCCTAATTCTTTTCCATTCTTCTATGCTCCTGTTCCAGACTGGTTTTCTTGGATGTTTTGGTTCCAAGGTTGATGCTATCGAATACTACACAACTGAAATTGAGAGGATACAAAACGAAGTAAGCCATAATATCTTCGTGCTGTGCTTCCTTTAATGGATTATTCAGCTTCGACTCTAGTGTTATTTTGAAAATAGTATACTCCCTCCATTCTCTTTTACTTGTCATCCTAGAACACATGCAGTCTTAACTTTTCAAAACTTCGACCATTAATATACATAAAATTATTTAGATTTTTCGCATAAAACTATACTAGTAGATTTATTATCAAAAGTACTTCTATATCATGTTTGTCACGGCGAACTTGCCAGGATGCCATGGTGTCCAGACGGACGCCTAGGCGTCGTCCATGCGTGCTACGGTGACCACAAGGCAGTGAAGCCAGCAGACGCAGCACATCAAAAGTATTAGGGGAAGGCTACTGCATACCTTGCAGAGTTAGTCCTGACCTCCTGATTGCATCCACCATCCCTTGATAGAAAAATAGCAAGAGCACTATGGGAGGAGGGATGTTAAGGATAGAATAGATTAGGATTAGGACTCTTATTTGTTTCCTAATATGCTACTTCCTTTTATGCTGTGTTGTATTCCTTTTGTACATCCCCTTGTACCAGATATATTGCCCTGGGCCTCATGAATAGATGCACACAATATTCATAACATGGTATCGAGCCTACCTAGGGTTTGCCTTGCCGCTCGGGCCGCCTCCCGTGCCTCTCCCGACGTCGCCGGCCGCTCTCGCCGCCTCTCCGGCGCTGTCTCTCACGCGCTGAGCGCCGCGCGCGCGCCGCCAGCGCCGCCCGCCGGCGGCGCATACTCCACGCCGCTCGCGCTTCCGCGCGCAGATTCGCCGGCCGCTCAAGGCTTTCCACGCGCGCCGCAGATTCGACCGCCGCTCCGCGCTTCCACGCGCGCCGGCTTTTCTCGCGCGCGCCAGCGCTTCGCGCCGCCGCCGCCGCCGCCTTCGCCGCTGGCCGCCTCGCAAGGCTAGCCAAGCTGCGCCGGCGGCTTCGCCTCAAGGCCAGCCGCGCGCTGGCGCCGCCGCCTCCTCCAAGCGCGCGCGCGCTGCCGGTGCCGCGCCGCGCGCTGCGCCGCGGCACGGCCGCCGCCTCCGCTCGCCGGCCACCTCATACGCCACCCGCCGCCTCTCTTCGCGTGTGTGTGCGCGTGCGTGTGTGCTGTGGTTGTAACGGGCGAAGGCCCATATTAGTTAGGGTTTTCCAAAAAAAAAAAAAAAAAGAAAAAACGCCGATCTAACCGCCGCTGCTCGGGCCGACGTTAGACTTCGCTGATTGGTCGCCGCGCGCCCGGGCCGCTACCAATGGGCACCGCTTCTCCTCGCCGCCCGGTGGTCTTTGATGGTGTTAATTACACCGACTTCGTGTCTCACATGCGCATTCACATGCGTGGTCTACGCCTCTGGGGGCGTCCTCGGCGATGTCACCGCCCGCCTTGCCCTATTCCTCCGACGAGCCCACGCTGCTGCATTGCCCCGATACCGACAAGATTGCTACCGAGGTCGCCGATTGTTGATGATGAAGTCGCCCGCCTACCAGAGGCTCGATCTCTACAAGGACCGTCGACCACCTACACTCGGTGGTGCGATGACGACGCCGAGCCGCTGCGCTGTCTTCATCGCCGATCTTCGCCTCGCTTCTCTCGAGGTTGTAGGACTCTTCGCTTCCCGATGTGGACTCATCTTCGCCGCGCACGAGCCCTCGGGTGATGCCCTCGCACTGCCCGTGGTTCGCCAAGAGCACTCTCTTCAGCAGGTGATGCTATCGTTGATGCCTTTACGCTCGAGCTCTCTGCTCGGCGCCGCTTGACTCTCTCCGCATCGCCGGGCCGCTGTTCTCGTCCGTGCCGCTGGATATACGCGGCCGACTTGGAGTTTCAGCGGGTCTACGAGTTCCTTACTCGCCTTCGTCCTGAGTTCGAGCAACGGCGTGCTCATAACAAGGGAGACCGCGAGAACAAGAGCATAAGCACTGAGCAGAGCAAATCTGGCACCTCCATGAGTGGGACAGCAAAAGGTCTTCTTGAAGGATAGGGAGAAGAACAATACTATGCAACCTCGGGAATTCTCAGTTGGTGCAATAGAGGTAGAGGAAGAACTAAGAAGATGAACAAACAAACAAAAACGAGGTAGAGGAAGAAGAAAACAAATGACATAGGGTCCTTGCCTATGGAAGGGCTTCGAATCCTTCAGTGGTGATGGACTGGCGGAGGGAGTAGAGGGGGGATGCTCGCCGCAGGGGTCTTCGACGACGGTGAGTCGGTCGGTGGCGCCCGCGGAGTGGCAACGGCGATGGTTAGGGTTCCACCCGGTCGCCTTCTATTCCCTCAGTCGCTGCAGCTTCGCTTCACTACACTCACTATCGCTATGCCACATCACCCTAAATAATGCTTCGCTTGGTGCTGGCAAGGTGTCGTCGTGCCATTCACCTTAGATGCCTTGAGGACGCCGCAGACAACCAGCTGTCCTAGGCACTCGCCTAGAAGCTACGATGCCCCGATACGCGATACGAGTACGACAATACGATATTTTTCAAAAGCAAGGATGCGTCGATATATATATATATATATATATATATAATCAAAAGAATCCACATGTTTATCAAGGTATATGAATGAACGTCAGAATGACTTTTTTCTCAAAACTCCTTATGTTCTAAGTTCTTATGTTCTATATTTGTTCATTATATTCTAATTCTTTACTTATGTTCATTCTATTTTAAGTTTTTTATTTCTTCTGTTCTATTTCTTCTGTTCTTTACTTATGTTCTATGTTTGCTTGTTCTTTATATCTCTTATGTTTTATATGTTCTAACCATTCTATTCTAAGTTTATGTACATACTGTAATCATTCTGTTTCTGCATATGTTCTAAGTTTATGCATATGAGTATATGACTATATCTTAGTTCTTTGTGTTCCACATATGTTTTAAATATTGTTCTTATTTACTATTTTGTTCTAATTATTGTACTGTATATATTCTTGTTTACTATTCCTATTCACATAAAAAAATAAAAATTTGCATATCATCCTTCCAACCTGCATCACTGTCTCACATAGGAAAATGGTTCTATACTCCTGGGAGTACTCCCACTTCTAATATACCATTTTAATGGCATTGTTATATCTCTTTATTTATTTGAGCATATTCTAATAATGATTATAGAGTACTCAAAAGTGAGTTTCATGAAAACTTTCATCAAAACCCACTTTTTAAAGCATAATTTTTGTATGTACTCCTTTTATACATGGAAAAGTATATATAGTAAAAATAAAGGGCTGCAATAATTTTTTTCTACCAAGTCGCATTAGAGTATCTTAGAATTAGTATTTAAGTATACCAAAAGTGATAAAGAGATATAAAATATTCGTTTAAGTGGTGTATTAGAAGTAGAAGTATGTACTTCTGAGAGTACGGAAAAAGGCTTCATATATATCTATGTGTGTGTGTATATATTGAAAATAAAAAATTATAAACAGGCAAGTATAACCATCAATTCTTGGCTAGTAATGAAAAAAAAATGAAAATTAAAGAGTTTAAATGACATATCACTTGGCAGTTGGCACATACTCACTTGGCAGACAAAACCAAGGTGAGGAAGAATTCCAGCATGAACTGAGTGTGATTGGTAGGATTTACCATATGAATCTAGTGAGAGTTTGGGGATTCTGTTCTGATGGTCCGCACAGGATATTGGTTTCAGAATACGTGAAGAATGGCTCGTTGGATAAAATCTTGTTTGGTGGTGAGTACTCACACTCTCACAGATCTTACTTGAATGGAAGCAAAGATTTAACATTGCTCTAGGGCTGGCGAGAGGATTGGCATATCTTTGTCACGAGTGATTAGGGCAGACTTCCAGGCAGTGCACTCTACAGTAGTACCACTACATGAATATACACATGCGCAACCATTCCAACAGAGAGAACCAACGGCAATCACAGAGAGGCAAAGATTTCTAGGGAATTACCATGGAGTTGGGGGACAGGACGAGGCGCTTCTTGTGCTTGAGCTTCTCAAGCTCCGCCGGCTTGTTTAGCAGGTCGATGTTGTTCTGGAGCACCTGCACCACCACCACCACAACTAGCAGTCCACCCACCAGAAAAAAATCACACAGATCAGAACCCCAAATCCAATATCAATCCTAGCAAGAAACGCGAGGGATTAGATGAAGCAGGTCGAAACTGTATCGCTGCATGTCGAAATGTATCGCCATATTGAATACGTATCGGACACGCGTACCTAATTCCTCCCCCCCGCCTCGGTCCCTCCACAAGACCGCAAGAGGACCGCCTCCGCCCCTCCTCTCCTCGACTCCTCCCAGCCGCCGCCGCCTCCGGCTTCGGCCCTCCTCTCCTCCCACCCGCCGGCCACCTCCGTCCCGATCCGCGCGCGCGCCCCGCCCGGCTGGCGGCGGCACCTCTCTCCTCCCGGCCGCCCGCCGGCCTCCTCCCACCCGCGCCGCCGCTCGCTCGATCCACCGTCGCGGCCCTCCTTGCCCCGCGCCGGCTACCTCCGCCTCTCTCCTCCCCCCGCCGCCCCGCCTCCTCTCCTCCCACCCACGGCCGCGCCTCTCGCCGCCCGCCACCGGCCGCCGAGCTCGGCCTGCATGACACTCTACTCCGAACCCCATTCGCACCTCGCGTCCTCGACTCAACCCTAGCCGCTTCCTCCTCCGTCGACGAGCGCCACACCAAAGCTGCGAATCTCGCGAGGCGGAGGACTCTGAGATGCTTCGAAGAGCGCCCGCTGCGATCCAAGAGTGGTACCCGCTGCCCGTCGCCACACCATCCCCACACCATCATCCCTCCCGCCCCTTCACCCGCTACTCGCCGACCACCGCATACCCGTGCACCCGACGCCGACGAACACTCGAGCCGCTCCTCCTCCTCCTCCTCACCTCCGCCGCCACCCTTCCCCACTCCATGCCCACCTCCCGACCCCATCTCCTCCTCGACCGCGACAACTCCGACCTGCGCCCGACTCGCCGACGAGGATCGCGAGGCCGACAACCTATTCGAGCCAGCCTTCCCGAGCTCGAGGCTGCAATCGACGCCGCCATTGCCAAGCTTGGTGGCGCCGCGCTCCCAAGCTCAATGGAGCACCCCAAGGACGCCACCTTCATGTCCGTCAACGCCACCATCCGCCGCACGCGCGCACGAGGTCGCCATGCTGCTCCGCTCCTCCGATCGTGTTGCCCACGACCTCGTGTCCGCGCGCCTCCCGCGAGGACTTTGTGCCCGCAAAGGGTGTTCCATGGAATACCACAAAGGGAAGTGGTGCCGAGGAAGGTGCTCGACCAAATGCCCACAAGAGTGGTTCCCAACCAAATGGCGAGGGCAGTAGTGAAGGTAAAAGTGACCGACAGAACGCCCAAGGGAGCGGTGATACAGGTGCTCGACCAAATGGCGGCGGAGCAGCAATGGTGCTGGTTCTCTCGAGTGATTCCAGGAGACTGGTGACGAGGAGGCAGGCGAAGTGCTGCAGATGATGCACCGGAAGAGGATGTTGGACAAGAAAGTAATGAGATGACTTGGGTGGATGATGGGTTCCAGTACTACCTTGCGCTCCGCAAGTGGTACCCGGGGCTTCGCCCTGAGTCAGAGTTCCGTTGCTTTGTGCGGGGGCGAAGGCTGGTCGCTGTGTCCCAGAGAGATCCATCAGCATACTACCCATCATTGCCGGGGTGGAGTGCTGAGGTGCAACCGAAGATTGAGGATTTCTTTGAAGAAGTAATTGAGCCACAGTTTGCTTCGGAGAATTATACATTTGATGTGTATGTGAGAGCTGATGGGCAGGTGAAGCTGATTGATTTCAATCCATGGGGTGGGTATACCTTGCCACTGTTGTTTACATGGGAGGAGCTTGAGGAGGAGGGGAGAGGGGAGGAGGTGGACTTCAGAGTGGTGATGCAACAGGGTGCAGTAAGGCCAGGATTAATGACAGCAATACCGTATGATATGCTTGATTGGGGGGAGGGGAGCGGCTGGGATGTGTTCCTGAAGAAGGCTGACGAGGAGCTCAACAGACAGATGGCCTCACTAGGTGGGGATTCGTAATTGCAGTCTAGAACAAGGTGTTTGAAGAATATAGTAGGTGAACAACTTGAAGCGGTGACTGTTGGTAAATTTTCATCTGTCACATACTGGCAGTTACCAGCTTCCTTCAGATTGTTATGCAATCTCATGTTACTACGCCGTTGTTTCTTTTCAGGAACTTCTATAGTGCTAGGTTGTTAGTATGGGAGTACCTCTTATTGCCTCATGTACCAGTTGTAACTTCTGAGATATGAGCACACATGGTTTTAGTGTGGCCTGATTGTTAGTGCTTGCATTTCCTGAAACGTATGTACAGTTAAAGTTTGTTGCTCATAGCTGAAATTTTGATGGGACGTATCGGTGCTTCCTAGCCTAGAAGGCCAAGTCGAGGTGAAGGTCCATGGCGTCCACCCAGCTCCGCCGCGACGCCTAGGCGACGCCGTAACAACCATGTTCTATGTCATTACATTTTTAGTATTTTATGCTAACATATAATTAGAAAAGGTGATGATCAAAGTTGTGTATCGATGGCCATGTCGATGTCTAAACAACAGTTAAAAGAGCAGCGGTATTAGTTGGCTTTATATGTTGTTTCAACTGAAGAAACGGTTCTGTGTTATTTTACTGAAGGAACAGTTGTGCTAAAGCATAGGACATTTTCTTGCCTGTTTTTGCATTTGACAGTAGTGGTAATAAATGGGTTAACTTTTGAAAGGACTGTATAAGTAATGCATTGTCTTTCGCAATTTTAAATGTTTTTTTTCTTTCTTAAAGAAAGGTTACATCCAATACCTTAAACTGTCAGATTTACTATCTCTTACAAATGATATTTAGGAAGCTGAAGAGCGTGAAAAGATTGTGAAGGATCCCAAGTCAATTGTGCCATCAGCCTTTGTTTCCTTTCGATCACAGTGGGGTGCAGCAGTGTGTGCTCAGACACAACAAACCAGTAATCCAACAGTTTGGTTGACTGAGTGGGCTCCAGAACCTCGTGACGTATACTGGGATAATTTGTCTATCCCATTTGTTTACCTTACAGTTAGGAGGTTGATAATCGCGGTGGCATTCTTCTTCCTGAACTTCTTTTATGTGATCCCAATAACATTTGTTCAATCCCTTGCAAATATTGAAGGAATCGAGAAGGCAGTTCCATTTCTGAAGCCTCTGATTGAAATGTAAGTGTTCTTCAGAATGTCATTCTTCAAAAAATGTTTTATTTTCAGTTCTACTGTATTATGCTGATGTATTACTTTTGTTTTATTTTCATGTCATATGGCTTTATGCTCTTTAACACCATCCAATAATATGCCATTTTTATGGTTAAAAAGGCAAAAGAGCTACTGTGATAATAAACTGGACTAGACTCAAGAAGTTAATCATGACTAGTATTTTGATAATAAGGAATATGATTTCCTGTTGGTATTTGAGGATAGTATTTAGTATTTACTGTAAAAATGATGAAATAGGGTGTTAACTCTTGATGGAAAAATCCATTCAAGGTTTGACGGGGTCCAATGTCCTTTGAATTAACACTTTAATTTGAAATAGAAACTGTAGAGAGCTGTACATGTAAAAATTAGGCAGACAGATCCAACTAAACCTCCAAGTTGCTGTTAAGAAGTAAAATTGAGGTTAGCTACATTAACCTCTGGAAATTGAGGAGCATAAGGAGGAAGCATAGTTTGGATGGTCTTGCTATGTTGAGGGACACGGTTCTGGTGCTGACTTTGCTCTGATGTGTTATCCTTCTGTGCATAATATGTGAATTCCTAATTGTTGCAACTTAGTATGTATTAGCCTTTCATTGTTGCTTTGTTGAGGAAATTTATTGCTTACACTAGTCATAGAATGAAATCCAGTACCATTATATCACTTATGCCTTTGCATATGCATTATTGTCCTTGATGAGCTATAACATGCTGCGTTCAGTGCTAGCACAAAGTTCTTGACAAGATAATGTTCTTTGTTCAGTGCTAGCACAAAGTTCTTGAGAAGACAAGTTGTTTTGCTTGCCCCGATACAGTACTCACGGCGACTTGTTTATAGATAACTGGTGCTTAGCAATATAATTTGTTGCATCTTATTTCGTTTTTTTGTCTCAGCACGTTTCCAGTAATTTGCCAAATTTTCTAAATTTTCCACCAGCATAGTATGTTAACTATTATTTGATTGTGTAGAAAGGTAGAGAGAGATTAGCAGATAGCCAGATACCACCTAGCAAAGGGTTAGGGTGGCTTTGTATATATATTACCTGTGCAAGTATATAAGTTAAGTGCATACATGAAAGGTGTATACAAGGTAAGCGCATATATAGAAGGTGTATACAAGGTAAGTGTTTATATGGAAAGTATATATAAGGAAATACTATACAAGGAATCTAATACTTGCCCACAGTCGCAGCGGGAGTTTGGACGCAAAGACTGGATCAAAATTCTGAAAAAGCTGGGTTGGGAGACCTTTTGCTATGATGTTCGCGAACTGATGAGAAGATGGCACGTGCAAAACACGGACCTCACCAAGCGAAACCTTCTCGCGGATGAAGTGAATGTCAATCTCGATGTGCTTCGTGTGCCGGTGCTGGACTGGATTAGTTGACATGTAGATAGCGCTGATATTATCGTAGTAGACTACGATCGCCGAAGTAACTGGGGCGTGAAGCTCTTGGAGACGTTGCCGTAGCCAGCAGCACTCTGCTATAGCATGGGCAACCGCGCGATATTCGGCTTTGCACTTGATCGAGAGACGGTTGTCTGACGCTTGGAGGACCAAGAGACAAGATTGTCACCGAGATAGATGCAGTAGCCGGAGGTGGAGCGCCGTGAGTCTGGGCAGCCGGCTCAGTTGGCGTCGGAGTAGGCGGTGATGGAGGTTGCCGGGGAGAGGTCGATGTGAAGGCCGGCGTCGAGAGTACCTTTGACATACCGCAGTATGCGTTTGATCAATGCGAGGTGGGGCTCCCGTGGATCATGCATGAAAAGGCACATTTGCTAGACGGGGTACGCCAAGTCAGAGCGTGTGAGTGTGAGGTACTGCAGAGCCCCCGCAAGGCTGCGGTACTCGGATGGATCGGCTACTGGAGCTCCGTTGTGGCCGGATAGCTTGGTTTGAGTGTCCACTGGTGTGGCTGTAGGGTGATAATCAGCCATGCCAGCGCGTTGCAGAAGATCAATGGCATACTGTCGCTGAGACAGGAAGAGGTCGTTGGAGGAGCGTGCGACGGAGATGCCGAGGAAGAAGTGCAGTTCGTCGAGGTCCGTCATGGCAAACTCCGAGTGGAGCAAGCTGGTGAGGTGCTGGAGAAGACCGTGGTTGGAAGCCGTGAGGACGATGTCGTCAACGTAGAGCAGTGGATAGGCCATGTCAGTCCCCCGGCGGAGGAGAAACAGGGACATATCGGAGGAGGCGACGAAACCGATACCGCGGATGTAATAGGCGAACTGTTGATACCATGCTCGAGGATCCTGCTTCAAGCGATAGAGGGACTTTTGGAGAAGGCACACATGGGTGGAACGAGCAGGGTCCACGTATCCGGAAGGCTGCTGGCAGTAGACAGTCTTATTAGGAGTGCCATGGAGGAAGGCATTCTTGACATCAAGTTGATGAATCGGCCAGGAGCAGGATGCGACGATGGAGAGGATGCCGATGGTGGCCGCTTGACTATCGGATCAACGCCTCGTCGTAGTCGACACCGTACTGTTGAGAGAAGCCATGAACAACCCAGCGTGCTTTATAGCGGGCCAGACTGCCAGCGTTCTTTATAGCTCCGTTGTGGCGGGATAGCTTGGTTTGAGTGTCCACTGGTGTGGCTGTAGGGTGATAATCAGCCATGCCAGCGCGTTGCAGAAGATCAATGGCATACTGTCGCTGAGACAGGAAGAGGTCGTTGGAGGAGCGTGCGCGACGAGATGCCGAGGAAGAAGCGCAGTCGCCGAGGTCCGTCATGGCAAACTCCGAGTGGAGCAAGCTGGTGAGGTGCTGGAGAAGACCGTGGTTGGAAGCCGTGAGGACGATGTCGTCAACGTAGAGCAGTGGATAGGCCATGTCAGTCCCCCGGCGGAGGAGAAACAGGGACATGTCGGAGGAGGCGACGAAACCGATATCGCGGATGTAATAGGCGAACTGTTGATACCATGCTCGAGGATCCTGCTTCAAGCCATAGAGGGACTTTTGGAGAAGGCACACATGGGTGGAACGAGCAGGTCCACGTATCCGGAAGGCTGCTGGCAGTAGACAGTCTCATTAGGAGTGCCATGGAGGAAGGCATTCTTGACATCAAGTTGATGAATCGGCCAGGAGTAGGATGCGACGATGGAGAGGACAGTCTGGATGGTGGCCGGTTTGACTACCGGACTGAACGTCTCGTCGTAGTCGACACCGTACTGTTGAGAGAAGCCATGAACAACCCAGCGTGCTTTATAGCGGGCCAGACTGCCATCAGAGTGGAACTTGTGCTTGGAGATCCACTTTCCGGAGACGACGTTAGCACCTGGCGGGCGCAGGACAAGTCGCCAGGTGTCATTGTCCATGAGGGCCTTGTACTTCTCGGCCATCGCGGTGCGCCAGTCGGGATCGGCGAGGGCGCTACGATAGTTCGCCGGAACGGCCAAAGCTGGGGAGTGTTCGGCCGCTAGAAAGAAAAACTCCACAAAGGGATCGGTGGCAGGTCGAGCCCATGTCATCATCGGATGGCCTGAGGGAGCAGTCGATCGGAGAGGTGCGCGCCGACGGTCGGGGTAGTCAGAGCCGAGCCGGGCGCGCAACGTCTTGCCGTGCACTGGTCGGAAGAAGCCGCACGTGGCCGTCTGGAGTAAACCAGATGCACGGGCGGATGTGGTGGCGGAGCGATGGATGGCACCGTGGACGATGGAGATGATCACTCGACACCATGCAGTTGTGGAGCAGTCATCTAGGGTACTTGTAGGGGTGCCATTGCAGCAGTGTGAGGTACCGGCATGGCAGTGTCGACGTCGGAGCGAGAGGGAGGGGGTGAAGAGTGGTCACTACTGGCAAACGGGAATATACTCTTATCAAAGACAACATGGCGGGAGATGATGACACGTTTGGTGGCGAGATCGAGATAACGGTATCCTTTATGTTGAGAAGGGTAACCGAGGAAGACTAAGGCTGTGGAACGTGGAGCAAGTTTATGAGTAGAAGTGGCAGAAAGGTTCGGAAAACAAAGACAACCAAAAACCCGGAGATGACTATACTGTGGTGGGGAGCGATGGAGGGTATAGGGAATGTCACCACCGACAGAGGAGGATAGGGAATGTAGGTCTTGCTGCTGCTAGTATCTGTAGCTTTTGAGTCTTTTTTTTTAGTCTTCCATTGTGCCGATTCAAGTCCGTTGCTATCTCTCTATCAGTTCGTTAATGCCGTGCGAGTCCACAAATTTCTTGTCAATCAGACGATTGCTTTGCTAGCCACGGTCCATCCTCTCGGATGAGTGTGGTCATCTCCTTTCTTTTGCATAGCCGCAGCCACTGCTCTTCTCTGAGCCGCCGTAGATCGTAGAAGTCTTCATGGTGCCGCCGCCCCGAGCTTTTAAGGCTTACGCGTTTCTTCAACACCGCACCTCCGTTGCGCTTCTTGTGCACTGCGCCGTTATCGTGTTGGGTTTCGATTTGTATTGCTATGCTTCTATCTCCCTCTTCGGCTTGATTTGACAGCTCTCTACTTGTGTCACCTAGATGGTTTTCGTCGTGTTACCGCGGTTGACTTTACTCCACTTACCTCTACCTTTTCGGCTCCTGCACTTTGTGTTTTATGGGCTGCTGCACGATTTTGGATGGGAGGCGATCTTTTCGACACAATTTTCCAAGAGCTGCCTGCTACAACGACGCCTTCAAGATACGGATTTTGGATTTTCCCTATGTTAGTGTCAATCCTTTTAAATGCAATGCTATTGCATATGCCTTATATTTGAGGGGGAGTGTTAAGGGTATTTAGGTTATTTCCTATTATCTAGGGTTTGGGTTTTTGTATGTCTCATTTACTATACATAGCCCTATGGGATGCTATTGCAATATACTCTACATTTCCTACTTTCTTTCCTCCTCACCTTGTAGCAGGTCCTTGTGGCATCATACATTCTGTCACTTGACACTTCACTGATGGCTTAACAGGCAGCAAGCAAGTTCAAGGACCTTTGATGTTATTTACTCAATTCTGTTTCTTGTATATTGTTCTGTTGGCATTTTCGTGATCTCTTAAAGTTTGTTGTTCAACTATTTTTCAGGCATGTTATTAAATCATTTATCCAAGGATTTCTTCCTGGAATTGCTCTGAAGATCTTCCTCATATTGCTCCCAAGCATTTTAATGTTTATGTCTAAGGTTGAAGGATTGACGTCAGTGTCTTCACTGGAGAGAAGATCTGCATTTAAGTACTACATCTTCTTGTTCTTCAATGTATTTTTGGGAAGCATTATCGCAGGATCTGCTTTAGAGCAGCTAAAAAGCTATCTTCACCAGTCAGCAAATCAGTATGTCCTAATCCTATTTGGCTATCCCATATGCTGCACCATTTATCTGTTATCGTATACTTGCTATTTATATAATATGCCAAAATATAAATACATGTTGACAAATGATCCAATATCTCTCATTCAGTTTAATGAAATGATTGCAGTCAAACAAGAACTGATGTAATCATGGACCTTAACATGTGAAATAATGGCCAACCAGGGCAAGACGATGATGTTAAATGCATCAAATGTGTTAGCTCTTTCTTTTCTCAGTTTGTGCATAGTGGTTATTTGGGTACTTTATTCATACAAAAAAATTCAGGTGACTACTACCCCCAAACTGATCCGTTATATTCTGCTGGCTGTTACATACAATATAGCTGCTGCATTTGAAGCCTAATAGCATCGCACTATGTGAGATGGCAAATTAATTGTAATATTATTTCCAGTTTCCTTTATGTATTCGCTTATTCTGTAGATTACATTTGAAAATTTTAACATGCGGCAACCACCATTGCCTCTCTGAATGTAGCTCTGGAGGGCATGGATGCATTAGAAGTATGTGAATATGTGATTCAGGAATGGAGATTGCTGAGGAACTTGCTAAACACAACTTCTGTTTTGTCTTATTGCACGAGATCATCATACAATGTCTCCATGTACCTTTAATGCTACTCTATAACTTTCGATGGGTCTTATTTTAGACAGAGACAAAATGTCCCTTGAATTGTACCATATCATTTCTTTTCCGAACAACGGTTAAATATGTTATGAATATTATGTGTATATTGAAGAGGCCCAATGGGTAATATATATAGCGAGTACAAGGAGATATTACAGGGGAATATGCTATATACGAATAAGAAAATCTACACATATAAGAAAACAACTAAAACAATTCTATTATATCTCTAATACCCTTAACAATCCCTTTAAATGCAAAGCATATGCAATAGCATTGCATTTGAAAAGAGTTGTCACTAAAATAGTAGAAATCCGAAATCCGAATCTTGATAATGTCGTCGTAGCATACAGTTCTTGAAAAAACTGTCAAATCAAGCCGAAGAGGAATAGATAGAAATATCGCGGCGCAGATCGAAGTTCAAGATGGTGGTGGCGCAATGCACAAAGTGCAGGAGAAGTGCGGCGGCCTTAGAATCTCGGGGCGACAGCTAAAGAAGCGACGGTATCATAAAGACTTTTACGATCTGCACGCGGCTCACAGAGGAGCGACGGCTGCTGTCATGTAAAAGAAAATTACTATGCTTTTTGACTGATAATAAATTTGTGGACTCGCACGGTTTGGACCAATTGAAAAGAGAGACTACGAATTTGAAAACCGCAACGTAAGATTGAAAAAACTCAAAAGAAAGAAATACCACGGCCATCAACATTAAAAACAACTATTTCTCCTGTGCAAATAGGGTCTTGGCTTATGTGCAAAAACAGGATATCCCTCTTAAATCCAGGCTCCATGCTCCCAGAAAGAACCACCACCACTGCATCGAGCATTGCCTATCTTCTTTCCCAATAAATCCACAAGAAAACCTGACACACCCATATGTCTCCGCTGAGTCGAGTGGAGTTCGGCGCGGGCCAGGGGAGACGGAGGGCGACATCCTGGAGGCACACGTGCGGATGCGGCGCTGCGACTTGGCCAGGAAGCGCGAGCCGCGGTGACCTGTGCGGCAGTGCAAGGAGACGCTCACCTTCTCCAACGCCAGCGACTGCAAAGGTGAGACCAAAAGGTGTGCCTCAAGCACCGGTTCCACGCCGCGCACGAATGCACGCGCGTGTTGCCGGCGAGGCCCGCTGCAGTGCGGGCTAGGAGAGATGGAGGTGGGCTACAACCGCACCGCAGGTTTTGTGTGGCTGTGGTAGAAGAAGGCCATCACGCACACGTTCAAGCAGATCGGGATGCAGGTCTTGTACGCCAGAGAAGGCCAGGATCTGGGAGCGAGGCTAGCCGAGGCATCGACAGCCGGATCCAATGCGGCGGCCCAAGAAGGGCGGAGGTGCCCAGATCCGGGCGGGGCGAGGTCGGATCCGGCGAGGGAGGCACGAATCCAGGCGGGGGAGGCGATAGCCCGGCGCAAAGGCGGCCGGATCCGACGGGGATGGCAAGGAGGCGAACGACCGATGGGTGTAGATGATGACCAACAAGCAACAGTAGCGGCCTGGGCCGGCCGAGCAATGACGGCGACGATGACCTGGGCTGCAGCTTGGGAGGAAGTCGGGCGTCGGGTGGAACCGACGGCCGAAGTGGTTGCCCCGGGAGCGGAGATCGATCCTCCTGGGGGTAGTTGTAGCGGAAGGAGCAGAGGTTAGAGTTTTAACCTAGGTTCTGATACCATGATATGAATATTGTGTATATATTGAAGAGGCCCGATGGACAATATATATAGAGAGTACAAAAGGATATTATAGGGAAACATGTTATATACGGATAAGGAAACTCAGACATATAAAGAAACAATTAAAACAATCCTATTATATCTCTAATACCCTTAACAAAACATACCATTGTTTCCTTTATTAGGGAAAGTTGGAAACAGAAAATACCAAGTATTTTACAGCGTACCTGACAATCTAACATTTTTTTGTCAGTTTACATGAACTGAAAAAAACACGGCACAAAGGCACGCAGGCATCATATCGTTTACCTGAATTATTCTTTTGGCTTGTTACTAGTGTATTGTCTAGTACTCCTGTGTTTGGCCGTACTATTGACTTGCTTCTTTTGCAGAATACCAAGGACAATTGGTGTAGCAATTCCAATGAAGGCGACCTTTTTTATAACATATATAATGGTCGATGGTTGGGCTGGGGTGGCTGGTGAAATATTAAGATTGAAGCCATTGGTAATCTTCCATTTGAAAAACTTTTTCTTGGTCAAGACACAAAAAGACAGAGAAGAGGCAATGGACCCTGGAAGTATTGGTTTTGACTCAAACGAACCTCAAATTCAGCTCTATTTCTTACTTGGCCTTGTCTATGCTGCGGTGACACCATTTTTGCTTCCTTTCATATTGGTATTCTTTGGGTTCGCATACACAGTATACCGCCACCAGGTAAGATTCTTTGTAACAATTACACTGTTGAGATGTTTGGCATTTTTAATGTAAATTTTGATTTACTACTGCACGTCCATCTTGTTTCGAGGCTTTATTGTAGTCTACATCCACAAGAGAAGAGTTTTAGATGTAATTTTTATTCTTCTAACTAAAAATTGTCTATTTCTTACGAACTCATGAGTCAAAACAATTTACTAGTGAAAGATGTTATAAATATTGTGTGTATATTGAAGAGACCTAAGGTGTTTTATATATATATATATATAGGGGAGTACAGGAGGATATATATCATATAGAGATATAAGACATATATGAAATAAAATACAAACTCTATATCCTAATACCACTTTATTTCTTTAACACCTCCTCAAATGCAAGGCGTATGCAATAGCATTGCATTTGAAAAGAGTTGTTGCTAAAATAGTAAACAATCCGAAGTCCGAGTCTTTGATAATGTCGTCGTAACGTGTAGCTCCTGAAAAATATTGTCAAATCAAGCCGAAGAGGAATTGATGGAAGTATGACGGCGCAGATCGAAACCCAAGATGGCGGCGGCACAAGGTGCAGGAAGAAGCGCGGCGGCCTTAGAAGTTGGGGCGGCGGCTAAAAAAGCGACGGCATCAGAACGACGACCTGCACACGGCTCAGAGAGGAGCGGCGGCTGTTGCCATAGAATAGATAGAAGCATGGCGGCGCAGATCGAAGCCCAAAACGGCGGCGGCGTAATGCACAAGGTGCAGGAGAAGCACAACGGCCTTAGAAGCTCGGGGTGACAGCTAAAGAAGCGACGGTATCATAATGACTACTACTATCTGTACGTGGCTCAGAGAGAAGAGCGGCGGCTGTTGTCATGCAAAATAAAATTCCTACACTTCTATGATTAACAATAAATTTGTGGACTCGCGTAGCTTAGACGAACTAAAAAATTGAAGCTGCGGACTTAGGATAGACGTAAATGGAAGACTTAAAAGAAACTAAAGACTTTTAAGACAGTAGACCAGCCCAAATAGGACCACCCATCGCGAGCTGTAGGCAGACCACACCGTGGGCGTTGCCGCATGAGATCTTGACGCCCATAGCCAATTTTTTTATCTCCCCATGGCGGCTCCCCAACGTGAATCCCTCACATCACCCCATCGCGACTCCCTTCTCCTGAGTCTGGAGCTAGCCAAAGGCTCCCCATGGCAGCTCCCCATAGTGAATCCCTCCCGATTCCCCATCGCGACGCAATCACTGATCCTCCACTTCCACTGTCCCGCGGTAACATCAAGTGCCAGGACATCACCACACTGCTTGTCCCGAGCACGAGTAGCGAACTCCCTGCCTTTTGCTTCTTGCTCGAGAGTCGCGTCGGCCTCCATCGCCGGGAGAGGCTTCTTTTGCGGTGGCCTGGCGGAGGCTTGGGCGGCGCGGGGAGACCAAATTCGGATGGATCCGACGGCGGAGAGCCCTGATCCGGCGGCAGCGGCCAGATCTGGCACGGAGGGGCGCGATTAGGCGGGCGAGACTGGTGGCAGCTGGCGGCGGCGCCCTGACGCGGCGAACTTGAGGTCGGCCAGGGTGAATGGAGTCGAAGTCGGATCCGTGGCCCTGGGCTGCGGCGGCAACGACCGCGCTACCATCGGCGTGGTCCGATCTGGGTGGCATCGCGTCGGGCGAGGAGCTCGGATGTAGCTGGATCTGACGCAGGCGCGGCTGATCTGGAGGAGGCTGGGAGCGGCGGATCTGGGAGGATCCGCGCCGGAGAAGGGCATGGCAGCGGGCGACAGATGTTGGTGCTGCGATTGCCGGATCTGAGGTGGCCGCCCCGGGAGTGAAGATCGATCCTCCCGGGAGCAGCAGATATGGAAAATGGGCGGAGGCTAGGCGACGGCTGCTATAGTAAGCCCTAACCCTAACCTTTGCTCTGATAACATGTTATGAATATTGTGTGTATATTGAAGAGATCCAAGGAGTTATATATATAGGGGAGTACAGGAGGATATATATATAGAGATAAGACATATATGAAATAGAATATAAATTCTATATCCTAATACAACTCTATCTCCTTAACAAAAGAAACCAATGTTCCATTGGTTTTTGTAACTAAGTCTTAATCAATCTGCAGTACCTCTGAATATATGTGTTTTGTGCAAATAATAGCGAATCTTGGATTCACTGGCTAATTGCATGCGTTATCATGGAAGTTCCACATGACCTATACTTATGGAATGGATATATTGGTAGCAGGAAAGTACATTTTGGCAGTACAAATTTCAATGTTAGGACTTCAGGAGCATGCAGAAGAAATGTGCTACTCCCAAAGTGTTGGAATAGTCCCATATTGGTTGTGGAAAGGGAAGAGACCTAATTTAAAAGTGGGGGGTCCCTTGTTAGATCTATAGGATGAATTACTCATGTATTGCACAACCCAAAGGCAATACATATATAGTACAAGACTTAAATGATACAAGGCTAAACCCTAGAAACTAGAAAATGCAAGGTGTATGCAATAGCATTGCATTTGAAAGGGTTGACACTAAAATAGATAAAATCCAAAATCCAAGTCTTGAATATGTCGTTGTAGCGTGTAGCTCTTGAAAATTGTGTCATGACCAGAAGATATCTATCCGGGGTCGTGCAACATCCCCATAAAGCATGATGGTGGCCCATAAAGCAGATCGAAGTCCGAGACAGCGGTGGCACAGGAGGAAAGCGTGACGGCCTTAAAAACTCGGGGCGGTACCTCAAAGAGAAGCGGCAACAATATAACTTCGATGATCTGCAAAAACTCAAAAGAAGAACGACAGCTGCGGTCATGTGAAAAGAAAGGAACTACATTTGATCCAAGAGGATGGACCATTGCTAGCAAAGCAATCGGTTGATCGATAAAGAAATTTGTAGACTCGCATGACTTTGATGAACTGAAAAGGATCTAGATTTGAATGGACGCAACGGAAGATACAAAGAAAAAGATTCAAAAGAAAAGGACTCAAAAGGCAGCGAATACTAGTAGTAGTCATCTCTAGGGGAATAGTAAAGCCTTAGACAAATATTGACACTGATGAGGAGAACTTGAGCCAAAGAGACTCTAGCACAAGAGTGGCTAGAGGAGCCACGTGGTGAGGAAGACATACCGAGATAGCCAACATGTGGTGAGTAGGACATATGCTAAGACAACCAAGAGATAAGGCCAAGATAGTCGGCACAAGTCCACAGAATCTCTCGTTCTCCCCTCTTCTCCACCGTGAACATGACAAGTTGACGGCAGTGATAAGCGAAGGCGGCGGCGACGTCTAAGGAGCCAACGCCAGACCTGACATCATGCGCCTGGGAAAGCGTGGGCGACGGAGATGGTCGTGGGTGACGACAGCCATAGGAGAGGCAACGGATTGGGCTCGAGAGCCGTGACAACTAGAGAAAGAAGTCAGCCGGCGGTGATGCGGTGGGTAGCAATGGTATCCAGCGGTAGATGGAGGTGGACGACCGGATCCAAGAAAAACACGGTGG
Organism: Melocanna baccifera; assembly: GCA_036346265.1. Classification (NCBI taxonomy): domain Eukaryota; kingdom Viridiplantae; phylum Streptophyta; class Magnoliopsida; order Poales; family Poaceae; genus Melocanna; species Melocanna baccifera. Next base: position 21,584,419 of record CM070677.1, on the reverse strand, counting down.
CGGTGGCTCGAGATATGAGAGGCAACAAATCCGACACGAAGGAGGCCAGATCCGGGCATGGCCACTGTTGGTGACAACAGGATCTAGGAGAGCGGCGGCGACAATCCAAGAAGACGGCGGCAGCAGCTTGAGATCGGCGAGACCAGAGACGAAGAGGGCCAGCGTTGGACCGAGATCTGCGGAGACGGTGATAAAGCCTGACAGCAGTGACGTACGTGTCGGATCCCACCGGATCCTCTGAGAGTAAACCAGAGCGTTGGCTGGCCGGCGTTGCCCAAGGAGGTTGTCGCCCTCTGAGAGTATTCAAGATTCTATCCTCAGACACCTACAGATGTGTAGAACGTAGAATTCTCAGCTAAAAATCAAACCAAGTAGCCCAAATCAATAAAACTTGGAACCTAACCCTTCCCAGCAATTTGACTAGCCTCTAAATGACGGTCTAACCTGCCCAGGCAGTCTAACGGTTGCTACAGTAAAATCAGGGTAATGAATAGTGTTTTCAGGCCGTTTCAAATCCGAAAATCGAGAGAACTTTTGATCTGTAGATCCAAATGATATAAAATTTTGCATGGATCTTCTCTAGATTATTGTGAACCTATTCCAACAAACGATCGTAAAAATCATGGCTAAAATTAAGACCTTTTTCAGTTTGTTGGAAGGTTGCACTAAAATCGAGTCAAAACTCCAAACGGTGAGTACAATTTGCTCGTGCGTAGATAATGGCCAAGATGACTCTAGATGTATTCCCATATGTCACAGCAAGCTAAAACACCGAAGAGCTCAATCTAAAAACCCTTGAAATAAGAAATCACTCAAAGAGACTATAATCAAGCAAACACGGGTTTCTTCATGAACTTGCGATCAAAGTGCCTAGATAATAGGAGATTGATTTTCAGAGGTTATGTCTATCTCAATCACATCCTTGGCACAACAAGATCTAAAAGAGGGATGAGGAGAGATCAAAACCAACCGAAACAAGAGCAAATAAATTAAAACAAGAAATAGACATGGAAATCAAAAATTGATGTATTGCTTGCTTGAGATTGATAGTTTTACAGCGACTTCACCTGGAGGACAAAGAGCATATCATCTACTCAAAACCCTAACCCTAAAACATAAAAACACAAGAGGTGGGTTGGATAGTTAACCACATGCCTCTATCCCAACCTTTTATAAATGGGATAGCCAGCCCCATCCATCTCGTAGTGGATAGTATCCACTTTGCACAATAGGGGAAACCCGTTAACCCCACACACGGGTTTTAACTCACACATGTCACTTATGCACGCTTTTCAAATCGCATAAGCCTGTATCCGCTAAGTCCTTTGTATTGAACCGTCTCGTTCAAACCCGCCCCACTTTGATCTAAATCATTCTCCAACGCGTCACCCATGCGCCACGGTTTTGATCCAATGTGGTTTCTAGTATTTTTGCCAAACTACCAAAATACCCCTTGCTGACTCAGTCATCACCATCCATTGCAAGCAATCGCCATGCTTGCTATGTATAGGTGCACCACTAGCTTATTCACCAAGTCTCCCGTTCTGGTTCCATTGAACCACGACTCACTTGGCTCGTCCAATCCTCATGGTGTCATCCTGCCGTTCGAACTCGCCTTTAATATTTTTCACTTTTCTGGTGCCATGCTTGACTTCACCGTCTCACCCAGCATTCTCGATTGTTCCGGGCCTTAGCTCCTCCCTGAACCTAGTCCTGATCCTCACCGTTAACCATGGTTGATTTTAAGTTTTCTTGCACATCCAAAGACAAAGAAATCGTTTTCAGACATAAGTTCTTCACAACTTGATCCACGTTAGCTGTAATATTACTCATGCAACATAAAACCACTAACCATACTCACCAAAACCCCTTTCTCAACTCAAAATACACAAATATGAATTCTGGTCAAAAGTCCCCATCTAAATAATTATCAGTCGGTCAGACCGCCAACCCTCGGGTAGTCAGACCACTGCACCAACCGGTCAGACCGGTGGCACACTGCCAGTCTGACCGGCCTTCCCCTGACCGACCAGCAACACTGCCAATCAGATTTTCAAATCTCCTAAATTACAATGGTTCATCATGAATTAGGATCTTCTCACATAGTCCTTTATCTTCCAACAACAGCCTCTTCTATCTTTGTTTGTTGGGTGGGATCTTTTCAAAAATGCATTAGTTTCTTTTTGAGTCCATAATTATATTAGTCTTTTGATTCCGTGTTTTGATGCTTCACCTAGTTTATCATATATTTATATCATTCTATGTAAGAAGTCATGAGTTTTTGATGTTTAATGTAATAAAGGAATAATTCTCTTTTTTTGCGATGAATAAATTAATATTTCTATTCAAAGGTGGTACCAAATTTTACAGTGCAGTCAAATAAGTAATCACATGTTCTCAATTTACATGATCGGCGGTCTGCTAACTTGAGCTTACACTGTTTCAGATAATAAATGTGTACAATCAAGAATATGAGAGTGCGGCTGCATTTTGGCCAAGTGTTCATGGACGTATAATCACAGCATTGATCGTATCACAGCTGCTTCTCCTTGGATTATTAAGTACAAAAGGCGCTGGCCAGTCAACACCAGTGCTCCTTGTTCTTCCTGTAGTAACCTTTTATTTCCACAAATACTGCAAGAACCGCTACGAACCTGCCTTTGTGACATATCCATTACAGGTAATGTTATTTTGGATTTGTTACGTCACATCACTGTGTATCTCAGATGCTGATCATTCTTGTTTTGAACTTTTAACCCTTGATGGCTCTTCAAATAAACATGAATAATGAAATTACAAACTAAATAGAGTTGGTGGAAGCTAGGGTCCTGTACATGTTAATATAGAATTATGCTAGCTTGTTGTTATCAATTCCCATGACATTATTTTAAATGAGCTGCAAGTAACCAAACGTAGTAGATTTCATTGAGCAACAGTGCAACACCATAATTGGCCTACAGTGGCTTGTTTTGAGTCAAATTTCTGCCAATTTTGGGCCGAGTAGGGGAGCTAATGACCTGGTACTGGGCACCAACAAGTAACCAGATGAGGGAACTCGAGTTGTACGGAGTTCAATGTTTTCAATCTTGGCAGGATTGGTGTATTAGTCACTTACAGTAATATTAGGGTGTGTAATGAGCTATTGGTGGTGTTGTACTTAGTAAAGATGATGGTTATTCTATGGTTGCCATGGCGTCGCCAAGTCGGCGCCTTGTTGATGACTGGGCATCGTGGCGGTCCAAGAGGGATGTCATGGAGCTTTGCCGTGACCGCCCTCTGTCTTCCTCGGTTCCGGCTAGCTGGATCCGGTTGGATTCGGTGGAGATAGGGCGGGAGGTGCCGGGGAGGGGAGGGGAGGCGCCGACGGGGGGAGGGAGGCGCCGGGGAGGGGAGGCGGTGAGTGGGGGGAGGAGGTGCTGGAGGGAGGGGAGGCGCTGGGGGGAGAAGGCTGCGGGAGAGGAGTCAGGGGAGAAGAGAGATTATGACTTACAAGTTATGAGGGGAGGAGATGGCTCCATGTATATGTATTGTATGTGAGTATGGCTTGCAAGGGGTTTCGCATGTAAGTTTAGTATGAAGTATAAATCTATTGCAATAGTCCATGGGCATATAAATAATACAAGAACTACAAGGACAAACCCTAGACATGTAGCAAATGACACTTATACCCTTAACACCCCTTCAAATACAAAGCATATGCAATAGCATTGTATTTCAAAAGGTTGACACTAAAATAGGGAAAATCCAAAGTCCGAGTCTTGAAAATATCGTCATAGCGTGCAGCTCTTGGAATATTGTGTCGAAAAGATCGTCTCCCATCCGAAATCGTGCGGCAGCCCATAAAGCACAAAGTGTAGGGGTCGAGAAGGTAGAGGTTATGAATAGCGCTTATATTCATCATGAGACCAATGTGTCAATATATATACACGTATAGGTATGTCATATATGCAGAAAACTCCTTATACAACAGGGTAATTACACATATATATGATATATCTAACACCCCTCCTCAAATTTATGGTGGATCAACAATATGAAGTTTGGAGAGATGAAAACTATGCTGAGCTTTAGTCTGTGCCTTTGTGAAGAAATCTGCTAACTGAAGCTCGGAAGGCACATACTGAAGAGCAATTACCTGATCCTGCACTGTCTGCATATATGAAGCATCAACACCAATATGCTTTATAAGCATATGCTTCACCGGATCTTTAGCAATGCTGATAGCACCTGTATTGTCAGACAAAAGAGGAGTCGGTGCAGAAACAGAAACACCAAAATCCTCAAGTAATCATCATAGCCAAGTAACCTCCATAGTCAACAACGCCATCACTCGCAACTCAACCTCAGCACTCGAACGAGAAACTGTGGTTTGTTTCTTAGTCTTCCAAGCAATGAGAGAACCACCAAGAAAAACACAATAAGCAGAGAAAGACTGGCGATCAGAGGGATCGCTGGTCCATGTGGCATCAGAATATGTCTGGAGCTGTAAAGAGCTGGAGCGAGGGAAAAAGAGACGAGAGATAGTTTCGCGAAAGTATCGGAGAACACGAAGATGATTGTAGTGGATCTGAGTGGGAGCAGAAACAAACTGACTCAAGATATGTATAGGGTATGAAATGTCAGGACCAATAACACCAAGATAAACAAGGCTCTCAATAAGATGACGATAGCGAGTAGGATCAGGAAGAAGCTCACCGTCAGTAAGACAAAAATGGACATTAAGCTCCATAGGAGTCTCAGCTGTGCGCTGATTAGTAAGAGAAGCACGCTCAAGAAGATCCTGTATATACTTTGTTTGGGATAAATAAAAACTCTCAGGGATAGAGATAACCTCAAGAGAACCATCAAAGCAGATCTTAACCTTATAGACCCACTTGCATGTGATAGAAGTGACACGTGCAGGAAGAGGAATAAGGTCCCACGTGCCAGTACACTCAAGGGCAGCAATCTCCTCTACCATCGCATGCTGCCACTGCTGATGAATAACAGCATTTTGATAAGAAGTTGGTTCGGCGAGAGCAGCAGCAGCAAAACCAAAATGCTCAGGAGGTCGAATAAAATGGCGATTGCGAAGAACATAGCGAGGAGAGGCTGAAGAGGATGGACCAATAGAAGAAGAGGGCACATCAGAAGAGTCCTCAACTCGCGGACGAGTATAGTAGAGGATAAGAAGGAACAAGATCAGGAGTAACCTCGAGAGAGGTTGCCGGTGGTGAAGAGGATGCCGACTGGGAAGGAGGCATTGGAGAGACCAAAGACTGTGGTGGAGTGGCAACTATGGGAGTGGAAAGAAAAGTCAGAAAAGAAAGTGGCTCGATAATAGATGCTGAAGTGGATGAATAAGAAGGGCGCGGATAGAAAGGACAAGACTCATCAAAAGTAACACCGAGAAATCTTCATCCGTCGGCCAACAGAATCCCAACAGCGATATCTCTTGTGCTCAGCACTGTAGCCTAGAAAAACGCACTCAACAGACTGAGCGGTCAACTTGTTGCGCTCACGAGGTGCAAGAAGAATATAGCGCACACCCAAAAAGGCGAAGACTGGAATAATTAGGATTCTTGCCACATAAACGCTCGATGGGAATCCCACCTTGAAGAGCGGAGGAGGGCTGAATGTTGATAAAAAAGTGGCAGTAGAAACAGCCTCTGCCCAGAAGTGTGGTGGAACATTAGAAGTAAGCATAAGAGCACGAGCTGTCTCAAGAAGATGGCGATGCTTGCGTTTGGCCACACCATTATGAGCATGAGCACGGGACAAGAAAACTAAGGGAGAGTGCCCTGTTTAGCAAGAAAACCACGAAGAGCTCCTGATAAGTACTCCCCAGCAGAATCAGCACGAAAAATGCGAATAGAAGAGTCAAACTGAGTACGGACCAATGCGGCAAAAGTCTTGTAGATGGATAAAACATTACTACGAGATGACAAAGTATATCCACATATACCAAGAAAAATCATCAATAAAAATGACATAATATCGATGACCTTTCGAGACAAAGGGAGCTGATCCCCATACATTAGAATGAACAAGATCAAAATTACGCTGAGATACTGACTTGCTAGAAGGATAGGGAAGTTGAACACAACAAGAATCAGAATTGAGAATGACATGACAATCATGATCAGTGAGTTGGCCGGCAGATATGAGCTGCATGGTTAGTTTTGGGATATGAGAAACAACAGGAACAAGAAAATATGAATTGGAAAGAGTGCCTCGTCCTGTGATAGAAAGAGGTACCATCTACTGTCTGAACAGTGATAAGAGCAATTAAAGGGCTAACGGAAGTAAGAGTGGTGGAATCAGATGTCATGTGAAAAGAAGCTCCAAAATCAAGAATCCAAGGTGATGCACCTGAGGAAGGAGTAGAAGGTGGTCTCTCACCTGAAGACTGAGTAGCAGAAACAGCAGTACCTGATGATGCAAAAGCAACCATGCGACCTAGTAATTGTAGAAACTGCTGAGTGTCAGAGGCATCAGACTCCGCTGAGAGGAGAAACTTCCAATGTCTCTCGGAGGACGAACACCACGACAAAAATCCTTCTTGTAGCAAAACTGCTCCACATGGGCATCCTTATTGCAATAAGTGCAGTGGAGTCCCCTACCAACAGCAGCTGTCTCTGATGAAGGTACGGCCAGTAAAGAAGTAACGGGTGACACAGCAGGAGTAGAAGCTGAAGAAGCCGCCAAAATTGAAGGAAATGACGATGATGATAGTAGACCCGCACCACAAAGGCGAATCTCCTTAGTGCAAACAGTTGTAAGGGTTTCCAACAGTCATATTAGGGTGACGAGCCAGCAACTGAGTACGGGTCTGCTCAAACTCTGACCGTAGACGTGTCAAGAAATCGTAGATGCGACGAAGCTCCAGATGAGGCTGTTGACACAGACATCACTGACAGGTGTGACAAACATCTGGCCTCAAAGAGTCAATCTGATGCCATACCGGGGACAGTTGGGCCTAGAACTCGTCCACAGTGGCATCTCCCTGCTGCAGCGACTGCTTCTGACGCACAACAGCAAGGTACAAGGAATCATCAGATGGCTCGTAGCGGGTGCACAGATGTGCCCACATCACCTGGACGGAGGTCAGACCAACAATAATCACCAGTGAGATGCACCTCTATGCTGGCAACCAGAATAGCAGAAGCACGAGCATCCTCATCAATCCATGTCTTGTAGGAAGCAAACTGAGACTGAAAAGTCTCTATCTCAAAAGCCTCAGTTGCCTTTGTACGAGTGTCTTCGGAAGCATCCTTCGGGAGTACAGGCGCAGCAGGTGGAGTAGGGTGAGACGGACAAGGCAACTCGCCGGTAAGAAACTCTCAAAGACGCTGACCACGTATGTGAAGACGTATATGCTGAAACCAATCCCAATAGTTGAGACTAGGGATGGCAACGGGTACCCGAAACCCGAATACCCGATGGGTTTTACCTGATAAGGAGGCGGGTATGGAAAGATATCTTCACCCGCGGTATGCTAATGGGCAAAAACTCTACCCATCGGCATGCGGCACAGTGTGGTATATACTACTCAGACCGCATACCCACGGTAAAATATACCCGACCGGTGTATACTAGAGATAGCAACGGTACATATACATGTGGCTCGTATATATATATTCAAATGAAACCGATGGAAATACTCGCACAGTATATACCGTGCCTCGATATACTCTTATCAATTGGGTATGGGTTACGCTGTCGGTATAAATACCGCAGCGCGGTATGGGTAGGTTTTTATACCCCCAAAGTGTACGGGTATTGTAGCGGGTGGAAAGTGCGGTATCGCACGGTATGGGTTAGCAATACCCGACGGGTATTTACCCGTTGCCATCTTGAGTTGAGACCATCGAAGATTACCGGGCAACAAGTAACTAAAACTAAGCCTGCAAAAGAAGACATTTTTTCTTCTCTTCTTTTTTTCTTTTTTTTACCTGATCGGTTTGTTAAAACCGACTACCTAATCCGATGCGGGTGGAGAGCTCAACGATCGGTTGAGCCATGTTATGAATAACGCTTGTATTCATCATGAGGCCAATGGACCAATATATACACGTACAGGTATGCCATATATGCAGAAAACCTTTTATACAACAGGGTAATTACACATATATATGAAATGTCTAAAGAGGTAAGCGGGAGTAAAGTCGAATGTTGTAACACGATGAAGAGGATGTGGAACGTGACACAAGTAGAGTGAGCTGTCAAATCAAGCCGAAGAGGGAGAAATATAGCGGCACATATCGAAGCTCAAGACGGTAGCGGCACTGTACACAAGAAGTGCAACGGTGACGCAGTGCAGAAGAAGCATGGTAGCCTTAGAAGCTCGGGGCGACATCTCAAAGAGAAGCGACGATATCATAAAGATTTCTATAATCTTCAGTGGTTCAAGGAGAACGGTGGTTGCAACTATGCAAAAGGAAGAAGATGACCACATTTGATCCAAGAGGATGAATCATGGCTAGCAAAGCAATCAGCTGACGGATAAGAATTTTATGGATTCGCACGACTTTGACGAGCGAAAGGTAGATATTATGTATTTGAATAGATACAACGGAAAACGCAAAGGAAAAAGACTCAAGATACTAGAGACATCCTTCGGTAGCTGAACGGTCAACACCAAGATCAATACTGCCATTTCTTCTCCTCCCTTGCTTTTCCTTCATTTCTTCTCCCCACGCCCATCTCCGCCTGGCTCCTTCCCCATCTTCTCGGTTCGACAGGCCCTTGCCCATGGGTTCCAGCTAGCGGTCCCGAGCAGGAGGGCGGCGGGCTCCGGCAGGCGGTGGAGGGAGGTGGCCAGGCGAGGGTGCGGATGTGGCACGGTGGCCAGGAGGCGGCGGTATGGGCGTGGCTTGGGCGGGCGGGCGGTCGGCGTTGAGCGCAAGCGGGCGTAGCGCGGTGGGAAGATCGGAGGCCTGGGGCGGCAGCGGCGCGGGCATGGAGGCACTAGCAACGCCAAGGTGGCCGGATCCGAGCACCAGTAAAGCCAAATGGCCTCATGCTTGACGTGATCCAGACGGAGGCGGCCAGATCCAGGCTAGGCGAGGCCGGATCCGAGTTGGGGCGGCGTGGTGACAGCGTGATCCGGCGTGGGTTGCACGGATCCGGCTCAGGCGATCGTGGCTCGGGCGACGCCGGGGCTTGCAAGCGCGCGGTCGGAGTAGGTGGAGCAGAAGCAGAGGAGGCGGAGCACGAGGACAGCGGCGGCAGCCGGCTGTGACCGGTGGCGATGACGGCATTAGGCCGTGTTGTCTTCTCCATGAACGAGCGCGATGAGCCGGACGGAGGAGCACCAGATTCAGTGCAGAGGCGCTTGGATCCGAAAGGCTTAGAGGCCGGCAAAGAAGTGGCCGCCTCTGGGAGTGGAGATTGATCCTCCTGGAGGCAACAATGGTGGAAGAGCAATGGAGGCTAGGGTAAAACCTAGTGCTCTAATACCATCTAAGTTTAGTATGAAGTTAGAATCTATCGCAATAACTCATGGGGTATATAAATAGTACAAGAACTACAAGGACACAAATCTTAGACATATAAGAAATAACACTTACACCCTTAACATCGTTGTGGCGTCGCTATGGTGTCCTGGCGCCTCCTAGGCGCCGTGGTCGCCAACTACGCCATGACAACCATGGGTTATTCACATTGTTTTCATTAGTAAGAATAGTTGGATGGAAGCAGCTACTGGTATTGTTGTACTTAGTAAAGCCTCACATTGTTTTAATAGTAATAATAGTGAGATGGAAGCAGCTATTCTTCGTGTTTTGCTTCGGAAAAATACACTGTACTTTAAGCACAAGTCTGCAGGTTATCTATAACAAGATTGTCTTCTAAGTTCGTTTCAGATGTGCGTGCGGATGATGGGTCTTTGTTTACAAAACTTACCAATAGTACAACATAATTGTTATCCCGTTAAATTGTTTTCAAAGTTTCATTGATGTTTTGGGAAGGTCACTGTAGTTGATGTTTGTACCTGCAAAAGAAATCATGGACGGTTTGAAATTGTAAGAATTGAATGTTGGACTTCACAATGTTTCCATGACTCCTAACTGACTTGATATCAAATGTCTTACGTAAGTTGAATGAAAGAATGGTTCTTTATCGAAAAGAAAATAATATTTTTATGTCATGTTATCCAGATTGTGGATCAAACTTTGGAATTGAAAATAACTGCTAACATGTTCTCATTTTCTTTTTCAGGAGGCAATGAGGAAAGATACCCTGGAGCGTGCAAGAGAGCCAGGGTTTGACCTCAAAGCGTACCTGACGAATGTCTACATCCACCCAGTGTTCAAAGGTGATGACGACGACGAGAAATCCTCCATCGCCGATGAACCGGAGGCGGAGCAGGTTCTTGTGGCAACCAAGCGGCAGTCCAGACGGAATACCCCCGTCCCTAGTAAATACAATGGCTCAGAACCACCACCTCTGCCTGAAATTGTAAATGATCAACGACTATAGAGTGGTGCCTAGGTCTGTAGTTTTCCAACGTACATTAGGTAAAAAGCACAATAATTCTTTTGAGTATCGCTTGTTTACAATGAGGAGGGAGTAATGGCCCATATAATATCCATGCATGGTTCTTTTGCCCGGTGATTCTAAATGGTGTCCTGCGTTCGTTTGGTGGGGAGCGACGATTTTTTCCACTTCACGCATAGGACAAGCTATCCAAAATTCAGTGAGTTGTCACCCTTTAATAAACTGCTACCCAGTAAGATGCTACTCGATTTTTCTCGTTTGTGGCCAATTTTCTTTGAAGCTTCTAGTTGTTTCTAGTTTTTCCTCTTGGTTGATTCCCATTTTTCACTGAAGCTCTGAGTTGCTACATTTTTTTAAGTTGCTACTTTGCTTTTTCTCCTGAAGTTCCTACCAAATTTGCTCTAACCTTGCCCTCTTTTTTCTTCAAACTACTGCAGCGGCGGGGGCTCGTGTCGTTGAGGGGGTTCGAGGCTCAGGTCCGGGGGAGGGGAGGGGTCAAAGGAAAGCTATTAGATGTGAGATAATTATAACTAGCTGCATAGACGCGGCGTGACACCATGCCAGCCACCGTATGGACCGAAGCAAAAGAAACAAAAATTCGCAACAAAAGGAAAGCGGAAGGGCTTTTTCGCAAAAAATCAAGAGCCTTTTCGTAATAAAAGGTGAGCGAAGGGGCCTGTTTGCAAAAAAAGCAGGAGTCTTTTTGAAAGAACCGATGATCTATACGCAATTTCGGAAACCGCGGGACGTTATCAACGAAAAAAGTGTAGGGATTTTTTTCGTAAAAATCTAAAGATCTATCTGTAAAAACCAAGGATCTATATGTACTTTCTAAAATTTGAGGGACACTTTTGCTTGGGATGACATGTGGCATGGCTGGGGGTGAATTCCCCCAGAAATGATATACAGAGTATTCAATTGGTCGAAAAATAACACGAGTTTTGAGCTGCCGTTTGTGGGCCTAACTCTAATGCGTGATTGACTTAAGGCTTACTGGAGAGGGCAATCGGAATAACATGTGGAGAGGGCGTTCGGAATAACCATGGATTATAGTTTTTTTTATTATAGTTGATTTATTATAATTAAATATAAAAAATTTAAAAATAGAAAAAACATGTTAACCTATCACGAACAATGCAAACGAATACGAGAAAAAGAGAAAAGAAAAGGCAAAAAAGGTCAAAAAAATCTAAAAAAATTAGAAAAAGATGAAATTACTAAATAGTGAAAAAAAAATAGAAGCTAGAATCAGAAGCTGGTTTTAAGCTAAAATGAGCTGGCCTACGAAGAACTTTGTGACAATTTGCTGACACAGCTACTTTTATCATTTCTTGCCATAGTTGAAGCAAGAAGAGAGAAAACAATCTACTTAGAACCCCTACTAAAATGGAGTAATAAGCTGTTCAAGGCAAAGTATATTATAAATAATATGTATACAGACAGATCGCGAACACCACCACTGTTTTCCACGGACTACCACACAGTGGCAAATTTAACGAAGACGCAGAATACATGTAATACAAAGGCATGATGCTCAGTCCAGTAGCGCTGAAATTTGCTTTGAACTTCATAAATTTGATGATCAAAGTCCAACAGGCTCAGCTCAGATCATCTTGATCAGTGCCACTGGATTATAAAAATCAGCTCTTTTGATGCACAGCAATCACATGAATGTCCATCTCCTTCAGCATGACCGACCGCCCACAAGAGTCACATGGTGCAGTCCTGGATCCACAGATACTCTCATGTTCACACATATTTCGAAGACGATCTCGAGCATCAAGTGGTTCTCCACCAGCGTGAACTGTGTCGCCACAAAATCGGCATACAATCAAGCGCAAGGGGCAGTTTGAGGATTGGTGTTGGACCTAACATTGAAGAACAATGGAAATTAGTCATGTGACTATATTAGCATTATCAGAAAATTAAAGGAAGTGAAAGAAACAAAAAATAAAAAAATATCTAGTATTTGAAGCGGGTGAGAAACACTACATATAGAAGTGACTGCTGAAAATAGATTGGTGCTTAAAATGAAACATGCAAATAACATTATCATACAAAATGTTCACGAAGCATTTTGATAGAACAAGAGGAGCTTCTACTGGAAGCACACATTTCATGCAAAATTCGACAAGATACAAATATGCTTTTGAAAGTAAGCTAGGAAAACTGAGAAGTACGTTGTGAAGATCATGAATAAGAGGAGCAAGACATACCATATCTTCCTTTTCTAGAACCACCCCACAGGGGCAGTGCAGTGGCTCATGGAAAACTTTCATGTGCTTCTCCATTTCTCTCTGCTGGAAAGCTTGCCCACACTTATTGCAATGCAGATGATCTGCTGCTTCTTCCTTTCGAAGAACAACTCCACACCCATCATGCATGCAAACAACGTTGTGTCTCACGCAGTATGCCTCATGAAGTAGTGAAGTTTGGCTAGATATATGACGTTTACAGTTCTTACACACCACTGAATCAACATCGACACTAGATGAGGCACTAGAATGATCACCAATCCTTTGGCTATTAATAACATCCTTAATAGCTACAGAAAGTTGGTACTTTGCTGTTCCCTTGAAACCATGAACTCCAATACTGTAAGTACCACTGGCCAAACTAGCATCCCTTGGTTTGAGTATAAGAACCTTAGATCCCATTTCATGAGAAGACCACTCATGACGGTGCTGAGTTGGGAATACTAAAGGATGCCTTGATGCATAAATATCAGTGTCCCCACCACTTGTGTCAGCCTCTATCTTAACCTCAATATTTGCCACCCCAGAAGCTACTTTCTCACTTATACCTTCTTCAACAGAAAATTTGTAGTACTTAAACTTTCCTTCTTCCACAACTCCAGACTCAACCTTCCCAGTCTCAAGCGGCACAAGCACATGTTGATTCTCTTCATTGTCCAAAACTGAATCTGGTCCCTCAATGTCGACTTCAATGTCCGTCTCCAGGACAGAAACACTTGGTGCAGGCTTCAATTCGAGAACCTTTAACCTATACTGCAGTTGCCCATAGTTCACCACGACAACATCATTCTCAGACAGCGTTGCATGATTGCGGAGTGCCGTTTCAAGGACAGCTCTATGGTTAGGAAGATCTGAGAATCCCACCCTTCCTGGCTTCAGCTTTGCATATGTCCCTTTGGGCAAACTGGCATACCTCACCTCAATCAGAGGAACATCTGGGCTGTCGCTCTGAAACAGATTGTTCCAAACGTGAGGTGGCAGTTCAGCAGAGCCTTCCCTTGCAGTGAATTCAAGAACGCCGCAGCACGTTGCATCCTCAGTGTTTTGATCCTGAGAGGCACCTGGAACTCTGTCCGTAACTTTAGACAATCTGAAGTACATGGGACCTTTGTCCAGTGCTCCTTCATCAGACAACTCCTTAAAGGAAGATTGCGGCAGCTTGATCTTATCCCCTGGACCATCATATCGCAGTGCTTCAAACATGCGTGAAAACGAGATCCCCTTACCCAGTTGCATCACCTCTTCCATTTTATGCTCAGCCTATTAGAAATAACGAAATAGTTTGTCATCAGCACCCCATATCATAAGACTAGATGCTAAAGAAAGCAAATATAAACATTTCATAAACTTATCATGGGCAGCAAGTAGCCGAATTGGACAATGAAGAGTCGAAAACATACAAGAGAACCCCCCAATAAAATCAAAGTAGTGGCCAGGAATTGTAACTATTTCTAAAAACAAAGGGGACAGATGCGATTGTCTGAGAATGCAAGGTATCCCTACGTGTTTGCCCTAGTCCACCAATAAGGTTTTCGGATCAAATCGAGGCTTTCCTTTCATCAAGGCCTTGGGATCGAATTGGGGAGCAGCCTATGGATTAATTTGCCGATCAAGGAGGACAAAAAAACTATATTAAGGACCAAGCGTTGCAAAATGGATCAAGGACCTTCCCAATCTTCCCCAAATCCTCAGGTCTCTCAGGTGATCGATCGTCGTAGCACTACCGAGTGCACTCAGCACCATGGTTTCCTCCTACAGACAACAGGAATTACTAATGGAGATAGGCCACTGAAGAACACAGCAATCATCCTACGAGGGTTAGGCTTCGGCCCGAACCGGGTCGGCTCTTACCTCTTCCTGCGCGCGGGCGGCGTCAAGGCGGCGCTCGCGGTGGGACGCCTCGAGCGCCTCGCGCCGTCGGGCGGCCTCGGCCCTGGAGCGGCGCTCGCGGTCGGCCTTGGCCTTGGCGCGCTGCACCCGCTCCCGCTGCTCCCGCTCCAGCTTCTCCCGCGCCTGGCGCAGCTCGAAGTCCATCTCCTCCGATCCCCTCTCGATCTGATCCGCCCCGACCGAGTAGAACGCCTCTCGCCTCCCTTTTCGTTTCCTCACGGCGAGCCGCCACGGCGGAGGAAGAAGAAATATATGGAGGCGTCGCGTCGGGTGGAGTCGGTGGCGGCCGGAGGGAAGGAAGCTTCTGGAGAACGCGTGCGGTGCGAAGGAGGTAACGTAACTGCGGACGCACGGCCACGGCGGAGCGGGCCCGGACGGTCAGTGACTGGTTCGTCCTCCTCTCTCTATCGTGGGGGGAAAGGTCATGTTTGGGGTTTGATTTATCGCCGCGTTCCGTCCGATTTGACGTACGCAAGGATTCGGAGTCCGACTAGCAATGGGCCAAGGCTCGATGCCTGCTTGGCCGCTGGGAGAGTACAGGTGGGTTCTGCACTGTTGTAATTTATAGTTTTTAGTTTCGAATTTTGGTTATTTGTGAGAGCAGTATGTATAAAAAAATAGTTGTATATATTTTTGATCGATATAGTTGAACTCAATATATTGTCTACTACAATATATCTGTAGACCCATTTTTAAAAATACATCATATAAAAACTAGTTACTGTAGCAACGAAAACTAAAGCCTAAGCATAAGCTATCCCGAATACATCCATAAGCTACATGCGAAATTTTTGATTGGTCCTAAATGTTGTATATTCACAGTCACGTTATTGACATAGGAAGCTTTCAATTCACAAATAAGAATTAAAATTAGATAAAAATATAAAGACGTAGTCCAAGCTTTTGTCTCTTTATTGATCTTTCTATCACTAAACATGTGTACAATGATAGCTCCTTGCCCCTCTTTTTATAGTTAGAGAAGGTCATCTTTAAGTTCGATAAATAGTATAGGACTAAACTAGCTAATGGGTCTTGTGAGGCGATAGTCCCTTAATGTGTTTTGGTTTAGGTAAAGTGTCATGCACAATCGGATCTCAGAACAGACCGATATATGACACTCTCTCATGGACACTTTGCTAATGCTATGCTTATACCTTATTAAAAACTCCTTTAAAAAATTCAATAAAATCAACAGTAAGAAAAAGAGAGCACATAGCACATGTTCTTGCCATTGCATATATTGTCTCATTAAAAATCTTCGAATGAGAAACCCAATAGAACAAAACTCAAACAAGAGAAAAAGAGTACAACATCTATTCATCCAATGATGAACATGTATGAAGATCATATATCTTCCCTTGAAGACAACAACTCCTTGTGTCTTCTTGTACCAATATCATGGACAAGTTCTCAAAACTTGGTCCTAGCAATGCCTTGATAAACAAATCCGTAGGATTGCCACTTGTATGGATTTTTTTGTATGTCTATATTCCCATTCTTCTACTACTTAAATGGGTAGAAATGTTTAGAGAGTATATGATTTGTCATATGCATGTTGACATAACTACTCTTCATTTGTGCAACACAAGCTACATTATCTTTCTGAAGGACTGTTGGTGTTTTATCTACCTCTACATCACAAGGCTATTGGATATGATGAATTAGTCTTCTATGCCATTTACACACTCTAGTCATCTCATATAGTGCAACAATCTCAGCATAATTTGTTGACGTGGTGACAATTTATTGATTTCTAAAAGATAGCTATACAACCACTTAGAAAGACATATTCAGTATATGACATGCCATTGTGGGGATCAAAAAGATAGCTAGCACCTAACTAATCCTCCAACTTTATATCTTGATCCTTGGGATAACGGAGTCTAAGATAAATAGTACCCATAATGTACTTGAGGATTCCCTTAATTCCTTTCCAATGTCTCTTCCTAGGCTCAGAACTATATCTTACCAAATAATTTACTATAAATCCAATATGTGCCTCGTGTAAGGTCGAGGATGCCGACTAGAGAGGGGTGAATAGGCACTTTTATAATTCTCTTTGGTTAAAACTGAGTTTATAATGTAAAAATGTAAGTCAAATCGGTTTTGCACAAACAAGACATAAATAAACTAGTTTCACATAATTACACCAACAACATAAGTCTATATCAATGTTTGCAATCTTAGGGGACAAGCGAGCAATTCAATTCTAGAAATATAAATTGCAAGAATGTAAACTAAGCACAAGAAACCAAACCACACTTGATACGTTGTCTTTTTACCATGGTGTTTTGAAAACTTGTCGGTCTCTTTTAGTTTATATTAAGGTAAACTCAAACAAATTAGACCAACTCCATGAATTAAGCCAACCATCTCAAATCTACTAGTGATAGCTCTTCCCCCTCCGGGTAGGTAAGCTCCAATCTTTATAACACTCTAGACCTTCTCACAACTTTTTTTAGAAAATCACTGGCCACGACGTCTCCAACGCCATCTAGAAGTCGACAACCTACAAGAGTAACAAATTAAACCCTTGCTTGACATTACCATGTGCAACGAATGCACAAGCTTAAGTGACTATAAAATCTACCTCTAGATGCAACACATGCAACTAGAGACTTGCCTCCTTGCTCACAAGGTGCAACACATGCACAATTGAGATGAGAAGCTCATACTAACTCAAGATAATGAAATGAAGTGTCAAAGGATTGTCTCTCAACTAACCAATGGGTTATTTATAACCCCATCATAAAAAAATAGATGTTAGAGATGAAATCAGCAAAATTTAGCGTGAGCGGTAGTATCATAGTTTACAAGGTGACACTACTGTGCTACAGTGCCAACAGCTATAAATTTTAGCATTAAACACTCAAAATTAGCCATTACACAAGATGTGATTGTACTACCATACAAAGTGATGTCAGATCGACCTAAAGTGATAAAAAGAGCTCAAAAACATGCTTTTTGAAAAAACAACCGCCATACAAAGCTAGGTCATATTGGAGACCCCGCTCGGACCGACCAACCATACCAAGCAGTAGTACCACAGGCAAATGGGTGGTAGTACTGGCCTATGCGATCATACCGTAGGTACAAGGGCAATAGTACCGACCCTAAATTTCAACACATATGACACTCAGAAAAATACACATAATTTTTTATTGCGATGTCAAAATTGAGTCATCTTAGACTTTATGAAAAGCTTATTAAGGGAACTACACAACCCACTTATTTGTTTGATTTCAAATACATTAGATCAATATAGAAAGTACAAGAACTCCATACAGGAAGCACCGTGAGCCCCTTCTCATCCTCACCCACCCTCGAAAATCTCAAGTCCAGAAACTACCATGGAGTCCAATGATAAGAGCAACAACATATTTTAGACCATGCCAAGGAAAGAATTTTAATAATTCATTTTATTCATTTCTTTGGAATTCAAACTACCAGAAGTCCTTCTTCGCCCTAACTCCGATTGGACCCATCCAAATTCCTAAATTCATATTCTATCTCGCAACATATAATTTATAATTTTTGGATTTTATTTTAGTTTACTTGTT
This sequence comes from Melocanna baccifera, assembly GCA_036346265.1. NCBI lineage: Eukaryota > Viridiplantae > Streptophyta > Magnoliopsida > Poales > Poaceae > Melocanna > Melocanna baccifera. Next base: position 21,566,235 of record CM070677.1, on the reverse strand, counting down.
CTGGTTTTCCTCGTGTATACTACAACTATTCCGGAGAGTATAACTTCGGCGAATCTCAGCAGACTTCGAAGCAAGGCAAGTTACACCTTTGATCATGTTGCTCTTAGTAATTTAAATTATTTATATTGTTTTTAAAATTATTATGCATGCGTACTTTTATTTAAATCTAGTTTAAATTCGATTTAAATTCTAGTTATACCAAAATCCTTTGTGTATGGCCAGATTTGATATTGAACTTACTTATGCCTTGTCACCTTAGATGAAAATCTAGTTAGTGCAATAGTATTGACTAGAAATTTTATAGAATTGCTTAGCCATGCTTAAAATGATTTTAAATGGGAATAATGATGCATGAACTTTAATAATTTGCTGGTAAAAAACTAGGAACGCATCTTTAGCCTTAGCTAGTTATACATTTGCCTTGATGAAAGCATATAGGCCCCAAAAATTTAGTTTTGGTAATTAATGACGATTTATGAATATGAGACTAACATATGTGTTGAGATTTGCATAGGCTAAGTCTCATAAGTGCGCAAAGGACAAAAGTAACTTGCATGCAAAATGGACATCAAGATGGATCAAAAATAAGGCACATGAAATATAGGATCTCTTTTATTTTTACTGGTCTTAGGAGAAGGGTTGGAAGACCGGATTATAGGATAGTTGCTGTATTATTAAAAGGGATCATAGAAAGTAGCTTGATAGCATGTTATTGTGCCATTTGGATCAATTTAGGATCATGCATTCATATGAAATTAAGTTTGAAAATAAACTGTGCTCTCTCAAAAATATCGGAAGTACCGTCGTATTAACCGCGGAACTACCAGACTCCGGTAGTACCGCCATGTAAACTGCAGAACTACCGGGGCACGGTAGTACCGGATTTTCAGCGGTACGTTTTTTCCAGAGAGCAACATCGCTGTGACTTGGGCTTGCCGAAATCGGTAGTACCGGATGTAACACAGCGAAACTACCGCATTGCGGTAGTACCGCACCAGATAGCGGAACTACCGATGTTTAGAAGTACCAGCCTAATTCCAACGGTACATTTTTTCAGAGAGCAACCCTGAGGAAACTTAGATCGGTAGAAATCGGAAATATCGGACATTGCACAGTGGAATGACCGCAGTGCGGTAGTACCGCACCGACTTGCAGAACTACCGCAGTGCGGTAGTACTGCACTTATAATGGTGGTAGTACCGCACTATTTTTTCAATGGCTAGTTCTGACATTCTGACATAGCCGTTACTGTGTGCTATAGTGAACTGCGGTAGTACCACACTTTGATAGTCGGTAGTTCCGATTTTCCTTATTTTTTAGATTAAATTTCTGCAATGGCTAGTTTTGGTTGGTGAGGGTATAAATACCCCCTCACCAGTAGTTGAGCTAGCATTAAATATCTTTAAGTCTTGAGTATTCATTTCACACCTCTTTGTCTCTTGAGCATTCATTTGAGGTGTGGTGAGCTATTTCAAGTGCATACATCCATTAGATTGATTCTTGGCACTTGAGCACCGTCAAACGAAACATGATCTTTTACTCTTGTTGCTTGCTGGCACCTAGACGGCCGGTTGGTTGATCGCAAAGTGATCTCTTCAAGAAGCTTGTGAAGAGGCCTGAATAAGATTGTGAGTGACTTGGTGCTCGCCATCTCCGGAGAGGAGCAAGAGCAACCAATAGTGATCGAGGAGTTGAGGCTTAATTCGTGGAGCCGGTTCAAGAGCGTTTGGGCTTTCCTCAACATGGATTAGTAAAGACCGGCAAAACTTCGATACCACAGAAAAAACATCGTGTGTCCACTTGTGGTTATTTCTTATCTCTTTTAGTGATTACCTTTGTAACTTTGTAATTGCCATATATTATTTTGCTTATACTTTATTACAATCTCTATTTAGAGTGGTGCCTTAGGATTACTAGAATTGAATATATTAAGTTCATCTAGTATATTTGTCTAGTGATTAATTGTTATAATTTATTTTTAAAAGGCAAGAATTTTATAACCTCCTATTCACTCCCCTCTAGTCGGTTATCTTTAATCCTACACTTGAACATCCTCTTGAAACTTGATGACGTATATTTTCACTTCAAGGCTAGGTCATTGTCTTGATATGCATCATCCCATAATGCATCCTTCACTTGCCCTCTATCAATGTATGATGAGTCTTCTCTTGATTTGATGATCAATTCATGATCATCTCCTCTTCGAAATCTTGATTTGCATCAACACATGATGTATCATCTTCTTGAACCTTGACTTGATGATGATCAACTTATGACGCCTTCTCAAGTCACTCATCATGTGACCTAACTTATTTTATCAACTCGTAGAAAATATTAGTCTCATAAATCAATTATCATTAATTATCAAAAGTCATCATTAACTCATAATAGATGGACTAGATTATTCTATTCTCCCTTTTTAATAATTGATGATAACATCAACAACTAATGAGATAATAAGTTGATTTGTGAGTATACATCATACACAAAATAATTGTATATTCTAGGATAAGCATTCAAAGCAATTAACTCCTTTGAATGAGTATTTCACTTTCAATTAATCGCTATCAAAGCTACACATCCGGTTGTTATTAATATTCCAAAACTTTTTATTAACACATAATAGAGAGACTAGATTACTTAATCTCTCCCTTTTTAGTATTTGACATAACCTATTTCATCAACTCATGGAAAATATTAGTCCCATAAATCAATTATCATTAATTACGAAAACTTATCATTAACTCATAATAGAGTGACTAGATTTTTTAATCTTTCCCTTTTTGGTAATTGATGACAATCTCAACAAATAATCTTTCCCTTTTTGGTAATTTATGACAACCTCAAAAAATGGAAAACATAGGAATAGGAAAACACTTGAATTTTATAGGAATGATAGTGCAATCATAAAAAAAAATGCAAAACTGAGGAGTTGTTCTTAAAAGGTGTTTGGATGCTACAAAGGAATTTTGCTAGAATTTGAAGAGAGATGTCTATGCAAGACAAGATTTTCTGCATAAAGTATAACCTCAAGTTAGAATTCCTCCAAAATTTCTATAGATTAAGCCATTCCATATGAATGCTAGAAGCTCATTCCTTTGTTATAAGAGCTAATAGGAAATTTTCCTATAGGATTCAATTCCTTCAAAATTTCTCTAAAAACCATACATTCCCCGTTCGTTTCAGCTTTTTTCCAGTTTCAGCTTTTTTTTCACTATTCAGTAATTCGTCTTTTTTCTAATTTGTTTTTAGATTTTTTTAGGGTTTTTGTATTTTTTTCCCGTATTCCTTTGCATTATCCGTGATAGGCTAACATATTTTTTCTATTTTTACATTTTTTTAAAAAATTTAATTATGCCTAAAAAACCAAATCAACTACAGTAAAAAAAAGCCAGCTACAGTGAAATTTCAGCCAAAAGCCATCGCTATTCCGAACGCCCTAAGTTCAATGTGCATCAGAAACTAAAGTTTTTTTGACCTAGCTTTTCAAGTTGTCCACATCCACATTGGCTAAAGCCTATACACGTAGACATTCTCATACACTGAATTACTGATATACAATACATGAAATTTTGGTAGAGAAAAATGAATGTTGTATGCCATCGTAGTCGCATATGAACAGACTAACACAATATACGTCTGTTTCTACTTCCTAGTACAGACTTACATATATGATCCTTTTGCATATCAACCAATCCTTGTAAGGGAATGCCAGTTTCGAATTAACGGAAGAGTGATGCTCAGGCTTCCAGCAGGCTATGTTGAACTGGAGCTAAGCTCAACAAGCGAGGCATAGGTTCCATCCTTTATCTTCATCAATTCCTCATGTCTTCCTTTCTCAACTATTGCCCCATTCTTGAGGACGCCGATGATATCGGCACCTTTAATTGTTGACAAGCGATGCGCCACCACCACGGTTGTCCTCCCGACCACCACCCGGTCCAGAGCCTCCTGCACCACGCGCTCAGACTCCGCATCCAGCGCACTTGTAGCCTCATCCAGCAGGAGCACCTTGGGGTCCCTTATTATTGCCCTTGCAATGGCGACACGCTGCTTTTGCCCACCTGACAATTGGATCCCTCTTTCACCAACGATGGTGTTGTACCCTTCAGGCAGCCCGGAGATGAACTGATGAGCGTTGGCTGCTTCAGCGGCAGCAATGATCTCTTCTTCAGATGCCTCCCCTTGCTTCCCATAAGTTATGTTGGCATGGATGGTGTCATTGAACAACACTGGCTCTTGCGCCACGAGCCCAACCTGGAGCCGAAGCCAGCTAACTTTAAGGGTCTGAAGCTCCACACCGTCGAGAAGGATCTTGCCTGAATCCGGGTCATAGAACCTCTCAAGCAATGCTATCGCCGTGGACTTCCCGCTTCCACTCTCTCCCACAAGTGCGGCAGTCTGTAAGGATAATGTCACCAAATTACGTTTTGCACCAGTTAGTAATGTGTGAAGAATACTATACTCATGTACTTCTTAGTTCAGATAGAAAGCAACCCTTCCAGAAGGAATGCTCAAGGATAGATCCTTGAAGATTTCAATATTTGGACGCAAGGGGTACTTGAAGCACACATTCTGGAACTCAATGTCACCCCTCACACTTGAAATGACCACACCCTCCTCACTGCTGGAATCAATCTTGGATTTACGGTCAAGAATTTCGAAGATAGAGACTGCTGATTCATTAGCCTTGGTGCTGTCTGCACCTATTGCACTTGTTCGCGAGATTCCACTAGTAGCCAAAACTAACACAAAGAAGACCTGGCAACCACTGGATCAGTTAACCAAAATGCTTGAAATGACTAACCCTACGCAAAATGAATAAAAATGTGTTCGCACCCGAAACACTTCAGGAAATGTTGCTGTTCCTTGGTGAACAAACTTTGCTCCAATGTAGAAGCAGAGCGCATACGTAAAGTAGGACACAAGGAAGGAGAAGCCAAAGCCCAAGCCACCAACAACACCTTCCCTTATTCCTTGCTTTGTTGGAGATTCACATTTCTTCTCATAGGCTTCCATCACCTTCTGCTCAGCACAAAACGATGCCACGGTTCTGATGCCGCCAACTGCATCAGTTGCTACTTGACTTGCTTCTTCGTACTTTAACTGCATCACACCAAACAATTAGACAAAATTACTCACCGTGTGATTCATGCTTCTATGAACAATACTCAAGATTAGTTCATGGCATGTACCTTTGCATTTTTATTAAAACCTTTCAGGAACTTCATTTGAGCATAGGCCTGGAAACCCACCAAAGGAACCACCACTGTGATAATCAATGACAGCTTCCAGTTTGCTACCATTGCTATTGTGAAACCTGATATGACAGTCGATACAGTCTGGACATTAAGTGCTAAATTGTCCCCAACAAGACGCTTCACGTTCAGAGCATCAGTTGATAGCCTTGCACCGATCGATCCACTAGAAGAAAAGTTGAAACTTGTAGTGTAAGTAAATTTGTAGAAATATAGCACTAGTTGACAAGTATTACATCTCTCTTACATCTTTCATCTTTTCATAAAAAAGCCACCTAAATTAATTTTAATGATGATTTTTATGGATAGTGCTAACTATGAATGTTCTTCAAAACAGATTTCTACTTCTAGTGTTCAAAATGAAAAAAAAATACACAACGGTTCATAAAGGTCTTTTGCACCACAAGACTACTGAGCAAATAATGCATGTTTTTAGGGTTCTAAAGATTTTTTGTACTGCTATATTAATGAGAAAATAATATATGCCAGGGCACTGGGCACATATTTGATATTTTTAAATCCTATGCAAACTCATATATCTTGAAAGTGAAAATTGATAAGACAGTATTTAGCCTTTTAGGGAAAACATTATTGACAAACATCATGATGAGCACAAGATTAAACACACACCTAGAGTGCTCAGGTTTATCAAACCAGTTGATTTCCTGGTGCATGACGCTTTCGAATGTCAATGACCGTATGCGCTCCACAAGCTTCCCACCTGCTAATGCAAACAAGAAGTACTCTATTGGAATCAGAGCAAGTGCGGAAGCACCCAGCACGACAAACATGCTTGCCCAGAACCTGGAGTCCTTCAGTAGTTCAGCTGGAGGCTCATAAAAAATCTTTATCGCAGTTGAAATCAATATGCCAAGTACTGGAAAGATGACTCCATGCATTGCAGCAGTTATAGAGCCAAGCGCAAGAACAAAAGCCTCAGGTTTGTTCAGATAGAAGAGTCGGCTGATTGGAGCTTTCTTCTGACGACTGGACATTTTTTCTTTAGTCTCCTCTATGTCTGGACCATCATTGAATTCCATGGTATCAGGTAGGCCAAGTGGAGCAGGGAAAGAATGCCTACCACTATGCCCAAAAGAGGAGCCTTTACTGGATGATCTCCTAAATGAGATACTTTGGCTTCTTGGTTTGCTATTGATAGATGTAGATCCAAAACCATTTGCTATTATCATATCAGGGTCAACATTAGGTGCTCCTGCTTCCTGCCGAGTCTCTTGCAGATGAATCAGCTGAGAGTAAGCACCTTCAGGTTTCTTCATCAATTCTGCATGTGAACCTGTTTGGAATTCACACAAACAACCATTAAGTCATCTACCAGCTTGTTAATCAGGCAGCTTGTTGAACAAAAAGGAGTACCATTTTTGGGAGCACCCGTAAGGGTATATTACAGCTATTACCAAATTAATATTTAGGCTGTTACCTATCTGTTAATTGGTGATCAGGAACAGCTTTAATTTAGTCTCCTACGTCCAATTACAATTTATCTAGCTAAGTTGTGTTCACAAGACTACAAAATTGTGGAACTTATTTATTATAAAGTTGTCTGTAACATAAACACTACATTGTGGGAACAACACATTACTAGTGACATGCAAATGCAACATATGTATTTCTAGAGGTTATAGCCAAAGATATCGATTATTAGTTTTTTAGTTAATCTCTTGAGAAATTTTATAGATTATTAGATTTTAGTTAATCTCTTCAGAAGTTCTCATATGGTATACCTTGTTCCACCATTTTCCCATGCTGTAGGACTGATATCACATCAGCATTCTTTACTGTGCTTAGGCGATGCGCAACAATAATTGTAGTCCTTTCTAACATTACCCTATTCAAAGCTTCTTGAACTACCCTCTCAGACTCCATATCCAACGCACTGGTTGCTTCATCTAGTAATAAGATCTTAGGGTTTTTTATAATTGATCTAGCAATTGCTATTCTTTGCTTCTGCCCTCCAGATAGTTGAATTCCACGTTCCCCAACCATCGTCTCAAGGCCCTGCAATGTTTCGCACCATATACTGATTAACAACGCGTGAGATAGAAACTGAGTTAATATTATGGACATTTTAGTTTTGCATTGTACATTTGGCAACTTATCAATGAATTTTGCTGCATTCGCAAGCTCGACTGATCTCTTGATATCTTCAAGAGTTAGATCTTCCTTCCCATAGGCGATATTTTCCCTAATTGTACTTGAGAACAACACTGGTTCTTGGCTGACAAGACCAATTTTTCCTCTTATCCATCCAAGCTTCAATCTTCTAATGTCAACTCCATCAATCAAGACTTCCCCAGACTGTGGATCATAGAATCTCTCCACCAAACTGATCACAGTCGACTTCCCACTGCCACTCTCTCCAACTAGGGCCATTGTTGTGCCACTTGGTACTCGCAAGGAGAATCCATCAAATACCAAATGCTCAGGCCTGGTGGGATAGCTGAAGTACACGTCCTTCAATTCAACATCACCCTTGATGTCTTCCAATATGACACCTGTGGTATCACATACATCAATATCTGGTTGCCTTTCAATTGTCTTGAACATTCTATATGCTGCTCCTTGACCTTGTGCAAAAGCTGTTATTGATGGTGCTGCCTGACCTAAGGACCTGCAGAAGAGATGTAACTCAAATCAGAAACCAGAATATCTGAAAAACAAAGAAGGAAATACCCTAATTGACATATTATTGATTTCAACTCTGTTGAAAAGTTTATCTGCTACAGTAGCCAATAGCCATGTCCAATATTGTCCTGGGAAGTGCTTACAGAACATAGTTAGCATTTTGACAAATGGAAGACACAGAGAGGCACATCCATGGAGAAACATGGCTCATTTATCATCAATTTTATCTAAACTTGTATACGTTGAGATTGATCAGATTCTTTCAGAGTCTTAGTTTTAGCCAAAGTTAGCTCAAGAAGGAAAATGGTTCACCTACCCAAAAATCTTACAATATCTTTTTTTAACCAATAAACCTTACAAAATCTTTACAAAAACTAAAGTCCGTCCCACATTGCTCCCAACCTCCTAATATGCCACACCTACCTATATCTCCACCCACCACTTACATTTTGTAACAAGTTTTTAAGTATTTATAGTCACAAAATATTACTCATTCAAGAATATTGCAGTGATCAGGATTGATGTATGAAGCTTACATTGCACCGATCATGACAGCCATGAGAACATTAATAACTATGCCACCATTGTATCCTCGCTCGACAATCAATCTAGATCCATACCAAACGGCCAACCCATAAGTGCAAAACAAGACTGCAAATACGGAACCCAATCCAAGGCCATTAATAGCACCTTCTTGTAGAGTAGATTCGTAGGCTTTTCTTATGAACTTATTATATGTTGTTATAGCTTGCTTCTCGCCATTGAATGAAACAACCTTCAGAACAGCAGATTAAGCAGAACTTGATTAACTTACAAGTGACAAGAAAGAATTAATAAGCAAAAATAAGTATCTAGTATAGCTCACCATTCTAATGGCCCCAATAGTTTGTTCAACAATGTTTCCAGCATCACCATATTTTGCTTGCATGCGGGTGGAGAGTCTTGTCATCAACCTTGACACAACAGCTCCAACCACAACAATTGGAGGAATACTTGAGAGCATGACAAGTGCCAAGAGCCATCCTCTCACAAATGCAACGATGAAGCCTCCAAAGAAAGTAGAAAGGAGTTGTATGCACTTTCCAACCTAAGAGAGAATATGTGCAGAACAAAGCGTTAAATGAAAATGGAGTGCTAGTTAGATTTTTTCATATGCTTATAGACAAAAGAGTGCATATGTCTTCTTTAGGAAGGTTAATGTACTAAACTTTACAATATTAGATATATATATATATATACTAGTTATGTGCCTATGCGTTGCAACAGAGTGCATTAGATGTATGAAGAATCATGCTATGGAAGAGGGTTGCTCAGATCATTAGAAAGTGGAGAGTTGTGAGAAGTTGAAGGAATGGTGCAGTTGGAGGATAACGGACGTGCAACCACCAACTTGTTCTTTTATAATAGTAATGATATATATATATATATATATATATATATATATATATATATATATATAGAGGAGAACGGACGTGCAACCACCAACTTGTTCTTTTATAATAGTAATGATATATATATATATATATATATCCAGATTGACTGAGCCAATCCATTTATGGTCTGGCAACTCTATCAAATGGATATATTCCACAATAAACTGGACTCCTGACATTATTAATACGAATCCATGTGAAGACACCACAAACTCATAATCTGTTGACTTGTGGACAGGCATCCACCTGCGAGGCATATTCATGTAGTTAATTTGATGTATAAACTAAGTTATTAACTGAAACAATGGATGCAGTGGATTAGAGAAAATTAACAACATTAATTTATTTTCTCTACGAATTAAAGTGGAACCCTTAGTTTTTTTCCTCAGTTACCAATCATTTCTGGAGAGCTAGCTTTTAGTTTCTCATCAGGTGGTTGGGTAGGTGCACAAGTGTATGTAGAATGATTGTAGAAGCAATCTTCTATGTCAAGAGATATCAAGCTTCGCCATATTGGTCATAGAGATGTATAGCATCTAATGATGCATCGAACAATATAGCTTTTTCTGTACAAGCTTTCCCGTATTGGTCGTAGAGATATATCGCATCTAACAATGCATTGAATGATGTAGAAATGTAATTTCATTTTATCTATTAAAAGTTCACTCATACTCTCAAACAGACAACCTTTTCACCAATGGCATCTTGAATGAGGAACGTGTCTCCTGACATCCTCTCAACCACTTGTCCAGTGCTCATTTCCTTGTCAAAAAATGCAATGTCCTGTCTCAGAATTGCCTTGAGATACAAGGCCCTGATTCGTGCTGCCTGCCTTTCTCCAGTAATAGTCCAACATGATACCTCTACCAAAACATCAAACTAAAAAAATTAAGGATTGTTTCTAGTAAAACCCTTAAAAATTCTGGATAACAGTACTGCAGTATTATTAGTAGCAATAACTAGTACCAAATTTGTACTATTTGTCGAATTCCTAAATCAAAGACAAAGAAATTTTAGTTCCAGAAATAGATATTAAGATATCCTAATTTTTAGGAATACCACTTACGAAGCATTGAAACAAATCCTGCTCCAATGCCAAGATAAACAAAGTTCATGATCACCTGAAAATAAGAAAGAGGAGCTTGATTAGAAATTAAAAAAGGACAAAGAAACAAGCATGATAATTTCACCTCTGTCCTATGTACTGCTACTCTACATATATAGATTCTCTAAAAGAACTGGTACAATTTTGTCTTTTACCCAAGGGCCCATCGTTCATGAACATTTATAAAGAGAGCACTTTATATAAATGCAACTTACTTAGGGCCCAATATACAACTCTCTATATGGAACGCTTTCACAAGTTTAAACCTCTATACCAATAGGTCCTACCATTTTCCTCGGAAAATATTATAGTGTTGCTGTTGCTTTACTTCATTTCCAGCCTTTACCAATGCCTTATAAATTTCTAGAATTAGTTGTGAATCCTAGAAAATAAAATTAGTAGACACCCTAGATAAGAAGTGGAACTTTCGCTACTAAATAAAAATGGTTTGTATGATAGTATATAGAAAAGAAAACTACGAGAAGAAAAAATAAACTAAACAGATATATAGTGGCTATAACAACGACAGCATAGAAGAATAACTAAGGAAAGAGTTAGAATAACCTCCCACACTGTGCCTGCAGTAGCTTGATTCATGAAAAATAAACTTCTAATTATTGTGTGAATGAAATACCTTGTGGGATAGTGATTTATATCCAAGCAACTCTGGTTGCTCAACAAGAACACGTTCCTAGAACCTATTATCAATGCCATCAAAAGCAAAGCTTACACCAAAAACCCAAATGCCAAAGAAATGGAGGAAGGGGATGGGTTGGCATCGGTCAAAAGGCTAGCAAAATTTTCGGATTCTTTCCATGGGGGATGCACGACGGCTGGTGCCTGATTTCATCTTAATATCGCATTCTTCCAAGGAAATCCCCGCCGCAAAAGATCGCAAATTAGTTAGCACCAACAAAAGCGCACCCAGTCCTAGGAAATCTGGTTCGGGGTGGTGTTTGGGAATACCGGGTTCCAGCAATGGACGACTTAAATCATCCTTCCGCGCGGGGAGGCGGCCGACGCATATTCGCCGGCTCGCCGTCGTGGCTGCGGCTAGCCGCCGGCAGGCCATGATCCAGCGAAGGCCGGTCAGGCGGCCGTGCAGATCTTGCCATTTTGCCTGGGCCGAAATGATACGATGGGCCTCTGTATCACACGCACGCACACACGAAAAATACGCCCGCACATAGGTAAGCACTACGGTGCACTTAGGATTAGAAACGGATCAATACGAATCCAACAGTGCCCCTACCATATTTATATTTGTATTTTCTAAATAAATACGAATTTAAATCTAAATATTCTCAAATATGAATATGAATCGAATATTATAATGAATACAAATTCGAATCAAATATCTATTCAATTCGATCAAATTCGAATATCCTCATAACTTAGGTAGTATGAAGATATTAATGATATTTTATTCACGCTTAATCATTATAATTCATTTATTTAACCTAAAGAAACATGAATTAACATTAAATTAAAAAATTTGTTCAACTAATTAGCTGTATTGCAACAAGATATGCATATTACTTTGTCGAATGCAAATACGAATACGGATATTCCAGATAAAATAATATTTCAGAGGGTAAAGGTCTATACCACATTCGTATCAATATTTTTATATGAATACGAATACGAATAGAAGAGAAATTATTAATTAGATAAAAAATTTATATTATATTTATATCTTATCAAATACGGTAACTAAATAATACATATAATTCATCTGACACGCGCGCACCTTAGTGACCTTGTGCAGGACGTCCGGTGAGGAGGCGGAGCCAAAAGCATCGATAACGTCGCCGAAGATGAAGGTCATGAGCGGCTGCGCCATCCCGTTGGCCACAGCCGCCGCCGCGCCCACGGCCATCAGCGCCACGTCCGTCCTGTCCGCGAACGCGAACAGCCGATGCAGCGGCATGCGCCCCGCCGCCGTAGACCCATGACCAGCTCTCTCCCCTCTTCCTTCCCCTCCTCCATTGCCGTTCCTCTGATCACCGCCTTGCCCCCTCTCTCCCATAGTTGTCCTCTTGGTTCCCGAGGGCTATCTTGACGTCAGCCAGTTAGTTACTCGTTGGCTCATTGCTTGCTAGAGCTAGCTGCCATGTCGTGGAGACGACGGAGACGAATCTGGTTACGCTGCGGCAGCGTATAAAAAAGACGACCTTGCGAGTCACAAGCTTGGGCGTCAAGGCATAAAAAATAAAGCTTTATTACCGCTATATGATATCGATGTGATTCTGTCGGCAGTAATTAATTAAGCTAATCACCATTCTTATTGGCGCGCGCCCCCCGATAATGAATTAAACGGGAGCATGCAGTGCAGTGATGCTTCAATGGGGAAACCTTCGTATATACTCCATTTGACCCGACCATATATATATAATATCCTTATTGAATGGTTTGATTAGGGTAATTACCTGTAAACTCCCACATGCATATGCACACACGCATGTTGTCCAATTCCATGTTAATTCGCAACTAGTGGTACTCCCACCGATCGAAAAAATCGTTTTAGATATGGATCTAACCCTAAAATACAATTTTAATCACTACTTTCTATTTTTAGTAAAGTTATAATATTATAAAGTATTTTGTGAGACAAATATACATATATAATTTTTATGTATCCAATCAAATTATTTAAAAAATATTGATAGCTAAACTTTTTAAAGTTTAACTACACATATTTCAAAACAATGTTTTGTGACCGGAGGAAGTATATACTCATTGATAGTATAAATTTTGTTGGAAAAGTAATGGAGACGATCGACACGAATATGGTTACGCTGTGGCAGCGTATAGGAAAGACGACCTTGCGAGTCACAAGCTTGGGCGTCAGGGCATAAAAAATAAAGCTTTATTACCACTATATGATATCGATGTGACTCTGTCCGCAGTAATTAATTAAGCTAATCACCGTTCTTATTGGCGCGCGCCCCCCGATAATGAATTACACGGGATCATGCAGTGCAGTACTGATGCTTCAACGGGGGAACCATCGCATGTACTACTTACTCCATTTGTCCCGACCATATATAATATCCTTATTGAATGGTTTGATCAGGGTAATTACCCGTAAACTCCCACATGCGTACGCGCACACGCATGCTGTCCAATTCCATCTTATTTTGCAACTAGTAGTACTCCCACTGATCACCAAAAAAAATATCGTTTTAGATATCAATACGGTCCGCAAAATATAACTTTGACCACTACTTTCTATTTTAATAAAATTATAATATTGTGAACGTATTTTTTAAGACAAATATATACACGTTTTTTATGTATCCACTAAAATTATTTGAAAAGATATTGATAGTTAAATTTTTAAAAATTTAACTACACATATCCCAAAATAACATGTTTTTGTGACTGGAGTGAGCATATACTCATTGACAATATAAATTTGATTGGAAAAGTAATGGCATAATAGAGGTTAAAAAGTACGTAAGGACAAAAATGTGAAACAACCGTACCTGTATCATAAAAATAACATGTATTTTGACAACAAATTTGAAAGCTAGAATATAATGACTATATTTAGAAGCAAAGAGTATTTTCTCGTGTCGTGTCCAATGCTAGGCTTAAACTAGTGAAATGAAATGTTAATTAATTTGCACGATAATTAAGTAGAAAATGTTCTCCCCTAACTCCAGGGGTTGAGGAAGCGTTCGTTGAGGCCACCCTGGCCACGTTGAGTGCAGAATAAGGTGCAGTGCTTTCGCGGGGCGGGGCGGGGATCTTGACGTGGCCACCAAGCGTTGACCTTCTAGAAGAACAAGATAAATTATGCAGATCGCGTTTTCTTCTAATTAAACGCTATTTTTTTCGAGCAGAATAATTCACCAATGAAGTCATGTTACGACCCAAATCTATAGGATAAATGGCAGAGATCATAGGAGATAAAATAATATTTGCCCATTTTTTGAGTTAAATAAATCAACTCTATTCGAATACAAAAGCTTCTTTATTTCAATAGCAAGAGAGAACTAAAAAGATCAAATGTACAATGGATACAACCCTCAACAGAACACAAAATAATCAAGGGAACAACTGAAGTACAAAACGATCGTGTACCAGTCTGTGCTACATACTACTACATACGGGGCCCAATAGTAAATCAGGTACAAGCTAGGAGTTGCCCAATGATTAAGCATCACGACTTCATACATTCGGACTCCTTTTCGACCTTATCAGCACACTACATACACTAACTAGCATATGACTTGTAGCTTGTCCTCAATAAATAAATGTTAAACTCTATCTAGTTTCAGCTCGACACTTCAAAATAAGTGACATTTTGCGCAAATACATCCTCAAACACACCTACATAAATACATTCTCAAACACACCTACGGAAGTGTTTGGTGTCTATTTTTCAAAAAGCATATAACCAGTCTGACCACTCTATAGCCGTCGGTTCGGTTAGACCGTTGTTGTTAGGCTAGTCAGCCCGATTAAAACTTGATATCAATTATGAAATTTGCAAACTCCTAAAACTAAACTGAAATGTTAATAATATTTGCATAACAAAGTTAAATACTTATCATACACATACAGTGACCTCCATATAGTCTCACAAAATCCTAAAAAAAATGGTAAATTAATAGTATATGAATCCAACCATATGGTTAGCAAGAATCAAACTTCGAACATTATCACAACTTAGCGTTAATTAACTCTCAAAAAGTCTGTGCTACATACTACTACATACGGGCCCAATAGCGGCTAATCGATATTTAATTTGTTCGCTCAAATGTTCACATTAGAATCAAAAATTATCAGCTATAGCCGAAAAAAACCACCCTTTATCCGAAGGATCGGCTAATAACGTGTATGATGGTTCAATGTTTGTACTGTGAATTAACAGTGCAAATACAACAAAATCGTATCTAATGCTCTCCATTTCATCTAGAAACAATATTAGATATAACATGTACAATACCTAGTACCTATGAATCGGTCCACACAATTAATATATTTCTCTCTTATCTTCTCATCACACAATCTTTCTCGGCCTCACAAACTTCCCCTCCCACGAACACTTCTACCATCACTGCTGCCCCATATGCCTACTCCCCACTAGCCGCCACCCCACCCCCTCTTCATGCCGGTGGTACAAGCATGATGACACAACCGCGACGAATTAAATGTTGCAGTCGCTGACCAAGCGTACGTGGTAGCGATAATTGCCGCGCGCCCAAGAAATCGACGCATGAAACTCGCATGCGCTGATCGATGACATCGGTGCATATGAATAGACACATTCCCTCGGAACTAAGGACGGTAACAGATGGAATATAATTGATTAGTCTCAAACACGGATATAAATCTATATTTTTAAAATAAATAAAAATACAAATTTAAATATTTTTTAATACGATCACGAATCGAATGTTGTAACGAATACGAATTCAAATAGAACATATATTTAATTCGGTCGAATGCAAATATCCTCTTATAATTTCTATAACAAATTTCAGCAAATTTATGTAACATAATTATATACTACACCGTCTACAGTACTACACATCTACACAGAAAACGGATCAAATATGAATTAAATTGTCGCAAATACGAATATAAATACGAATATTCTCAAATATGAATGCGAATGCCAATAGTCTCGAATACGAATATGAATACAAATGTTCTTAAATATGAATGCGAATACGAACATTCTCAAATAGAAATATGAATTTATCGAATACTATTTTTGAATACGAATTTTGCTTACCATATTTGCTGTTTCTCAGATACAAATATCGGATAAAATAGATTATCCATTATTATTTTTCACCCTACTCAGAACACAGTTTTTCTTCTCTCCTCTTTGATGATCTGGCGCCAAAGTTTGACACACACACATATAATACACACACACACACACACATATATATATATATATATATATATATATATATATATATATATATATATATATATATATATATAAAATATGTAGGGAATGTTCAACATTAAGTTCCGTGCGACGTACATCACAAAAAGCTCAAAGAAACTTTGAAATGAACTAAAAAAAAAATCGGCTTAAACTAGGCCTGTGTTTAGGGCCGTGCTTGCCTTTCGAGAGGTAGTATAGTCTGTTGGTGGAGAGGACGGCTTAGGGCTTTGTTTGGTTTTCTATGTTTGGCAAAAAGTAGTGCATAAAGGTACTTTGTGTTGGAAATGTAGATAATATTTTAATTTCAAATTTTACTAAGAGACATATAATGTAAAATTAGTACTGCAAAACTCACAACTAACAGCAGGCTACTCATTATACTTCATAAAATACGTAAGGAAATATAGTATGAAGAACAAGAAGCAGCACAGGCGTGATGTAGTATAGAATATAGATGATGTAGAGCAGTGAGCGGTCGCGCAGATGTGCATTGCTTAGAAACCTTATTGCCACCCCCGTGCAGGTCTTCACGGTAGCAACGGCTCGAAGATACCGCTCTCTTCTTCACGATGCACACCGGGAAAAATGGTCGACGAGGTTTAGAGAGTGCAGCACAAGTTCATAGGAGTAAGAGAATGGAGGTAGTAAGATTCTTGATAATATACTCTGGACGTCTCCTAACACACACACACACACACACACACACATATATATATACAGATTGATAACTGACATGATTAAACAATCATTTACCTATTGATAACTGACATATTTAATTAGCCATTTATCCACTGGTAACTGCTTGTCATCAAACCAAATAAAGCCCCAAATTTAAATATTTGAATCTCATTCAAACAGAGAGAGATAGAGAGAGTGATGCATGGTTCAGCAAAAACAAAGGTGGACTTGTTCTGCTAAGTAGCACGAGCCACTTAATACACCACTGAATATGCACGCATGTGTGATTAGCAAAAGCCCTCCCTAAGCCATCCACATCTATAATTTAACGAGTGACATAGACTCTAACTTATAAATTGGTATCTTTCACTTTGTCTTAGTAATATGGTCCTAAATCATACACGCTTTGAAATTAAAAAAATAGGTCTTATTCATGGGTCTATTTTTAATAGTTTGAAATTCTGACGGTTTTTGTCTAATCAAAAAAGTTTGAGGATGTGGTGTTTGGTTGAAGATCTGGACTAGAAGAAAATGTAAAATTTAAAAAACACATTTTCACAAGGAGAAAAGCGTAATAGCATGAAACACACTTCTCTTGCACCTTCCTTTCGGCTCGGCAGTAGGAGCCAAGAGTGGTGGCGACTATGGGTGCAATCGGGTTGGATTCGGACGGATATTGTGTAACATCCTGATTTTCAGAGCTTTTAAAACCCTGAATTTAAAAATAAATTTCTAAAATTTTTCTGAATTTTAATCAAGCTTAAATTGAATTTTCAAAGTTTTAAAGGATTTAATATGATTAAACTAAACTTCAACATTAGCTAAAACTATTTTATTTAAGTTCCTTGTGCTACAAGGGATTGTCTGATATTTTTGGTGAATTTTTGGGATTTATTTGCTATTTTCTAGAGCTCCTGGGATTTTATTTGAATTTTCTGGGAAGGAATTAATCGGGAAAAACCTCCAGTCGTTGGATCCTTTCCCCTTCACGCGTCGCCTCCCCATCGGCCCGATCCGCGCCGCGCGCTGCTCCCGCCCTCGCCCGCTTTCCACCGCTCGATCACCTCGCGTGCCACGCGGTGGCACCAGCCTGGCCCGCTCGCGCCGCCGCGCCGCCGCCGCTTCTCGCTGCCGACGGCCACGTGGCATCCATCTCGCGCCCCGCCGCACCGCCGCCCGACTCCGCCGCGCTGTCCGATCCGCCATCGCCCGATCCGAGCCGTCCAAGCTCGCGCGTCGCGCCGCAGAATCTAACCCTAGCCGCCACCGCTGCCCCGCGTCCGCGCCGTCGGATCCACGCCGCGCCACGTGGTTCCATCCCGCTCGTCCGACGCTCGCGCCGCGCCATTTCGGATTGAACCACCTCGGTTTGCGGCGCTCATCCCACCGCTATCCTCGGTTCGCATGCCATTTAAAATTGCCGCCGCCACCGCCACGCCGCCGCCGCCTCGCAGCTCTCTCGCGCCGCTGCCCCCGCTGGGCCGATAGCTTCGCTCGCCGCGGACCTCCGCTCTCGAGCACCGCCGCCGCTGCCGAACCTCGCCAGAACCGCCGCCGGCCGGCGACTCGCGGCGTTGCCGCCGCCGCCGCGCGCTTCCGAGGTCGCGCTGCCGAACTGCCCCCGGTGAGCACCGCCGCCTCCGCCGCCCTTTCTCGCCGTCGCACCGCCTCACCAGATCTCCTCCATCTCCGCTGACACCGCGTTCGCTGGAGCCCTCCCGCAACCGCGCCACTGTAACCTCGGCCGCGGGACCGGCCGCGAGCGCCGTCCTCGGCCGCGTGCTCGCGACTCGCACTCGCGCTCTCCGCGCCTCACCTCGGTCCCGCCGCCGCGTCGCGCCACTCCCGCCTTGCGCCCACGCCGCGACGCCAGACGCGCGCGCCACACGACGGCCATCGGCCAGCCCCCGCGCTCGATCGTAGCCGCACGATCAGATCCAAAATCGGCCGCCTAGATCTTGCCGCGCGGACGCCTTCCAACCGTCGGATCGAGTCGCCGCCGCCCGCGCCCGAGCCTGCCATGTCAGCCCTATGCCCACTTGGCAGCCACATGTCACGCCACATCAGCTGCCACGTCAGCCAAATCCCGCCGCCCGAGCCACGTGGCAGCCACGTCAGCATGACACGTGGCGGCACCGGGCCACGCCACGCCGCCCCTAACCGAGCGAGCCACAAGACTCCTCTCCCACATGCAATCGTTCGGTGGACCGGGTTCACCGTAGACCGGATATTCCGTGAGACGGGTCCACAGCACAGTAACCTTTTTCAATTTTCCCGATTAAATTTAGGGTTTATTTTCCGAGAGCCCGTTCTCCTCCGTCCTAGCTCCGATTGACCCCGTTCTTTTTTCTAAATTCATCTAAAATTGAGCTCTAGCTTTTGATTCTGATTTGATGATTTTTGGAGTTCATTTGCTTATCATTTTATGTATTTTTCTTGTTTTAGTCGTTTTCTCTCTCGTTAGATTCGGATTCCGAAGGAGCAGGATCTACGCCCGAAGACCAGGAATACCTCGCTGAGCATAACCAAGGCAAGTCATGTCCATTGATCATGTTGAACCCAGTTTGCAATCTATTATTTAATTATTTTGTTTTTAATTACATTGCATCGCTATTTTTATTCAACCCTTGTACTGGTAGTTATCGTCCCAATTGAATTCATCCCTCCTTGATAATTTGGAATGCCATGATACCATTGTCACCATAGGTTGGGAAACATACTAGTGATGCTAGATTATTTGTCACATGGGTTGGTTCGATAAAATGCTTAGCTTTGCTTATAGTTACGATTGGTTTTATCATCACATGTGAATTAACAATTTGACTTAATGAGATATGGAGCTGTGGTTGGTGCCACGTTTATTAAAATTTGTGCCATGATGTTGGTGCGTCATCGGCGGTGGTTATACAAATCTGGTTTTGCACTCGGACGAGTGATCGTGTAGTAAAGGGGGAAGTGTTGGAGCACTTCGAGGGATGAGGTAGTCTCGCTCGGGTAGAATTAAGGACTTAACTTTGTACGCCATTGATCTGAGCTTTACCGTGCAAATCACATGTCTGGTATGAGATGGACCTGGCTGATTAATTTGGGATGTTTCAACTTTAATCTTACCATTGAAATGAACATAGTTGCTGATTTTCATGTGACGCAAGGGGGGGTGTGATGCGAAACCCTAGCGGGCGGATTGAGTTGTAACTGAACTTTGTAAAGGCCTTATTGTGATTTTCTTTAACGTGAGGATCATCACATCGTGTGGGTACAGTTGTGCAACCTCTGCAGAGTGTAAAACTATTCGAATAGCCGCGTCCTTGGTCATGGACAATGCTCGGTAATTTCACACGAGGGGTAGTTATTTCTGAAAACTTGTGGATTATGGTTGGACAGTGGATGGTTAATTCACTGTTGGTTTAGCTTATGGATGGGAGGTCTATAAGCGGTTGGTTTAGCTTGTGGATGGGAGGTCCATAAGTGGTTTATGTCAATTCCTTTGATTATTATTTATTATTATTTTACTTAAAGTTCGCTATCAATTTATTTACTGTATTTACCTTTAAATGTCATTTTATGCAAATTAACCTTTCAGCCTTCATTTGGTAAGCCTTGTATACTATATTGCATTCATTTGTTACAAACGACTTGCTGAGTACTAATGTACTCACGGCTTTATGCCCAATGTTGCTCAGTTGAGGAAGAGGAGTATCACCAGCAGGAGGTTCCAGAAGGAGAGTACTTCGACGACTTCACGGATTAGGCTTCGTTCTCCACTCGATAACCTGTGGACTTGTCGACTGGCCGCTACGTTTTATTTTGGATTTCCGCTGCTATTTTTGTTAAACCCTTCCGGCTAGAGATATTGTAAGTTTGACCATAAGGTCGTACCTTTGAGATTTATCGATACTTTAGTTTTCCCTTTATTATATCGTGTGTATGGTTGTGATTACATCTATGTTTGACTGTGTGCACTAGCGTGATCCTGGACTAGTGCAGTTTACACAGAGAGTCCGAATTTGCATATTCGGGTCTCGACATATTGTTAATACCGTATCCTAACTCATTTTTTTTCTGGATTCGAAGTCAGATACGGTAAGATTGGATACAAATACAAATTTGAATTATTCGAAATTTCGAATATGGTATCATCGGGACGGATACATAACGGTTTTGGATCGAAAATAGATAATATAGATGGATAGTATGTGTATACATAAAGAAATATACACTGAACCATACCACCATCACTTTAAGCCTTCAATTAGCAATAAATTTATCTAGATTACTTAAGTATAATACAACACAAGTCCAACAAAAGTGATAAATTCATACATAAGTTTAAAACCGATAAATTCATACATAAGTTTAAAAACCGATAAATTCATACATTAGTTCAAAAATCAATAAATTCATCCATTAGTTCGAAAACCAATAAATTAATATGCAAGTTCAACATAAATAAGGAGTATTGGTGGCGACTGGTTAGAGTAGCTACTGGTCATGAAAAAGCTCATAAATTGTAATCATAATGAGTTGTATTTATTTATATGTATGGACATTTATGTGTAGCCTGTTGTATGAACTTTGTGTATATGGAGTCATTGAATTTGTGAATTGCAGTGTATTATTTCACTGGGATGAAACTTGTGAATGTATTTTATTTATTCGTTGTTCTTATGTTTCAATTTGATTTGTTGTATGGGTAAAGAACTTAATCTGTCTTGTAATTTATTTATTAGTTATTTAATTAATTTCATTTAACTTTCTAATTTATTGCTTAAGGTTAATTAAGAATGCATGGCTTTTCAGAAATCACCGTTCTACAGGCAGACAAAACGATACTAATGATGTTTGGAACCTTTCAAGTAGGCCTCCTCGTGGGCGGCCCAGCACGGTCAGCGCGGCATGCTGTTTGAACTTTGAAGAGGTATAACTTTCAAGTGCCCCGACTACATGCAAGCGGTTACTAATTAATGACAGGCCCCGCAGACTGAAAGGACATAGAGGCCTTTAAAGGCCCATGAGCTACCTAAGGTAGCTTGGGTTTTGGTTCAGACCAAGCCCAATGTGTGAGCCCCGGTCATCAAGCCCAATCAAGAGTTTGATGTGTCGAGGAGCTCGCTTGGCTAGCTCTGCTGCATGCTGGCTCCCATCTTTTTCTTGGCCTGCAGTCCAGGACAGAAACATATATAAGTTGGTGTGTTCAGTCGTTAAAATATATCCATACTCCGTGAGACTGAGACATCTACTTTAGATTAGTAGTGTGCTAGGAACATAGCCACGTATACATGTGTGTGGGCATGCATGTTGAGTGTGTGTGAGTGCGTGTGTGCGTTCTTGTGCTCTAAGAAAAGAGTTTGATGCATCTTTTTCTTAGAAGCATCAGGAATTTTGGTATCTAATTCGGGTTGATCCGATATGTAGCTTACTACTCAATGTCAGGCAGGCTCGGCTCGCATATTGTAACCGAGCTCGCCTAGTCCAGTATGGGACGCCATGAACAAGCGCTCGAAGACGGACGCCTGGCCTGCCAGGCGAGCGAGCGACTGTGATCTTTTCGCCACGTCCGGGCTCTACCGGTCCCGCCATCACGATCTCGGCCCGGATCCCACCACCGCCACCGCCTCGCTCGGCAACACCGACACCGACTCCTCCTTGCTCCACCAACGGCTCCGCTTCTTTGGCCACGCCCGGCTTCCACCATCGCCTCCTCCTCGCTCACTCATCTAAGGATGCAAACGGTATGAGTTAATTCCGACTAATTCAGCACTAAATCCGGTTTATACCGAATATGAGAAAGTAATTTAGCATATGATACCAAATCCGGTTCATACCGGATAATTGTTGCCAGATATGGTAACGAAAACAGTAAAGCTAAAATCCGACCGAATAGCATCAGTAAATAGTAAATCGGATACTATCCAACCGAATATACGAACAAGCAAATTAGTACTCCAACTGGTCCAGCCTATCAACTATCATTGATACCAACCGACCTAGATTTTATCAAAGTCGTAACCTAACTCTAGAGCATTAGCATGACCTGTGATAGTAGATCAAACACCTGTAAGGAGGATCAATAACCGAAAATAGAGGAGAACCAAATCAACCAAATTAGTAAAGCCATGATTGCCGATAGAACCTTTTTTAGAATAATAGTAATGGGCAATTCACTTATTAAGATACCAGACTGTCTAGGGTCAGTCGGCACCTCTCACAGTCGTAGGGTTTCATCATTCGGTGTAAAAACAAACTTGAATCAATTCTGAGCACATTTTCACCGTAAACCAATTCTAGTAAAAAAATAGTTTACTAGAGTACACTGCAATCCACTGGTAGCTATGAGTCTTCCCAGCCCACCCCATACGGCATACAAGCAGAAAGGATAAGGACCAACGAGAAATAGAAAGAGAGCATTAAACACTCAAACCTTAGCGCAACTAAGGTAAGAAACCCACCACCAAATCCATCCACATTACCCCCAAAAAGAACCTATCAACACAAGGATAAGGGAAGATGAAGTCACGGTGGTTGGACTAGAAGAAAGCGGTCGAACCAGAAGTGAGAGGCGGTAGTGAAAAGGAAGAGTTGAACCAGAAGGAGCTAAAAGGGGGAAGCAAAACCACACGCACAGAAAAGGAGGAGGAGAACACCAACCCTACCCAAATCAAGCTTGACAAGACCACACGCACATGCAGCTCCAAATGCACATACCACACACACTATAGAACCAACTAGGATAGAGTATAGAAGTAAAAGACTAGAGGGAGTAGAATATACCAGAGAGAGAACTAACCATGACATCGATAGTACTCACCATTGACCACCTGCGCGCACATGACAACACCCACATGCTCCCTGGTGCATGAGGAGACCACGAGCCCCGTCATGGCACGCCAAACTCGAGCATGAACCCATCCTCGCAAGCACAGGTGAATGAAGGAGCAAAATCCATAAATCAAAGGAAAATCAAATAAAAAGAAGGTGTAGGAGAGCATATTGGGGGAATAATGATGAGTAGTAGCATGATAGTTCGGATCCTGGCAGCCTATGATGAGGCTCGACGTTGCCAGGAGTTGATTCGGCCAGGGGTAGGTCAAGACAGAAGGATATGTGGATGGTGGTGACACCGAGGGTGGATCTGAGCAGTGGTGACCTAGTTGACATCGCTAAGCCTAGATCTGGTGTGGTGACGCCAGGCAAAACTGGCGGTGTCTCAGGCGATGGTGGCCCGAGAGGTGGAGAGAACGGAGCACGGCGATAAAGGCGTGAGGGAAGGAGTGGCATGGGAGACTTGTGGCGTTCATAGGGAACTCGATAGCCATTGACTGAGAGACAACGAAGGAGCGACGATGCCTAGAGGCAAAGCAAATAGGGAGTCGATGGAGTGAGCTTGGGAGTATAGATTGAGCATAGGGAGAGATAAGGGGAAGGTTGATACACGTATATGCATGCAAATAGTATTGATAGGTGACAAATAATTGTCAACCATACTACCTCGATAAAATAACATATTTTCACATTAGCAAACATGTCAACTTCATCGGAGCTACCTGTACCGGTGTCAACTTTACGAGAAAGTCTTGCAACAGTGTCAAGTCCATGGGAGCTATCTACACTGGAGCTACCTGCACCAGAGTTGCTTGCACCGACGTGATAAGGGCATGGTGCATCACATGTATCTACACTTTGTTCCCACTTGACTTCCATGAAGTCGACCTCTAAATAGCGAGATGGCAAGATCAAACTGAAGAAACCCTATGATATCCTTTTCTTACCGTTGGTTTAAAAATTCATGCTAGGCAAGCCGTTAGTTGTCTTGGTAGAGCGCCTTCTAACCCTAGGATTCGTTTGCCAGAGGTTGTATGCATGGCATATGGAACAGGCCAAAAAGACAGATGGACAACGGCGCTCAGGTGTCAACATCAAGTTCAGACCACATCATCTTCCCCACGAGATTGAAGGCTGTGTTTCCACGGTGACCTTCGAAGACTTGTTTTTTCTCTTCAACCTCGATGTCCTCGACGCTTCACTTATTCGATGTTGGAAACTGTAAGTGCGTACAATCATAGTCTAGGTTAGTATAATACTAATAAATATCATATATAACTCATTACTATATATAGATACATGGTTTTAATGCCAGATCAAGGAAATCACTAGTAAGTTTCCTCGACTCACACTTGGTCTCCATGCAAACCATCCAGGAAGATGCATTCTTCGTTAAGGCTTGCTTGATGACGCCATTGTTGGCTCACCACAATAAGGAATTTATACCTTTGCTCTACAAGTTGCTATACTTATTAATTTGTATTTTATAAGCAACATGCACTTAGCTTTAATGATCATGGCGATATACTTGTGTAGATTCCACTGGATTTTAATTATAATTATACCAAAATGAAACAAGATAATATACCTTGATTCCTTAAAGAGGCCAAACTCGACTTCATAGTTGTCTGATAATTAATCGGCAAGTAAACACATTTTCTTTATTGATAACTCTATTGTAGTCTTTCCTTCCTTTGCAATGGCTAAGGCTAGTTTTTTAAAATCACCAGATCATTCGTTGTGTACGTTGGTACTACACAGAGATCCAAGAAAGGGATTAATGCCTTACGACACGATCTAAATTTTTTGATATTCGCTAGTACACATTAATCATATATAACACTTCGTAGTAGTGCCTCTCGAACTAACTAATTCTATTTTTACATTGCCACTAGTAGCCACCGGGCAACACCTGTAGATACTTGTTTGCCACAATATGGAACTACTCTTTGGTTCCATGGTGACCAATGATCCTCAGGTTTGTCGATTTTTGCAATAATTGTTTTATACTTATCATTTTATATGTGTGCACAACTTTGATCTTCCTAGCGACAGGTTGCGACTATCGCTACAACTGCATTGGAACAGGCCAAGCTCCAAAAAATTCGAGAACAATTTGCGTACTTCTTATTGTCTCATGTCATAAATGAAGTTAAGGAGTTCCACAATGTAGATTGAACTTAATTGGAATAATGTTAAACTTAATTGTACAAGTGTATTTATTCATGAATGGTTAATTTTAGTTTTTTTGAGTTAATTGATTGGTGAAATGCATATTCTTATTTCTAAAATGAATACGAATTCGATGTATACATCTGCAAACCATCTGTAATACATTAGCTATCACAAATGATTTCATATATAAATCGTCTATGATAGTCAACTATCACTGGGAATGAATGGGAAGACTAAGGTAGTCAGTATCTTCATTAGCCGAAAGGAATGTGGTAATTTGAAGAACGAACAAGAAAAAATGTCACTGTTTAGGTAGGGAGGATGTATGACTCACTTCTTTTTCACTTATGACTTGTGGTGTATGGCTTATGCTATAGTAATTAACTTTTAAATAGTGTGTTTTTTCAAGACGGGTCAACAGTAATATGGTAGTAAAAAGTGTATTGAGTTCAGCTGTACTGAGCAAAATCGTATGCAACTATTTTTCTATGTGTACTATCTCTTGTGAACAATTAGAATCTAAATATTTAGGTAGCATTCGGAATAGCGATGGCTTATGGCTTTTGGCTGATATTTTACTGTAGCTGAGTTGGCTTATTGAGCATAATTAAATTTAAAAATTAAAATAGAAGCGACATGTTAGCCTATCACGGACAATGCAAATAAATACAGGAAAAAATAAAACACAAAAATATGAAAAAACAGAAAATAACAAAAAAAAAATGCACAGTGAATAAAAAGCCAATCGCTGTTATCCATCGCTGGCTTCTTGAAAACTGAGCGGAACCTCAAATATCGTCTAATGGCTAAAGCTCTGCCATATTCTTATAGACTGCCAGTCTCCAGAGGAAACTGGTACAATAAAAGCTCTTCAAGGCTTGTTCCTACTGCTTGACTCAACCGGATGGGAGATGTTGTTTAAATCGAGATAGGCACTCAGAAATCAAGAGTAAGATAGACGTCCAAGACATCAAGTGCTAGCCCATATAACTAGACAGGACTAGAACACATTACCTCTTGAAGAACACAATGCTTTTCTTGAATAGCCATCAGGCCAAAACGACTATCCTTAAGGAGAAGAGCTTTACGAGAAACATGAGAAATATCTCACAATCCTCCCCCTAAACGTTTTAGTGAACTCAGAAGGCCCAATCTTAGAGACAATGGATTTCTGACTAGAAATAATCACACCCAAGTCATACAAGATTGAGTAGTACTCAGAGGCAACCTTGCCATCTGCAATGACTACATCATCATCCAACATAGTTCCAAAATGCCTCTTCGAGATACACCCTATTTGCTGCTAACCACACCACAAAGTGGTGAGATAATGCAAAAATTGGCCAAGGCCCATAGTAACCTAAGGGCTGACCTGCTGCAAAATGTGTCGGTAGGGTTTCTTTTCCACTTTCAGTCGGTTTATACTTGTACGGAATACAATAACTAGCTTTTAAATGATATATTTTTTAAAGACGATGTCAATAGAAAAATTATAATAAAAAGTGTAGTAAATTCAGTTGTACTGGCCAAAATAATATATAACTATTTTTCTGTGCGTACTACCTCACGCGAACAGCCAGAATTTATATATTTAAACTACAAACCCAAAAACTCACACCTTCGTTTTCGGATGTAAGGCTTATCTATCACAAATGTATGAAAAGCCAACACAGTCCGGGCAACGGCCGAAGTCAGCGATCTACTACTTGTCAAGAGAGTCATCAATGCGATCAAAAAGGTTAAGAGGCCATCGGTCTATAGTTGACCTTAAGTCAAAACTATATACAGAGGTCGAGTCTGATCAAAGGCCCCATCACTAGGGATCGAGCCGGGGCGAGCTGTGAATTGATATAGGGGCCGTCACCGATCCGACTCTCACGGCTTCACGGCTCGACGTCCAGACGACCAGCAACGCGACCACCGCGAGGCACGCAACCGCGACGGACCAGACGACCAGTGCACCACCACCACGCTGCACGCCGGCGCCCGCGGCCTCCCCGGCTCCCCCTCCCGCATCCCCCCGCCCCCGCCCTCCCATCAACCCACAGACCACAGTTCCCCACCCCACATTCCCACAAGCACATTCACAGAGCAATCACGGAGCAAGAGAAGGAGTAGAGGGGAAGGAAAGGAAGAGCACAGTCACAGACCATTTGCTGGCAGACCTTGAGCCGGTCAGGGCGATCCGCCTTGACAGCGCCGCCACGACAAGCTCGAGCACCGCCACGGTGACCCACCGTGCCTCCTGCAGCGAGTGGCCGTCGTCGTCTGGTGCTTGAGGCACCGGCGCTGTTGCTTCTTGACGTCCGCTCGTGCCTTCCTGGCCAAGCGCGCGAGCGTACGCGCGGCGCTCTGGGCACCGGCGCTATCTCCCCGCCGGACGGCCACCTCGAGGTCAAACGCGCACGCGCGCATGCATGGCGTAACTGTCCCGCACCACGGCAAGACGCGTCGAGCGGCGCGGATCGACTCCTCCAGCTCTTCCTCCACTTGCTCGGCGCGGGAGGAGAGGGAGGAGGGCGGGCGGGCGGGGGAGAGAGGCGGCGAGGCGGGGGGGGGGGGTAGGAGGGGGCGGGGCCAGCGGGGAGGAGGGGCGGGGGGGCGGGGAGAGGCGAGGGCGGGGGAGGGGTAGGACCGTAGGAGTGGGCGGCGGGGAGGGGAGGAGGGGGGGGGGGCGCGAGAGAGGCGGGGAGGGAGGCGGGGGGAGGGGGAGGAGGTGGGAGGCGGCGGTGGCGGGAGGGGATGGGGGCGGCGGCGGGGGAAGGCCAGGAGGGGGAGGGGCGGCGGGGGGAGAGGGAGGACGGCGGGCGGCGGGGAGAGAGCGAGGGAGGAGGGAGGAGAGCGGCGGCGTGGAGGGCGCGGATCTGCGAACGCGGAGGGGAGAGCGAGGGGGTCCGCCTGAGGTGGGGGGGTGCCAGGGCCCCCTGGCCCCCCTCTCTCCACCCCTGTCCGTGCTAGACTAACATAGTTTTTGTATTTTTATTTTTAAATTTAATTATGCTAAATAAATTAATTTAGATATAGTAAAAAATAAATTAGTTACAGTAAAAAAGTTATAAACCAGTGCATTCTAAACATCCACTCCACTTAGGATGGCATGTTGGTTTGTACGAGGTCTGCTTTGCATGTTGCTTGCTGTCGAAGGATTCCAGGAGGAGAGCAGCAGCAACAATTGGCGAGCACTGTTTTTCCCCTCTTCGTACACAAGCTGGTCGGATCGGGAGATAGGGTATCCTTCTTTAAAAATAAAGGGTTTGTTCTTTTTTTGATTTATGGCTGTAATTTATAGTTTTTGACTGAAATTTTTGAATTTTAGCCTGTTCGTGATAAGGATTATGGAGAGAGATACTCGCTTGCGATTTTGGCTGATATAGATGTTGGGTTTTTAATGTGTACTACAGTTAACTTATAGATCCTATCTTAAGTAAATATTCCGTTTGAAAGTTATGTACTATAACAAAAGTCAAAAGTCGTTTTTAAAAGCTACAAAAAAAACAGGCCCAGAACCTTGTTTCCTAGGCCAAGTTAGCCTATAAGTAAGTAGCTAGGGCCGTTTTTTGGGTTTATACTTAGATTTTGCCTTTCATTTCTACAAGAATTTGGCGTTTAATCTTTGTGTTTTATAAGGTGAAGTAGATCTCTGGAAATTACAAAGATAAACTGCACGAGTTTAGTCTTGATCAAAATCGTATGCGATTATTTTTCTATATACTACCTTTCACAAACAGTTAGAATTCAAAAACCACAACCATAAACCATAAATCTCAGAAAAAAACCTTTACTTGTTAGTTTTTCAATCTCCTGGTCAAAAGGTTTGTTTAGGAAAGCTTCTAAAAGCTGCTTCTAGGGAAAGCTAGAATTTCACTTTTCACTCAGCCATCGAGTTGGAATAGATATCCATCTATCTGATTAGGATAATTAGTTTGGTTACCTTTTGATTTCCGAGAACTTTTTCCACTGTTCAGAAATTTTATTATGAGTCCCTCGCGTCCGGTTATAAATAGCCACTAGCAACGTAAGCGTAGTGCCACGCCATGTTAGCTACCATGTGGACCGAAGTAAAAGAGAGGAGGAGAGCAGCAGCAACAATTGGCGAGCACTGTTTTTCCCCTCTTCGTACACAAGCTGGTCGGATCGGGAGATAGGGTATCCTTCTTTAAAAATAAAGGGTTTGTTCTTTTTTTGATTTATGGCTGTAATTTATAGTTTTTGACTGAAATTTTTGAATTTTAGCCTGTTCGTGATAAGAATTATGGAGAGAGATACTCGCTTGCGATTTTGGCTGATATAGATGTTGGGTTTTTAATGTGTACTACAGTTAACTTATAGATCCTATCTTAAGTAAATATTCCGTTTGAAAGTTATGTACTATAACAAAAGTCAAAAGTCATTTTTAAAAGCTACAAAAAAAACAGGCCCAGAACCTTGTTTCCTAGGCCAAGTTAGCCTATAAGTAAGTAGCTAGGGCGGTTTTTTGGGTTTATACTTAGATTTTGCCTTTCATTTCTACAGTAACTTGGCGTTTAATGCTGTGTTTTATAAGGTGAAGTAGATCTACTGGAAATTACAGTATAAACTGTACCGAGTTTAGCTGTACTGATCAAAATCGTATGCGATTATTTTTCTCTATATACTACCTTTCACAAACAGGTTAGAATTCAAAAACCACAACCATAAACCATAAATCTCAGAAAAAAACCTTTACTTGTTAGTTTTTCAATCTCCTGGTCAAAAGGTTTGTTTAGGAAAGCTTCTAAAAGCTGCTTCTAGGGAAAGCTAGAATTTCACTTTTCACTCAGCCATCGAGTTGGAATAGATATCCATCTATCTGATTAGGATAATTAGTTTGGTTACCATTTGATTTCCGAGAACTTTTTCCACTGTTCAGAAATTTTATTATGAGTCCCTCGCGTCCGGTTATAAATAGCCACTAGCAACGTAAGCGTAGTGCCACGCCATGTTAGCTACCATGTGGACCGAAGTAAAAGAGACGAAAATTCGTTACTATATGGACCGAAATAAAAGAGAGAAAAATTCGTATAAAGGGATATCTGAAAAAAGCGAGGAGAATTGGAGGGGGTTTTGGGAAAGAAATGATGTGCCAAGGGCCTCTCCGCAAAAAATCAAGAACCCGCGCGTAATTTCAAAGAAACCGCGGAGCATTATCTAGTAAAAGGAGAGCGAAAGGGCTTTTGAGTAAAATCCGAGAGTCTTTTTGAAAGAACCAAGGGCCTGTACGTAATTACTTGAAACCGTGGGGTGTTATCTAGTAAAAGAAAAGTGGAGGGGCTTTTTTGCAAAAAAACCGATGACCTTTTCAAAAGAACCGAAGGTCTGTACGTAATTACGAAAACATGAGAGGCTTTTTTGCACAAGTGGCATGTGGCATGGGCGCCCAGGGGTGCTTCCCCCCGGTTGTAATATATAGAGATGTACCCCTTTATGTTTTCTCAGACTTCGTTATGTGATTTTATTAAGTTCGCTACCACTAAAGCCATGTTGGTATCATATTGTGAGGTCTGTACCCTGTTGTTCATGTGAACTGGAGAAATTGTCCGCACAATCTTGCACGGCTAGATATTATAATACATATATTTAATATTTAAAATTAGAGTTGTTATGATATATTTTTATGTAACTAGTCATGTACCCGTGCGTTGCAACGGAATTCATTACATATATGGAGAATCATGTTATGGAAGAAGGTTGCTCTGAATAAGAAATTAAAAAGATATGTGACACCATAGCAACACAAGTGACAAGCCTTATATAGAACTTCCTAGAGATATGTCATCTTTGCATGGATCAGGTGAAAGATAAATAATTAACTGACAGACAAAAAAGAAGATGTATGCAATTGTATGAACCTCTAGAAGGTTCAAGTGGCACCTCAAGTGTATCCAGAACTAACCATAGTATCGTGTTACATCTAAGCGGATAAGCGTGGATTTGATACAAGATGGCTCAAAAGGTCATATAAAATTAGTGCCGCACTATACGTTACGCGAGAGAGTTGGACAGATCTTGTGCTCACACATCAACAGTGCAAATAAAACTCCTAAATCAGCAATGTCCTGCAAAACAACGCTTGCCACCCGCCTTGTCAATTGGGCAAGGGGAAGGCATGTGTATGCATGAAGATATGTAGCAGATTCTCAGAGAACAGTTCAATTGACATTTCAATTTAGCATTAAAAGTAAAAAAATGTATATGGCATAAGATGAATCACAAGCAAAGAAAAAACACAATCGACCATTTGAATGCATGCATAAGAGATTGGAAAATTGCATCCGTGCCACCAAGCAGTGGTGCCATATCAAATTTTGGATTCTTCTCAAAGCACTGTTGACCGACTTTGTCAGAATAAGCAATATCTGCAAATCCATGTTTTCAAAGAGATAAATCGGGATACGAATGGAGGAATAAGTTTGTAGAAAACCTATCAAATTTAATTGTGTTAAGATTAATGCAGCAAAGGTGCACTGCCCATACATGAGCTCTAGTTGTCCCCTCAATCCTTCGTACAACTCTTCAGTGCAGCTTATACAAACTAAATATATTGGACCCTTGACGAGAAAAACTATGTGAAAGACAGTGTTAAATCAACTTAGTAGACTATATTTCATAGTTAGAAAGGTTTGCACATAAGATTTCAGTTAGTGTACCAAGTTATTCAAGCCTCAATGGAAGAAAGCATGCATCTTTCCTTCTGAAATGAGATAAAGAACAGAGTAAATTTTTGGCAAGGAAGGCCACCTCACCTGATGTTTTCCTGCCCTCACAAATTTGATATGGTCGCCACTGGATGAAAGCAATAAAAGGTCACTAAAAGAAAAAAATTAGACAGCCCACAGAAAAAGAAAGTCGAGCCACAAAATCTAATCATTGTTATCACCAAAAGTGGAACTGTATCGTTGCACACATGTTCTCAATGAAGGAAATGATGGCTTGCAATGTAGCAGAAAACCCAGCTAGCTTGTGCTCATCACCATACCTGAAAGTTTGATAGGATGAAAAAATGCATAATCTTATATCTTTGCTTGAGAAAATGCACCATTCTTGGTCAACTCTTATCATGAATTCGTCTTGCATAAGTGATATCACCTAGAATATATTGGCCTTCCGGAATTACTCAAAATGAAGAAATGCTTTTTCCTTTTCCTCCAGGAAGCTGAAGTATCATCCTGAAACATCAAGGAGCGCATTCAGGGTGACACAAAACCATACCGCCTACACCCCTCCAGCAATAGCAGGTATGGTGCAAACCTTGAAAAATACGCAGAATACCAACAAGCTAGTACATGTAATTAAATACGCAGGATAAGAATGAACATAAATAGGCATCAGTACCAATGCTAGACGTGGAGCGCCGTCTCAAAAGTTAGTACTATATGTTAGTTGTGGTAACTATGGGTATCACACATTGAGCCAAATTACCGATGAGGAGTGGAATTGGCCAATTGGGGGGGGTGAAGAATTCATAGTATATGATGGGATTAGCTTAATCCACACCGCGCATAAGCACAATCCTCTTGTCACCTCGTCGAGATGCCTCTTGTCACGCGCCCAGTCCTCGGCACCGGCGGCGTGGCCTTCGGGTTCGGGCTTGTCGATGCCGCCGCTAGAGGCGAGGCTACTGCCCCGCTCGACGGCGTAGCCGCTGCTGCTGGGGCTGGGTGGGCCCGCGTCAGCGTCCTTGTCCTCGTCGAGCCCCTCCATCTCGTCCTTCCAGGCAGCGGCCGCGCAGCTGCTGCTCCCGCCTCTGGACGCGGCCGTGAGGTAGCCCTCCTCGTCATCGTCGTCGTCCTCCGCATCGGCGTCTGCCTCCATGTTGTCATCGAAGTCGGGGAGGTCAGCGCTACGGAGGGAGAGGGCGGTGAGCCTCTTCTCGGGGGCTTCCGGTTCGGGTTCGGCTTGGGCGTCGGTCGGGTTTGGGTTAGGGTTTGGATCCATGGCAGCGAGATCGGAGGTGAAGGAGATGATGTTGTGCTACCACTGGAGAAAGGGGGACAACTCAAGTAGGAGAGGGGGAGGGAGAGGGCGGCGGAGGAGGAGGGAGAGGATGGGGTAGGAGGCGGCGGTGCGGGGGACGGAGAGGAGAGGGCGGCGCGCGCGGGTGGGAGGAGGGGAGGAGGCGGCGGCGCGGGGTGGGAGGGGGGAGGCGGCGCGGCGGCGGGGAGCGAGAGCGGCGCGGGGTGGGAGGGGAAGGAGGCGGGGCGGCGGAGGGAGAGCGGCGGGGGAGAGAGAGAGGCGAGGCGGGGCAGGGGCACGGGCGCGGGGTGGGAGGAGGCCGCGGGCCGCGGGGAGAGCGAGGGGAGGCATGGGGCGGCGGGAGGAAGAGCGAGGAGGAGGCGGGGGTCGGCGGGGGGAAGAGCGAGGGGTAGGCGTGGGGGCGGAGGGGTGATGTTGGATTTTAGGGTTTAATCAGATCATGTGGCTGAGAAGAAAGGAGAAAGATCGAATGGTTAAGAAGTGAGGGAGGGTGGACGTGACGGCAACCACCAACTCCTTCTTTTTAAATAGTAAAGATTTTACACACTTTTTCACCATACACTGATTATAAAAAAAATTAAAAACCTTTTTTAACTGAAAGCTTTGTGTACCATTGTCATCTGTCTTGAAATTAGAGTTGTATTATTATAAAATTTCTTTATAACTTTATGCTTCATACCATTCGGTATTCCTCATTTGTAATCAAAATTTATGAAGCAAAATGTTTTATGAAATTTAAGGGACCAAAATATACATGGACATATTAGTAGATTTAACAGGTAAATCAAACAGCAGATGAAACGGTACAACTCTCCTACGTTCCCTTGTTGAATATTTTTTTACTTAGGATGTTCATATGAATGTACTATACCTGGTCATATGAATGTGCTTCTATACTCTCTGCTTTAGGATTTCAAAGCTTATAGAGAAGTTCTAAGAAAAAAATTGCTTATGGGCATGTTCTTTTTGGCTGCGGCTGATGGCTTTTAGGCTGTTTACGACAGAGATTGCGGAAAGAGAGATACTCGCTTGCGATTTTTGATGGTACAGATATTAGTTTTTTAACGTGTACTACAATTAACTTGTAGATCACATCTTAAAAAAAATACTCCGTTTAAAAGTTAATTACTGTAGCAAAAACCAAAAACGGCTTTTAGAAGCCGCAAAGAACAGGGCATAGCTCCAGCCAGCCAAACTGATTATTAAGGGCTTTGAGTTCCAAATGGGACCTAAATATGCATCCACTTTTGTGCCTAAAGTGGGACCAACTAAAGAAATACATTAATAAAATTTATATAAATGGGTAATATAGTTGAAATTTATAAGAATAAGCTGAAAACAATAAACAATTGGGCACAATAATTAAATATGGCATCATTGAGAACAGATGAGTTGATTTATTGAAAACGAAATTTAGAAATAAGAAACACCAACCAAGCTGATCTAAAAATCGTTGCCATATATGTTGTCTTCACATCCATCTTCGACGATGGATATAGCAGTTATTTGATTGTATACGTTACCATTTGTAACGTACTTGCTGTTGCACCTTTTGGAGTTTATCCTTCATCAGCCTCGGGTATTTATCTTGATCACTGCAGAGAGGGCAGCCTTGTCGCACAAGTTTTCAATTTTTTTTGTTAGTTAAGCACAGTCACTGAGCAAGAGCCAAGCGACCCATGCATGGCCGGCGCCGCCTGCCACAAGTGCCGCTAGCGCCTCCGCATGACGACCTGTCCATGCATGGCGCCCGTACTTGACGGCCGCGATGGAGATGTCCTACCCTAAGAAGCTTATGTTTGTTTGTATGGCGAATTTCGATGGCGAGCGCTCGCCTGGGATGATGGCGAGGCTCGCCGGGGACGTGGGTTTCAGCGGCGTTGGCATGTCGGGGACGCGTAAGACGGTGGCAAGGCTCGCTGCCGACGATAATTTCGATGGCGATGGCTCGCCAAGGATGTGGAAGACAAAGATAGGTACGCCCGGGACATGAATGCCACGTCCGCCATCCGGGGATGTGGATGGTTACGGTGGGGCTCATTGGAAGGGACGCTGTTCAATATTAGACCATGCTCAATTCAGTGTCGGCGCGTTCAGTTTTTAACTGTTTGTTTTTTCTAATTATTTTATTTTATATTTTTAGTTTTTCTTTCTTTTTTTCATATTTTTTTGTATTGTCCGTGCTCAGGGACGGAGCCAGGAATTGGATATAGGGGGGCCGTCACCAGTCTGGACTCTACGGCTTCACGGCTCGACGTCCAGACGACCAGCAACGCGACCGCGACGGACCAGACGACCAGTGCACCACCACCACGCTGCACGCCCGGCGCCGCGGCCTCGGCTCCCCTCCGCATCCCCGCCCCGCCCTCCTATCAACCCACAGACCACAGTTCCCCACCCCACATTCCCACAAGCACAGTCACAGAGCAATCACGGAGCAAGAGAAGGAGTAGGGGAAGGAAAGGAAGAGCACGATCCACGCACCATTTCTTTGGCGAGACCTTGAGCCGGTCGAGGCGATCCGCTTGACAACGATGCCGCCACGACGAAGCTCGAGCACCGCCACGGTGACCCGCCGTGCCTCAGAGCGAGTGGCGCCGCCGTCTAGTGCTTGAGGCGCCGCGTTGTTGCTTCTTGACGTCCGCTCGTGCCTTCGGCCAAGCGCACGCGCGCGTCGAGCGGCGCTGGCGCCGGCGCTATCTCCCGCCGGACGGCCACCTCGAGGTCAGCGCGCGCGCGCGCATGCGCGCGCGGCGCTGTCCGTCCCCGCGGCGCCGCGACGCGCAGCGCGGACCGACTCCTCCAGCTCTTCCTCCACTTGCTCGGCGGGGGAGGGAGGAGGGCGGGGCCGGCGGGGGAGAGGCGGAGGCGGCGGGGAGGGGTAGGAGGAGGCGGCGGGGGCGGGAGGAGGGGGGGCGGGTAGGGGAGAGGCGGAGGGTGGCGGGAGGGGTAGGACCGAGGAGGGGACAGCGGAGGAGGAGGAGGGGGGGGGGGGAGAGGAGGAGGCGGAGGCGGGAGGCGGCGGGGGGGGAGGCGGTGGCGGCGGGAGGGGATGGGGCGGCGGGGAAGGCCGGGAGGGGAGGGGCGGCGAGGGGAGAGGAGGGCGGCGGCGGCGGGGAGAGCGAGGAGGAGGAGGAGAGCGCGCGCGTGGAGCGCGGATCTGCGAACACGGAGGGGAGAGCGAGGTGGTCCGCCTGAGGTGGGGGGTGCCAGGGCCCCCGGCCCCTTCTCTCCTCCCCGTCCGTGCTAGACTAACATAGTTTTTCTATTTTTTAAATTTAATTATGCTAAATAAATTAATTTAGATATAGTAAAAAATAAATTAGTTACAGTAAAAAAAGCTATAAATCAGTGTATTCTAAACACCCACTCCACTTAGGATGGCATGTTGGTTTGTACGAGGTCTGCTTTGCATGTTGCTTGCCGTCGAAGGATTCCAGGAGGAGAGCAGCAGCAACAATTGGCGAGCACTGTTTTTCCCCTCTTCGTACACAAGCTGGTCGGATCGGGAGATAGGGTATCCTTCTTTAAAAAGGCAGACCTTTGCTATCCTTTTTTAGACGAAAGATCATCACCATTATAACGTAGGTGGGCCATCCAACCGACGTATAAGATCTTTTTTCATTAATAAAAGAATTTCTAGAAATTTTTTTTTCATTTAAGGATTACCGTAGAATTTTCTAACACTCTAAAATAAACAAGGTGCTTTTAATGTCACCAGTTATTTGTAGATATATACATTTCTTTTGAATTGGTGGGAGTGTAGGTGCATCTACTTCTGTGATTGAGGGCCTGTTCTTTTCAGTTTTTATAACGATTTTTAGCTTTTGCTACAGTATCTAATTTTCAAATGGAGTATTTTTTAGATGAAGTCTACAAATTAATTATAGTACATGTTAAAAGCTCAACATCTATATCATTCACAATGCAAGCGAATATCTCTCTCTCTCTCTATAATCTCTGCCGCAAACAACTAAAATTCAAAAATTTCAATTAAAGTCATAGTTAAAAAGAATAGACCCTGAGTACATTGGTTCAAACGTGTGATTTTGCGCATTTGTCATAGATTGATATATCAATAGTGCCTAGCGTCATCGGTTCGTGTGATTACACGTTGTATCTTTGATCCTACTTGTGCAGATCGGGCACCGTATATCAAGATGGCAATTGAAAAAAGATTTCCCAAGTAGCCGAGTGATGTCATATACAAAATCTTATTTTACATGCAGCAATGGCAAGCGCTCTTGCGGGAAGAGGAAAGAAGAACAATTGAAGGTGTGACGGTGGTTGGGATCTTTTGGGATTGCCGCTTGTGGTTTTGCTGTAGTAACTAACTTTCAAACAGTATATTTTTTAAAATAGAGTCTACAAGTTGATTGTAGTAGATACTGTACTGATTTCAGCAATACTGGCTAAAATCGCATATAACTATCTCTATTTTTGTACTCTCTCACGAGCAACCAAAATTTAAAAGCCATAAATCATAGAGGTCACAGCCCAAAGAACCCACCTGACAAAGATGAACTTGGCATCAGGAGCCAAGGTGTTGGATGATTTTGGTGTATCTAGAACTGGTGATGTAGGGCCTGTTATTTTTGGGCTGCAGCTTATGGCTTTTAGGTGTTCGTGAGAGAGAGAGTACAGAGAAATAGAGACTCGCGTGTGATTTTAGCTGATATAATTAAAATCGCTGTAGTGTGTACTACAATTGACTTGTAGACCCCATCTTAAAAAGATACTTTATTTAAAAACTAGTTATTGTAGAAAAGTATTTTATTGTAGAAAAAACGGCTTCTAGAAGTTGAAAAAACAAGAGAGTGATTAGTTTTTGGAGGGCTAGTGTCTAGTAGTAGTTTCTGTGGTTCCATGCTTCTATGCTTTATCTCGTACGTTGGAATCTCCTGTTTATTTTGGATATCTTTTTTTTTCAATTTTTAAAAGCTACTTTTTAGTTTTTCTATAGTAACTATTTTTGAAACGAAGTGATTTTTCAAAGTGGGGTTTATAAGTTAATTATAGTATATACTATAACGGCTTCATTTATATTAGTCAAACCGTATATGAGTTTTTGTTACTCTATACTCTCTTTTACGAATAGCCCAAAAGCCATAAGCCACAACTATAATCTGAAACAAAAAAGAACAGGCCTTTTGTTTTTGTTATACGAAACTCTGTCGAACCTTACCTCAATAAAAGCTAGGTGTTGTGGGGGTGCCCAACCCCTCGGGCCTTGGGATAAATTAGTGAGCTTTAGGGCAAGCCTAATAACATAGGGTTACGTGTATAAAGAAATGTACCGATTTATTCTTACCTTTTGTAATTATTGAAGAATAAGATAGAAAATATTCATGTATATAAAATCCCAAATGGTATGAGAGAGGGCAGATTAATTCATGTTACTCACTAGCTTTCTCTCTCTCACTACTGGCTCTCTAGCTCTTTTAGTTTTAGATCTCTAAGGGGGAAGGGTACCTAAATACTCGCTATTGTGACGCATGCGACAACACTGGAAAGTCCTGTTTTAGAAAAAAAGGAGAGATATAAAACGAAAGCTTTTGCCTAGAATAAATATTCTGTGACGGTTATGCACTGGAATTCAGAATTTAGTTCCATAGACAAATTAGAACCAAACTAAATCTTAACGATTTGCAATCGGATCCGCATCAACGCGCCGGTTTACTCGTAGTATATAGCAATTTTTAAAAAGAAATTTTCACGTTTGATTTTAGTGTCTGAGAAGTATTTGAGTGCTTTATTGCTAAATAGTACTCAAATTTTGATTCTCCAGATCTAGATCCAAATGGATGAAAACCTTGTTCTCTTTAGTTTCTATAAACTATTTTTCTGCAGTAAATGTATTTATTACTGTACCAAATTGTCAAATGGAGCGTCTTTTCAAGGTAAGATATACTAATTATAGTAACTGTAGGACACATCATAGTGACTTTATTTATATGACCAAAATTATACATAAGTATCTCTCTACAAGCTGTTAGCACTTATAAATCAAAACAAACAACAATTAGTAAAAACCAATATGAAAGCACCGAAATCACTTTACCTCCTTCCATCTCATTCGAGTACTATTTTTTTGGAGTATTTAATTATTTATGTGTTGTATGCATATCCAGCTCCTTTAACTAGTTTGCTCATTAGTTATTAGCACATAATGTGATGCATAAGGAATGCTATAATATAGATTATTCTTTTCTGCATGTTTTTTACATCAATTATATACTAGTTTTATACAAATCAAATTATGTAAAAAATGATGGGATAGTTTATAAAAAGAGGAACACAACAAACTTAAGGAAACAAAATAAAAACCCTACTTGCTCGTTTATATTGTGGCTCCCA
Source organism: Melocanna baccifera (assembly GCA_036346265.1). Classification (NCBI taxonomy): domain Eukaryota; kingdom Viridiplantae; phylum Streptophyta; class Magnoliopsida; order Poales; family Poaceae; genus Melocanna; species Melocanna baccifera. The sequence continues at coordinate 21,525,858 of CM070677.1, read as the reverse complement.
ACAACACTAACCAAATTAATTACTTTCTATTATATTGTTCATCTGAAGAAAAAAATCATGAAGTTAAAATTATAAAGCATAATATAGATCACAAAACAACACCCAAAGATAAAAAAATTGAGTGCTAACACACAAAAAAAACACTGGTGTACCATTTAGCAAATTCCTTGATTATAACGTAATGTCGGTGATTAACTCGCTTTCATGGGCCATAACTTGGCCGTACTTGTCATTTTGTCAAGTGCCAAAAGGCAACGCAAAGAAAAGCACCGCAAAAGGGCTCGCAAAGGGTTCAGAACAGCTCGCTTCCATGGCGCGGCGCGCTTTCCAGCAAGGACGAACCTTCCCCACGACCCATCACTCAGCAGAGCAAGCCGGGAAGGAAGGAAAAGCAACGGAGAAAGCAAAGCAAGAGCAGAGCGAGACTCGAAGAGAGCAGAGCCGCGCAAGTTGGGGCCGAAAAACAAAAGAAAAGAAAAGAAAAGAAAAGAAAAGAAAAGGATAAAGAAAAAAAAGAGAATTCCTTGCTTCGTCCTCCTCCCGAGCCTCACGCGGCGGCGAGTAGAATTCGTTGCTTCGTCGGCGGGGACTCGAATACGAATACCCATTTGCCCATCCCCGCAAGCACCCTACCACCACCACGGCTCCTCCAATGGCGTATAAATCGTGGCTGATGGGTCCTTGGCCCCTTCGTCACGCATCGGGAGCTGGACGGCGGCGATGGCGACGGCGTCGACGTCGGCGGGGGCTGCGGCGATGGTGAGGCGGAGGCGGGACGCGCTGGTGCAGACGCTGGCGTTGCGGAGGCTGCCGGAGGGCGTGGCGGAGACCGAGGAGCGGGTGCCCGACGCCGTGGCGCCCGCGGTCATGCCCTTCATCCGCGCCGCCGACGAGGTCGAGCCGCTCAACCCACGCGTCGCGTTCCTCTGTAAGCAAGACCCGCCCACCCATACACATTGATGGAAAAAATGTTACTTACGATTGAATTAACTGAGAAGCTCATCTAATATGTTGCTGAGTTGGGATTTGGGAATTTCTCTGCATCTTTGCCAATGGTGCGTGCACTCCGCCACTGGGCACTGGCTGCTACTGTATTGTTCCCTTGTTTGCAATATTCTCGTTTTGTGTTATGGTAGAGTATCCTGTTGGAAATAAGAAATGTATCTTGCCATTTGCCCAACTAAATTCTACGATTTCGTCAGGCTCTACCTTATATCCAGATTAATGATAAGCTTAGACAAGAAATAGTTTCCAAATTGTTCCTGGCTGATTATGCACGCTGTTGGTGACACATCCATGTTTCGTTGGAAAGGTCTAGGGATCTATGCTTTGACAGTGTGCAAGAGATATTCATGTCAACACATACCTAGTTACTATGTGAGAAATGCCAGCTTCAGTATTTCATACGCGTGTTAGAATGTGATTCTACACGACATACAATGGGAGTGACTACTTGTAAAGCTATTGGAATGCACAAGTACATTTATGCTCGGATTTGAGTATGCTGCTTTCAGAGGGCAGACAGTTTATTCCATTTTACTCCTTGCAAAGCATAGGTCAATTCACGAGCAGTTTAGCACGCAGCAAATCTTGTGCTTTTCAGTGGAAATTTACTTGCCATAGCAGGCTACTCGGGACAACTAGTAATCAGGTATACTGTGCAACACGCATGGTGGCTTTCTAAAAGTAATCATGAATCCATTCGTTGACCTATATCCCACCCTGATATTTGTTCATTGCATGTCTAGTTGCATCGTCAACCAATTTGTTGCTATGGTTGTTATTTCAGTGTCCATTTAGCTTCTCACCTTCTTTGTTTCTTTTTCATCTATTGTTACATCAAGTAGTACAGCCTTTTCTGATATGAAATTGGTTATACCATGCATGTTGTACCAAGGCCGCAAATATGCTTACAAGAAAGTTCAAAGAATGGATCCATCATCAAGCCAACGTGGAGTTCGGCAGTTCAAAACATACATGTCACTTAAGCTTGATGAGGTAATCATGTATCTGAAATTGTAAATGTTTCTACTGCCCCTTCCTCATTGTTGATAAAATTTTAATGTCGTAATTTTCAGGATTTTAGCAAAAAACAACCTTAGAACATATCTTGTGGTACTGAGCTTAGTCTTGTTCTGGTTTAAATGTAAATATACTCTTTATTAACTCTTTCTTTGATTTTCTTCTTAGCCTCACATTAGCTAAGTCTTCTCTAATGCATAATTACAATTTAGAATTGTTGTGAGCTGTTTTGTAGCCTCACAAATGGGAGCAGATGCCCACAGGGGCACCAAAACCTTATGCATTTGCAAATGACCCGTGAGTGCAAATATGTTGTTGCATTGCTTCATTTATTTTGATATTAGAAAAGGGGAATATTTGTTGCTGGGTGGTTGGCATTTGTATGAGACACGGCCCTGTTGTGACTATGCTTGCAAAACTGCATTTACTCTGACTAAACTTACCTTGTTTTTCTCCTTTTTAAAAGTTACTCTATCTGTTCAAGAATATATGACGTTTTAGACATCAACACAGTCTCCAACATGTAGCTTTGACCACTTCTTTTTATATGAACGTGTCCATAAAATATAAAATTATTATATTTTTCATGACTAATCTAATGATATTATTTTCACATGACCAATTTAAATAGTCTTTTATATATTACTCGCTCCATTCTTTTTTACTTAATGTTTTTGACTTTTTACGGTTTCTAAGGTGCGACTTTGACCGATGTTTTTTATAACTATACTTTAAGATATATTAATAAAATTATAATATTATAAAAGTATTTTTAACGATAAATCTAATGATATAATTTTCGTATAGTCAATCTAGATATTTTTAAACCTATTGGCAGTCAAACTTTAAAAAGTTTGGCGGCATAGATAGGAAGTCAAGTAAAAAAGAACGGAATGAATACTAGTCAAAGTTAAAGAAGTTTGATTGCACACTTTTGAAAACATCATATTCATATATTTTTAACGGAGGGAGTACCCACTTTGTCATCTTTTCTTCGGTGGTGAATGCTTGAGGTTAATCTCTGTTTGACAGGATGACACGCAAGTTCTAGGCAATGATGCAAAGGAGATCCAACAATTTTATAAGGAGTACTGTGCTAATCAGAGCAGAATTTCTAAAAAGAGAAACTTGTAAGGAAAAAACACACTGTTAAGCTATTTGTTTTGTGGTGAACTTTCTTAATCACGTCCTTTTGATGTTGAAAACCCAGTGAGGAGTTGGCTAGATATTACCAAGTGGCATCTTCTCTTTATGAAGTGTTAACAGATGTAACAAAGAACAAAGTTGATTCTGAGGTACTTTATTGTAAATTATTGGTAAATATAAGTTATTTGTCACTTGTTTCCTTGGTAAGCTTCTTCAGTACTGTCGCGCAAATTTTGTTTTGTAGGTAATGAAGTGTGCGAAATTGGTGGAGAAAAAGAGTGGTCATTTCAAGAACTACAAGTACAACATAGTTCCCCTCAATTTTCCTGGTTCTTCTGAAGCAATTGTGGAACTCCCGGAGGTTAGTTATATTTACTAACATTTATGTTTTCTCACACCATTTCTACTTGTTTGTCAAAATCTGCACTAACTTATAGTTATGTTTGTCCTGTAAATGATGTAGATAAAAGGTGCTATTGATGCAGTAAGTAACATAGATGGTCTTCCAAAGCCACGCACATCTTCTATGCATCAGGAGGGGGATAAATCTATCCGGGATTTACTTGACTGGCTTTTTCTAGCATTTGGATTTCAGGTAAAGTGATTGGTCGTCCATTTATGTTCTGATATGTCCAGATGAGGTGGTATAATGTCATTGCTGCCAGTCTTACTGGTGCACATGTCATTATGTTTGATAAACATCTTTAAACATTGTGTCATGTGAATTAAATCAATAAATGGTTCCTGTTGTAGAAATCGAATGTGGAAAATCAAAGAGAAAACATGATTTTGCTGCTTGCAAATGTTAGTACAAGGACTGCTGGACAGGAAGGGCATCTTTTGGTAAGATATATTCTCTTTGGAAGATTTTGTTGCATCCATTTTGTCTTATATTTTAAATTTTTGTATCATATGCTTTGTTGTACTACAGCTGTTGCTCTGTACTTATACGGGGGAAATCTGACGCTGAGCTGGCATGTTAACTTTCAGGTTGGCACTGTGGATGAATTGTGGGAAAAGATATTTGGAAATTACAAATCATGGTGTCGCTATTTGCATGTTGATTCAAGTATCATGTATGTGGTGCAGTTTTTTTAATGAAATTTTCTCAAGTAGATGTCCTACATTTTATGATGATTTTGAGAATTTTTTATAGCTATTGCTCCTCACAGTCTCCCTTAGCATATAATATCTTCAAATATCATTTTTCTGTTTTGTAGGATCAGATATGATGATACAGAACAAAAGAAGCAGCAGCTAATGCTTCTTCACATTGGATTGTACCTTCTTATCTGGGGTGAGGCTTCAAATGTTCGGTTTATGCCTGAGTGCCTGTGTTACATATTCCACCATGTAAGTATCCGTTTAAAAATAAAGGGCTTTTTGAGCTAGCTTCTCATTTACTTATGTAAAGACTATCTTACTTTAATAAATTCTTGATCATGGTTGATCTATTTAGAAAATTCCTTAGTGACCACAGTTAAATAAATGTGTTTCAATGCTAGTTTTTAGGCCATAGTTAAATAAATTATATGTTAGTATTGTTAAGGATATTGAGTTTATATTAGGATATAGAGTTTGTATTCTATTCCTGATATGCCTTTCTTATCTGTAATATTCTCTTGTACTCTCTATATATATTGCTTATTGGGCCTCTTCAATTCATACACACAATATTCATAACATAGTATCAGAGTAAAGGTTCATACCTCTCAAACCTTAGCCTCTCTGCACGTCTTCCGCTGCTGCTGCCCCCGGGAGAATCAATGTCCACTCCTAGAGGCAGCCATGTCGTTTCGGGTCCCCGCCGCCCTTGGGTCCGGTCCGGATGCCATCAAGCCGCCGTGCTCTTCCCGCCGTCGGGCTCCTCACCACTGGATCTGAGCCACCTTAACTTCGTGCGCTCTACGCGGATCCTCGTCGCCCATGCCTAGCCGGATCACCTCTTCACATGCCGCCGCTGTTGGCGCACTCTCTGGGCTAGATTCTCGTCGCCCAAATGCCGTGGAGCTCGAAGGCGGCTGGAAATTCTTTGGCGACCACCATCGTGCCCGCGCCGTTGCCAGCGAGTTTGCTAGCCGCCGCTGCTGGATATCGCCCGCCGCTGGATATCGCCCGGTCGCTGCCATTCGATCATCTCTGCCACGTGTGCGGCCACAGGCGGCCTCTTCCTGCTAGATCTGGTCGTAGGGAGGCGGAGGACGGTAGTGGGAAGAGGAGGGCATTGGGGCGTAGACGGAAGCTTCTTCTTTATGAGGTGGCGCAGAAGGAGGATTTCACGTTAACTTTATTTGGAGCGTGGATGGGGAGGGAGGAGCGACAGGGAGGCCACGAGGATTGAAGAACAGAGGAGAGAGAGAATGAGGGAGAGGGCATTATTGGCCTCCACCAATCATACAGGCCTCGCGTGGCTGGCTGCTCTCTTTTTTGCTTCCTGGTGGATGCTAGCATCCATAGTGAGTCTTTAGAAGTTTGATGTTGCTGCTGTTAGTATCTACAACTTAGTCTTTTTCTTTGAGTTTTCCATTGTGTCCATTTAAATCCGTAGTCTTTATCTTCTAGGCTCTAGCTTGTTTAAGCCGTGCGAGTCCACAAATTTTTGTGTCAGTTAGTCGATTGCTTTGCTAGCTTTAGTCTATCCTTTAGGATTTAGTGTGGTCTTTCACATGGCAGTAACTGCCACTCTTCTCTCTAAGCCGCGTGCAGGACATAGAAGTCGTTATGATGCTGCCGCTTCTTTTTGAACCGCCGCCCCGAGCTTTTAAGGTCGCTGCATTTTTCTCGCAGCGCTTCTATTACGCTTCTTGTCCATTGCACCGCCGCCGTCTCGGGTTTCGATCTGCTTTATAGGGCTGTCACCATATTTTATGGGCTACCGCACGACCTCAAATGGAGATGTTTTATTTTTGACATAATTTTTAAGAGCCGCATGCTACGAAGACATTTACAAGATTTGATTTTGGATTTTTCTTATTTTAATGTCAGCTCTTTTAAATGCAATGCTATTGCATACGCTTAGTATTTGAGGGGGTGTTAAGGATATAGAGTTTGTATTCTATTCCTAATATGCCTTCCTTATCTGTAATACTCTCTTGTACTCACTATATATATTACCTATTGGGCATCTTCAATCCATATACACAATATTCATAACAAGTATATGCTTTTAGAAATTCCAACATTGATTCACTGAGGATATTATTAGCAATTTTTTGAACTTTTGGTTAATGTGGGCTTGAAGCTCCTTCAATGTTTACTTCTGTTATAAAACATGGATATGCATTTGGACTATTGCAGGCAATATGGCCCACTCACACAAAAACAATTTCTGTTAAATCATTGGCTGAAATCTTAAAAACGTGCTATTAATAGGTGCCCCCTTTTTTATTGTTTTCCATGCCTTGAGAGCTCAACACAAATCACCTTTGGTCATTATGCTATATATAAATTCAGTCTAGAGTCCAGACAAACAGAAATAACTCGATATTTCAATTCCCTCACCTCAAGGTTGTAAAGAAGTGGTTTTAAATCCCTAACAAGCTATAAGTACATGGTGATCAGAGCAAGATCTAATTATAAGCATGTCTCAATGAATAAATTCTCTTTATAAGGCAATTCCACCATAAAACAATCAATGTGGACTAGAATTAATAGTCCACCATGGGTTTTACATCCATTCAACCAACCTGTCATTGTAAAACCTTAAGTTGCAGTATTTGTGCAGTTGTGGTTTTCTTATGTATCTTGTATATAAAGATTGACAGGTCATGCAATTTAATTAATTTTGCAGATGGCAAAACAGTTGCATCAAATGGTTGAAGATAATTATTTTCAACCACCACCAGGGTTTGAAGAAGAGGGATCATTTCTGAAAATGGTCATCGAACCTATCTACAAGGTTTTGCAGAAAGTGAGTATATAAAGTTTGAGAAACCACCTAGATTATCCCTGCAGGAGAAGTTCTTGTGCTTATAAGCTGTTATTCTTCTTTCACCCTAAAGGAAGCACAAAAAAGTAAAGGTGGTACAGCTGGCCACTCAGCTTGGAGAAATTATGACGACTTGAATGAACAGTTTTGGTAATCCCATTTTCTTATGTTTTAATGTATTTTTAATTTTGTCTGTCTGTGATAATTGTTTCTTCCTTATAGGTCGCGGAAATGTTTTACGAAGCTTGGCTGGCCATGGGATCTCACAGCAGACTTCTTTCATCAAGGGGTAAGTAACAACTGTGATTACTTTGAGTAACTTCAGGACAGTGCGTGTTTGGGGTGTGAGTTTGTAAAGTTTTTCTCTCCTTCTTAATATAAAGATACGCAGTTCTCCTGCGTGTTCGAGAAAAAAAACTTCAGGACAGTGCAATTCTCTCTTTAAAAAGCTAGAGTATGATTATCTTATTGGGGAGTTCACTGTCAAGAGTTTGATCGATCGCATTATGGCTTCATCATGAATGAATAATTTTTTTTGTGATGTCAACATAGTGCTTATAAGCAGTGGTAGATCCAAGAATTTATCGGTGGGGGTTGCGCAGATATTTAGTTTACATTATCTGCACCATGTCGATCGAACCTCATTATATAGAAAGATTAGGTTTACTGAAGTACTCAAAGTTAGTCTTGAAAAATTGTGCTCATTAGTAGTCTATTGCTGGAATCTCCAAGAACCAGCTGGGTTCTGGTTTTCTAACACCCAGTCTTCAAGGCCCCGGTGCTCCCCATAAACCTCCTCATCTCTTATCATTAACTATACCAAAATGCATAGAAATGCTTGTACTTTATATACCTAACTTCAAATATAAAAAACTTTAAATTCAAATTTGAGAAAAAAGCTGGGTCGGTTTCCGATCGATCCCCAAAACAGTTTCCAGAACCCAGATCTGTAATGACCGTAACAAGAAGGCTGGTCAAAAAAACCTAAGCAACCAGACTCATCCTTATGTGCAAGTCAACTTGCAGAATTGCTGTGTTTCAAATGATTTCTGGGCTCTTAGAGCTATTTTGAGAAATGCTATTTAATCCCTGTCTCCTTGAAAAACTGTATCATACCGTATGTCACATATTGTGCTTTAATAAAAATACAAAAAAATTGCTGGAAAGAAATTGGATGATAGACTGTGTAATTTCATGGAAGCATGGCTAATAATCTTCAAAACTCGAAGGGTTCATGTTCACTTGAAACTGTTTATTGCTCTTTTGATACTATGATTTTTCTTTTTGGTTTCTTGCAGCGTGGTACAGCAAGAAAGCCCAAAACAAATTTTGTTGAAGTCCGCACATTTCTGCACCTATTTAGAAGTTTTAATCGAATGTGGATGTTTTTTATACTGGCTTTCCAGGTGATTCCTCTTTCTGAAGCACATCAAATTCTTCTAACTTAATAATTTATAAATATTAAACACAAATGTCTTGACTTTCAGGCGATGCTAATAGTTTCATGGAGTTCTTCTGGATCTCTTTCTGGAATTGCTGATGCAACTGTTTTCAGAAGCGTTTTAAGTGTCTTTATAACAGCAGCTCTACTCAACTTTATAAAAGGTGTAGTACTTCCTCACTCCTCAGTGCTTTCATCACAATGCACTTTCACTAGCACTTTCTCAGTGCTTTCATCACAATGCACTTTCACTTTGTTATGTTAAATTATTATGTCATGGTCTTTGTTTCATAGAGCTATGCTATTTCTGATACTCCTATTTTCAAATCATGCAGTAACATTGGATATAATGCTTACTTTTCAAGCATGGGGAAGTATGGACTGGACACAAATAGTCAGATATCTACTAAAATTCTTCGTGGCCCTTGCTTGGATAATAATTCTTCCAGTAACCTATGCTAGTTCCATCAAAAACCCATCTGGTGCTGGCAAACTCCTGAGTAATTATATAGGGAATTGGCATAATCAGTCCGCATATAATTTTGCAATTATCGTATACATGGTTCCGGATATTTTGGCTGCCTTGTTTTTCTTGTTGCCACAACTTCAGAATGTCATGGAACGCTCAAATTGGTGTGCAGTTGTTCTTCTTATGTGGTGGGTTCAGGTCAGTCTTTCATATTTCTAGCAAGACAATTACTTGGAGCGTTGAGCATCGTTATTCGTTTGTGCTTATGTAATGTTTTGCTGCATTTCAGCCAAGATTATATGTTGCACGTGGTATGCATGAAGATATATTGTCCATTCTTAAGTAAGGGCTTCATAGATTTATCAAATTATTGTTTTCCTTTCAATTGAAAATGAAATTGATGATTCAATTGAAATCAACAGGTATGTCTTCTTTTGGGTTGTGTTGCTCACCTGCAAGCTTGCATTCAGTTTCTATGTTGAGGTAAATCTGTAAACACTTTAAGATGTACTTTTCTGAAATGAATTTGAAATGTGACAATTTACTACTTATACTCTTTAACTAGTGCAAATTAGATAACGTTTTAAGAAAATGGAAAGCTAAGGCACAATATAAGAGGTCATGTTATTTTTATAGATTCCTTAGTCAATACCATTTGTTTTATTTTACACAGATATCCCCAATGATTGATCCAACAAAGTTCATTCTTAATCAAGGAGTTGGGAATTATGATATAGAGATCAATGCAATTTTGGTCCTCTTACATTGAATTAGGCTCAAAAGTTTCATGCACTTCAGCGATGTCTATATTTTGTGATTTTGTATGCATGTCGTGGATGCAACATTTATGCGATGTGTGGAAACAAAATAATTAGTAATAAAGAACATGGTGGACCTTTCTGTAAGTATATTGTGATAGTGGTAATTTATATAGTGGTCTATTACTAATTTTATTTCACTTTCTCTTTTTGTTATCTTTTTTGACAGCTTCTATGAATTTTCTAAACATTCATTATTATCTAAAGTCTTTATTTATTTCATTATGAATTTTCAAATTCTTATCATTTTTAGTTTTAAATAATTGTCCTTTTTGGTGATTTTATTTTGCTTCAATATTGTTTTTCATTATTTTACATTTTTCTCTCGTTTAATTGGACCGATGATACAAATGTGTGTTTATGTATATGTTTGAAAGGAAGGGGATATTTCAAGCATAGAATCAAAGTCGTGGGGACCAAAGTTGAACTTTACTAAATTTTTCTATGGTTACTTATGTTAAGGGTATTAGAGATATAATAGATTTATTTTAGTTGTTTACTTATATGCTTGGTTTCTTTATCCGTATATAGTATATTCCCCTATAATATCCTCTTGTACTCTCTACATATATTGTCCATTGGGTCTCTTTAATACATACACAATATTCATAACATGGTATCAGAGCAAAGGTAGGGTTAGGGTTTACTTTTCCTAGCCTTCGCTCATCTTCCGTATCTGCTGCCCTGGGAGGATATCTCCGCTCCTAGGGGCGGCTACCTCTCTAGTCGCATCCCTGTCGCCACTAGCCTGCTTGCTTGCCGTCACCGCTGGATCTCGCTATCTTCGGCTTGTCTTCGTCACCACTAGGGCCGCATCCGTTGACTCTCGTTGCCGGCGTGTTGAATTTGGCGCAACTCATCTCCGACTTGCGTTCTTCTGTGGCCGCAGCCTCGGTCGTCTCTCGCTCGAAGCGCCGCGCCGCCTCCTCCCGATCGTCGCGCTAGCCAACTCCTCGCTCTCGCCCGACCGCCATCGCCACCACGACGCGACAGATCCAGACGCCCACCACCACCAAGCTCGGATTTGGCCCTCTCTGCGCCAGATCTAGGGCCGTCTTTGTGCATCCAGGTTGTCTTTGTGCGTAGGGGAGCTTTCGCTCGTCTGGCCTTTATCACCGCCGTGGCCTTTTCCACTATCCTCTTCGCCGCCGCCCTTGGAGTCACCGCCACTCATCGCCCACCGACGGCTTCTTTGCTTAGATCCGGCTGGTTGTCTCCATCCGTGTTGCGTCCTCATCATGGACTGCGCCGCCTCGATCGCCCGAGCCAGATCTGGGCAGCCCGCACCGGATCGCTGCCGTCACCATGGTGGATCCCACGGGATTCCGCCATCACCACGTTGCCCTAGGCTAGATCCGAGCCACCGTCGCCATCCTTCAATTGGACCACCGCAACAGCTCGCCTCTTCTACAAGGCCGGCCACCGTCGATCATTGCTGGTCTCCGCCGTCGTGTCTCTCGCCTCGTGGCGCCGCCTGTCTCTGGTCTTTGCCGCCCTTAGCCACCGCCGTCTCCCAGCTACCGGATCAGCCGCGGCCGCTGCCGCCAGATCCGGCCGCACCCCCCCGTTGTTGCCTCGGCCGGTGGTGGAGAGAGGGGGAGAGGTGACGAGAAGGAGTGAGGTGAGAGGAAAGGACGCAATGGAGTTTGAGTTTGAGATGCTGAGTGGCTGTGCCGAATGCCTTTATCGCTGGGCTGTGCTTTGAGGAGATGAGATATTTTATCTAGTTGGTCTGGTGCGGAGTTGAGGACACGTTGAAAAGAAGATATTTTATCTAGTTGGTCAGTTTGTCCAAGCCGCACAACTCCACAAATTTATTGTCAGTCAAAGTATAGGAATTTTCTTTTGCATAGCAGTAGTCGCCGCTCTTCTCTTTGAGCCGCATGCAGATCGTAGAAATTATTATGACGCTGCCGCTTCTCTAGCCGCTACTCCGAGCTTTTAAGACCGCCGCGCTTCTCCTGCACTGTGTGCTTTGTGTCATCGCCGTCTTAGGCTTCGATCTGCACTGCCATGCTTCTATCTATTCCTTTTTGGCTAGATTTGGTAGTTTTTTTTCAAGAGTTGCACGCTACGATGATATTATTAAGATTCGGACTGCGGATTTTTACTATTTTAGTGACAACTCTTTTCAAATGCAATGCTATTGCATATGCTTTGCATTTGAAGGGGGTGTTAAGGGTATTAGAGATATAATATGATTGTTTTAGTTGTTTTCTTATTTGCCTGGGTTTTCTTATTCGTATATGGTATATTCTTTTGTAATATCTCCTTGTACTCTCTATATATATTGCCTATTGGGTCTCTTCAATATATATATAATATTCATAACAACTTACAATATTCTTGTTAAATTTTGTAGTGCCACGCAACTTGGGCGTTGTGATTACTATATGGGCACCAATTGTCATGGTATGTAATGACAATCACGAAAGTTCTTATGTTGTTCCATTAGTCATATCAACTACCCGCCTCTACTTGTAGGTGTACTTTATGGACACACAAATATGGTATGCTATTTTATCGACTGCATTTGGGGGTGTTTCAGGTGCCCTCAGTCATGTCGGTGAGGTTAGTGATCCTTTTATTTGTGACAATGTGTTCGTGATATTTAAAAAAATAGTTGTCAAATCTTAACATTTGCTTTATATGTAGATACGCACCCTTGGCATGCTGAGGGCCAGATTCAAATCAATGCCAGATGCTTTTAGGAAATGCCATGCGGTAACACATAATGAGGTTTTGTACTGCAAATGCTTCAATTTCTTTTGCATTTTTCCTAATTGTTATTAGCTCGTGTCCAATTGCTAAAAACATGCAAATGTATTATTTCTTTAGTATTTACTTGAAAATATTATGAAGTTAGCCCATGCCTCCGATTTCTAAATGCAAGTGGGTTTGACTGGTTTTGATATCCTTAATTTGCCAGCAAGCACTTGATGGGAGGAGATTTTTTTCTGTTTGGAATTCATTCATCAATTCCTTGCGAGAGGAAGACTTCATTAGTGATAGGTTGGAACTGTGAATTTTCTTATATAGTATGCCGTTCACCTCAAGGTTAAACCTCACATACTTTTATTTTATCAGAGAGAAGGACTTGTTGATGGCTCCATCGCCTTCAAGTAATTCACCTGTTGTTCAGTGGCCTCCTTTCCTCCTTGCTAGCAAGGTGCGTAATATGCCATATGTGTGCAGAAATGGATAATCAAATATTCTTTGTTGCTTTTGCTGAGATGCTCATGGCCTTCTGAATATACTAGGTGCCCACAGCTCTTCATATGGCGATGACTTCCAAAGAAGGGGACGACTATGAGCTGATCGAAAAAATCAAGCTAGATAAAGACAGATACAATGCAGTTATAGAATGCTATGAATCCTTGAAAATCATACTTGATAGTCTTCTGCTAGACTATAATGATCGGAAGTAAAGAGCCATCCTCTTATTTTATTTTGAAATTTACTTGGGTGAATCCTTGATTAATCCGCATCGATTAGCTAAGATAGTATTGACTTGGCCATTTGGCATATAATTGCAGAATTGTCCATGATATCGATAAAATGGTGCGGGATAGTATGAAAAATAACACACTCCTAGAAAAATTTCAAATGGCAGAAATTGGCAAAGTCTGCACCACATTGGCAAAATTATTACAGCTACTGGTAACACACTACTATGATTCTTTAGTTTATTTTTCTTTCTTTTCTGCATATTGTCATATCCATTACGTATTATCTAGATTCATTTGTAATCACAACCTAACATTTGCAGAAGAATGAACCTACAAATGATACTGCAGAGAGGAAAATTGTTAATGCCTTGCAAGATTTTATGGAAATTACTACACGAGATTTTATGCAAAATGGTCAAGGGTAAGAATTATGGTGATTTATGATACCAGTGTAAAAAAATTCCTTATATATGAATTATGAAATGTTACTTGTATGGAAAACCGTGGCAGTTTTCTGAAAGATGAGAATGAGAGAGAGCAGAGTTTCACAAATCTAAATATGATAGTGATAAAGGAAGCCTTTTGGAGGGAAAAGGTCTGCAATTATCACTGTGATTTATTTAAAGGTTGTTGCTATTTTTTTATACTGAACAAAGTGTTTTGGTCTCAGTTTGTCCGGCTGCATTTATTGTTGACTATGAAGGATTCTGCAATGGATGTTCCAACAAATTTGGATGCTCGCCGTAGGATCACCTTCTTTGCAAACTCACTTTTCATGAAAATGCCGAGAGCACCTCAAGTGCATGATATGATTTCCTTTAGGTGTGTATCTCATCATATGTGAACTTTTATTCCAGAAGTATGGTGAGGTATACACACTTTAGTGAACTGTGTAGTTGTACTTCTCTAATTATTAAAAATTTTGGGCCTTTAGCTATATGCCACAGTGCCACACTATAATCCGTGGTTCAAAAACATGCCATGGGATGTCCCACCGACATTGGACCCAGGGCCCACTTGTCATAATCAGCACAGTTGGCAAATTTTCAAAACTGAAACTATAGGGTGGCATGCAGTTCCTTAAATTTGTGTGACCCTGCAGTTTTCTGAGATCGAGTATTGCCTGTGTATGTTGGTTATGGCAGTAATTGGGTCAGATTCTGAAACCCTGCCTAATGGCCATTTGAGCATTAGATTATGTCATAATTATTCTGAGATACCAGATCCTAATATATTTATAAGTTGACAAATTAAATAATACCATGTGGTGCAATGTGTATTGTAATATGTCACAGTGTTTGGTGCATACAATTGCTGGATTTTGAGTTGTTAATTATAAATTTGAGATTGAATTCTATTCTAATTTCTAATAACCAAATATGTATTTGTAGCACCAAATATATTGACTGATTTTCTAGATCCAAAATATAAGAAGCAAACAGATACATAGTTTTTTTTTGAACTTACAAACAGATTCATAGTTGATATTTGTTTGTTACATGAATGGTTATAGAGCTGTTCACACAGTTGAGATCATCATATGACTGTCTGCAACAATCTTGCAAGATTGAGATGGTACACAAATATATTTGTTTTTGAAAGAAATATATTGAAATTTATCTGTTTCATAAGATACCACATTCACAAGTTGATATTTTTATTATATAATTATCATGCACAAAATCTTGACCATAGCTTTGAAGAAATGTTGTTTCTGTTATGAATTTACTGTCTTCTACTTTCATTCTCGAGACACTTCACATTCTAACAAGCTTCAGTGTTCAGTGTTTTGACTCCATATTATAATGAGGAGGTACTCTATTCATCTCATGAACTTAATAGAAAAAATGAAGATGGCATCTCAATTTTGTTCTACCTACAAAAGATTTATCCAGGTGAGCTGCAGTTTCTTTTTTGTGTCTTTCTCAAACAAAGTTCATCAAATTTTTCTACTCATAGGTGAACTTTAAATAAGTAATACCTGTCACTTCACTAGATGAATGGAAGAACTTTCTAGAACGCATTGGAGTTGACCCAGATAATGAAGAGGCAGTAAAAGGATGCGTGGATGATATCCGAATATGGGCATCTTACCGGGGTCAAACACTTGCCAGAACTGGTAACATGAATGCTCTATACTCTAGTAAACTGCCAAAATTGTGTCTTCTCTGCTTATCTTATCCTTTTTATCTTGTTATATCTAGTGAGAGGAATGATGTACTATAGACGAGCTCTTGAACTACAATGCTACGAGGATATGATAACTGACCAAGGTTAGTCACATAGAGTTCTGAATATTGGTCCTCCATTTTTCATTTTATGTGAACGCACTTGAGAAAAGTTAGCCTTGGTTACGCGGTGCTGAATTGTATTATCTGGTTACATTCCTTAGCTGATTTGGGTGAAGAGGAATCTGCAAGGTCCAAGGCCATTGCTGATATCAAATTCACTTATGTTGTCTCCTGTCAACTCTATGGCATGCATAAGGCATCCAAGGATTCCCGAGAAAAAGATCTCTATGAGAACATCTTAAATCTCATGCTAACGTAAGTCACTGACCCTCCATTATTTTATGAAATATATTTTCTGTAGCTTCCATCAGTTTCATATGCAAATCATACAGGTATCCAGCGTTGCGCATTGCTTACATAGATGAGAAGGAAGTGCCATTACCAGGTGGTAAAATAGAGAAACAGTATTACTCCGTTCTTGTGAAAGGTGATGATGAGGTACTGAATTTACGTTGCATGAAATTAAATCTCTACTTTCTTTCTGTAGATGTTTTATTATCAGCGACTGTAGATTATTTTCACTTTTATGTGGTAAATGCAATTTATAGCTCATGTTGTAGTTAGTAACATTTACAAAATAAATTTGAAATAGTATGCAAATACATAGTTGTCATGGCGTCACCAAGTTGTCGCCTTGGTGACGACTAGGTGTCGTGGCGGTCCAAGGGGGACGCCGTGGAGCTTCGCCGTGACCGCCCCTGTCTTCCTCAACTTTGGCCGGCGGGAACAGCCGGATCTGGTTGGATTCGGCGGAGATAAGGTGGGAGGCGGCGAGGTGGGGAGGCGACGGGCGGGGGGAGGCTCTAGCAGGGAAGGGAAGTGCTGGGGGGAGGCGGCGGCTAGTGGGGGGAGGAGGTGGCGGGGAGGGGAGGCGCTGGGGAGAGGAGGCGGTGGGGATGGGAGGCGGCGAGGGGAGGAGTCTGTGGGAGAGAGGAGTCGGGAGAGAGCAGAGGTTACGAGCAAATTATGAGGGGACCGGCTGACACTCTTGTATGTACTCCATGTAATACATGTATGCATGTAGCGTATGCCTGACGAGGCGTTTTGCCATGGCGTCACCATGGTGTCCTGGCGCCTCTTAGGCGTGATCGCCAATGATGCCGTGATAACCATGTGCAAATGCAATAACACTAACTTTAGAATATAGGTATCAACATTCTAGGAAAATAACAACAGATTAAATATCCTAGAATTGCTCTGATGATTAAATGTGTGTTTATCTAAATATTTTGCATATAAATAAAATGAGGCCATAAACTGTTATATAGCTTGATTTTGCTATCAGTTTACTTGGAGATTGGAAATCTTGATATAGATAACTGACTAGTGATACATTACCATAGCATTTCACTTGTTTTAGGAAATTTACCGGATAAGGCTGCCTGGTAAACCAACAGAAGTTGGAGAAGGAAAGCCAAATAATCAAAATCATGCCATTATATTCACTAGAGGAGAAGCACTTCAAGCAATTGACATGAACCAGGTAAATAATCTGTATGTAAAATAAGTCTGAGATAGCAGTGCATCTTACATTTTCTGTTGTGCAGGATAACTATCTTGAGGAAGCATTTAAAATGAGAAATCTCTTGGAAGAGTTCCTTATTAAACATGGAAAGTCCAGACCGACAATATTGGGTGTCCGTGAGCATATCTTTACTGGAAGGTTGGTTTTTCTATTTGCTGCCAATCACCTCTTAACTTATTGGGTCTTCAGTTTTGCTTATAGATTATTTGGTGTAACTTTCTTTATACTAATATAATATTCTCACTTCACATGTAGTGTTTCATCTCTTGCTTGGTTTATGTCCAACCAAGAGACCAGCTTTGTTACTATTGGACAACGTGTTCTTGCAAACCCGCTCAAGTATTGTCTTCTTCCACTTATAAAATTTGATTGTCCTTTCATTTTGTATGCCTTGTAAATTTGATTGTCCTTTCATTTTGTATGCCTCTTACAAGATAGTCATGGTATCGGACCACCTCAAGGGTTGGTTGATTCCTATGTTTTTGTTCCTCTTGTTGTTTTCACTCAGGCTGTTATGTGTGCGGTTACTGTTCATGTGAACAGAGCGCAACTCCTGTTCACATGCAGCACCGATTTGGTTTGTTTAGTTTTTTCGATTTGATTAGATCATTGGATTAGTTTCGTTATAGATAAGATTAGATTTGTTAGGATAATCTATTTTCATAATATTAGAGATAAGTTTT
Source organism: Melocanna baccifera (assembly GCA_036346265.1). Taxonomy (NCBI): domain Eukaryota; kingdom Viridiplantae; phylum Streptophyta; class Magnoliopsida; order Poales; family Poaceae; genus Melocanna; species Melocanna baccifera. Next base: position 21,508,086 of record CM070677.1, on the reverse strand, counting down.
TTAGAGATCAAGCCATCTAATCTATATAAGGATGGGAGTGTATCTTATTTTTATTAAGAGATAAAAAGAAAGAGTTATTCTAGTCTCTCCTTTACATTCTTCTCCCCAGTCTATGATCCTCCCTTTCTCCTAAAACCTCTCTCCTTTAACCGTGCCGTCCCGGCCATTTTATGTACGGTATTTACCCCATTATGATCTAAGGATCATAACACTGGCATTATTGCTCCAGTTGTAGTCTGTTTTGTGTAGTTGAAGATCTTGTCTAAGTGATTGCTGTGGTTCGGCCAATGAGGCCTCTGTATTGAAACTCTCTTTTCTTCTATAATGGATGGCAGAGCTCCTGCCCCTGTGAGAGTTCATGAATGGTTACAATCCATGGGAGCAAGTCAGTAGCAATTTATTCTATTTTACTCTGAGTTAAGGCCCATTTGTGACCAATTCGTACCAAAGTTGGACTTTTCACCGTTTCAAACCAATTGACGGTATCTTGGGTAAATTTGGAAACCGCCCGAGAACTGAGCGGTTTTCGGCAAACCATTGGGGGCCAGGAAATAGCACACTTCTTGTTTTGTAAACCCTGATGCTAGGTACAATTTACCACATGAGATAGGGTGGTAGGAGGTAAATTGTAGTTGATGTGGAGAAATTTGTGATTTTAAGTGGTAAATGGGCAATTCTATAGGTAAATGTAAGAATTATAGAACTCAAACAGTATAGGTAGGACCAGAATGATCTATTCTTACCTTTTTTGGAGATCTTTGTACCATGATCATTGGAGTGTCTTTGTCAAATTTCTGATGCAGGGTACGATTCCATTATGGTCACCCTGATGTTTTTGATAGAATCTTTCATGTCACAAGGGGTGGCATAAGCAAGGCGTCAAAGGTTATCAACCTTAGTGAGGATATCTTCGCAGGTAATATATCCAGGGATTATGCATTATGCATATTTGCTTAGTTCTGCCCAGTAAGCTCATGATTGTTCCAATAAATTTAAAGGGTTCAATTCAACCCTGCGTCGAGGAAATGTTACCCATCATGAATACATACAGTTGGGTAAAGGACGTGATGTTGGAATGAACCAAATATCGAACTTCGAGGCTAAGGTGGCAAATGGAAATGGTGAACAAACACTATGTCGTGATATTTATCGACTAGGACACAGATTTGATTTCTACAGGATGTTGTCTCTGTACTTCACCACCGTTGGCTTCTACTTCAATAGCATGGTATGAATCTCATGTTTTGACATACCAACTTAGTAACATATAAACACCACTTCTAGAAGTAGAAATGCGGATTGATTTACTTTTTGAGCATAACAACAAACCAGATATGCGCTAGCATAACAACAAACCAGATATTTGCTATGAAGTTTCGGCTTCCAAGCAGCCATACATGCAAAAAGTCCCTCTGCTGAAACAAATAGCCAGTGTTGTTTTATAAAGATTGAAACCAATATTTTGGCGTGAGCTTAAGTTTGATGCACACAAAACTATGTTGGCTTACACAAGCATGCTCCCTTGTCTTTGAATTTCATTTATCTGAGATGATTTGTACAAAGCTCACACCTTGTATGGAAATAAAGTGACATGCTGTTTATAATGTTTTTGATGCAATCATGCAAGGACCAACATGTGGTAAAAAAATATGACATGTTTTGTTCAAAGTACATACGTCACATAAATCTTCATGCATTTTATGACTTTGATTACTTTCAGGTGGCCGTTCTTACAGTGTATGTATTTTTATATGGGAGGTTATATCTTGTTTTGAGTGGCTTAGAAAAGTCAATTCTCAAAGATCCACGGATTAAAAACATCAAGCCCTTCGAAAATGCACTTGCCACTCAATCTGTATTCCAACTTGGGATGTTGCTCGTTCTCCCAATGATGATGGAGGTTGGCTTAGAGAAAGGATTTGGTAGAGCTCTGGCGGAGTTTGTAATCATGCAACTTCAGTTGGCTTCTGTGTTCTTCACTTTCCATCTCGGAACAAAGACGCACTACTATGGAAGGACAATACTTTATGGTGGTGCAAAGTATAGAGGTACTGGCCGGGGGTTTGTTGTGCGCCATGCAAAGTTTGCTGAGAATTACCGAATGTATTCCCGGAGTCACTTTGTGAAAGCATTGGAGCTGCTCATTCTTTTGGTTGTTTATCTAGCATATGGGAGTTCGTACAGGAGCTCAAGTTTGTATCTATATGTCACAATTTCGATATGGTTCCTTGTTTTCTGTTGGCTGTTTGCACCATTTGTCTTCAACCCATCATGCTTTGAGTGGCACAAGACTGTTGATGACTGGACTGACTGGTGGAAGTGGATGGGCAATAGAGGCGGGATCGGCCTATCACCTGAGCAAAGTTGGGAGGCTTGGTGGGTGAGCGAACAGGAGCACCTGAAGAACGCAACAATACGTAGCTTGCTCTTGGAGCTCATCCTCTCCCTTCGCTTCCTGATCTACCAATATGGTATTGTTTACCACTTACACATAGTGCACGAGAACAAAAGCTTCATGGTAATCTTCCTGCCTAGATTGCTCCTTATACATCACAATCCCCAATTAGAAATTCCAGCTAGACTAATGCTTTGTTGTTTTCCCAGGTATATGCACTATCATGGCTGGTTATAGCTATCGTTCTTATTTCACTTAAGGTAACAATCTATTTGGTATTGGCAACAATCTATTTGGTATTGCACTGCATCCTATGTTGTAGTACTTTTACACTTGAGCGTGCCTATTCTTCCAGGTTGTTTCATTGGGGAGAGAGAAGTTTGTTACGAAGTTTCAACTTGTATTCCGTATCCTCAAGGGCATTGTCTTTCTTGTCCTCATCGGCCTGGTGGTCCTCTTATTTGTTGGTTTTGATCTTGCTGTCTTAGACGTTGGCGCCAGTATCTTGGCCTTCATCCCTACTGGCTGGTTTATTCTTCTGGTGAGTGATTCGTCCATTCTTCCACCGTTAGCTTTTTCTAGCTACTTAAGCTGTCAATATACCGTATATAATATAGCGCAACTGTTTGCGACCTGTTTGCAAAGAACATCTAAAGTTTCAACCAAATGGCAAGTAACGTGTAACTCCGTTGATGTACTTACATGATTGCCTGCATTCTCTGGTTGCTCCTTGTAGATTGCACAACTATGTGGACCGCTGTTTCGAAGGTTAATCATAGAGCCACTTCGCGCGGTATGTTGCTCCTGTGGAGATCCATGCAGAGGGCCTTGCTGCGCCAGGTTCAGGCAGAGGAGTAGGGATTTGCTTCGTAAGATGGGGCCATGGGACTCCATCCAAGAGATGGCGAGGATGTACGAGTACATTATGGGGATCCTCATCTTCCTGCCCATCGCCGTCCTGTCGTGGTTCCCCTTCGTCTCGGAGTTCCAGACGCGGCTGCTCTTCAACCAAGCCTTCAGCCGAGGGCTGCAGATCTCGAGGATCCTTGCCGGGCAGGACGGGAGCGGTACAAAGCGTGACTGATGCTGCTCGCAAGCCACCATCCCAATTTCGTAATGCTCTGTGGGCATTTATTTGTGATTGTTTGTTTCTTCATCCGTGAGAAGTAACAACTAGCAAGCGTTCATGGCGTGCAGTTTGTAAAAAGAGAGTTCGAACTCGTTGCATTTGTATTGGGTTGTCATCACTTTGGGTTCTATTGGTTTGTTGGTTGGTTTTATTCGATTGGATATCTACTTGGTTGTCAATGTTGATAAAAAAAAAACAAGAAAGTTACATGAGTGGATTTCCATGCACACCTTTTCGTTGGAGCTGGCAATTCATCGTGTGAGATTTCTGACAATCCTCTAAGCTTTCGGCCTGTTGAATTTGATATGTTCTCCAGAAGGCTTAAAGCTGGCCTGTCAGGGCGACTATCTTCTGTATACATTTTTTTTGCGATAATGTTCAGTGCGATCGCTCGTCCGTACCGTTTGATGCTGCGTGAATCATCCTTATGACAGCTCCACTATAACACCTTATGCTCTTCCTTTCTGTTCATCTCTTTGTCTTCTCACTTTTCTCATCTTTCTTTCTTCCATCTTCCTGAGGAACACTATGGGCCTGTTCTTTGCGGCTTTTAAAAGCTGTTTTTGACTTTTGCTACAGTAACTAACTTTTAAACGGAGTATTTTTTTTAAGATGGAGTCTACAAGTTAATTGTAGTATACGTTAAAAAACTAATATCTGTATCATCAAAAATCACAAGCGAGTATCTCTCTTTCCGCAATCTCTGTCGCAAACAGCTAAAAAGCTATCAGCCGCAGCCAAAAGCCATCAGTCGCAGCCAAAAAGAACAGACCTATATCTACTTCTCTCCAAATCAAAAAGATGTGAACTAATCGGAGCAAGATTGCGAGTGACGTGGAGGCACAGAGGTAGGGGCGATGAGGTTCTATGCCACACGAGTTAATCGAGGGTGGTGTGCAGAGGCGCTTTTAGATGTAGTAAGACGATTCTTGTAATTTGCACCGTGGACAATGGATCTCGCTTCTTGCAGGCTGTAGAGACAAGGAGGCGTCAATTCAAACACCATTGCACCTAAGGTGCGACATCAAGCTTGAGGACTAAGTCAACGCAAATGATTGCAAGTTGATTTTTTTTAAAAAAAAGATTCGAGTTGCTACCTAATTTTGTTATGGCGTTGCGGTCATGGACAGGTATGGAAATTTAACTTGAGATAGTTCTATTTTAAAAATTTTTTGGGTGGAATTGGAAAAATAGCGGGCCATAAAAAGTCCTGATTTGTCTTACCCTGGGTGTCGCTCTAGTGTTAAAGTTAGACGGATATGACGCCAAAGGTTAGCATGAGGTGCAGAAACTATGCAATGGTGGATGGAATCTAGATCGCTATTATTATTGTATTCTTTCACACATTTAGAAAATTTGTTTTAGTTAAATCTGCTAAGTCTTAAGAATTTCTAATTATTATAAATTTTTTAAGTCATTTGGCAAATAAAAATAATCCGAGCCTTCTTTTGACAAGCTATGCATCTATATAATTGCATATTGTGTGTTGGCACGTGGAGCACGGTAGTTTGTGCTCGCCCTCGCTCACTTAAATAATCTAGAATCAAGAGTCAGATCACTACGCTTCAGCAATACACTAGGTCATGATGGTGAAGAAGATAAAGAGGCCAATAGTTAGGTCGCGAACCCCAGTTGGCTACCTGTGGGCACATCCTGAGGGTCCCACCTGTGTGAAGTTTATGTTTCCATTGTTGCATTTTATTGATTTTGGCCTGATCGGCCCATGAGTATGTCTACTCATATATTTATGCTTCCGCATGATATATAATTTGATGTTCAGTAATATATTTATGAATACTATCTACTGATCTAGGAAATAGTGCAGTGGAATCATAGAGAATTCTGGGTTGTAAAATCTGGGTCCGACAGAGCTGGAATCAGGGCATATCGACTGTAGGTCGTGACTTTAGTTAGCATGGCCATTAGTTTAATGACTAGACTTATTTCTTCCAATATCTTTCTACAAAATATAAGTATTAAAATTGAAATTTATTTTCAAAAATTGTTTTTTCCTTAAAGGCCTGATTTTCAGTTGGTTTACAAAAATTTATTGCAAACCCATTTCAACAAACATGATCTTCCGTGGAAATTTTCAAATGGTTTAACTTCTTACCAAGCTTATTCCAAAATTCGCTTTGGGTTCTCATATATATATATATATATATAATCTTGGTGGATTCATGTCAATCATTAGATAGAAACAATGGTGTAAATTTCTAGATGAATAAAAATTGGTCAAATTTAAATGGTTGGATTGACCAAATAAGTGGACCAATTGAATTTAAGAGAAATAGGGAGTGTGATAACAATTATTAGTTTACAACTTTAATAGTATAAATCCTGGCGGAAGTTTACAATGGTGTGATAATAGAATATAGTCAATTACTAGATGGATTAATAAAATTTTTGAGAAATTTGAAGAAGTGATAATAACCATTGAATTATAGACTTGATTTACAATACTATTCCTAGTGGATATCTAAGCGGACTATAGATAGTAAGGTTGGTTACTAGATGAACAGACTAAGATCTTGCATCAATGATAAAAAAGGATTGGATTATTAGGAAATTTTGATACAAATGATATCGGTGGATATAAAATAAAGAATACTAGATTTTCATTAAAATGTGGAGTTGAATAGTTGACAAATAGCGGATCTGGGATTTGATTCACAAGTTTGTAGTGGAAGTTGATATTTATGTAAGAATTAGATAACCATGCCTGGATTAATGAAATTGTGGATGACATAATAGAACGTATATGATTGGTGCATTAAATAAAGGATATTTCAAAATTTAGTATTTCAAAACCACCATTGGAAAAGTCACTTTTTTGACAAAGCCCCATTTACAAAAAAATATAATCAAATAGTAATACAACTGTAAGTGTTGCCATAAATCAAATTCCCCTAAATGCTCTCGTCTTCCTTCTACTGATTTCAAAAGGAATTAATTCCCTCTTTTCTTACCCCTACTCTAAAGTTTATGGTTTGGAGGGTTGAAGATGTTTTTTTGAAGATAAGATGGTCTCATTCTAAACAGACTATCTAGGTTGAATCCTACGCCCTCTTATGAGTGCTCCCCCGAATAGACGTTATATTGTTGCAAGATTTTACTTGGACCATGTGCACTGCCTTCTTGTCCTTGAGCGTCATATTTCGCAGTCACGGAAAAAGCTTGCTTTCAAAAATTTATGTGATTTGTGTGCCACCCTAGCTTCCTAGGTGTGCTCTTTTAAAATTAGAATGGGTTTAGATTACCTTATCCCCACTATTCAATTCTTATCTCATGCTATTCCCTAGGGATGCAACGGGGTGGGGGGTCGCGGGGAAAGCCTCCGCGGCCCCGCCCCGCCCCCCGCGAGCCGGCCCCCCGCCCCGCCCCGTTAAGCTTCGCGGGGGCAGTAGGCCCCCCGTCCCTGGTCCTCGCGGGAACCTGACCCCCCTCATGGGGTCCCTGCGGGGGATAAAAAAGATTAAATTTTATTTGTTAAAAAATAATAATTTAACTTTATTTATTAATTTATAATTAGTTAAGCATATTTTTTTAAAAATATAGTTTCAAAATATATATTCTAACATATAAATTCAAATTTTAGTCTAAATATACAAGAAAATAATACAATCTCTTATATTAAAAAACTATAATCTATTATTAAATATATTTATTTTATTTTCATCGGGTCCTCGTGGGGCGAGAATGACCCCCGTCCCTGCCCCACTAGCATAGCGGGGCCCTGCCCCGTTCCCCCGCGGGGGGATATTAGCCCCCGCCCCTACCCCCATGGGGATATTCCCCACAGGGCCCCGCCCCCGCGAGGGGAATTGCCATCCCTACTATTCCCTCTTACCTTTTGCTAAAAACCCCATCAGATCTACAGAAGCAAAGTGACGTATAGCCAAAACCAAGGCAATCAAGGACAAGTGAAGACCTCTCGACCTTCCAATAGTTGGAGAAGACAACATCACGAAGATGACGACTGGAAGCCTCAACCCACACCAGGACCAAGATTCAAGTCACTACCTTATCATTATTTTCTTCTTACCTACACGAAGTAACCATGGATCAAATCCTCGCCAATCAGATGCCATGGCTAAGATCCAGATGACCACCACTAGTAGAAGTAGGAAAATAAGACCAATAGTGTGACTCGCCATAAACTGCCACCCAACCCTGGTCCGCAAGGGAATATTAAAAAGGAGCTATTGCAACGAAAGTAAACATAGTACTACACCAAGCAGATCGCTAAAATATGTTACTTGTTTCCATTGCGGCAACTTAGGACACTACGTGAAGAGATGTCCTCAAAGGAATCTAGAAGAACAAGCGAAAGGTGCTATCACTACCAACCACAGCCTCAGCGAAGAACTTATCAATCTCAAGAGCCCAACAAGGAGCAAGATGAGCCTGCGGAAGTTCTACTACCAGATTCGGAAGCTTCACCAAGTGCTACCTGCTTTCAGTGTGGTAAAGCAGGATATGCCACTCAATCAAGTCCTCCAATACGACAGACTACAAGAGGAGCATGCTTCACATGTGGACAAACCAGACACTATTGCTAGGTGTGCCCAGTTCCGTACCGTTCCTACTGCAAGAAGCAGCATCAACTCGAAGACTGTCCCAAGAACCAAGTAGCATGTCAATGTTGTGGAGAAAAAGGTCATCGAGCAAGCCAATGTTCCGCAAATTGCCCCAACTACAACGAAGATCACCAACTAGGAGAGTGCCCAATGAGCAAGGGCACATGTTTTCTCTGCATAGGACAAGAGCACTACCCCAAGATTGCTCCCTGAACCTATTGCTGACCAAGGCAGCCGAAGTATGACAGATGAGTCTCCAAATTGCTATAGGACTCGTCATGCCTGGAGCCAGAAAGGACAACTAATGTTAGCTATCATTTAATTTAAGGGGAGTAGCAGGAATCCCCAAAGATGTCGAAAAATGACTACGATTTATGATTACTTTTGGAGGGGCAACAATTTGTATTAAGACTAATCAGACCAGTACAAGAAGATCACCAAGAGTTCAAATTACCATGTTTAGCAAAAAAAAAAAGCCCACAATGTAGACATACTAATTGCCATACCAATATCCCCAAGGTCAACCCTCCCAACGGATACAGGCTATTAATGCCCACCTATCAATAGAGAATTGTGACCGCCAGGAGTCTAGTAAATGACGTGACCATTTCATTTTACAGAGATGTGAGGATGACGATGTCAAAGAGCCGGCATTTGAAGGCGTACGACCTATCTAGAAGAACAAGGTCTCTCTCTTCCCATTTGCCTTCTCTAAGTGTTAATCTGTTCCTGTGCATATTTTCTTCCTTCCGTCTACGCCAAGGAAAAGGACGATGCGTGAAGCAACAATCTAAAAACCTACTACAATCCAAGTTAACCCCACCTACTTCTTTCTATTCTATCGGGATCTCGGGGTTGAGATTCATTTGAGAGGGGCAGGTTTGTAACATCCCAAAAATTTGGATGCTTAAAAATGTGAAAACTTTAAAAACTTTTTGTTGCATTTGTTGACATTCGAGTTTCCTTTTGAAAGTTTATTTGGATCTCGGGGTTGAGATTCATTTGAGAGGGGCAGGTTTGTAACATCCCAAAAATTTGGATGCTCAAAAATGTGAAAACTTTAAAAACTTTTTGTTGCATTTGTTGACATTCGAGTTTCCTTTTGAAAGTTTATTTGGAATTCTTTGAATTTTGTGTTGTGCAAATTAATAATGGAAAAATAATTCCCAAGTGCAAGTGTTAATCACATAGTAAAAGATGTGGAATAATTTCAAATAATTATGTGAATAAAATATGAGTTTAATTATTACAATTTAAGTTCAAATTAAGTCAGAAGAACTAAAAATCTAAATTAACCAAAAATTTAAAGAAAGATATTATTCTCAAAAAAGTTAATACAAAAAATGAATTCACAATAGGGAAAATATAAAATTGTAAACCAGCTGCAATTTGAGCTTTTGATCAAATTGGAACTTGAATGTAGTAAATCAAAAACCAAAATTTAGTTTCTCAAGAAATTATGAAAAACATAATTTTGCTAGCATTCTTTTTCTTCTCCTTTCTTCCTATCTCTTCCATGTGGGCCCCTCCCTCCTTTTCTTCTTTCTTCTCCCTCCTTCCTCCTTTCCCCCTCTCTGTCTTTAGCCTGATAGCCCGTGTAGGCCATGCCACTACCCCATGCCGCGCGCATCATGCGCATGGCGCCACAACCCTCGCATGCAACCGCCCGCACAGTTGCCATGCCAGCATGTGCCCGCCATGTGTCATGCCCTGCCATGAGCAACCACATCACCATCACCTTCTCTGTGTTGCCATGCCCTGCTCAGCTCCCGGCGCAATGTTGGACCTACACTCTTTGCTGGCCTTCAGGACACCATCACATCGCCACTCCATGCCTTGGCAGGTGACATGCCTCGCTCTGCTATGGCCGTCCTATCGCCCGACCGAGGGTGGTGTCACACCAACGCCAATCCACGCTAGAGCCCATATCGTGTCCTCTCACTGTTTACAGTGCATCACAGCTCCTCACCTCCGGCTATAAGTAGCCCTACAACTTACCTTGCCCCCAGCACTCTCCTCCCTTCCTCCTTCCGTTCTTTCTTCTGAGCTCACCCATGCTCTGGCCGTCGCCCTCGCTTCGGAGGCCCTGCCACCCCGACATGATTCCTCTGAATACCTTTGTGTCACATCGTGTCGCACACTTCTAATTGTGTTTCCCCTCAAACAATTTGGGTCCCTGACCACCCATGCTCACCGCACCACCGTCATCTCCATTTCTGGCCGCCGGCGCTCTACTTCCGCCAATTCTCCTTCACCACACCCTGGCTCGATTGCCTTCTCTAGGAGCATCACCAAGGTGTCCCCTATCGTCCCCAAGCACCGCGACGGCTGCTCCCCACCCCTAGCGAGCCGATGACGGTGACCTCACCACTCCACCCCTGTCCACCATGGCCGTCCTCCCCTGATGCGCCTCCCAATGCACAGACTGCCTGGTGAGCTTCCCCATGACTCACACTTGCTCATTCTCATTTCGGATTTCTCCCTCCTAGACCATGGTGGCGCTGCCCCATTACTCCACCACTAGCCGCACAGAGCCGTTGCCAACCCACTGTGGAGCCGCCCAGCTTTAAATGCCATCCCCTTCGGCCTCCGCACCACATAGGTGACCCATTTTGGCTTCCCCCACCACCCCTCTAGCCTCCCCTCGCCGGAGGCCCCGCCGACCAGTCACGCCGGCCACCTCCTCTATTTTTGTCCTAGCCTCCCGCACACTTCTTTAACCTCCCTCCTCCATAATTATCACAAAAGGGGCTGGCGCCCAGTTGGTTACTGGTGCAAGCTTAAGACTCCAACCAGCCTCTCCTGTGTTCGAATCCTCCATCTCCTACTTTTGGTTCTCTCATTTGGTCCCAGCCGACCCCATGCCTCTTCTTTGCTTCCCCTCCTTCCCAACCCCAAAAAGGGCAATTCCCAGATGATCAGTAAAACCAACCGTGAATGTCAGGTCCCAGCTTCAAACCCTCGTTCCCATGCTCCTTTTATTTTTCTTTGGTCCATTTCAATTTGGAAAATATAGGAAATAATCCATGGAAGCTAATAAAATTGATTAGGATCTAAATAAAAATAATATGAGAATAAATATTTAATTAAGGAAGTTCAATAAAAGCTTATACAAATTGTGAGCATTTGAAGATTTAATCTTGAATATTTGCATGCCATTAAAAATAGCAAACCGATTATCATATAAAATATAACCTTGTCTTTAACATGTTGATGATAATTAATTCTTATCGATAGATTTAATTAACAATGATAATAAAATATAATCTTGTATAGCAAAGCAAGCCCCCACGTACATAGATTTATTTCAAAAATTAAATCATGCTGAATAACAACTAAGGATACATAAAGTGACAACGACCTTTAATCAAAAGGACATCTTTAATTAAAAATCAAGCTGGCATGTCTATTAAAATCCTCTAGGTCATCGGTAATTAAAATAATCTCGCTAATTTGTATTTTAGTGAACAAGGTAATAGTAAGACCACATAAAATAACATATGTGGAATTGGCAGAAATATAAACCATAAGATTAATTCAATAAAGCAAAAAATCATATTCCTCGCGTGTGTAACACATGGCCTAATCCATAAATGTTAATGCTCAACAAAGTAATGCTCTGCTAAACTCATAAATCTATTCGTAAGCCTAACCTGACTCATGGAACTTTCTTAATAAATATAAAAATAATAAAAGAAATAATTAAATAACAGATCAGGCTATGGTATTCTACAATCGGCTATGCCTAGCCATCCTTGAGCTCGAAGCAGAATGTTTTCGTGAAGATTTCTCTTGACATGAACCTTCCTTGATGTTCGTCTCAATGGATTTCCCTCTTGCCATTCCTTAGTTTGCTCAAACCCCCATTTGGTCCTGTCGTGCCCAATCAACCCTACCTCAAATCACCCATTAACTCATAATAAAGCTAAATTGAGTTTATTCAGATTTATTTGGACTTTTGAGTTATTTTAATTTAATTGTTTAGCACGTAATTAGAAATTAGAGTCCTGAAGAATCAATGAATTAAGTGAGTTCGAGATCCAGACGAAGATGAAGACCAAGAGCTCAAGACCACCTAATGAGAAAGCTTTGAGTGAGCTCGAGACCATGGTAAACCACACAAGGCTACTTTGATCATGTTGAACACATCTTTTTATGCAATCTATTTTGTTTAAATTATCAAATTCCATATTGTTATTTCATATGAAAATCTATGTTTGTTTTAAGATTTTAGTTACACGTCTATTATTCAATTTGTTAGTATTACATTCCTTTGGAATAGTTGAGCATTTGAGCCTTGTCACCCTAGAGAAATTATAGTAGTAACCTTTTGAAAAATTAATTATATAATTACACACCATACTTAGTACTGCTTAGATATTCGGAGGCACCAAAATGCCCTAAACATCACTTTTAATCATAAAAACTGATTGGGGAGAATGGTTAATTTTGACATGGTATTTTATGTTTCCAAAATCCCTCAACATGCTTATCTATCTGGGCAGATGTTAAGAAAGTTTGGGGATACACGAGAACATGTGGTTTGGGGACTGAACCGCCCAGATAACCTTAAGAACTGAATCTTTTCATGACCTCCTATGCAAAACAAGTGCACCCGCATGTTTGTAAAGTACAACTTGGCTTAGTAAACTTACTGGACCCTCGAGGTCATCTCATCGATGGGGGAGTGAGGTAGTACAAGACCAGAATTCATTTCAGTTTGTTGGGACACCGAGGGAAGGGTGAGGTCTATCAGCTATGCTAGCCATTGGGGAACGTCGTAGTCCCGCTGTGGCTAGTCGTTATGTTGGCATCCCAGACAACTTATGGGACCCACCACATGTATTGCAAATAATTGCTCCTTTGAGTTTCCACGTAATATATATTTAAGCTTTTATTTGTTCTTTAATCTATTCTATCATGTGATAAACATGTATTGTTTGTTTTCCTCTATTCTACCAAGGTCCAAAAGTCGTTTCCATGACTTCGCTTGATACATTGTCTCCTGACAAGATGGTTCTAATTGTTTTCGCAATGCATAATTGCATATTAAAAAGTTAGTGTACTCAAAACAAACAAGAAGTCTACCCACCGGTCCTTGAACTTAACCTACATGAACATTTTTGCAAATTCTGTTAGTCCCATGGTGTAATTTAAAGATTATATGGTCTCTGAGTTCATTCATGAAGCTCGGGAGAAATTCAGGATTTAATCACGGGGAATACTGATTTGTGGCCTCTTTGCTTTAGTATTTTACATATGAGAAGTAAAGCTATCATAATGAAAATATGTATTAAGGGGACACTTGCTGTGGCTTTTGGACAAGCTAAAAGGGTTATGTGTGAGATGACGGAAAGGGCATGGTATTTTGAAAGATTATTGTGACGACCTCCCCATCTGCATGACCAAGAAATCGTGCGGATAAAATGAGATGGTTGTCTCCTGTGGGGTAAAGTGTACAAACTCTGTAGAGTAAAAAAACTGCTTAAGGCATGGGAATTTTACTTGAGCTTGTTCTATTTCAAAACTTTGTGGGTGGGATTGGAAAAGTGGCGGGCCATAAAAGCTCTAATTTTTGTTTCCCTGAGTGTTGCCCCAGTATTAAAGTTAGGCGAATATGACGTCGAAAGATCAGCATGAGGTGCAGAAACCATGTAATGGTGGATGGAGTCTAGATCGCTATTATTATTGCATTCTTTCACATATTTAGAAAATATGTTTTAGTTAAATCTGCTAAGTCTTAGGAATGTCTAATTATTATAAAATTTTCAAGGTATTTGGCAAATAAAAATAACCTAAGCCTTCCTTTGAGAAGCTATGCATCTATATAATTGCATATTGTATATTGGCTCGCAGAGTACGGTGGTTTGTGCTCACCCTCGCTCACTCAAATAATTCAGAATTAGGAGTCAGATCATTACGCTTCAGCAATGCACTAGGTCATGATGGTGAAGAAGATAAAGATGCCGAGAACTAGGTCACGAACCCCAGTTGGCTGTCTGTGGGCACGTTCTGAGGGTCCTACTTGTGTGAAGTTTTTATTGTTGTTGCTACATTTTATTGATTTTGGCCTGATCGGCCCATGATTAAGTCCACTAATATATTTATGCTTCCACATATATGTATTTTGATGTTCAATAATGTATCTATGAGCACTATCTACTAATTCAGGGAATAGTACGGTTGAATCATAGACGATTCTGAGTTGCAAAACCCGAGTTTGACAATACCTTAGCTTACTTACCAAAATGACGTCCTTGAGTATGAACTTGTTGTTGGCATGCACAATGCCCTTAGCCATCATTGTCCAAGTAGAAGCATCCTCAAACATGATTAACTCGTTGTTAGATACACGAGTGAGGGAGAGAACCATCTAGAATCTCCGATCATGTGTTGAGAACACCCAAAGTCGACCAGCCACACGTCCTCCTTCCTCACTCGACAGACCTACATGGCATAAGCAAGAAACATTTGTGCCTCAGTACTAGGGTTAGTAATAAAAGACTTGGGAATCCAGTACTAAGCCATAGATGTCTATGAATAGAAGTAGCAAGAATAAAGCGATCAGCAAGACAATCATAAGGATGCACATGGGGACCACTGAGACCTCACCCCTTGTCTAGACATTACCCGTGGTCTACCCTCACAATATTCTACCTAGAATCACCAAAGAAGTTAAAGATGTTATCTACAAACCTAGGCCTATATCTAGAAGTAAAGATAGGAGGCCTGGCTCTAAAGACACTCACAGGTGAAAGAGCTCCTCTAATAGACCTCAAAGCATGCATCCTCTTTTTTCTCTCAACCTTGGCTTTATGGAAGCATAACTCAACAATGTGGCTATTCTTCTTGCAGAAAGTGCAATATTACTCAACCTTTTGAGAGGTCTGACTTGCTAAAGTAGAAGCACATGTCTTGCTAAAAGTTGTTTGGGCAAAACCAGATGATCTAAAGGCAGTCTTGGGAAGCTTAGGAGATTTGATCTTAAACTTTTCACTTTTAACTACCTTCACAACCTTAGGTGGATGATTCTTGGAATAATTTAGGGAATAAAATCCTAGGCCTCTCTTCTTCACACTCACCTCAGATTGATCAAGGATCATATTGAGATTCTTCTTACCACTAGAAAATCTCTCTAGGTTCCTTTTGAGGCAGTTATCCTCTTGGGATAGGTTCTCACATGTGGCACACTCGATATTCTTGGTTGCCCTAGCATATCTATTTTCATGGATAGTTACCTCAAGCTTCAAAAACTCAGAAGACACGTAAGAGGAATTTCTAACTCGACTTAACTGCTCTTGGAATTTAATTCTAAAAGTCTCATGCATTTCATCTAAATATGTCCCAATTTTAGCATAAAATGCATAAGAAATAAAATCAATTACTTTCTTAGATGCAGCAATGGATAAGGATTTTTCATTTTTTACATTTGTCCTCAAGGGTCTTAAAAGCATCAAGTTTAATTGTGAGTCTAACATAATTTTCACAAGATTTAGTCTTACAAGGAAGAAGCATTTTAGAAATTTCTTTCTTTTAAGTTTGATATCCTGACAATCAAAGCAAATATGATCAGAATTAAATTTAAAAAATTCCATGTGGCACTATCCAGTTTTAGTTCAAGCAAAGCACAATTTGAGCATGATGGATGAATAGCATCTAAGCGAATCACATCCAAAGCAATACCATTCAAGCAATCATGATCATTATTAGACTTGAGAGATTCTAGTTCATCTAGAGTATTTTTTTAGTTGACTAACAATAGAGGAGTAATTTTTAGATTAGCCAATTGATTATGCATGCATAAGCAAGAATCACAATTTTTATTTTTAGAATTCATGGATTTGAGCTTAATAACCTCTAGCTTCAAGTCGTCAATCATGATGCCCTAATTCTTGATTAACCTAGCTTGTTTATTCATTGTTTTTTGTTCAGCAATAACAAGAGCAAATTTCATCTCTTTAGAGGGACATACCGCGTCAGAATTATGATAGGGCTCGTCAAAGGAGTCAATGTCAATGCTGTTGCCCTAGGCCATGAAGCACATGTCGTGAAGTCCTTGGTTTTCTTCTTGTTGTAGAAGTCGTCCTCATTGTCCTTCATCCCCGACTCCATATTGCTCATGTCGATATTCTCAATAGCGGTAAGGACCCAACTAACGAACTTACAGTACTTGGGCTTCTTGGACTTCGTGTCATGACCTTGAGGACGCCTTCAAAAATCCTTCGCTTCCTTGCCCTTCAACTTAGAGCATTTGGCCCGAATGTGTTTCGGCTCACCACACTCAAAGCAAGTGACAGGACCACTCATTCTCGTGTTTTTCATAATATTGTATGCTCTTGTGAATTTTGAGGATATGAGGGCTAAGTCATCCTCAGAAAATTTCTCTAGCTACTCATCGCTCAAAGAATACAAAGCTAACAATTAAAATCTGGAAGAGCCAAAATTTAAGGAACGAGAAGAGCTGCTCTGAGTAGGGTCAATTACAAGTGCCATCAATTCTGTCTGGGGAGACGTGAGATGAAGTCAATCTTATATGTCTTCAACTTCAAGTAGAGCTTATCTATGGTGAACTCACACATGACAATGTTGTCATTGATAAAAATAATCTTCATTAACCAAACTTTAATATCAAGTGCAACTAGCATCTGATGTGCATTCTCATATTAGAAAAGGTCAAACCAACAACACATAAATTATGAATGATCTTGGTAAAACTTCCCCACAACTCATCCAAGAATTAACCAAGCATTTACACAACATTTGAGTATTCTTTCTTCAGTTGGTTTTGTCTCACTTCCTTGATCGCAGTAGAGCCCTAATGGTAGTCACTAAGGATTTTTCAGATCTCATGAGAAGATCTCAAGTGAGAAACTCGCTTAAACTCAGATTGACTAATCCCTTAAACAAAAAAATTGTGAGCTTTGCTGTTTGCCTCTATATCCGATGTATTCACCTGATCATTGGCCAACACAACATAAGGATTCTTGACTTTGATTCAAATTGCGTGCCCTTGAGCCTCGATATAGGATTGCATACGAGTCTTCCAATAATAGAAATCAACTCCAATGAAAACAAGTGGCTTGGTTGAATACTTATTTGACACTATGGCTCCTAAGATCAGTTAAGATCTATGAGAAGAGCTAATTGGGATCTGATACCACTTGTAAGATCGAAGATGGCTACTAGAGGGGGGTGAATAGGAGCCAGACCGATAATGGATTCTCAAAAATCTTTTGCCTCAGGTTGTTAGAGTCTTTCACTCTAATAGCTATAATAAGTTTTGAAGATTAGAGCCTAAGCACCCCCACATAAATCCCCAAGAAAAATCGAGCCAAACGAAACTTGACATCTCAGAGTGGTACTACCACCATGTAAGGTACGATAATACTGTTGTTGTATTACCACCATGTATTGGGCAGTACTACCTTTCTCTCAGATCAGCACAGGAAATTTAACCCGAACAAGACCAAAAACTATACAATTTCTACATGGAAGGTCCAAATAACTTGAAATTTGAACAGAGGCAAGATAACAACCTTAGGAAACTAAAACAATGAGAGATCTTTCAAGATCACAAGAAGGTTGGGATCTTTTGGCTCCTAAATCTCTGCTATAGCAAAGTTGGGTTCAAACCACAAAATAATCTATGACCAAATTCCCAAAATCCAAAAAATTTCCATTTGGAGCAATTTGACCGTCAACCATAGGCCGATCAAATCGGTTAAAGTACTACGCAATTGGACCTCTTTGAAATATTGCAACAGGCAAGTAACCCCTGGTGCTACCACTCTGCGGTCTGACCACCACGGTCACACCGCCTGCTTGTCTGACCAGCAATTGCCCAATGGTCAGCCGGTTTGCGTGAAAATTTCTAAAACCGATCCAGATAAAATGCAATCTTTGCAAAAACAAATACCCACTCCACAAAATTTATATTGTTCATCACAACACTATTCTGGACCTCCTCACATTGTCCTTCAATTTGGTATGAAAATTGACTTCACTATGCATCTCTTAGAAATCAGCTATGCAAAAGTCATTTTGGTGACAATATTGTGAAGGTTGAGAGAGTAATGTTGCATGTGCAACATGATATCCATCATGATATCTGAAGCAGACTATATAGTTATCCACGGAAGGCAAATCATAATTATAGAGAGAATAGATGCGGGATATATGCATGCCTACCTTGGCACCACTTGCTTGCCCATCTAAAGCAGGAAAAACAATAACCATGAAAAGGAAAGAGCATTGCATAACAATCGGACTCATAGATTCAGATGGGCTTCCAAATGATGCTTTCTTCTAGTGAATTGCCATCGACAATAGGATGGCTGAATTGGAAGAAGATGCAAGCTAAAACATCCTACTTGGGAATAACATGCAATCATTATTAGGAATAATCCCACATTGGTTATGGAAGAGGAGAAAGCACAACTTATATGCGTGAGGGAGCCCCACCCATTGGACTAGTCTTTTGGAGGGAGAAGGTCCAATACCACTTATAAGTATGTTGCTTCATAGGCTTAGTTGTGTTTAGCCCATTTGGACCTGTGGCCCGGGGAATAAACCCGGCTGGACCTAGGCATGCGGCCTAGGTCCAAATCTAATAAGTGGTATCAGAGCCTAGGCTTCTAACATCTCCTTGAATCTCATGGTTGCATATGTGCCCAACCAATGTGTGAGGGGGAGATTATAAGGAATAATCCCACATTGGTTGTAGGAGAGGAGAAAGCACAACTTATAAGTGTGAGGGAGCCCCCACCCATTGGACTAGTCTTTTGGGGGGAGAAGGCCCAATATCACTTATAAGTATGTTGCTCCGTTGCTCCGTGGGCTTAGTTGTGTTCAACCCATTTGGATCTGTGGTTCGGGGAATAAAACCAGTTAGACCTAGGCATGCGGCCTGGGTCTAGATCTAACAAGCGCTACACCTCACCTAAACTATCAGAAGCTGAAAGATCTCACTGATGGAGGCAGCTTGAGCATAGGAGGACATTGATGGTCAGAACGTAGTGGCTCCAGGGCGGTAGGGCATAGAGGATGTGAGCATGCTGGCGGTGGACTCTGGCAGAAATTGACTAGAATTTCGCGAGCATGGCGTGTTCTTGGGGATGGGGAACCCATTTGTCCCTGCACGCCTAGACAGGAGCACGACGATGGCCGGAACGACGCGAAGAAGGGGAAATGGCCGCAGACAGGAGGAGTTCGCTGGAAGTGAACTCCGATGGGCAAACAGCAACGGTAGCACGCGCACGAGCATGGAGTGACTCAGGCGAACTCTCCTGCGGTGGTTACTTGGTCTGAGATGAGCTTTGGAACGCTGGCAATGGTAGCAGCCATGGCATTGAGGAGGAGATCGCCGATAAAGGGCTAGGGTAGCGAGGAAGCTTGGGGATGGGCATGGAGGGATTCAGGAGGTGTAGCGGGGACTGCTTCCTTCCTCTGCTCAGGGTGACGACCAAGGACGCAAGGGCGACATGGCGGACTCGGTGAAGTGGGGCACATGCACTGTGACAGTGGGGCATCGCGTAGCATGGGAGATCGCGGCGGCTCGACGACGAAGGTATCGGTGGTCAATGGTCGCAACTAGGCACAGATGACGACGGCTCTGTGAGAGGGTGTGGAGGAAGGATGTTGACGGCTTCCCTGGTGGCGTATCCGGATTAAGCAGTAGAGCGCTTTCAGCAGTTTGGGCTGGGTGCACAAGGTTGGCAAGTGGACTAACATATGTGGGCTGAGAGCGGCCGGGGGAGAGAGAAAGGAAGTTGTGGGTAGGGCTGTAAATGAGCTGAGCTCAAGCGAGTCTAGTCTTCCAGACTCAAGCTCAGTAGAAACTCGAGCCGAACTTGAGTGGGAGTCTAAACCTGAACTTGGACTCAAGCTCAGCTCAGCTTAAGCTCGAGTAGGCTCGAGTTCGACTCATTGAAACTCGATAACAATTAAAATAATTTACTTTACACTAATTTTCAATAATAAGAAAAGGTCGACCTCTAGCTTGACTCAAGTAAACTCGATAACAGTCAAAATAATTCAAATATGCACTAATTTTCAATAATAAGAAAAACTCTATATCGAGTTCGGCTCATAAAAACTCGGTAAGAGTTAATATGTATTACTATTTAAGCTCAAATCGAGGCTTGCGAACTATTCGAGCTCGGCTCGGTGAAGCTCGTGAGCTCAAGATCAAGCTCGAGTTCGGCTCATTTAAAGCTCGAGCTGAGTTCGAATCAAGTCTAGAATGAGCCGAACTCGAGTATCTCGTGAACCTCAAGCTTTTTTACAGACTTAGTTGTGAGCGGGACTTGGATGAAGTAAAAATGGTTTAGATATGGCCAACAAGGATTTTTCAGAGTTCCAGAAATAGGAAAAAGGGTTTTTCTTTTCAGGATCTTGGATTTTAGAGGATTTTGAAGAAAGAAGAGAATTTTGGTGGAAAGAAAATTCAAACAAAACCACAAAGACTCTGGGGACCCAATAAAACACGATGAATAACTGAAAAGGAAACCCTAAAGGTTTTCTTTGCAAAAAAATGCAAATTTTTCAAAAAATTTTGGAACGTCACAACCACCATCCTTGCTTCTACCGCCCCTCCCTCCCTCTAAGTTTGGTGTTCCATTGAATCCAAACCCTAACTAGTGAACTTGAGCTCCTAACCTGGTGGCGGTGAGTGGCATCGACAATGGAGAGGAGAAAGACGAGTTTGCTAGAGCAGGAATCTACATGTTGATCAACGATGAGGAAAATCAATTGAAACTTAAGAATTTTTTGGTTGCATGTGCATTAGCAAAACCGTTAAAAAAACAACATAAAGCCACCACCTGGCCCCACATGTTAGGCCACCACATCTTCCTTACCCCACCTTTGCTTAGTTCTTTGTCTTCCTTCCCCCACGATTGCTTAGTTCTTCTTACTCATTACCGATGGCCAGTGTTGAGGTAGTTCAAACACCTACCATAAAACATTGAGGAAGCTCTTTGATGGTCCCTCGTACTGGCTTCTGCCGTTCCCTTTGTTTTCGAAAGGAGCAACTTCGAACACCTGCTTGAGAGCTTGAGAAGAGTCTAGCTTTGCCGTCGGTGCAAAGGAAGGAGATGAGGACAATGGTGGGGAGGGGGTCTATCACTGGGGGTCACCTTTGTTGCTATCTCCTGCACTTGCTTGGACAATCTTGGGAGAAGCCATCAAAGAAGAAAAATAGCAACATCTCGAGTGCGTGGGTGAGGTCAAGCAGAAGCGACGAGGCAGGATGGATGTGTTCCACAAGCAGTGTGGAGAAAGTGGTGCTAGGATGTTGAGGATGGGTGGTGGCCTTCTCGTGTGGTTCTTTGACAGGACAAACCAACGACGACAGGATCTGTGGTGGGCAGCGGTGACTAGCTTCAAATGGAGTGAGGTAGCGTCGGTGAAGGTGACTTCAAGCTTGAAGAGGTGAGGGGGAGGTGGGTAGCAAAGGGTCGGTCTATTGGGATACAGATAGGCTATACTAGCGTAGATTAAAATTTTCTACAGTGTAAACTAGGAAGCCATACGAGTAGGAGATCATAAATCGTTACCACTAGATGTGCAGTGTAGCAGAAATAGAGTAGAAACAGCTGGTTCAATATAGCGCGCATTGGTGTAATAGAAGTAGTCGATCATCCTATAGCCAACCATCTACTCCTCTTGGTCGTCCCAATCAGCACCATAGTCATCGTAGTAGTGCCTCTACTGAAGTCCACACGCTTAGGGATGGAATGTCGTGTGTTGGTGTGTTAGCACCAACGCGCACAACAAGAGCTTTGAGAGGTGGAGATTAGTGTTTCGATGGGTGTGTCTTAGATACCTACCTTAGCCGCACGTCTATCTTAATATATATATATATCCTCCAATCGGATCCTTATACAACACGAGTAGAGATTGTATCCCACTTGAAGAGCTACTGACTAGATCTTTATCCAATACAAATAGAGATCGTATTATACTCGGAAAGTTTAATACATGCCTTTATTGTTACAACCCGTTAAGTGTATGACCCTGCAAGTTCATGTATATTCAGCTGTAGCTTGAATACTCCTTTTCGATCCGCAAGTTAGTAGTGGGATCTAGTAGGAGACATCGACTCTCAAATATACATGAAAAATATATTGTACGAACCTATATAGCACTCATGTATCGATTCCTTTACCTCATAATACAAGACTGAACTCAAAGCGAGAAGCGTGCTATCCTTTGATAACTTAATCCTTCCTCGAATCTATAATGAATTACTTAGTTATGATTGACTCTTCAACCATATTCGGTATGTTCATACACTTTCTTAATTCAACAATATCGAGGACCCAAAGATATCTCTCTCATTATTTAGGAGGGATAAGTTCTATTTTGATTACTCATATTCTTCCGCATGTTTTATAGTAAACCCGAAAGTTGCCTTTATGACCACCCATTTAAGGAGTGGTGTTTGACAACCGCTAAGTAAACTATTACACATATAAAAAAACTATGATGATCTCAGGTTTAAAGATCCAACATACACTATATATGAGACCAACTAATAACACTTAATAATATAACAATTCTTGTATTGTCTCATAGTATGTTAATCCAATATCATATTCTCTAACATATGTCTACATTATTGATTTGATATTCCTATATCCATGATCTGTGAAACATAATCATCAATTAATACATATGTTGATATATAAATCATAATTGTCTGACATAATAATATAGAATCAAGGATAATTTAGAATAATATCAAAACATCAATAAGAAGTTCCATGAACAAGTCACATACTTGTTTATCAGTATGAAAGATATTTATTTAAAGGATAAACTAACATATTATTCAAAGGATCATAAATATAGAAGTAATACAATTATCTCTATGATCGCTTCTAGGATATATCACCAACAAGGGCCTCCCCTTCCCGACAAGTGCCTACATCGTGGGGTCTTTAGATCTAGGTGGATGGGGACGACGACAAGGTAGTAAAGGGGGGTGCAAGCATGGTTGGAAGGCGGCGGTGGAGGTGGAAGACGATGGTGGGAACAATGGGTCTTCATGTCTCTTGAGCAAGGAGTGGTGGGTTTGAGAGTTGGAGGGAGGTGGTGGCATAGGAGAGGCTAGATGGTGGTAGTTGGGGTGGCCGTTGACGGCAGGGTGCCGACTAGCAGCAATGAGGAAGGGACCCTAGGTCGTCAGACGTTCGCTCTTTTATCTAGCAATGTAAGTTTCTAGTCAGTTATGTTTCTCCCTCTAATTTTTTCATATAAAGAACTTTAGAAGCATTGTATTTTACTTTATGAATTCATTTGCATGGAACCTGATGATGGGGACATGACCCCTATAGATACAACCATATGTGTTATGCTTGCTATTCCAATTACAAGAGCTTGTACACTTCACTTAAATTATCAAGTGAGTTGTCTTTATATTATATGAACTTTATGATACTACTTAATGGTGAAAAAATATATATTTGTCCATCACCACATCGCTTTTTCTCAAGCCAAGTAAGAGTTCAAGTTAGCATATTTTGGAATTCAAATCGGCCTCTAGAGACATCACTGACTTCAAATGTGTATAACTTTCACATACGGAATCCGTTTGAGGTCCACAAGTACTTGATGGAAATATTATCTTGTCATCTTTCCAATAGATCTAGCATCACCTTCAAAATCCTTCTGAGCACATCGCAATCATCAAAAGAAGGTGTTGCGTCACTGCAGAGATAACACTGATTTCAAACATGCATAACTTTCACATACGGAGTCCGTTTGAGCTCCACAAGTACTTGATTGAAAGTTTATCTCGTTTATGTTCTAACGGATCTAGCCTCATCTTCAAATTCCTTCTGTGAATACTACAATTATTAAAAGAATATGCTATGTCACCTATTTGGGTCAATTTGGGCCATGTAATCGTACCGGACTTAGCTCATATGGTGGCTACTATTCATGTATGAACAGTACCATGGATAGTACCACCTCATCATCTTCTAGCTATGTACGACTCCCCCTCCCCTATTTAAGGTAGTTGTACCCTTGTAGTCTTCTTGGATTTCATTTATGTTTAGTTTGCCTTCATTGCAACTTGTATCTTTTACGTGTGTCGACTAGACTACCAGGTCAAGATCCTTATTTGGAATCCCATCTTATCAATAATTCATAAATATTTGCAAGTTCGGATTGTTTGTTATCTTGTTCTTACGTGTTCTTCGGTTGCATGTAGAATAGACCTTTGTGGTCAGGTTAACCGTGGTCTTCGCACGCGCTGTTGATAATGACTCAGAGTGTGATTTAGCGATTGATTGGTGTTCTAGTCGTGGACCAGTTAGAAGCCTGCATTGTCAAAGCCATTCTCCTCCAAATCGAAATTATCAACATATTGGAAGATCGGGACCTCATTGCCTCATCAAGTGGTATCAGAGCTAAAGTTGGCTAGTAGGATTTCTTGTATCCCTAGTTAGTAGATTAGTTTTAATTTATCGTAGTCTAGAAAAATTGCCCTACAAAAAAGAGTTAATTTTCATTGTCCAAATCACATTGTGCTTTTCAATCTGTTAGTTTTGATTTGCTAAATTAAATTTGTATCCGTTTTAGCTTTTGTCTAGTTGCTGATCATATTCTTAGTTGGTTAGAAGACTGCATCGTCAAAGTCATTCTCCTCCAAATTGAAATTGTCATTCTATCGGAAGATCGAGACCCCATTGCCTCATCACCTAATTGTCCAATGAAGTTCCGGAGAGACTGTTCCAGGTACTCTGTCTTGTTCAAACATCCTCCACAGAAGAAAGGAGGAAGTCCATATAACATTCTGAATTTTGTTTGAAAGTCCATCGAGCATCTCGAATTATGAAACCAGACATTTGATACTCTAAACTTTATAATCCGGTTCAAATAACACATTGACCTAGTTTTCATAGTGTGATATTCCCCACGTGATGCGATTAGTAAGTGGTTTTGCCATATATGATGATATACTGATCATAATGGGTCAATGATAGGTGGGCCCACAGGGGCTTCTCCCCCCATCAAACTCCATGTTGTGCTTCCATGGTGCATCCCCTGTAGCTTCCTCCTCTCTGTTTTGATTTGGGAGAGAAATCTCTATGGGTCTTATCTATTATTCATCTAAATTTGCCCATCAAGTCATCCTACATGGTAAAACAATCTACTCATCGCACCACGTAGACAATGCCACTATGCGAAACTAAGTCTGAATGTTATTTAAATTAGATACCAAAGTTTAGAAGTTTAATATCTGATTTTTATAGGTTATGATGCTGTTGTGCTTTCGAGAAGAAAAGACTCTTAGTATACCGCTAGAACCTAGCCACTAATAAAACAAACTAAGCTGCTAATCCTGGTTTTGTGCTGCCTTTAGCCCCACGCAATACGGTGCACCTCGTCTTCCACCTTTGCTTGCTTCACCTCCAGTTCCAATTCCTTGCTTCCCTCGTCGGCCATCCCAATCCCCAACAAATACACCCGTCACCAACAAAAAGACAAGAAAGCAAAAAAAAAAAAAAAGAGAGAGCAGGAGCACCCCGAAAACCAAAGCTATAAAGCGAGCTCCACCCCACTCTCTCCCCCCGAAAACCAAAGCTATAAAGCGAAAAAGCGAGCTCCATCCCACTCTCTCCTCAGCATCAACCCACTGCCTACTAGACCTCTCCTCTCCTCTCCTCTTAAGAAGATGCCCTGCCCCCTCCGCTCCCTTCCCTCTCCTTCCTCATCACCACCGCGGCCACCATCGCCACACGGACGACTCTTCTCCAGTCGATCACCACCACCGTGTCGGCCGCGGCGGCATGTCGGGCGGCGGCGGGACGTCGGGCCCGCCGCGCACGCAGACTTCGCTGCGGCCGAGCTTCTCGCGGGCGCGCACCATGCCGCCGGAGGCTCCTCCGGTGGGGAGGGCGGGGACCCCATCGTGGAGGATAGCGAGCTCGTGCCCTCCTCCCTCGCGTCCATCGTTCCCATCCTCCGCGCCGCCAACGAAATCGAGGGGTCGAACCCGCGCGTAGCCTACATCTGTGCGTACATTTCATTTTTACAGTTTACACACACAGTATATTCACGCTGCTCCTGCCTGCATATTTCACCTTGCTACAGTCACAAATGCACACACGCGCGCGCTTGCATACATGATAACATGAACCACCAAGCCGATGCACTTTATACTTAAGTTATTGATATAAACCAGAGGCTGGGAAGTGGGAATGCATTTATGTACAATTTTTTTTGCGTAAGTACATAGAGCATGTCGTGTCACACCTTTGATTTCAGTATAGTTCGTGCTTGCAACATGAATATTATATGTTCTGAGGCATTCCCGAAGGGTGCAGGAATACAGAATTACACTTTTTTTCCTATTTATCTATAGCTTTTGTTTTGCAATAATGTGCAAAAAAAGCTTGCGGATGTAATAATGTTTATCATGTTGCTTCGTTGATTGTCAAAAATAAAATAAACTTATTCATGTACCTCTGTTTTTTCTCCTCTGTTTTCTACCTGACTTGTTATGGTTTGTGCGTGGTTTTTGGTGCTTCTCGACAAGGCCGGTTTGCTGCGTTCGAGAAGGCTCACACTATGGATCCAAACTCAAATGGGCGTGGAGTTCGGCAATTCAAAACGTATCTGCTGCATAGGCTGGAAAAGGTATACATATGCTGGATGCTCAACAGTCAATGCCATGACTAAACTATCTACTTATCAACGGCAAAAACGGAGAATTATGTTGAACTTATTGGTGTCACGATAGATTTGACTATCCAAGTAATATAATTAAAAAATTAGAAAAAGGTTACTTTCCCATGTTGATTCCTTTCCTCAAGTTATTGGACCTAATGCAGAGATGCAGCACCGAAACACTGGTTTAAGCGCTTTATAGAGGATTTTTCCCAACTGTTTTTACAGTTTTACCACATGGCCAGAGGACTCGAAACTGTTGAAGTATAAGTGAATTGTCCACCTTTCCTTATCAACTTAAGTTTTTGGGTGAATTGGTTAGTGCATGAAACTCAATATAGTATCAGAGCCAAGAGGTCTTGAGTTCGAGACCCAGTTGACGTAATTAAAAAAATAATTGCATCCTACTTCTATTCCATGTCTTAGGCCTGAGAGAGTCTACACATGAGGGGGAGTGTTGAAGTATAAGTGAATTACCCACCTTTCCTTATCAACTTAAGATTTTGGGTGAATTGGTTGGTACATTGAACTCAATAATAGTAATTCTAAAATTGGTAACAAACCAGGCACCACCTGCTAGTCTGTTCCTCTCTGCCTTTAGTTACCAGTGATAGCTTGTCTTTGTACTAGCTAAGACAGTGTTTCCAGTAAACTTGGCATCTAGTGATTCATGCAGAAACCACTTAGTGTCCATTAGTTTTTGGCAAGACTTTGTGGGGTGAGAAGTTCTACAATTTTGCTTTTTTAAAATAATAATCTGAAATAAGGCGCTTATGTATAAGAATAATATAAAAATCAATTAGAATCGTTGTGGATTATTTGTAACTCGAGAGTAAAAAGCCTCAGTTCGTTACGTTAATTACTCCAGCTGGCTTTCAAAAGTAGAAATACATGTGCCTCCACATGTCTGACGTTTGCAATTTGACAGGATGAGCAAGACACAAAGCGCAGCCTTGCGCCAAGCGATGCAGGAGAGATTCAAAAGTTCTATGAGCAGTACTGTAAGGAAAATCTTGAGGACCAAAACAGAAAACCGTAAGATTGACCAGCGTTGCATTGCAATCTTTTTGTTGAAATTGTCATCAACAAAAATTGTCATCCTTAATCTACATTCACTTATTATTTCTTGAATGACCTAGGGAGGAGGTGGCTAGAGGCTATCAGATTGCATCTGTCCTATATGACGTGGGAAAAACTGTGGCACCTGATAAATTTGACCCTGAGGTTCTAAATCCAACTATTGATAAATACTTGCAAATTACTGTTTCATCTTCTCCACTTTTTTTTAATATCATGAAATATGATAACTTGGAACTTTTTTTTTTGCAGTTTGATAAGTACGCTAAAGATTTTGAAAAGGAGAAAGCTTCCTATTCACCCTACAACATTCTACCCCTTAATATTTCTGGTCCCAAACAACCAGTAATGGAAATTCCCGAGGTCATATACCTTAAATTTCATTTATACTGCTTTTGTAAATACCACACATAGTATGAAATATGAATGATTATCCTGTTCTGTGAAAACTGCAGATAAAAGCAGCAGTGGAGCTTCTTAGCAGGATAGAAAACCTTCCAATGCCAAGGCCAGATACAAATTCCGTGCCTGAAGAGGTGGATAGGCCTGTTGTTCGTGATTTGCTTGATTGGCTCTGGCAAACATTTGGATTTCAGGTCCAAACTAAACTAATACTTAAATTCATTTTCTAGAGTATTAGTCTATTACCTTACCTGATCCAAATCTCGCATGACTTCATGATCTGGAGATTTCTGATTCTCCATTATTTTTATTGTGACGATTTATTTCCATCTTTTAGAATTTTGTTTTCTAAATCAATTCTGAAGACCAGCTGCCAAAATTTAGTAGTTCCATTACTTAGTTTGTCATGGAGCTCAGAAATTTAATGCTTATGGCAACATGCAATGGAAACATACACCGCAGAGTTATATCATATATTCATTTTTTGTAACTTTTTTCAGGAGAACAATAGGGGAGAGCCCTACTGAATTATATTAATAAAATAAAATAAAAAGTACTTTACACAGGAACTTATAAGGTTCTACATGAACCAAGGCACAGCCCAAAAGAATGTTCGACCTAAAAAAGTGAAAATTGAAGATAACCAACTAACAAAGTGTTTCGTAGTAACAGACCAAACCTATTTTCCACAACTAAAAGACAGCAAGCAAATTGAAATTAGAAAGTCAGGATATGCTACCAAGGTCAACCAAATCCTTTTTCCTTCCTCAATTAATTAATCCAGCTTGTCAAAGCTTCAGTGAACTGTTGGGAAACTCTAGCCTTCAAATCAACTATAGTAACAGTTTTTCCAGCCTTTTTTTTGGGGGGGGTGGGCATTTGTCAAACACTGGCTTGTTCCCTCGTGTCCACATTTTCTGACATCCCAAAGTGATTGTGATTTAGCTAATTGAAGCCTCCTCCTCCCGCGTTGCTCCGCTCATTCGCGGCTACGCTGCGCTGTTAGTTAATCTAGTAAATGTTGCATGTCAGTTAGCTATTTTAATTTGCATGTCAGTTAGCTATCTTTTAGTATGCATGTCAGTTAAGAGTTTCTTAGGTAATTAGTGATTGTATGCACCCACTCTAAATTCTGAAGTAATACGCATGCATAAAGGAAAGAGGTAACATGTACTAGTAATTGAAAGAGGTAACGTGTACTAGTATTTGCTCTATAAAAGGAAAGAGGTAACACCAGAAAAGTTGCAACGTTCTGCAACGCAAAAATCCTTTGTTGTTCCTGTGTTCTAGTGTGTGTGCTATTGCTCATCCGACAACACATCAAACATCGGCTTTAGCAGGCGTTCTGCCAACAATTGGTATCAGAGCTCCGTTCAGGATCCTGGTAGCCATGTCGGCCCGGTGAGGCGGTCGATTACTCCTCCACGGTTGGATCGTCGTCGGTCGCCACCACGTGGTCCTCGCCATCCACGACAACAGCATGGTCGGGAGCGCGAGGTCGTCATCGAGCGCATGGTCAAACAAGTGTCGGCGTCGGTACAATATCCGATGCTGACCAAGACCAACTACCCGGAGTGGGCGATGCTCATGCGCATCAACCTGCAGGCGCAAGGCTTGTGGGGACCATCGAACCCGGCGACGCAGAGTACAGCGAGGATCGGCTTGCACTAGCAGCGATCGCTCACGCAGTCCTCGCAAACAAGGAAACCGCGCAAGAGGCGTGGGAGGCGGTCAAGGTGATGCGCATGGGCGTCGAACACGTGCGTGAGGCCAACACGCAGAAGCTGTGGCGAGACTTCAACAACATCTCGTTTAAGGACGGCGAGGCGGTTGACGACTTCGCCATGCGGATCGGCTCTCTCGCCAACAACCTACGGATCCTCGGTGACCAAATCTCCGAAGCTGAGGTAGTTCGTAAGATGCTTCAAGTGGTTCCTGATCGTCTGATACAGGTAGCCATATCCATCGAGACCTTGCTCGATATTGGCGAGCTCTCTGTCGAAGAGGTCACCGGAAGGCTATGAGCCGTCAAGCAGCGTCTCGAAGCGCGAGCGGTGGCCGCGGAACTGGGCTCACGCCTGCTCCTCTCCTCCAAAGAGGAGATGATTCGGCGTATGCGCCGGCGGGAAAGCGAGGTTGCACGAGGCGGTTGCAACTTCACGGGCGGCAGTTCAAACGCCCCGCGCCGTGACACGTTGCAGTTCAACCGTGGCCGAGACGCACCGCGTGAAGACGGAGGCGGGCAAGCCTCCAACAAGGACCGCTGCAAGTACTGCAAGAAAAAGGGTCATTGGGCCCGTGAATGCAGAAAGAAAAAAAGAGACGAGGCGCAGGCGCACCTTGTCCAGGAAGGTGGTGACGAAGATGAACCGGTCCTGCTTATGGCCCAGGTGGCGGCGTTGGCTCCCGGGCCGGTGTCTTCCTGGGTTCATGTTGACCCAGAACGCGTGGGCGCTCGCGTTCATCTGAACGAGGAGCGCGCCATCATATAGCTTGGCGACACCGACACCGGCGAGCAGAAGCGGCGTGTGGTACCTCGACACGGGTGCATCGAACCACATGACGAGCTCCGGGCATCATCACCATCCATGTCGACAACCAGTCGGCAATACAACTATGCAAGAATCCGGTCTTCCATGGCCGGAGCAAGCACATTGAGACGCGCTTTCACTTCATCCGGGAGTGTGTCGAGGGTGGCCAAGTTGCCATCCAGAAGATCCACACCGATGATCAGCTGGCAGATATATTGACAAAATCACTTGGCAGGGTGAGATTTCTGCACCTGTGCTCGAAGCTCGGCGTCGTCGACATCAACTAGATTAGGAGGAGTAATGTTAGTTAATCTAGTAAATGTTGCATGTCAGTTAGCTATTTTAATTTGCATGTCAGTTAGCTATCTTTTAGTATGCATGTCACTTAAGAGTTTCTTAGGTAATTAGTGACTGCATGCACCCACTCTAAATTCTGAAGTAATACGCATGCATAAAGGAAAGAGGTAACGTGTACTAGTAATTGAAAGAGGTAACATGTACTAGTATTTGCTCTATAAAAGGAAAGAGGTAACACCAGAAAAGTTGCAACGCTGCAACGTAAAAATCCTTTGTTGTTCCTATGTTCTAGTGTGTATGCTATTGCTCATCCGACAACACATCAAACATTGGCTTTAGCTGGCGTTCTGCCAACATGTGCAGCCACACAGGCGGCACCGCGCGGCGCCGGCGTCCATGGACGCTGTAGGTGTGGTGTAGTCTAGCTGCTGCTCCTCTGGCTGCTGCACCACCTGGCGCAGCCCTGCCTCTCGCCGCTCCAACTGCACCTCCTGCAAGCGGGATCAGGAGTGGGCACGCTGCAAAACGTGGGCATCGGGAGTGGGCGGTGCGCCAAATAGGTTGGATTTGGAGCAAGGGGAATAGGTGTCTGCAACTCACCTCAACAGCGCCGCCGAGTGCCCCGTTCTCATCGCCTGCAACGCTGTCGATCGCCCAATGTCGCCACTTCCCGAACTAGAGGACGAGGACACGAAGGGGTTGAGGGTCTAGAGGTTGCAACCTGTGCGGGAAGACTAAGGGCATGCCTACCTGGTGGTCCCTTTGCCAGATGTGCATGCTTACATGGCAAAACAGCTCAAAGATATTTCGAACTTGGCAAAATAGCCTAGCAAAACCGCCATGGGGTGTGTTTTATCTTGATTTTAGATGATGGGGTGTTAAATAACCGGTTTTGAAGTTGGGGTTTACTTGGACCATTTCGATTGATTTTTCCATGTAGAACCCATAAGCATACACGTATTTTTTCAGAACCACCCATAGATGTTGAAGGACATATTCTGTTTAGGTTCTAAACAGATTACTTCACCGAATGAAGGTCCAAACTATTAGACATGCAAATAGTATAGGGTCTAGGGTGTTATTTGCATTTACCCTATATATGTATTGGGCCTCTGGATTCTTTAGAATACAACAAGCCTCATTCTTACATGGAATCAAAATAAGCTAGGCTAGGGTTCTGGCCACTGCCGCCGCCGGCCACCACCGTCACCGACCCACCTCCTCCTTCCATCTCTCTCCTCTGCGTGCGCTTCTCTCCTCCCGCGCGCGTGCTTTGCCCTAGCCGCCACCCGCCCAAATCCGGTTCTCGCCTGCCCGGATCTGGTCAATGCCACTGCCGCCTGGCCCTCCCCGACTCCGCCTTCTCCTCCCTGGCTCCACTACCACCTTTGCCCCGGCCCACACCAACCGGCGCCTATGCCGCCCTGGCTCCCCGCGGCTGGCCACCCCGGCCAGCGCTTCAGCCGCCCCGGCCGACTCTCGCCGTGGGCCACCCGGCCCTACTGGCGCCACCCTAGCTAGCTCCCGCTTTCGGCCACCCTGGCCATTTCTGTGCGTTTTGGCTCCAATTTTTGGTCTGATCTACTCTAGATGGCTACCATCGGTGTCTCCTTCTCCATTCGCTCCCCTCAGTTTGTTTTGACGGGACGAACTTTCGGGAATGGGCTGTTCACCTGAGGATTCATCTCAATAGCCAGCGTCTTTGGGGTCATCTCACTGGTGAGCACCCCTATCTGCCTCGTCCCACACTGCCCACCCAGCCCGCTCTTCCTGCTGGTGCGGATCAGGAGGCTCAGGACGAGGCCAATGCTGCACTGGAGGAGGCGCTAGCGCTCTACCAGTCTGAGCTGCACACCTTCGAGCGGCGGCATGATGCCAAGGCTAGTGCTACCGCCATCCTGGTGGGTAGCATGATAGTGGCTATCTCCATGGATGTGACGGAGCTACCGACGACACAGCTTATGTGGAGTGCCTTCGAGCTCACTACCAGCCGAGTGATGCTATGTATCTGTCAGTTGTGCACTGACCCATTCCCTTCAGCAGCTTGATGCCACCGTTGATGACTTCTACCAGCAAATGTCTGAGGTGTGGCGTCAGCTTGAGACTCTATGGCTGGATGTTTGCCAGACCTGCCCCTGTTGTGTGCGGCTTCGCGCTCACCAGGAGACTCACTATTTCTATGACTTCCTAACGCATCTCTGGCCTGAGTTTGAGACTGTGCGGGCTCAGCTTCTGACTCGTCACTCGCGCCCGAGCTTAGTAGAGGCTCTCACGGCTGTGCGTGCTGAGGAGACTCGTCACCATAGCGTGGCTCAAATGCAGGCTGTCTTGTCTATTTCAGCGCATGTTTCTTCAGCACCGGCCGTGATCCCTACTCCAACTCCCAGCACCCTAGTTGCTGCTTCTACTGTGGGTCTCCACTGCACCTACCACCAGCATGACGGCCACAGGTATCAGGATTGTTACAAGTGGAGGGACCAGGGTCGCCGGGATGGACGTCCCCGAAGGGCTCTGGCGTTCCTCCCACTTAGGAGCTAGCGCCTCTCACGAGGGCTCCTCCGGTGATGCTGCACAGCAGCTCCTCTCACTTCTTCGGCGCCTTGGTATCGGCTCGTTCTCAGACTCCTCGGGATCGGCTAGTCTAGTTCTTGCTTCTCAACAGTCTTCCACGCCTCCGTCTCCTCCCTCATCAGGTATCCTGTCTGCATGGATCTTAGACTCTGGTACTTCATTTCATATGACACCAGATTCTACCCATCTTACCTCCACCCCACAGTTTTCTCTTCCACTGTTCAGACTGCAGATGGTACCTCTCTTCCTGTGGTAGGTCGAGGCATCTTGTCTACTTCCTCTTTTCATGTTCCTGTAGTCTCTCATGTTTCTCAGCTTACTATGCAGCTTATGTCGGCTAGTCAGATTACTGATCATAACTGTCGTGTTATTCTTGAGTCTGACTCTTGTTCTGTTCAGGATCACTACACGGGAATTCTGCTTGGTACTGGCCCTCGTCATCGTGATTCACAGCGTCTTTGGGAGTTTGACTGGTTTCATCTGTCTTCTTCTATCTCCACCAGCCAGTCAGCCCCTGCCACTACCTCTGTGCTTGCCTCATCCTCCACTACCTCCTTCGCTCGGTGGCACCATCGTCTCGGTCATCTTTGCGGTTCGCGTCTTTCGTCACTAATTGGTCATGGTGTTCTTGGGTCTGTCTCTAGGGACACGTCTCTATATTGTATGGGTTGCAAGTTTGGCAAGCAGCTGCAACTCCCCTAGCCCTCTAGTGATTCTATTTTTATGCGTCATTTCAATCTTGTACACTCTAATGTTGGGGCCTGGCACCCTTCGATTCGAAATGAACCAGATATGCTTGCTTGGAGCTTCTGAAGCTGTTTGCTAGCAATTTCTGATAATGGGAAGTAGAAAGCTTGCGATGCATTAGCAAGATTCAGAAAATCTGAAAACAAAAATATTTCCCTTAATAGCACAAGGATGTAGCTATAGATAATTCTCTTTTAGAGTTGAATTTAGCCATATGCCCTCCCATAAAAGGATAGATGAACCATTCCTTGGCAATAGCTTTAAACCAAGTTAATTTCTTGAGAACATCACTCCAACAAAATGATCCTTTGCTACTATCCACTTGTGAAACTGAACTTCTATAGTATCTCTGCCAAAGAAACCTTATCCAAGGTATGTTCATTTTATTGAAGAATTTGTATCAAATTTGAGAAGTAGTGCCTCATTTTACCTTCTCATATTGATAATTCCAAGACCTCCTACCTTTTTTTGTAAATGAACTCAATTTTAAGCAAGTAAGCATGATCCACCTTGAACAAATGAAACGCCCTTCCAAAAGAACAGTATCATCTATGGGGAGAAGGAATTTGCTCATGTAAAACATAGGTAATGCAGACAGGACTATCAATGTAATGACATCTGCTATGTATATATGTTCACTCATTCCTGAAGTGTGCTATACATCATAATATAAATAAAAGCCATGTTAATTAAAATGATTTTATTTTACCTATAGCTGATGTACTTAATGGGGAAAATGATTTTTTATGTTTACTGTGCTCTAGTTACGAAATAATAGGTGGTTTTCGAGTTGGGTGCCTAGGCGCCGACGTTCTCTGTGAACGCATTTTTGTTATTTGTTTAGCATTTATACTTTGTTTTGTTTCATTGTTGTAGAAAGGCAATGTGGAGAACCAAAAGGAGCATTTGATTTTGCTTCTTGCCAACATTGATATGAGAAAAGGGAGTAATGCTCACCAGGGTGAAACACACAATCACGTGGTAAATCTTCTATTTGAAACTTCTATTTATATCACTAATCTTGAATCAATTCAGCTTCTTGGAACCCTTTTGCATACGATTTTCAGTTCCTATAAGTGTATTGATGTTAAACTGATTCAGGAGCTTCTTATATGACTTGCAGATACATAGTGATACAGTGAAATCCTTGATGAAGAAAATTTTTGATAATTATGAATCTTGGTGCCGATATCTACATTTGAAGTCAAACATCAAGAAGTAATACAACAGTTTGTTGCACATCTGGTGCTCACAATCATCAACCTAGCTAACCATAAATATTTTTCACAGGATTCCAAACAACGATTCCACACAACCACAACTTCTTTACATAGGGCTATATTTGCTAATTTGGGGTGAAGCTTCTAATGTTCGCTTTATGCCTGAATGCCTTTGTTATATCTTCCACCATGTAAGTGACAATTTTGTTCTTGTATTTGAGATAACTTCTACTTATGATTCATTCCTTACATGGGAATCTTTTCACTTAAGTTTTGTTTGCTGTTTTATCAAAAGTTTGCTATGTTCAATTCCTTTTTGTTGTATTTTGTGATCTGAATCATGTCGGATCCAACCACTCTAGTTTTTTGACCACTTAAGAGTTCGATCATGAAGATATGCGAACTAATTGGAAGTTATGGTTGAGATCATCTTCGAGTTCGTAATAGACTTTGTACAAACCTGCATCAGACATGGTGCTCTAAGGTGTGGGCGCAAACTAGAGTCAAATGTGGCTACTCGAGGCGTCTTCTGACTACAACTCTTCACTGAGACTCTTCGAGCGGAGTGATGTTCCCATCTCCGAGAAGGTTACTGTTCCAATTTTCGATTGGTCTCTATTTCGTTGCCCACTAGGGCTCTGCTCCTATCTTCGTTAGGGACTCTGATCTCTAGCCTATATATGTACCCCTGTAGTCGCACGGTTAAGATACGCTAAAACACGCCGAAGTTTCTCATGCTTGTAACCTTCTCCTTGAGTAATTTTGCCGATTGTGTGTCTGTGGTATTTCACCCAAAAGGGTTTTCCACATTAAATCTCGATCTCGTGTTCTTCATTGTTTTGTGCTTTGTCGTGTCGATTTTGTAACAAGTGGTATTAGAACCACGTACTTTGCCCAAATCAATTTAGAGTACTCTCGACATGGTAACAATGAAGTATGATCTCCCACTACTTGACCGAGACACAAGATTTTCCCTGTGGTCAATCAAGATGCAAGCTATTCAAGCACAACTCGATTTGGATAATGCGTTATTGGGAATCGACAAGATGCCCACTGCATGGTCCGTCAAGGAGAAGCAAAGAGATCGTAAGGCTCTTTCTTAGATTCATTTTCATCTATCTAACAATATTCTCCAGGAGGTCACAAAGGAGACCACCGCAACTGTGTTATGGATAAGGCTAGAATAGATCTATATGACTAAGGATTTGACCAGCAATATGCTTGTAAAGTAGAAGCTTTTCTCGCTTAGATTGGCAGAAGGCAGATCTATATTGAACCATTTGACTTTCTTAAGGATATCGTCGGCGATCTTGAAGCAATGGAGGTCAAATATGAAGATGAAGATTTAGGTCTTATATACTCTGCTCATTGCTCGGTTCATTCTCTATGTTCATAGAGAAAATTCTTTATAGTCGGGATACTCTCATCCTCAAGGAGGCTTATGATGCTCTGGATGCAAAGGAGAAGCTGAAAACCATGGTGTTGAGCGAAAGCTTGAGTTCGCGTGCAGAAAGTTTGTCTAGTCGTGGAAGATAAACTGAGAGGTCTTTGACCAGGGATTTCCGGAGCAAGAGCAAATTTCGAGGCCGTTCTATGTCAAAGAACAAGAAGTGCCGATATTGCAAGAAAAGTGGCCACGACATATCCAAGTGCTGGAAACTCCAGAAGAAGGAGAAAAGGAACAACAGTTCCAAGAAAGATCAACAAGATGAAGAAGCCAAAGCCACCATTGTTACTAAAGAAGGTTCCGAAGGAGATGTCCCTGTTGCCTTTGTCGGTGATTCTAAAACTGGCGATAAATAGATTCTTTATTCAGCTTGCACTTTCCACATGAGTCCGATCTCCGAACCGTGATTGGTTCTTTAACTATGAAGCGACCCCGAGTGGATTAGTGTTGATGGGAGATAATACTCCATGCAAGATTACATGCATTGGTCTTGTCCAGATCAAGATGTTGATGCCACCAATAGAACCTTGTCGGAGGTCCGATATATTCCAAACTTCAAAATAAGCCTTATCTCATTGAGTATTCTTAATACCAGAGGGTACAAATTTTTAGGTGGAGATGGAGTCAAAGTTCTCCAAAGGCGCTCTTGTTATGATGAAAGGTGATATGAAGGTAGCAAATTTATATCATCTTTAAGGCACTACTTTGGTCGTAACCGCTGCTATTTCTTTGACTAGATTGTTCGATACCAATCGGACTAATCCATGGCACATGCATCTAGGACACATGAGTGAAGCTAGCATAAAGGAGTTGTGCAAACAAAGTTTACTTGATGGTCAAGGCATCGATCCGTTGAAGTTCTGTGAACACTGTGTCTTTGGCAAGTATAAGAGGGTAAGTTTCAACACTGCAACTTATTCTTCAAAAGGTATATTGGATTATGTTTACTCCAATTTGTGGGGAGAATTCCGCGTTCAATCCGTGAAGGTGCAGACTACATGTTGACCATCATTGATGACTGCTCTAGAAGAGTTTGGATATACTTCATAAAGCACAAGTCAGGTGTGTTCAAGACATTCAAAGAGTGGAAGATTATAATAAGAAAAAACCAGCAAGCATGTTAATAAACTCTGAACAGATAATGGCTTGGAATTTTGCTCTGGAGAATCTGAAGCATTATGTCGATCGGAAGGCATCGTGATGCACTATACTGTTCCAGGTACACCACAACAGAATGGTATGGTTGAGCGTAAGAATAGAACTATCATGGAAAAGGTGCATTATATGTTGTCGACATCAGGTCTGTCAAGGAGTTTTTGAGCTGAAGCACTCCCACTGCATGTCATTTGATCAACCGATCATCGAACATTGCCATAGACAGAAAAACTCCAATCGAGAAATGGTCAGGTTCTCCAACTGACTACTCGAATTTGAAAATTTTTGGGTGTCCTGCCTATGCTCATGTTAATAATGGGAAATTAGAGCCAAGAGCTATGAAGTGCATCTTCTTAGGCTATAAATCTAATGTGAAAGGTTACAAATTGTGGAATCCTAGAACAAAAAAGGTGCTCGTGAGTAGAAGTGTTATATTTGATGAGTCTACTTTGATGAAAGACAATACAGCCAGTACTGCTCCCAAGAAGTAGCAGAAGACCAACGTGCAGGTGGAGCATGTTATTGATTCAGGATTATCACTACATGTTGACAAAAAAAATTCACAGGAAGTCCCTATTCAAGCTCTGACCAGTAGTCACCCAATAGGAACTGGTCGAAACCAACAATCCATTGTAGTTGATCTGGTAAGGAGGACTATTCAACCTTTGAGAAGGTTAATTAAAGATGCCAATGTTGTGTCTTATTGTTTAAACGTGGCAAAAAAACATTGAAGGGACTAATGAACCTTCAACCTATTCAGAAGCCATTTGTTCTAATGAGTCAGAGAGGTTGATAGCTGCCATGCACGAGATGGAGTCTCTCGAGAAGAACTCTACTTGGGAGCTGGTTGAGCTCCTGATTGAAAAGAAACCCATAAGTTGTAAGTGGATTTACAAGAAGGAAGGCACATCACCGACTAGGTCAAGTATAAGGCGAGGAGCGTTGCAAAGGGATATAGCCAAATTCTATATATTAATTTCACAAAAGTTTTTTCCCCTGTAGTAAAGCATAGTTCTATTCGTACTCTACTCAACATTATGGCTATGTGTGATTTTGAGCTTAAGCAACTGGATGTTAAGACTGCGTTCTTATATGGGGAATTGGAAGAAGACATCTATATTGAGCAGCCGGAAGGTTTTGTTGTTCCGGGAAAGCAAAATTTTGCTTGCAAATTGAAGAAGTCTCTTTATAGGTTGAAGCAATCACCCCGATAATGGTACAAGATATTTGATTCCTTTATGATCTCTCAAGTCTTCAAGAGATCTAATAATGATAGTTGTGTTTATTTGAAGACCGTCAGCAGTTCAACTATATATTTGCTCCTACTTGTTGATGATATGTTGATTGTGGCAAAAGAAAAGTCTGACATTTCAAAGTAAAGATATAATTGAGTAGTGAATTTGAGATGAAAGATCTTAGTGCAGCAAAAAAGATTCTTGGTATGAAAATCATTAAAGACCAGGGGTTTGGGAAACTATACCCAAGTCATAAGGGTATATTGAAAAAGTTCTTCGTCGCTTCAACATGCACAATGTCAAATTGACCAGTACACCTCTAGATGCACATTTTAAACTCTTTTCAACATCTAGTTCGCAAACAATTGAAGAAATTGAATACATGTCAAGTGTTCCATATGCAAGTGCAGTCAAATTACTTATGTATGCCATGGTCTGCTCTCACCCTTATCTATCTCATGCTTTGAGTGTTGTTAGCAGATAGATATATGGACAATTCTGGAAAAGACCTTGGGAGAGTTATTCAGTGGATCTTTAGATATTTAAGGAGCACTTCCGATGCTTGTTTGCATTTTGAACAGATCAGTGATGGACTGGTTGGATATGTTGATTTAGACTTTGCAGGAGATCTGGATATGTGAAGATCTTTGACTGGTTGTGTTTCCACGGTTGGAGGTTGTGCCGTGAGTTGGAAAACTAGTTTACGAGCTATTGTTGCTCTCTCGACCTCTAAAACCGAGTACATGGTTATTTCAGAGGCTTGTAAAGAAGCTGTTTGGCTAAGAGGTCTTTACACTAAGCTTTATAGAAGTACATCTTGCACTAACATTTCCTATAACAGTTAGACTGCTATTTATCTTACAAAAGAACATTGAAGTCATATATCACTTCATTCGAGGAGTTATTTCACAAGGTGATATCAAAGTTTGCAAGATTAGTACTCATGAGAATCCAGCTGATATGATAACAAAGCCACTTCCTACCGTTAAGTTTGAGCTCTACTCAGACTTGGTCAGTATTACTCATTAGTCTTTTCAGACATTTGACGCACTAGAGGCATTCTACAATTTCATTGAGAAGTTCTTCGGTTCTTTTCGCTATAGGAGGAATTTGCTTAAGGTTGAGATTGTTGTATTTTGTGATCCGAATCTGGTTGGTCTGACCACTCTGGGTTTTTCAACCGGTTGAAGGGTTCGATCATGAAGCAATGCGAACTGATCGGAAGTCATGATTGGAATCATCTTTGAGTTTGTAATAGACTCTGTACAATCTGCATCAGACGTGGTGCTCTAAGGTGCGTGCCCTGACTAGAGTTTGACATGTCT
Source organism: Melocanna baccifera (assembly GCA_036346265.1). Classification (NCBI taxonomy): domain Eukaryota; kingdom Viridiplantae; phylum Streptophyta; class Magnoliopsida; order Poales; family Poaceae; genus Melocanna; species Melocanna baccifera. The sequence continues at coordinate 21,467,294 of CM070677.1, read as the reverse complement.
ACTCGAGGTGTCTTCTAACTACAACTCTTCACTAAGACTTTCCGAGCAGGGTGCTGTTCCCATTTCTGAGAAGGTTACAGTTCCAATTTTCAATAGGTCTCTTTTTCATTGCCGATTAGAATTCTGTTTGTATCTTCATTAGGGATTCTGATCTCTAGTCTATATAGGTACCCCCGTAGTCACACGGTTAAGATACGTTGAAAAACACCGAAGTTTCCTGTGCTTGTAACTTCTCCGTATATAGTGATTTTGCTAATTTTGCGTCCTTGGTTTTTCATCCGAAAGGGTTTTTCATATTAAATCTCTGTCTCGTATTCTTGATTGTTTCGTGCTTTGTCGTGTCAGTTTCATAACACTTTTGGTACCTGCATCAGTGGCAATAATGCTGACAATGCAGTAATTGCAAATCTTGTCGGTCTATAGAGCTATACCGACTTCTGTATGGTGAACTTCATAGTGCTGTTCATATTATGCCAATTACACTGGTTTATGGATATCACTTATTATATCATGTGAAGAAGAAATGTGTTCTGATCCAAGTCTGAAGGTTATGATGTCATGTCACTGTAGAGTCCCGAGAAGAACAAATTTAACTTCAGAGTTATGTGCAATGGAATCCTATCATACCCATGAAAAAGAGAGTTCTATGTGCAAAATGTGAGAATTGGGTTGATGCTACATTTATTTTTGTAATTTTAGCAATTTTGTACATTCTTAGCACATTTCAAGGCCACCAGTGCAAGAACACATGAACTGCTTATGGGTGAGCATGAACTCCAAGGGAACTATGTAAGATTGATGTATACAAAATAAGAGATAGGTTGACAAATAATATAAGCATTAGTTTTCCTTACATAAACTTGTTGTTGTTGTTTGATTTTATATGACATTTGTAATCTTTATTAAGTAACCATTTTCAGATGTATTTCAAAAAATGGACCTGCATGCAACAATTTTTTTCATAAACAGACCCCAAGGCTAACGCCGTGGGTATGTCCTGAACATACACTAACTCATTCATCAATCTTTTTCACCCTAAATTCATGATCTAGATGGCAAGGGATTTATATGACATAATATCTGATAGAAGAGAATATTTTTTTGACCCACCCTGTCGACGAGAGGGGCGTGAAGATGCATTTCTACAGCTTATTATTGAACCCATCTACAATGTTATGAAGAAGGTATGTGCTTGATGTTATATCTTATGTATTGTTCTTTGCTAAAAGTTTTTTTGGCTATGTTTATTCCTTTAATGCTCATTTCATGTGAAAGGAAGCTGCATGGAGTAAACATGGTACTGTGAGCCACTCAAAATGGAGAAACTATGATGACCTGAATGAATACTTTTGGTAAATTGTTCTTAATAGTTTATTTTTGTCATTTTGTGCTTTACCTATCAGTAAGAGCCAAGAAATTTAGGCAAAAGATCATTTCTTACTGGTTGCCTTTCTGTCATAAACCTCCACACTTTCAGGTCGAATAAACGGTTTAAACAGCTTGGATGGCCAATGAATCCGGCAGCTGATTTTTTTGCAGAACCTACGAAAGCTAAAAACAAAATTGAGGTTATTCGTTAGTCCTTTCATTTTTTTGTGCGACAAATACTATTTGCGATCTTGCATAAGAACAAGCAGTTGTTATTTGATTTCCAACTCAGGGTGTAACATTAGACTATCATAGAATTAATACACCATCAATTTGTTAACCTTTGTAGGGGTTTCTCTCTTGTATAGTTATTCACTTAGATATATCCCATATGTATATGATATTATCCTGTTGTATAATAGGTTTCCTGCATATGTGATATACCTGTACATGTATATATATTGGCCCATTGACTTAATGATGAATACAAGCACTACTCATAATATGGTATCAGAGCCATACCTAGGGTTTCATCATACCTAAGGTCTGGGCGTCGCCGTTTTCTTCCTCAATTGGCGTCGTTTTCCTCGATCCGGCCCAACCAACTCGATTCAGCCATCTCTTGCTTGGAGGACCAGCCGCCCGCCAACTTGATCCGGCGCATCTCCCGTGTAGGACCGGGCCGGAGCTGCCTCGTTGCATCGCCGCCTGAAGCTTCGGCCGTGCAGCTGTTCCTCGTGTGGCCGCCGACCGAGCCGCCGGAAGGAGCTCGACCATTTCCGCGGAGGACCCGCTGCACCGCCCGGAGCTGCCTCACCTCTTGCCGTTGAGGTCGCCGGCCGCCGCTCTCTCCGATCTATTCGGGTTGGACTCTCCGCTATCGGTACTAAGCTCCTCTCTATTCGGTTTCTAATTAGTAGCAATCGATTTTAACAAACCAACCAATTAAAAAAAGAAAAAAAGAAAAAATGTCTCCTTTTGTAGGCTCAGTTTCTGTTCCTTGTTGCCCGGTTATCTTCAATGGTGTCAACTATCGGGATTGGTTTCAACATATGTGTCTCCACATGTGTGATCAGCGTCTTTGGGAGTTTCTTACCGACGAGTTGCCTTATCCGTCTCACCCTACTCCACTTGTTGCGCCTGTACTCCCGAAGGATGCTTCCAAAGACACTCGTAAAAAAGCAACTGAGGCCTTTGAGGTTGCCATAGAGACTTTTCAGTCTTAGTTTGCTGCTCATAAGACATGGATTGATGAGGATACTCATGCTTGTGCTATTCTGGTTGCCAGCATGGAGGTGCATCTCACTGGTGATATTGTTGGTCTGGCTTTCGCCCAGGCGATGTGGGCACATCTGTGCACCCGCTATGAGTCATCTAGTGATTCATTGTACCTTACTGTTGTGCGTCAAGAGGAATCGATGCAGCAGGGAGATGCCATTGTGGATGAGTTCTACGCATAGCTGTCCATGATATGGCGTCAGATTGACTCTTTAGGGCCAGATGTTTGTCGCACTTATCAGTGCTGTCAGCGTCAGCAGTCTCACTTGGAGCTTCGTCGCATCTATGACTTCTAGACACGTCTTCGGTCCGAGTTTGAGCAGACTCATGCTTAGTTGCTGGCTCGTCACCCACGTGTGACTCTATTGGAGGCCCTTACAGCTGTTCGTACAGAGGAGATTCGCTTTCGTGGTGTGGGTCTACTATCATCATCGTTGTTTCCTTTGGTTTTGGCGGCTTCTTCAGCTTCTACTCCTGTTGCGTCGCCCGTTACTTTTTAACTAGTTGTACCTTCACTGGTGACTGCTGCTGTTGGTACGGGACTCCATTGCACATATTGTAATAAGGATGGACATGTGGAGTAGTTTTGCTACAAGAAGAAAGATTTTCGTCGTGGTGCTCGTCCTCTGAGAGGCACTGGAGGTTCCTCCTCTCAACGGAGTCCTGGTGCCTCTGACACTCTGCAATTTCTACAATTGCTAGGTCGAATGGTTGCTTCTACATCATCAGGTACTACTGGTTCTGCTACTCAGTTTTCGAGTGAAAGACCACCTTCTACTCCTTCCTCAGGTACATCACCTTGGATTCTTGATTCTAGAGTTTCTTTTCATATGACATCTGATTTCACCACTCTTACTTCCCTTAGCCCTTTAGTTGCTCTATCACTGTTCAGACAGCAGATGGTACCTCTGTTTCTGTCACAGGATGAGGCACTCTTTCTACTTTATCTTTTTCTTGTTTCTGCTGTTTCTCATGTCCCGAAACTAACCATGCAGCTCCTATTTGCCGGCCAACTAACTGATTATGGTTATCGTGTTATTCTCGATTCTGATTCTTGTTGTGTTCAGGATTGCCGCACGGGGACTCTGGTTGGTACTGGGCCTCGCCACCGTGATTCCAAATGGCTCTGGGAGCTTGACTGGCTTCGACTTCCTTCCGCTGCCCCTGCTAGTCTGGTCGCCTCCACCACTGCCTCCGCATCTGCTGCCGCCTCCACGGCCTCTTTTGCTTAGTGGCATCATCATTTGGGACATCTTTGTGGTTCACATATGTCTTCTTTACTTTGTCGTGGCCTTTTAGGATCTGTGTCTGGTGATGTCTCTCTCTATTGTCAGGGTTGTAAGCTTGGCAAACAGTTTCAACTCTCTATCCTTCTAGCGAGTCAGTATCTCATCGTCCTTTTGATCTTGTTCATTCTGATGTATGGGGATCAACTCCTTTTGTCTCAAAAGGAGGTCATCGATATTATATCATTTTTATTGATATTTTTCTCGGTATACGTGGATATATTTTATGTCATCTCGTAGTGATGTTTTATCCATCTATAAGACTTTTGTCATCATGGTCCGTACTCAGTTTGACTCTTCTATTCGCGTTTTTCGTGCTAACTCTGCTGGGGAGTATTTATCGGGAGCTCTTCATGCTTTTCTTGCTAAGCAGGGCACTCTGCCTTAGTTTTCTTGTCCCAGTGCTTATGCTCAGAATGGTGTGACCGAACGCAAACATCGCCATCTTCTTGAGACAGCTCGTGCTCTTATGTTTGCTTCTAATGTTCCACCACACTTCTGGGTTGAGGCTATTTCCACTGCCACTTTCTTGATCAACATTCAGTTTTCCTCTGCTCTTCAAGGTGGGCTTCCAGTCGAGCGCTTATGTGGCAAGACTTCTGATTATTCCAGTCTTCGCCTCTTTGGGTACGTGTGTTATATTCTTCTTGCACTTCGTGAGCGCACCAAGCTGACTGCTCAGTCTTTTGAGTGTGTTTTTCTGGGTTACAGCGCCGAGCACAAGGGATATCGCTGTTGGGACCCCGTTGGCCGATGGATGCGGATTTCTCGGGACGTTACTTTTGATGAGTCTTGTCCTTTTTATCCATGCCCTTCTTCTTCCTCCATTTCAGCATCTATTGTCGAACCACTTTCTTTTCTGACTTTTTCTTCCACTCCCATAGTTGCCACTCCATCACCACAGCCTTTGGTCTCTCCGATGCCTCCTTCCCAGTCGGCACCCTCTTCACCACCAGCATCCTCTCCTGAGGTTAGTCCTAATCTTGTTCCTTCTTATCCTCTCTACTATACCCGTCGTCCGCGGGTTCAGGACTCTTCTAATGTGCCATCTTCTTCTGATGGGTCATCCTCTTCGGCCTCTCCTCGCTATGCTCTTCACGATTGCCAGTCTATTCGGCCTCCTGCGCGTTTTGGTTTTGCTGCCGCTGCTCTTGCCGAACCGACTTCTTATCGTGATACTGTTATTCATCAGGAGTGGCAGCATACGATGGCAGACGAGATTGCTGTCTTTGAGCGTACTGGCACATGGGATCTTGTTCCTCTTCCTGCATGTGTCACTCCCATCACATGCAAGTGGGTCTATAAGATTAAGACCTGCTCTGATGGTTCTCTTGAGCGCTACAAGGCTCGTCTTGTGGCGTGCGGTTTTCAGTAGAAGTATGGTCGTGACTATGATGAGACTTTTGCTTCGGTTGCTCATATGACTACTGTTCGCACTCTCCTTGTTGTAACCTCTGTTCGCTAGTGGTCTATCTCCCAGTTGGACGTCAATAATGCCTTCTCAATGGTGAGTTGCGTGAGGTGGTCTAAATGCAGCTGCCCCTTGGTTATTCCGTTCCTGAGGGTATGGTTTGTTGCCTTCGCCGCTCTCTCTATGGTATCAAGCAAGCTTCTCACGCTTAGTTTGATCGTTTCTCTTCTGTTGTCATTTCAGCTGGTTTCTCTACCAGTACTCATGATCCTGCTCTTTTTATTCACACTTCGTCTCGTGGTCGGACGCTTCTCCTTTTATATGGTGATGATATGATCATTATTGGAGATGATTCTTAGTACATCACTTTTATTAAGGAGTGTCTTCATGAGCAATTTGTTTGTCTAATTTGGGTCCACTTTGCTACTTCTCTTGGGATTGAGGTTATCTCTACCTCTGGGGTTTCTATTTATCCCAAGAAAAGTATATCAAAAGTCTTCTTGAGCATGCATCTCTTACTGATCAGCGCACAGTTGAGACTCCTATGGAGCTTAATGTTTATTTTCGTCTTACTGATGGTGAGGCTCTTTCTGATTCTACTCGCTATTGTCACCTTGTTGAGAGCCTTGTTTATCTTGGTGTTACTCGTCCTAACGTATCGTATCTGTGCATATCTTGAGTCAGTTTGTTTCTGCTCCCACACAGCTCCACTATAGTCATCTCGTTCGTGTTCTATGATACCTTCGTGGAACTATCTCTCGTCGTCTCTTTTTCTCTCGCTCCAGCTCTTTACAGCTTCAGGCATATTCTGATGCCATATGGGCTATTGATCCCTCTGATTGCCGGTCTCTCTCTACTAACTGTGTTTTTCTTGGTGGTTCTCTCATTGCCTGGAAGACTAAAAAGTAGACAGCAGTTTCTCGTTCGAGTGCTGAGGCTAAGTTGCAAGCGATGGCGTTGTTGACTGTGGAGGTTACTTGGCTACGATGGTTACTTGAGGATTTTGGTATTTCTGTTTCTGCACCGACTCCTCTTTTGTCTGACAGTACATGTGCTATTAGCATTGATAAAGATCCGGTGAAGCATGAGCTTAGAAAGCATATTAGTGTTGATGCTTCATAGATGCGGACACAGGTAGAATCAGGTTGTTGCTCTTCAGTATGTGCCTTCCGAGTTTCAGTTGGTATACTTCTTCAGAAAGGCACAGACCAGAGCTCAATATAGTTTTCACCTCTCCAAACTTAATATTGTTGATCCACCATAAATTTGAGGGGGTGTTAGATATATCTCATATATATATATATATGTGTGTAATTACCTTGTTGTATAAGGGGTTTCTTGCATATGTGACATGCCTGTACTCGTATATATATTAGCCCATTGGCCTCATGATGAATACAAGCACTATTCATAACACTTTGTAGTACAGTGGGAATAGAGTAAAGTACATGTGATGTTTAATATTCACTGTATTATTTGTTCAAAGTTTTCAATAAACAAGTATTTAATATTTGGTTTCAAATATTTTTCTACACAAGTTCCTGATATTATAGTTAACTGCACTGTTGGATTTAGTTTCATATTGAAGATTTGCTTAGTCCTGTTTCATATTGTTAATGAGTAGGCAATATCATTTTCTGTAAAGTACTAAGCTTCCCGAGAAACTCCATCGAATTTTCAGTTAATTAAATGATTGCATTAAGAAATAAGAATGTTAATATTTCTCAAAAAGCACAAGTTCCACAGTGGAAATAAGACACTGGTAATTTTGGGAAAAAGACTTCTGCTGAGTTGTGTTGTCTAAAGATAGGTGAAGTGCATTTAATAATACTTTATTTTGTTCTTCGGTTTGTGTACATGCCTGGACAATAGAGCAATATGTGACGACCTCTCAAACTGCTGCAAGACAAACACAAGTAAACATAAAAGGATGGTAGGTACATACTAATTAGCAGCTAAAAGAAATATCAGGAGACAGAAATGACAATTGTTCCAAAGATATTAGCAATGAAATAAATACAAGGAATTGAAAGGATATTAGCAATAAAATAAATACAAGGAATTGAAAGGGATAATAGCACAAACAAACTAGCAATGAATAGGACGCCAGGAAGAGGGCAGGGGTACAAACACAGTGGCAGTGCAGTTGATTATATCAGATTTAATTTAGTTTAAATATAAAGAATGCATTTGATTTTGAAGTCACATAAATTTTTTTGGAGGAATCACATTTTAATCGATGTTTCTTTTTTATGAGGATTAATCGTTGTTTTTATGTGCCTACTTTTGTCCCAAAAGGAAAAACCAGCACACCTAACCTTTTTCTTCTTTTCCATTTTGTTTCCGTTTCCTCTACAATTTTTATTTTCTATCTGGCTTGTTCAGATACCAGCCTCTAGCAATCTGCTGCCTGTCATGGTTTTGTTCTCTGCAGCTACCCACCAATTGTTAGTTGTTACTACTTGTGCGCTATTGTGCACCGATTGCCACTCATTGGGGGTGATGTAAGCCAACTGTAACATGTGATTACCACTGCGGATGTGCTACTTGGCACACTAGCTAGTGAGATAGAACATAGAAGTGTGCAAAGAAAAAGAACAAAAGGGAAAACATATTCTATTTTGCCTTTTTAATGCAGACATACATATAATCTAGATTTATGGTGGATATGTATCTATTTGCATTCAGAATGGTTCATACCATCACATGCATGTTCTGGAAGGAAATTATATCAAAATTAAGTGTAGCTGGTAAGATAATGCAACTAACTTTAGATATGTGCAGCAACATGATCATGCAGTTAGCAGACGGAGGATGCCCAAAACAAATTTTGTTGAAGTTCGTACATTTTTGCACCTGTTTAGAAGTTTCGATCGAATGTGGGCTTTCTTTATATTAGCTTTCCAGGTATAATTATTGGCCTTTGTTATTGAATAAAAACAGCCATGTTTTTCTTTATTTTCCATATCATATGTGTTTTTCTTTATTTTCCATATCATATGTTTCTTTTCTTGTAGGCCATGTTAATTATTGCCTGGAGCCCTAGTGGATCACTTTCTGCTATCTTCGATCCAGCTGTTTTCAGAAATGTTTTGACAATATTCATCACAGCTGCATTTCTAAACTTCCTTCAAGGTACGAATGTACTTTGGGACTCATTAACTTTATGCATCTTGTGACCTTACTTAGTTGTTTTACTACCAAGAAATTGATTGACATTAAGCGATTTTAGCAAATTTCTCAGATTAATTCCAAACTTAACCAAGAACAGTAAAGCATATATCCAAAGACATGAAAATTAAGCAATTATCTCTCAACATGGATAATGAATTCAAGTCATTCAACCGTGACAGTATGCCAAACTGAACTAAAAAAATGAGTTTTCGAAATCTGCATAATGCACAAATTATATTGTGCAATTTACTCTCAGCTGAGGAGTTGCTCAAGTTCAAAAACTTGGCCTTCTCAACTCTTGTCAGTAGATCAACAATCAAAGAGACTTCTTTCAGTATTCTTTGTAGGATCGTATGGCGTAATCAGAGGGGGGTGAATGATTGCCTCCGCTTCAACACTTGAAATCAAATCTCAAGCCAGAAGAGAGAACACGATAGTTATTACCATATGTCGACTACGACTTCTGTTCGACTAGACGCAACAATCGCCTTGGTACGAGATCGTCGCCGACTTTCGATCGTAAACACCAGTCGCTCGACTTCTTTAGAAGATCGATCGAGACCATGTCGATCAGCGCTGTTCGTAGTCGTCCTCTTTTGTTGTATCAGCAATCACCAGAAATCTTCAACTCACGATGAATCAAATTGATTCAAGATTCTCTTTATTTCTGGAATTCTGATGATTTCAATGTGCCTTCACAAGCACCACTAAAAGCTTTAGCATAAAAAGCTCTCTCGAAGCTTCTCCCTAAAGCCATTCTCTTTTTCTCTACAAAGCTTATGTTATCTCTTAGCCTCTCCTGCTTTTATAGGCTAACACCCAATTGTATTTGATCCAAACACGATTCACAACACTTTATCTCTTCCAAAATCAAGGGACCCGAAAGCCTTCCAAACACGGATTTTATCTCTACCAAGTCATGGACTCCATCCACAACTCCTAACTCAACACGTAACGTCCGTGTTTTCACATCTCCCGTATTTTCATCACGTTTCGCCAACATCCATGTCGAAGCCTCCAGGAACACCCCACCCATAGCTTCACGTATCACCTCCTTCGGTCTCCACATGCTCCAGTGTTAGCCCGACCATCTCGCATGACACCGTCAACTGTTTGGACCTCAGATCTCCCTATCCTAGTTCCGGTTCTCCTTGTCACTGACCATGATCGTCTCCACGCTCTCCTGCACATGCAAAGACCAAAGAAACATTTTCTCGGCACAACTTCTTCATAACTTGACCATCATCAGTGCAACTGACAGAGCACACACACACCACCCTTGTCTATCCACAGACAAGATTGGATCATCCACGACCACCAATTGGGTCGTCCACAATCATACGACTCATCACTATTCAAACACCATCTCCATACCATTCAACACGATCACTATCTCAACATGTACTCGTAAACCACAAGTACTCAGGAATTTCCACAACTTAGGTCAAAACACTTAGCAAAACTTCGGCATCGCTACCGACTTCCGAATACCTCTCTTCCAACTATCGAGTACCGAGTCCTTCTAACTACCGAGTACCACAAACTCAACACCGACCACTAAGCACCAGCCAGTCCTACCGCTGGCCTAACAAGTACTCGAAAATAGCAGTAAAGTACTCCAACCTACGAGTACCGACCGAGAAACCTGCGGCAACCTATCGCAAAAAGTCTAAAACCAGAAAGCAGTTTGCGAAGTCTACAATGAAAAGCAAACTGCGAAGTCTATGACTAGAAAGCAGGACTGCCAAGTCTACAACTACGAGACGCAATATGCTAAATCTATGACTTCGAGAAGCAGGACTACCAAGTCTACGACTACAAGAAGCAATGCACTAAATCTATGACTTCAAGAAACAGGACTGCCTAGTCTACGACTACGAGAAGCAATCTGCTAAATCTATGACTTCGAGAAGTAGATCTGTCAAGTCTACGACTATAGATCTCCAAAGCTTCTCGATATTCCAAAGCTTCTCGACAACCGTTCGATACACTTCAATCTTCTCGATAGTAGGCCTACGATCTTGGGCACCTCAAAGCAGGCCAAAACACTCAGCGAAGACTAAAAAACACTCAGAGAAGACAGAAACCTCCTTGAAGAAGACAAGAACCACTCGGAGCTGACAGAGACTCTGACAGAAGCAAATTCCAATAGTACGAAATGTCAATTATTCATCATCAGCAACATGCATGACCATCACATTGTCTCACCATCTCCCCCTTGATGAATACATTGATAACACAACGAAAGCCGAGGAATGATGCGAGAGAATTTGCAAGAAAAGCCGACTAAAGCCAAAGACAATTCAGTGATACTAAAAACACATAAAGCTTAGCTCCCCCTCAAGACATTCTTCTCCCTGAGAAATACAGAAAATTCCACCTCAAAAAAATTCTCCTTTCTTCTAGTCTAAAACTCCTAGCATAACTTCTAACTTCTCCCCCCTTCGACAATGAAGTCATCAAGGACTGAAGAGAGAGAGGATAATTCTTAAAAAGGAGCAAAGATAGAAAATATCCGGATGCTTTGAGGATTTTCCAAGTCATTTTGCATTAATTTAAGAGTGTTCACAAGCCTTTGTTTTGAGTAGAGCTCTCTAGATCATATAAAACCATATATCAATGATAGGCATCTTAACAATGACCAAACCAAGTAAAAAGCATACAATGAGATATCTCAACTAAAAGAGCAAGCCTAAAAGTGAAGCAGATTTGAAGTCTAGGTGAGCTAGCAGTCTCATGCAACACCCTATTGCTCTACACTCAAGTATTTTAGCATGTGGCATGCTTGAAACATACTTCTTTTCATGATAATGAGAATTTGTTGCATTTTTTTAATGAGATGGCAGCATGCTTCAAGTATACTTCTTTTAACTTATGCACTTGTTATGCTTTTCTTTTGTTTAACTATGGCATGCTTGAAGCATACATCTTTTCAACTTGTCTCCTTCTCATCATATTTTTTTTTGATAAAAATGACATGCCAATTGAGTGATCATATAGAGATTGCAATATGAAACATATTAGCCACACAGCCAAGATTTAAAATAAGACTCACAATCAGGCTATTCTTTTTAGATGAACACTGCAAAGTGCTATTCACAATCCATCTAGTCAAAATCTTCAGCCATATCTTGATTTAGTTCAAGTATAGTAGTTTAAGTATAACCAGTTATGATCAAAGCTACACGACATATGAGTAAATATGACAAATAGAGCTCTACTACAAATTACTTGAGTTCAAAGACTTAGACTTAAAATATTGTCTGACAAGTAAAATAAACAAAGCTTTTGAAAATTAAACACAAAGCTCCCCTCATAATAATTCCAAAGGATGCAAAACACCCAACTCACTTCTTAGCTGAACAAAATGAGAGGAATCAAGAGGTTTGGTAAAAATATCAGCATCTTGTAAATCAGACTCAATGAAGTACAGGACAATATCTCTCTTTTCCACATGGTCTCTAAGAAAATGATAGCGAATATTAATGTGTTTAGTTCTTGAATGTTACATAGGATTTTTAGCAATACTGATCGCACTAGTGTTATCATGGAAAAGTGGAACACTATCCAAGTTTAAGCAAAAATTCTTAGGAGTTGCTGTCATCCAAAGCAATTGAAAGCAGCAAGAAGCAGCAGCTACATATTCAATCTCAGCTGTTGAGAGTGCAACAGACATTTGTTTCCTAGAAGCCCACGAGACAAGAAATGTGCCCAAAAAGTGACAAGTGCAGACGTACTCTTCCTATAAATTTGATAACCCTTAAAATCCGTATTTGAATAAGCTCTAAGAGTAAGGCAGGAAGAAGAAGAGTACCATAAACCAAATTTTAGAGTTATTGAAGATACTTGAAAATGTGTTTTACCGCTTGTCGATGTGAAGCAGTGGGGAAGCTTAAAAGCGAGCACATAAACACACAGCAATATGTATATTTGATCTCGAAGCAGTGAGATATAGAAGAGAACCAATTATGCTTCTGTATTCCTTTTGATCGACAGGTTCTCCATCTTCGTCGGGATTTAACACAGTCGTAAATCCCACGGGTGTGAAAATTGAGTTGACTTTCCCCATGTCAAACCAACGGAGTAGATCTTTAGTGTACTTGGTTTGATGGACAAATGTACCAGCTTTGATTGTTTGATCTGAAAGCCTAGAAAGTATGTGAGCTCCCCCATCATGCTCATCTCGAATTCCCTGCTCATATTATCTGAAAACTTGGAAATAAGAGCATGAGAAGAACCACTAAAGATAATATCATCCACATAAATCTGAACAAGTAATAGATCATTGCCATGCTTAAAAGTAAACAAAGTCTTATCTACCTTCCCTATGAGGAAGTCATTTTTCAGCAAATAAGATTTAAGCCATCGTACCATGCCCTGGGGAATTGTTTTAAACCATATAAAGCTTTAGACAATTTAAAAACATGGTTGGGAAACTTAGGATTCTCAAAGCTAGATGGTTGTCTAACATGCACCTTCTCCTCAATATAACCATTAAGAAAACACTTTTTACATCCATTTGATACAGTCGAAAACCTTTTGATGCTGCAAATGCTAATAGACTTCTAATGGCCTCCAACTGAGCAACAAATGCAAAAGTTTCACCAAAGTCTAGACCTTCTACCTGGGTGAACCCTTGAGCCACAAGTCTAGCTTTATTGTGAACAACAACCACATCCTCATTTTGTTTGTTCTTAAAGACCTATTTGATTCCAATAATATTATGATCATGAGGAGGTGGAACTAATGTCCAGACCTTGTTCCTCTCAAAATTTTCTAATTCCTCATGCATTGTATTGATTTAAGACTCATCAGATAAGGCATGACTTACATCTTGGGGTTCGAAAGACGAGACAAACGCAGAATGAGCATATGAGGCATTAGAGTTATACCTGCTACAGAGAACCCTCTCGTTTAACTCACCGATCATTTGATCTGGGGGATGACGTCGTTGAATATATAGAGGTGCTTGTGAAGTCGTGGCTGAAGAGGTGATCGTAGTCGTAGTCATGGCGTTTGCCTCTTGAGTGATCGTAGGAGTCGTAGTAGTAGTCGTGGCGTCTGCCTCCTGCGTGGTCATAGGAGTCGTCATAGAGGTACTTGTAGCAGTTGTGGGAGCTTGTTCCTCATGCATAGTCATAGGAGTCGTAGGGGTGGTGGTCGTAGCAGTGGTCGATGAAGAGATGGTCTGACTCGAGAACTCTCGGTTGTCGTCGTTGGAGTCATAGAAGATATCATCGAGTGCATCCAAAGCTTGTATCCCTGCATTGTCAGGTCTAGTACCTGGACTAGCCTCATCAAATGTGACCTCGCAAGTCTCAAGAATTTTGTTAGTTTCTAAGTTGAGTACCCGATAACCCGAGTGTGAACTGTATATCCCAGAAAAATGCCATCTGAGAATCTAGATTCAAATTTATCGAGATTGCCATGTTTAAGAATAAAACATCTACACCCAAACACCCTAAAGTGAAATATTAGGGGTACGACCAAATCAAAGCTCATAGGAAGTCTTATTCAATTTAACTCGCAAGAAAACTCTGTTTGATATATAACAAGCAGTCGGAATGGCTTCGGCCCAATACTTCCGAGTAGCATGTTCATTTAGCATTGTCCTAGCCATCTCTATCAGAGTCCTGTTCTTATGTTCGACCACACCATTTTGCTGTGGCACTCGAGTTGATGAAAATTGATGGTCTATGCCCTTCTCGGCACAGAAGAAAGCAAAAGATGAGTTCTTGAACTCAGTTCCATTATCACTCCTGATCGCTCTAAGAGATCCTGGTAAATCATTAGCAAGTCTAGGAGCTAGATCTCTAAAGTGGCCAAAAGCTTGTCCTTTGATGCCATAAAATAGACCCAAGAGTATCTAGAGAAATCATCAGCAATAACAAGAACATACCCTATACCATCAACTGACTGAACTCTAGACGGCCCAAAAGTGTCCATGTGCAATAATTGTCTAGGAGATTCAATCATAACTTGTGAGAGTGGTGGATGAGCTGATGCAACCATCTTACCATGTCAACACGGCGAGCAGACCAGATCTATTGCTTTCCCAGGCTTAAGACTAGGAATTCCTCATACGAGATTAAGACTACTAAGCCGAGCAAGATGGTCTAAGCCAACGTGACCTTGTCTATAGTGCCAAAAGAACAAGTCTTTAGAATCTGAAGAAATAAGACACTTAAGCACAGAGGTCGAAGAATAAGAAAAATCACCCTTAAACAAGTGACCAACTACATATTTTGCAAACAAGATCACCAGATGAAGTTAAGATTCGGCAAGAGCGTCTTTTAAAGTTCACCTCAAGATAATCGTCTACCAACTGTGAAACAGAAAGCAAGTTGTAGCTCAACTTACTAACGAAAGTGACATCCTTCAAGATGAACTTGTCATTGACATGCGCAACACCTTTCGCAAGAATTCGTCCCGGGGAATTATCTCCCAAAGTGATTATCTCATCACTAGGGGCATGAGTGAGGGAGGAGAACCATCGTGGATCTCCGGTCATGTGTCGAGAGCAACCAGAGTCGATCAGCCATATGTTCTCTATCCGCTTTTGACGAGCCTACATAGCACAGAAAGCCATTGGTATCTTAGTACTGGGGTTAGACAATAGAGATTTAGGTATCCAGTAGTGAGATACTCGATGGACAGGAGCAAAAGTATGTACAGATAAATATTTAAGTGGAGCATTAGCATTTGTCATATTCCGACCAATATTTTACTCGAGAACTAGTTCGACCATGGGGTAATTTGACCTTCTCAGCAAAGCTGGTCTAATAGCCGATCGGTCGAATCGTATGTGGGGTGCTGATCGAAGGTGATCTGACTGACCACGAGAGACTAGTCTGGTCATCGACTCATCGGAATGACCCGAGAACCTTGGTTGAAAGCTCCTTGAGGAGCTAGGCTGATGGTGAGAGACAGCTGGTCAAAAACGATGTTCGACTTCTTTGGTCCGACCAGGAAGACCAACTGGTCGAGCGCTCAGAACAATTGCACTAATCTGGTCACTAGCATTGCCTGGTTGAACACTCTTCTTTAATCTGTCTTTCTTCTCTTTTTTGCTCTTCTAAAGCAGAATTGAAACAAGTGACCACTTTATCACAGTGAGTGCATTGATACTTGTCTTAATGCATGGTCGTAACAGACGACTTGACATCACTCTGTTGGGTCAAAAGGTCTTTTGCAAGACTGGCAGATCTAAATACGACTTGCTTCGGTTCTAATTCAATTTTAATTTTCCCTGGTTCAAGTGCCTTAACCACTTTGGGAGGATGATTCTTAGCATACTCAATAAAGTTAAATCCTAGACCATGATGTCTCACACTGGTTTTTGACTTGTCTAGAATTATATCCAAAATTTTCTTTTTAAAAGAAAACATCTCTAAAGTGTTTTTAAGGTACTCATTTTCTTTAAGCAGTTTGGGACAAGTCGAGCACTTCACCGATTCATCAACGATTTTCTTAGAAGCACTACACTGGATCAATTTCTCTTTTTCTGCAAAATCCTCAAGTTGTCTAGTCAATGCTTCAATCTCAATATTAAACTTAGGACAATTAGAGCAAGAAGCAACTCATGATACAACATTTGCTGAATAGATTCCTGAGATGAATTATGTCTAGCCTGAAGCAGATCACTTTTAGTGCAAGCCTTGGTTTGGATAGGCAAACTAGACTTAAGCTCTTCAACTTCATCTTGAGCCAATTTTAATTTTTCATCACAAGAGTCGTGTGCCAATTTTAGTTCATTAAATTTTGCAGTTACATCACCAAATTAGACCAAGGTTGATACATTGATTTTTCTAGTAGATTCCAATTCAGAATGTAACAGTGGACACGACTCACACGATTCATCTCTAAGTCTATGAATTTTAGAGTGTAAGTTTTTTACAACAAGATCATGATTCTTAATCTTCTTTTTATACTTCTTAGGCTCCTCTGTTAGTCTAAGCACAGCACGAGATAAATCAATATAGGAAGGCTTTACCTCATCTGAATCGCTGTAAAGATCATCACTATCGAAATCTTCACTGTTTGCCATAAAGCACATGTCGGTGAAGTCTGTCTCCTTTGTCTTCTATCCATTCTCTTCCTCATCACTTGCAGACTCAACATCACTCAAATTAATATCCTCGAGAGTCGCAAGTACCTTGTTAACTGCCTTACGATAATTCTGCTTTTTTGCTTGAGGCAGACTTGAATCAAAGTTGACGAGCTGGTGCCTTGTTGTTTTCGACTTCCTTGTTCTTCAGTTTGGGGCAATTAAATTTGATGTGGTTGAGTTCTCCACATTCATAGCACTTGATAGTTCCTCCTCTTCGCCTTAGTCTAACATTGTTGATTGCCCTTGTCACCCTGTTAGAGAGAAGTACAAGTTGCTTCTCTAGAATCTCTTCCAACTGTTCATCTGAAATAGAGGACATGGTAGACAAAGGAACATTCGAAGAACAAGATAAACCGTTAGATTGGTTAGTCACCAAGCCCGAGGAACTAGTCTTGTTTATCCTGACCAAAACATCAATTTCATGTGTTTTCATCTTGGAATACAAATCATTCAGGGTTAGAGATTCTATGCTGATCAAGTGATTGATTGCAGTGACTAAGACATTCCAGCAAACATATCTAAAGAGTTTAAAATCTGTTGAGCGTTATAAGAATCAGTATGTGTGACATCAACATATTGTAAATCACTGATTATCTTATTGAAGCGATCGAAAAGAGCATCTACAGATTCTCCAGGTTTCATTTCAAATTTAGAATATTCCTTTTTCAATTGGTTTTGTCAGACTCCTTAAATAGATTTAGACCCTTCATGACAGTTACGACAGCAGGCAATTCATACGAGTTCTCAACCTTTTGCCAGATAGCATTACCTTGCACATGTTAGTAGATCAACAATCAAAGAGACTTCTTTGAATATTCTATGTAGGATCGTATGGCGTAATCAGAGGGGGGTGAATGATTGCCTCCGCTTCGACACCAGAAATCAAATATCAAACTAGAAAAGAGAACACGATAGCTATTACCATATGTTGACTACAACTTCTGTTCGACTAGACGCAGCAATCGCCTTCGTATGAGATCGTCGTCGACTTTCAATCGTAAACACCAGTCGCTCGACTACTTCAGAAGATCGATCGAGACCATGTCGATCAACACTGTTCGTAATCGTACTCTTTCGCAGTATCAGCAATCACCAGAAATCTTCAACTCATGATGAATCAGATTGATTCAAGATTCTCTTTATTTCTGGAATTCTGATGATTACAAAGTGCCCTCACAAGCACCACTAGAAGCTTTAGCACAAAAAGCTCTCTCTAAGCTTCTTCCTAGAGCCCTTCTCTTTTTCTCTTCAAAGCTTATACTACCTCTTAGCCTCTCCTGCTTTTATAGGCTAACATCCCAATCATATTTGATCCAAACACGATTCACAACACCTTATCTCTTTCAAAATCAAGGGACCTGAAACCCTTCCAAATACGGGTTCTATATCTACCGAGTCGTGGGATCCATCTACAACTCCTAACTCAACACGTAATGAAGCCTCGAGGATCACATCTCTCATATCTTCATCACGTTTCACCAACATCCGTGTCGAAGCCTCCAAGAACATCTCGCCCGTAGCTTCTTCACGTATCACCTCCTTCGGTCTCCACGTGCTTCAGCGTTATCCTGACCATCTCATGTGACACCCTCAACCATTTGAACATCAAATCTCTCTATCCTAGTCCCGGTTCTCCTCATCACCGACCATAATTATCTTCATCTTCTCCTGCACATGCAAAGACTAAAGAAATATTTTTCTATCACAAGTTCTTCACAACTTGACCGTCATCAGCGCAACTCACAGAACACGCACACACACCACCCTTGTCTATCCACAGACAATATTAGATCATCCACGACCACCAACCGGGTCATCCACAATCATACGACTCATCGCTATCCAAACACCATCTCCATACCATTCAATACGACCACTATCTCAACACGTACTCGTATACCACGAGTACTCGGGAATTTCCACGACTTAGGTCAAAACACTCGGCAAAACTTCGGCATCACTACCGACTTCCAAGTACCTCTCTTCCGACTATTGAGTACCAAGTCCTTCTGACTACCGAGTACCACAAACTCAACACCGACCACTAAGCACCAGCCAATCCTACCGCTGGCCTAACAAGTACTCAAAAATAACAGAAGTAAAGTACTCGAACCTACAAAGACGTCTACGAGTACCGACCGAGAAACCTGCGACAACCGATCGCAAAAAGTCTAAGACCAGAAAGCAGTATGCGAAGTCTACGACTGAAAAGCAAACTGCGAAGTCTATGACTAGAAAGTAGGACTACCAAGTCTACGACTACGAGGGGCAATCTGCTAAATCTACGACCTCGAGAAGCAGGACTGCCAAGCCTACGACTAGGAGAAGCAATCTGTTAAATCTACGATGTCGAGAAGCAGGATTACCAAGTCTACGACTACGAGAAGCAATTTGCTAAATCTACAACTTCGAGAAGTAGGACTGTTCGATACTCCAAAGCTTTCAACAGCCATCCGATACTCTTCAAGCTTCTCGATAGTAGACCTATGATCTCCGGCACCTCAAAGTAGGCTAAAACACTCGGTGAAGACTGAAAAACACTAGGAGAAGACAAAAACCTACTCGAAGAAGACAAGAACCACTCGGAGCACAAGCAAATTCCAATAGAACCAAATGTTAACTATTCATCATCAGCAACATGTATGACCATCACATGGTCTCACATTCTGCTAGTTTGATACACTAAAATTACCTCAGTAAAGTGATAGAATCAATTCTTCGATTCTAAGCACAAGCATGGACCATGAACTGCTACTGAAATATGAACAATAGTAATACGGCAATAGCAGGAAGAGGCAACAGCTTAGTGCAATTGCAGAATGAACTGAGACCGGGGGAGAAGAAGGGATAAGGGAAGATGCCGTCCAGATCTGAACCGGCCGAAGCCTTATCTCTTGTCCCTCTATCTCTTACAAGTGAGCCCACGGAAAACTCTTTTCCTTTATTTTCTTTAAACTGAAAATGAGGAAATTCCCAAAATAGCCCAACAAAAATCACATCAGATAATAATATATATCAATGCCCTCTAATATATATCAACTAGCCGAATTCCCCAGCAATTACACTGGTAGGTACTACAATGCATACATTTATATCCAAACATAGAGGTGTACTTGATATACTGCTTATGATGAAAATATATATGTATTCCTTATACAATTGTTACAACTGTCGTATTTAAATATGTTTAATCTCCACATTTAAATCTAGACCTGCCACGATTGACATCATAGACTTTTCTCTTTTTCCTCCGATTAACGTGGTAATTTCTAACCCGTGAGAATGAATATGCTGGCTTCTTTTTCTCTTATTTTAATAATGTAATAGATATTCCCCTTCTTTTATCCAAATGTTTAAGCAAGCCTTGCCTAATTTTTATTTGTTTATGGCATCTCAATAGAACTTTAAACTACTGTGGATTTGTAAGTAATTGTATGTGTCTTAGGATCTCACACCTTTTATTTACAGTACCAATATGACAATTGGACCCTTATATGAACTCATATTAGACTAATACTCCCAACATGTTGGCTCTTGTTCTTTTTTCAAATGCTGCACAATTTCTAAAATTGGTATTTTAACTTTTTCAGCCATACTTGAGATAGTTCTTAACTGGAAGGCTTGGAGAAGCCTGGAGTGCTTGCAGAGGATACGACATATTCTGAAATTTGCTGTAGCTATTGCCTGGTTAATAATTCTTCCAACAACATACTCAAGTTCTATTCAAAATCGCACAGGCCTTATCAAGTTCTTCAGCAGTTGGATTGGAAATTTGCAGAATGAATCAATTTATAATTTTGCAGTTGCTCTTTACATGTTGCCGAACATATTTAGTGCCTTGTTTTTCATATTTCTTCCAATTCGAAGGGCATTGGAGCGCTCAAATTCTCGCATTGTTAGATTTTTTTTGTGGTGGACTCAGGTGTATTTCACTAGATCTATGTACATAACTTCTTAGCAGAATTGTTTATAGTTGTCAGTTCTCACACATGTTTTATATTAATCAGCCAAAGTTATATGTTGCCCGAGGCATGTATGAGGACACATGCTCACTTCTTAAGTAAGTCTGACATTGTTTTGATACCTAACTTTTCAATTTTATAATCTCTGTCTAAAACTAATGTTTTCCATAAATCAGATACACATCATTCTGGATTATGTTGCTCATATGCAAGCTCGCCTTCAGTTTTTATGTTGAGGTTGGTACAATCTAGCCATTATAGCTTCCTAGTAGTGTAAATATCACATCAGGTTTATGGTTGCTTTCCTATGTTTTTGCTTTATTGGTTAGTACTTGCTCTTGCTCAAATGATTTCACTTGTTTAGTTATGGTTGGTCAAATTTTCGGTGAATTGGTTGGCGCTAAAATTCAATATGATATTAGAGCTAGAGGTCTATGTTTAAGATCTAACAAACAAAATTTTGAGAACAATATAGTTGTGATCAGTGTTACTCCGACTCAGACGTGGGTGTTGTTGTTGGACTCGGGTGCGGGTGATCGATTCAGCAAACTAGAAAAATAGTATTGGAGAATTCAGCCAATATATATTTATTTTAATTTAAACATACTATTCAAATTATTTTAAATAACAAAACAGAATGTGGCTGCAACGCCTTCTTTCTTAACTCCCGTTCATGTTTAGCCACAGAAGATCCTACATATCAATGAACTTCTCCCAAAGAAAAAAAAGGTCAAGTGCACACCGAAAAAAGCTACTCAGCTATACCATCTAGTCCATCTCCCATGAAGAAAATATTTCTAGCACCACTCACAACCAGCATAGCTTGCAACCCTTCTTACCATGTCGTGCAACCAAAAGAGATGGTGGGAAGAAATCGATGCCAGTGCTATCAAAGCGCATAGGCAACGCGCAGTGTGGCAAAAATGCCTCATGCTGCACCTGGCGCGGTACCCTCGCCAAGGCGTAGGCATTGACAAATCGTGTGTTAAGAAGATGAAATAGGGGGATAAAACATGAGGGGAAGATGCATGGCGTAACATTGAACCCAAATGCCGAACTACCTCTCGTGTTTAACCACTTGCATACCATCTGGTCATGCTCTAATACCATCCATGATACCCTATGGGATAGGCTTATGCACACATAGAAATTCACTTGGGATTCATTGTTGTTCGCCCAAAAAGGTTAACCCGAAGTTACTATGTTTGGACCCTGACGGATTATATGCTAATACTACACATTGGCCAGGTGGTCACCAATAATACTTCACATATGGACCACAGAGATTGTTAGAGTAGACTTATCTCTACTGTATTCATTGTGTAGGGTGGTCTTTACATATAATCCATTGTATTCACTATATATATTACCTATTGGGCCTCATGAATATACACAAAATATTCATAACATGGTATCAGAGCTAGAGCACTAACCTAGATCTTTTCTACTACCATCCCACCACTGCCGCCGTCGTTGGCCACCGCTCGGGGCTGCCAATTGGTCGCCGCCATCCAAGGCCGCTGCCGACACCTAGCTCAAGGATGCCATCGCTTGGATCGGGCCACTGCCATCCAAGGCTGCCGCTCGGGCCGCCGATTGGTCACCGCCGCCCAAGGCCACCACTCGAGACGCCAAAGCTGTCGCCGACCTCCCTAAGGTCGCTGTTGATCGGATCGGGCCATCGTTGTCTAGACCGTGCCGTCGCCGCCCAAGGCCACTGCTCCGGATGCCGAAGTCGCCGCCGACCTCCCCGTGGTCGTTGTTGACTGGATCGGGTTGTCACCGTCTAGTCCGCACCACCGCCGCTGCCACCGACGTAACATTTCAGCTATTGAGACAGATGCTTCTGATAGAAAGTTTCAAACTATATCTGTTTCTTTCTATTAAAAGCTTTCGGTTTTCAAATAAAAAAATAAAAAACTTTCTTCATGTCAACCTAACTATCACGCCGTCCAGCACCGCTGTTAGACTTCGTTGCCTTGGTTGCCTCGCCATCTAGCACCACCCACCGATGGCTTTCATTTCATCAACTGTGATCCCTTTCTCAGAAACACAAAGCTCTATGGGACGAACTACAGATTGTGGCATTCACTCATGGAGGTCACGCTTGATGGTCTTCTCCTCTGGGGACATGTCACTGGTGCTCGACCTTGTCTATCATCACTCGTTCAGTCTACTTTGCATCTCCTACAGAAGATGAGGCCACCAAAAGGGAGGTAGAGTCTACTGCTACTACTACTGACATTGCTGATGAAGCTTTTCAGTATGCCATTGACACTTTGGAGTGTTGGTGTGCTGATGAGGCCCATGTTCGAGCCATTGTAGTAGTCAGCGTCGACGACTCCATCCAGCCAAACATTGTTGGTTTGTGTTCTACTCGTTAGAACTAGGAATACTTGCGTAAGCGATACCAACAGAGCAGCGATGCTTAGTTCTTTTCTCGATGGGAGGACAAATCAGCACATCAGGTTCTCAGCGAGGTGACTCTGTCCAGTAGCTCTGTCAAACTCTTCTTCAGCAGCTCCCTCACAGCTTAGTAGGTTCTGCCAGTCTAGCTCAGACGTCTCCTCCATGTACTTCTTGGGTTTTGGACTCTAGTGCCTCCTTTCACATGACACCGAACTCTATATCTCTCACTTCAGTAGGACTTCCTATTTTTTCTATCTCTGTTCAGACAGCTGACAGTACTCCTTTGTCTGTCGACTTCAGGGCACCTTTCTGTCCATTGACTTTTCTGTTCTAGCTGTTTCCCATGTTCCCGGTTTACCATGCAGGTCCTCTCAATGGGTCAGCTCATTGATCTTGCTGTAGGGTTAGTTTTGACTTACTCCTATTTCGTCTAGGATCACCAAACAGGGACGATACTTGAGACTAGTTGGCGCTATAGGAATCGTCAAGGTCTCTACATCTTCGATCATCTCCATCTAACGTCCACCTCAGTTGTTTCTATCACATCTACGTCTACCTCTATCACCATTGTTGCCACCACCTCTGGAGTTTTTGCGTAGTGGCATCACCGTTTAGGTCACTTGTGTAGGTCTCGCCTTTCTTCATTAATTCGTCAGGATATTCTTAGACATGTTATTGTTGACACGACCATATTTTATCAAGGTTGTAAGCTGGACAAGTAACTACAACTTTCTTATATTCTAGTGAGTCCTTGTCTTCTCGTCTTTTTTATTTAGTTCATTCAGATGTATAAGGACCTGCGCCTATTATCTCTAAAGGTGGGCATAAGTTTTATGTGATTTTTATTGATGATTATTCCCATTTTTATATGGCTATTCTCTATGTCTAATCGTGATCAGTTTCTTGTAATCTATCGTGGCTTTGCAGATGATGGTTCGTACTCAGTTTGATTCTTCGATCCATAATTTTCGCTATGATTCTAATGGCGAACACTGCTCTTGCGCTTTTAGATAGTTTCTTTCTAAGTAGGACACTCTTTACCAGCCTTCTTGTTCTGGTGCCTATACTCAGAATGGGGTTGCTAAACACAAACATACTATTTAAATTATTTTAAATAAAAAAACAGAATGTGGATGAAACACCTTCTTTTTAACTCCTGTTCATGCTTACCCACAGAAGTTCTTAGACATCAATGAACTGCTCCCGAAGAAAAAAAAAGTCAAGTGCACAGTGAAAAAAGCTACTCAGCTGTACCATCTCCCATGAAGTAGAGAATTCTAGCACCACTCGCAGCCAGCGCAGCTTGCAACCCCGCTTACCACGGCATGCAACCAAAAGAGATGCTAGGAAGAAATTGATGCCATTCTGTCAAAGCGCATAGGCGCTCAGGCGACGGCCGGGCATTGGCAAAAATGCCTCATTCTGCACCAAGCATAGCGCCCTCACCAAGGCGCAGGCCTTGACAAATCGTGTGTTAAGAAGATGAATTAGGAGGATAAAACACGAGGGGAAGATGCATGGGCAGAACACTGAACCCACGAAGATGCCCAGAAGTACCTCAGTTTTGTCCCACCTGCACACGCCATCGTGCAGCGAGGGTCATGCTCTAATACCATCCATCATACTCTATGGGACAGGCTTATGCACACATAGAAATTCACTTGGGATTCATTGTTGTTCGCCCAAAAAGGTTAACCCGAAGTTAGTATGTTTGGACCCTGACGGATTATATGATAATGCTACACATTTTAAACTTCTAGTGTGGGACTAATCCCACCAGCCAGGTAGCCACAGAGGCCACCTCTACTCAGGTTGTGGTGTTACATTTAATCTATAGCAAGTGGCGGTAATAACATATCATATTGCTTACCTGTAACATCCAAGCCCAGTTTGACCAAGACTAGGTAGTGTTGGGAATTTGGGATCAGTCCCACATGTTTACTTGTAGTACCATTAGAGGAACAAATTGCGTAAGGAGTATTTGGTACAACTGACTTAACCCTTTGAGGCAAAGTGAGGACGAAAACCTAAGGATGCATCGCGTTTGGGGTAAAGAGGTAGCTTAGAGGTTTTAACCTGCCAAATTCCACCAGGTTAGGCACAGTTAGTTACCAAGGATTAGGCTAATCCAATAAAAAGGTGAAAAAAGCTATCCCACCCCATTAATCCTCGTGAATTCCCTTTATATATTGCTAACCCTGCTACCCCGATTAATGAAGCCAAACCATATTTTATACTAACTTGGTTTGTTGCCAAAAACACTTGTGGCACTTCACTGCCAATGGGAACTACTCAGCAAAATCAGCATATGAAGGCTTCTTTCAGGGAGGCATTGAGTTCAGTCCCTGGGAGCGAATTTGGAGAACTTGTGTCCCAAATAAATGTAGATTCTTCATGTGGTTGGCTACACATGATAAGTGCTGGACTGCGGATCGTTTGGCACATCGAGGATTGCAACACCCTCCCCGATGCTTGCTATGCGATCAAGAGAAGGAAACCATTAACCACCTCTTGGTCTCATGTGTGTTTGCCCGCCAATTTTGGTTTGACTTGCTCCAAAAGGTGGGCTTACAGAACCTCTCCCCTCAACCGGGTGAGTCATCCTTGGAAGAATGGTGGTTTAGATCTCACAAGGCAGTTGATGGCCAGGTCCGGAAAGGTCTCAACTCCATCATCCTTTTGGGGGCATGGTTTCTTTGGAATCTCCGCAATCGCTGCGTCTTTGATGGGGCTACACCGGGTGTTAGGGCTCTCTTGTCTTTTGTCAATGACGAGATGAGGATTTGGGTTCTGGCTAGAGCAAAGGGTATTTCTTACCTAACTGCTCCATCACAGGGTTTGGTCTAGATCATCTCTGGTCGAGGTCGTTCTTGTTCTTGTGCCTTATGCGAGTTTAAGTGTGTTTGGTTTGTGTTTTGTGTTTTGGGTCTGTAAGAGTTTCTACCCCCTGTAATTACCTCTTTCTTAATGCAAAGATACGCAACTCTCCTGCGTGTTCGAGAAAAAAAACATTTGCTGGGTTAAACTAACTTAGCGGGGTTAGGATTAACGAATTAGCCAACAGTTGCTTTATCTAACCCTTTGTTATTTGTTTTACTTGTAAGCAATTTTTTCCTCTTGTGTAACTTCAAATACGCAAAGTTTACTGAGATTTTTTTGTGTTGTGTTTACTGTTGGCAGATTTCTCCTCTAGTTGGACCTACCAGGACAATTATGTTTGTAGGACGGGGGACTTACGCGTGGCATGAGTTCTTTCCATCCTGTAAGATTATGTTGTTGTAGTGCAATATCATATGTAATTCCTTTGCATAACCTTCAAGCACTGATAGGATGCTGGATTTTCACAGTGCAGCATAATTTAGGTGTTGTTATTACTGTATGGGCACCAATTGTTATGGTATGTATCAATACATGCGTTTTAGGGCTTTTTTAAATTTCCCATTACCAAGCTATTCATTTGAATTTGTCATATAGGTGTACTTCATGGACACACAAATATGGTACGCCATTTTTTCCACAATATGTGGTGGAGTGAATGGTGCCTTTAGCCGCTTGGGTGAGGTTGGTAGCCTAAGACTATTTCTACCCTGGAGTGTTGATGCATTATTTACTACTACTAATGCCTGCAGAATGTTGACTTTCCTGCAGATCCGAACCCTTGGGATGTTAAGATCGAGATTTGGGGCAATCCCAAGTGCTTTTGTCGAAAATCTTGTGCCTAGACATGGTAGTCAATCAAAGAGACACGAGCTTGAGGTCTGGTTTGCTAAAATCTGTTAGTACTCTTTTTCTGGCACTCTTTTTTGCTTGACTTGATAGTGGATTAATTGTTGTTGTTTTATCCTTTTCAACAGGAGGACAAAAGTTTGCACTTCGATAAGTTCTCCGACATATGGAATAAATTTATTATCTCTTTGCGAGAGGAAGACTTAATAAACAATAGGTTCACATTTTGTGTTAGTAATTCTTTCTATTTTTAACATGTTTTAAAGATTGTGTTTGCAATTGTTTCCAGGGAGAGAAATTTATTGATTGTTCCATCATCTGTGGGTGATACTAGTGTTTTTCAATGGCCTCCTTTCCTTCTTGCTAGTAAGGTACATGCTTTCAATCGTGCAATAATGGAACTTATGACTGTAATATTTTCTCCCTTAGGCAGTACTATGGTGCTCATGACTGTAATATTTTAGATTCCAATTGCACTTGACATGGCAAGGAGTGTCAAGAAAAAGGATGAAGAATTGAGAAAGAGGATAAAACAGGATCCATATACCTACTATGCTGTAATAGAATGCTACGAGTCTCTGTTAAATATTTTGTACAGCCTTATAGCAGAACCAAGTGATAAGACGTGAGCCATCTTTTCTTCTGTCCCCTCAAAAGATGTTTAGGCATGTGTTTATTCTGGGACAACTAATTTAGTATATGATTATGTGGCTAACTAATTTAGTTGATATTGCATCACTTCATGGGTACAGAGTTGTTGATCGAATATGTCATAGCATTGAAGATAGCATACAACGTCAGTCGCTTGTGAAAGAATTTCGATTGGATGAACTTCCTCAGCTAAGTGCTAAGTTTGATAAGCTGCTATCTCTGCTATTGGTACTAATAACCAATATTCTTGTGTTTTCTTAACCAAATATCTTTTGTGTACCACATTTTGATTCTAACACTTCAAAAAATTGATCGATCCATTTGCAGAAAACTGATCATGAGGACATTGACCAAAGGACGCACATTGCTAATCTGTTACAAGATATAATGGAAATCATCACGCAGGATATTATGAAGCATGGACAAGGGTAAGATATATGCTGAAATGTGCACTATTGAGAATAATTTTTGACAATTATATTTCTCGCAAATCCTGTAGTATTTTGAAGGATGAAAACAGACACAATCAACTGTTTGCAAATCTAAATATGGACTCAATAAAGGATGAAGCTTCGAGGGCGAAGGTCACGTGTCCTTTTAAGCAACTTATTTCAATAGTAATGTTACAAGTTTACAAGCACTTGTCCCCTCTCATTATCTATTGGCATTCTGCGTTAACAGTGTGTTAGGCTTCAATTGTTGTTGACAACGAAAGAGTCAGCAATATATGTACCAACGAATTTGGAGGCTCGGCGCAGAATCACTTTCTTTGCAAACTCACTTTTTATGAAAATGCCAAGGGCTCCACAGGTCCGCAGCATGATGTCCTTCAGGTAAGAATCCAACTCACCCACCCAGCCACCCCCTCTTTTCATTCACCAACCCGTGTTTGCAAGTTCTTTTTTTCTTGGCACCTAGTTGCACTCCATATTGAACTGTTTGCTAAGGTCAACTATGGATTTCTCTGTAAAAAATTTCTGTCTGATCTTCCTCTCAGTTATAAATTTTTGCTGAAAAGAATATTTGATTAATTGCTTTTCTTCTTTTGCATCAGTGTTTTAACTCCATACTTCAAAGAGGAGGTGCTCTTTTCAGCAGATGATCTTTATGAAAAGAATGAAGATGGGATATCCATACTGTTCTATCTACGGAAAATATTTCCAGGTATTTCATGCATGTTTGATCTGAAAACTGTGCAAGTTAATTATCTTCTTCTGTCAGTAAATGATTTATCATGACCTCTTCCATGCTAATAGATGAATGGAAGAATTTTCTTGAGCGCATAGATTTTAAACCGAAGGATGAAGATTCACTTAGATTAAAGATGGAAGAAATTTGCCCCTGGGCGTCTTATAGGGGACAAACGCTCACTAGAACTGGTAAACTCACTAATGCAATCTTGTGGTACATTATCTCCATCTTAATTGTTGTCTAACTATCTCTTTTTACTCTGCCAGTGAGAGGAATGATGTACTATAGGAGAGCACTTGAGATTCAATGTATTCAAGATAAAACTGATCTTGGTTAGATTTATGCTTTCTCCACCATTGTCCAGTCTTGATAAATCTATATATTTTTGACTCCATTTTAATATTTTGCAGCTAGAGTGGACCATCGTAGAACGACAGAATCCTCTCAAGAGGCACAGGTCATTGAAGATATGGCACTGGCCATTGCTGATATCAAATTCACCTATGTTGTCTCTTGTCAAGTCTATGGCATGCAAAAAATATCCAAGGATACTAAAGACAAAACTTGCTATGTGAACATCCTTAATCTCATGAAAAAGTACAAACCTAGTTCTTTCAACTTTGCAAAGAGATCTTTTAAATAGTAAGGTCACTCCAATCCATCTGGAATTTAAATTTCATAGGTACCCATCATTACGTGTTGCTTACATCGATGAGGGAGAAGCTTCGGATGGAAATGGAATGACAGAGAAGGCTTATTATTCTGTTCTTGTCAAAGGAGGAGTTGACAAGTATGACGAGGTACTTACTGAACATAAAGATATAGATTTTCACTTAACTTCATTTGCATCATAAAGCTTTATTGAATTGAAGTTGACTGTAGAGGTAAAAGACTTAATGTTACTGTTCTTTTTCTAGATAAGTACCATTTATTAATATTTACACTTTTATTTGAAGTTTCTAGTGGTGTGTCACACTTTTTAGTAGTTTGTCATCAATTTGTATGCACAAATTTCTACAATCAAAAGCTCAGGTTAAGCACCAACTCACTATTTTTGCATATGTATGTTTAATTCAATGACATTTTCATACTTGGTGCTTTAAACTTGATTTAGGAAATTTACCACATCAAGCTTCCTGGCAAACCGACTGATATTGGAGAGGGAAAACCTGAAAATCAAAATCATGCCATAATTTTCACCAGGGGGGAGGCACTCCAGGCCATTGATATGAATCAGGTATAGTTTTTATTTCCGCATTGTACATGTTGAATTTAATGAACTAACCAGTTCAGCCAGATGGTAAGTTGTTGAGGAAGGTGAGCAATCTCGTCATACTCAAACACTGCCCCTCACACTGTGGCTCAACCAGGCCAACAATATGGAGTTGATATGGGCTGGGACATCATCCACCCTTCTCCTCTCCACCCGGATCCTTCAACCATCACAATTATGTTTTAGGCAAAATTGGCTACATGACACTGCACTCGATTGTGATTTGCCCAAACACACCACAAAATCGTTTTACTACCCAAAACGCACTACAAAATTGTGTTCATTTACTGGCAGACACTCTGCGGTGTCCAACCATACCTTAAAAGTCGTGTTGATCTGCTCGTGGTTATTGCGATGTCTTAAAATTGTGCCAGCTAGGTCTTAAACTCAGTACCTGTGGTTTTGATATCATGTTAGATGTAGGGACAAACACCAATAATCTTCATCCCGGACCAGCTAGTCAGTATATACATGTACAAGCCATAGGGAAACTATTTAGAACCAATTGGGACTAAACTATCCCTAATACATATACATTAACAGAATAATGGGCTATGAAACACTGGTAATCATTTGTCCTTTACTTGAAGGATAATTACCTGGAAGAGGCATTTAAAATGAGAAATGTGCTAGAGGAATTTGAGAGTGAAAAGTATCGAAAGAGAAGACCCACTATATTAGGTCTTCGTGAGCATATTTTTACTGGAAGGTATGTCCATCTTTCCAAAGTTCTGTTCAATGTCATTTATGTTAAATATTTCTGTTACTAACATATTTTTTGTATTTTTTTCTATTTTAGTGTATCATCTCTTGCTTGGTTTATGTCCAACCAAGAGAACAGTTTTGTTACTATTGGACAACGAGTTCTGGCCAATCCACTCAAGTATGTAATCTTATATTCATTTTGATGTAGAAGTTTTTTTTATCCAATGCATTTCCTTAGAATGGTAATCTATTTGTAATGGTTGTCAGGTCTATTTATATGATATAGTCGGTAGTTGGATATGGGTCTGAGGATCAAGGGTAGAACACTTGCCGTCACTGAGCCACCGGCAAGGCTCTTCCCTGATATGGTAGCGAGGTTCTGAAGCCTGATAGCTAGGAAGGCGAGAGATCGCCCTCCAAGCTCGACGGGGCTCTCCCCGACGAACAAGGAGGCTCTGATCTTTTAGCCAACTGGTTGGGGACTAACTTCGGTTTATTCTTACTTCCTAATAATAGGTATAGTGTTGTCCCTTTTATAGAGATGGTTAGACTTGACATGCAAAAAACCTATCCCTATATTAAGGAAACTAATATATTTAATAATAGAAAACTTATCCATAATAATATAAACGAAAACAAACCCAAGTAATAATGAAACTAATTATTCTAATCATAATTAATGACATGCAGCCATACACATTTTCTAGCCATGGCTTGTCATGCCATAATATTTCACCCCTCGCGGCGAGATAGCTCGTCCTCGAGCTGTCAGGTAGTGGCCATGGATGGAGACCTTCGTGTCCCTATGTTGACAGGAGTGACCTGTATAGGTGCTAGGTCTTTTGAAAGCAGATCAATGACTCTCGGATGTATTGCGCCCAAGAAAGAAGCGCCTTAGCATGGCATGCGTCGATGAAGGTGCCGACTGCATGAGCAACCAAGCGTGGGGCAGCAATGACACCCTTATTGCCATGGGGCGTGTCGATGGCGAGGAAGATGTGATGACGGCGCTGGCCCCCCACATGTCAGTCGTTGTGCTCTGCATCTTTGAAGGCACAACATCGGTTGGCCGCGTGGAGAAGACCACCACTGGACAGCGACAAACTTCCTCAGCGAAGGCATCAAAAGTGCAGCCAAGGGTAGCGAAGCCTGGAGAGGAGTCATCGTTCGTTTAGGTGGTGGTGGGACCAATGTTGATGACGGCGATGGGAACGGTGATGGTAGCGTTGACATTGCAATGGCAAGCTTCACCTCCTGTTGCTCCTTCATCTAAGATGTGGTCGCACCCGGCGGTAATGGCGAATCAGAAACCGCAACAATATGCTGCGACTTCTCTATCTTGGCCTTGAACTCTTCCATCAAGGCCATCAAGTTGGCGCAGATCTCGGCAGAGGATAACTCGGCAACGAATTCCATGGTGGTTGGCTCGGTGGAGGCTTGATGAGTGGTTGGAGACAGTGCGATGGTGGTAGCGAAATGAAGGTCAACGTGTTTAACGAAACTTATCCAAGTCTTTGCATCCTAAGCGCACACTCCAGCTGCTAGTACCATAGGGTGGCATTCCTCGTCAGGTTGTACGATGCCAACTACTCTTCCTCCATCATCTGCAGCTCCTTGAAGAATTGCTCAAAGTGATTCAACCAAGGTTTTGCGTCTTCCTTGCAATCGAAGGTTAGAAGTCCTAGGTAGTGCAATCGTGAAGCTCAAGCCTTCATGGGATCGGAACCCCTGCTGCTAGCCATTCATGGCGGAGCAGCATTTGGCTTTGATACCAAATGATATGATCAGTGGTTGGATACATGTAACACCTCGCCCAATCCCCTGAGCCTAGAATGCTACCACGACCCTAAAACTGTACCACTTACATCTACTGCTACTAGAATCCGGCAGCAATTCCTCTGTCCCACTCATCAACATGTTAAGCACACAAATTTAATGCTAACTACGAAAGCAGCTATTAAAGTTGGATCACAACTATTAGAGATGATATGTGAATTATTGTTTTACGTGGGAATATATGTGTACTACTCCCGCCCAGGCATATCGCCTTCACCATACACCTAAAAACAACGACAAAGCAAGGGTGAGTCCAAAGACTCAGCAAGTACACAATCGAATAATGGCGACAACATAGCAATTCAACAAACCCCCATATCTGGGAGCTGTAAGACAGTCCCTGTAACCATCAGTAAACCACATATCTGCAAAACTATAACCTAAACTCTGTAACTATTCCACTGCATCCTGTCTCTTTCATGCAGTGCAATACAATGCAATACCATGCATCTCCAAATGTATCTTATACCGGTATAGTGGAGTTGTTTCACCCACTAGTGAAACCCCTCTGCCTCCATCCCTGGAGGTACCTACTGTAGTAAGTCTTGATCTTCCCACCGTTGTGGGATGCCTACCGTCGTAGGTCTTTCAGATGAGTGCAATGCATGATGTGTCTCCAGATGTATCTTATACCGGTATAGTGGGGTTGTTTCACCCATTGGTGAAACCCCTCTACCTCCATCCCTGGAGGTGCCTTGCCGAAGGAAGCTTCTCATAGAAACTATGGTTCACCCTATAGATAGGACTTTCTGTATGCACATGCTTCTTGCCTACCTCTGTAGGACTTTCATGATACTCATAGTGCAATGCAAATGCAACATTCTTCAAATGTTGATATTCAATCATAAGCATCATTTCATAATATATAGTAAAACATGGTATAAGAGAAGAAGCACCGATCCCGCATCACAAACCACTATCCCATCATGCACTTGCCTGTTAACCTGACGAACGATGCGTAGATGACACCAAATCTGAACCGCCACCTGTACAAGCATCAACCCACCTCAACACATCATAACAATACATGTACACATTCTAATGGCGGCGTTCTCATGCACAAACCAACACATGCTACACTTTTCACTAGATACTTTCCCACTGTTCCGGGTGCTCAAACGACTGTGTCTTTCAAATCCGAAATATAACATAGTAAATAGTCCAGGATTGGTAACATGCACCACTTACTCTTGTAGGCCTCAGTTAAACAATTGTTTTCAATCCTGACGGCCGTGTTATCCCATACCGGCTGCGGCCATCTCGAAGACATATCTCCCAAACTATACCATTGAACTCGGCATTCCAACCTTCTATAGAGCTGTAGCAAGAGCCTATGTTAATTAGTTTATACACTAATTAACTCATACCACTTAATCCATACTAATCATTCACTGAATACCAGTCGGTCAAGCATGCATCGACACAATACCAATTCTAACCAACGATGGATTTATCATTCTACTTGATAATTCAATCTCTATAAAACTCAATAACCAAGTAAAGAAGAAGGAATCGAGGCGTTACCCTAACTCTGATTGACTGGATCGGGGCTCCTTCTCCCTTGTTTTGGCCAGATCTAGAGGATCGGGCGTCGGATCAACCTTCCCCCTTCTTTTCCTCTTCCTCTCTTTCTTTTCTTCCTTTCGTCTCTCTTCTTTCCTTTCTTTCCGTTCTCACTTGGCTGGCCGCATCTCCTCTTCTTCTCTCTTCTTCTTTTCTTTCCTCTTTTTCCTTTCTCTCCTTCTCTTCCCCATGGCCAACCCTCCTTCCCCTCTTCTCCCCTCACGGCAGGCTGGCTCCTCCCCTCCTCTCCCATCCATCCTAGGCAGCGCACGGCCAGGCGGCCGAGGGGAGGAAGGAGGGCGACCGCGGCAACAGCACATAGAAGCACGAAGCGATGCCAGGAGCAGGCGCGTGGGGAAGGTAAGGCGTGGCTGGAGGAGTGGCGGTGCCGACCATTGGGGGCACGGGAGCTACCACGATGCGGTTGGAGGCGGCAGGCCATCGGCTTCCTCTCCATCGGCGATGGCGCAGACGAAGCGAGGGCAGCAACCGTGCAAAAGGCGGAGCAGTGATGGCTCGCGCGAGAGTGGAGACGATGGTGTGGGTAGCAACGAGGGAGGCAGTACGCGAGGGGCGGTGGTGGCGCGATGCACGGGCTAGGGCGGCGACGTGGCAGCCGTGGGGGGAGACGCGACAGCTGGGCAAGCACGGGGGAGAGAAGCAAATCGGCTTTTGCTTCCTCCCCCTTTTGGCTCTCTTTTATGGGGCATCTGCGTGGGCCAGGCTGGGCTTCGGCCCAAGTGTTACATTACATATCCGAGGACCAATGGTAGAGCGCTCATCCTCACTTAGCCACCGACAGGACTCTTCCTTGACATGGTAGAGAGACTCTGAGTCCTGATAGCTAGGAATGCGAGGGATTGCCCTCCAAGCTTGACGGGGCTCTCCCCGACGAACAAGGAGGCCCTGATCTTTTAGCCAGCCGGTTAGGGACTAACTTTGGATTATTCTTGCTTCTTGATAATAGGTACAGTGTTGTCCCTTTTATTGGGGTGGCAAGACTTGACCCGTACAAAACCTATATGTATATTAAGGATGTGAGTGAAAAATGTTGTATATGGCATATCGCAAAAAAGAAAGGTCATATACAAGTGGAACATGGGCAGGCCTCATATGGGCCCTATACTCAACACCCCCCTCAAACTTAAGGTGGATCTGACACATTGAGTTTGAGAACATCTAGTTTGAGCCTTCATGAAGAAGTTTATCACTTAAAGCTCCAAAGGAACATATTAGAGACGAATGGTTGATTGTTGACAATGAAAACATGTGAATGAAGCATCCACACCAATATGCTTGGTTAGCTCATGCTTGATAGGGTCATTTGTAATCTAAATCGCAATGATGCTGTCGCAAAGAAGGGATGTTGGTGCATCACACGAAATACCAAGATCAACAAAAAGACATTGAAGCCACACAATCTTTGATGTTGTAGTGGCAAGGGCTCAAAGCTCAGCCTCAGCGTTACACGAGACACTACAATCTGTTTCTTGGACTTCCAGGCAATGAGAGAGGTGCCAAAAAAAGACAAGACCAGTGACTAAGCGACGGTCAATAGGATCATTGGCCCAGGTGGAGTCGAAGTAAGCATGAAGCTGAAGCTGATTGGAGTGAGCATAGAACAAACGACAAGATGTTGTCCCCCTCAAGTACATGAAGTTAGTGACTATAATGAACTGAGGTAGGAGCACTGACAAACTAATTAAGAATATGAACTGCATGAGCAATATTAGGCCTAGTCACAGTGAGATACACAAGGCCACCTACAAGATGCCTATAGCAAGAGGGATCCTCAAGAGGGGTGTCATCAGTAGGATGCAGCTGCAAATGGAGCTCCATAGGTGTAGCAGTGGTGCGTGTATCAGTAAGACCTGAGCGAGAGATTGAATCCTGAGTGTACCGATGTTAAGAGATATAGTAACTATCATCAATATAATCAACCTCAATTCCCATAAAGTAATTGAGAGACCCCATATGTGACATCTTGAACTGCTCAATTTTTTCTTAACAAAGGCAATGTATTCTGAATCATCTCTAGTAATCAACATGTCATCCACATAGAGCAGAAACAATGTATGCCCACACTTAGAGGTGTGAATGAAAAGCGCGGGGTCATGTTCACTAGGAGAGAAACCAGCAGCTCGATCCATATAGCTAAAATGCTTTAAAGCTGCAAGCTCCTTAGACATAACTAGCTGCCACTTATCTAGTAGAACTGCCTCCTGATAAGTACTAGGCTCATGAGTTGCTTTTGCACAGAAACCATATTTGTCTAGAATCTTAATGGAGGAACGATCACGAAGTGCATACCTCAATATCTGAGAGGAGTTGCTAGTGCAGGGATCAATAGTACTAGCCAGAGGAGCAGAATTCAAAGGAATAGGAAGCTCAGAATCAAATAAGACTCTGGGACAACGACTATAATGGAAAGGAAATGTATCTGAAGGTGGAGCTAGTGAGGGGGAGGGAGGAACCTCTGAAGGTGGCTCTGGTGACAGATGTGATGGCAGATCAGAAACTGACTCATCTGGAGAGGATACATGGAAGAGAAAGAAACGAGGTTGACTCTAAGGAGGTTGAGGATGATGACTAAGTGGAAGAAGAATAGAAGAAAGGTCGATCCTCAGCAAAGGTGACATCTTGAGAAAACCGAATGCGACGAGTAGAAGGATCATAACAATGATAGTCCTTATGCTTAAGACTATACCCAAGAAAAACACATTCAACAGACTGAGCAGACAATTTGGGATGCTCACGAGGTACTAAGAGAACGTAGCAGGTATAGCCAAAAACATGAAGATAGTCATACTTAGGAAGAGAACCAAACATAATTTCACCAGAGCACTTGCCCTAAAGGCAAGTGGAAGGTTGAAGATTAATGAGATAGATAGCTGTTGAAACAGCTTCACCCCAGAGATTACTAGGAAGAAAGGACAAAATCATAAGAGTGCGACGACGCTTACGCTTAGTAAAATCATTTTGAGCATGGGCACCTGGACATGAAAGCTGAGAAAGAGTACCTTCAGAAGAGAAACTCATGAAAGGCTGTGGATAAGTACTATCCTCTTGAGTCAGAACAAAACACACAAATATCACTCGAAAACTGCGTATGAACCATGCAAGTAAAAGCCTGATATATAGAAATCAATTGAGAACGATGCTTCATAAAATAGAACCAAGTATATCGAGAGTAATCATCAACAAATATAACTTAATATTTTGTGATCACCTTTTGAAACAAAAGGACCCCACACATCAAAATGCACTAAATCAAAAGGATGACTAGAACAAGTAGTGTTGGAAGAGCATAGAATTGTATCTGTTTGCCTAGCTTACAACCTTTACAATGGAAACCAGCATCTACAGTAACATGACCCAAGACATCCTGCTGAGCTAAAGTGGACAAACGAGAGCCACATAGATGACCTAAGCGAAGATGCCACTGGGCAAAAGAGGACACTAAAGTGGCAGCAGCGGAAGTAACAGACGATGCGGAAGCTGGAAGGTGTAAGGTGTCAATAACGTAGTGGCCTATCGATCCTCTACAGCGATGGCCAGTACTAATCACCCTTCTGCTCTGAAGATCTTACACAGAACAAGAGATGTCATCAAAACCAATGAAATAATTCATATTAGCCAACCAACCAACACATAAGATTCATGGACAATAGCGGAACAAAAGAAATAGCAGGAATAGAGAACTTAGATGTGACAAGAGAATCCAAAGTGTAACAGAACAAAATGTACTATCAGCTGTCTGAATGGATGGACTGTTCTTCACTGGCTGGCAAGACACAAGCTGAGAGCAATCAAATATCACATGAAAACAAGCCCCTGAATTAAGTACCCAAGGCTAAATAGCACTGAAAGCTGACTAGGAAGCAGCTGAAACTAAGGCACTCTTCGCAGAAGTCTCTGACTCAAGGATTACAGCAGTGAAGGTCTTCTTAGTAGATCCACGATGGTGATGCAAAGGGAACCTCTTGCGATACTTAGCCAACATCTTAGGGTGAAGGCCAAAACAACGATCAGATGTATGTCCAAACTTCCTGCAATAGGAACAGACTACATCTCCTGAGGAAGAACCTCGGTGCAGAGAGGCAAGAAGACTGGTGTGAGTTGTCGGTGCAGTAAGTGTGGCAAGAGAGCAAAGACGTGTCTCCTCATCAATCTGATGAGCAATGCATCATCCAAGGTAGGAAGAGTTGGGCAGCCAAGTAACTGTGTGCGACTGTACTTAAACTCTTGCCTAAGACCTATCATAAATTGAAACATGAAGATCTGATGCTCTTACTTCTCTTTAGCCATACAAGACTCACATCCTAAGTGACTCTTTGGAGTCATAGAGGAAAGCTGACTAGTGATGCGAGTGAAAGCTCCAAAGTACTCCTCTATGGACATGTCCTGCTACTGAAGATTGTGCAAACTTTGCAGCGTGGAGAATCGAAGTGCTCCATTAGGTTGAAGATATCGCTATTCAAGATACTTTTATATCTCTTTGGCGGAGTGGTGATGCTCAAGGCTCATCCGAAGTGAAGGAATAACACTCAGAACAAGAGCTTCCATTACCTTAGCATCAGCCTTTTTCCAAGACTTCTTGATGGCATCATCAGCACTTGAATCAGGAGGATCATCATTCAGGTGATCTTCAAGACCAACTACCCTCACAACTGTCCTGGCCGAGAAGGCCCACTCTCTATAGTTTCTAGCTTGATGTTGGTGACCAAGAGAGAGCCTTCCTTTGCCATGGAAGTAGAGAACAACAGAGAGGATGATCCTCTGCTCGACGGAGACGAAGAAAAGGCCTACAATGACTAGAAAACTCGGCGACTCAAGTGGGTCACCAAAGATGAAGTTGAAGGCCGGCTCTAACTTGAAGAAAGCACCAGGGATGTTGAGGACAACCAACAACAACCTGATGAAACTTCTACTGGACACGAGGCGTCTCTTGCGAAGAGAACACTCACCAACTTCCCGCAGCACGCTCTGGTGAAGAAGCGTGTGATGTATAGAGGAGAGGCGGCTGCAATGCCTGCCCACAGTTGAAGAAGCAAAACCACCGGCGAGTCGGGGTGAAGAAGCCGTAGCAAAACCACCAGCGATGGTCAGGATGAAGCCAACAGCGACAAGCAAGCTGGCCGTTGGATATGCATCGGTGATGCTTTGGTCAACGCAGGTCAATGCAGTGGAAGAAGATGCGCATTAGGGCGACGCGAGAAGGCCACTGAGCTACGGTGACGTTGATGCCACGAGAAAATGACCGACGACGAGGTGGATGATGTCGCCAACGGAGAGAACGTGATGGCCACTAGCAAACGAGTTCAAGGACCACCAACTGGTGGCGGTGGCGTGCAGACGAAGACGATGATGGCCGACGCGGATCGAGACCAATGTCAATAGAGGTCGACGATGACGATGGAGTCTACTCGCGGTGACGAAACTGATGGAGATGGCGGCTCCAAGAAGCAGGGCGCACGAATCTAGCGTAGATCAAGCTCGAAGATGACAAATTGATGGCCATCGGCTATGAAGTCAAGCAGATCCACCCCAGATTGAGGCCGTGGCTTCTTCCCCTTTTTTCAAGCCGTGGCTTCTTCCCCTTTTTTTGAAATGCCAAACTAGGTTTTTTTATTTGCACAGGTCACAAATATTTAGCAATATGTAAAAAAATTCTAGAACAGCCCTAGATGCAATATTCAACAGCTAGTCTCATTTGATGAAAAAATAAAATTTAGCAATTTTTTGCGACGTGGTACTGTAGCAATTTATCAAGCACAGTAGCAACCAAGCATCAGTAGCATCGCGCGCAATCAGAGCAGCGCGAATATCGTGAGCAATCGCGCAATGTAGCAATGCGCGCGATTCGTTATCAGAGCAATAGCGATAGTATCAGAGCAATCGCGTGTAGCAATGTAGCGATCACGGTGTGGTACTGTAGCAGATTAGTTTTTTTTAGTGCTTGATTTGAGGAGTTCAAACCCAACGAATTTTAGGGTTTAAATAGAACACAATGATTAAGCTACGCGAAGGATCACGGACGATTAACACCTAAAGAAAAATTCCAATGGATTAAAACCTAACAAAACTCACAAAAATAACAGATGCAAAAACTAGTGTTTGGTTTTTTTTGGTTGATGGAGTATAGGAAAAAAATAAATCAATCTAAAACAAAGGTATAGAATCCTACCGAAGAAACCACGCTATGATACTAAGATGATACGGGGTCGCCCGATCTTCTCAACGTAGGATTGGATACTCATGTGTAGCCTCTCGAATCGTAGTGATCCTCTGTTGCCAATGCAAAAATGAACGCTCTTTAATTCGCAAGATCACACACGCCGAACTTCATGACTACCAAGTAAAGCCTTATTGTGCTCCCAATTCCCAGCAGAAAGGTTGAACGATCACAATTTGCAAGAACTCTCAAATCTTTCTATTGAATTTGATTGCTATCAAAAAATCAAAATTTTTGCACAAAATTCTCAAAGACCCCCACGTCACGTAGTGGTTTTCCCATTATCTAGTCCTCCCCTTCATGCCCGTCCGTGCATGCATCTATATATATGGCGGCTCAGTAGTGTTGGTGTGTGTCCGCACATGGGCCTTGGGCCAGCCGGCCCTCATCATCCTCTCCCTCTTGAAAAGGAGTCGTCCTCGACTCTGTAACGTCTTGACCAAAGAATGGTGACAAATCAGCAACATTAAAAGTAGTACTTACTCCATAATTGTCTCCTGAAAGTTCAATCTTGTAGGCATTATCATTGATCTTAGCAAGTACTTTAAAAGGACCATCACCACGAGACATCAACTTTGATTTACGCTTCTCCGAAAAGCGTTCTT
This sequence comes from Melocanna baccifera, assembly GCA_036346265.1. Lineage (NCBI taxonomy): Eukaryota > Viridiplantae > Streptophyta > Magnoliopsida > Poales > Poaceae > Melocanna > Melocanna baccifera. Next base: position 21,426,511 of record CM070677.1, on the reverse strand, counting down.
TGCAAAGGTGTACCCACACTAAGTCACCTGGTTCAAATAACAATTTCTTTCTAGACTTGTTAGCTTAAGAAACATAAGCACGTACCTTCTGTTCAATTACCTCTTTAGTCTTTTCATGGAGCCTTTTCACAAAATCAACACGCTTCAAAGCATCCATATTAGTACGTTCTTGTAATGGAAGTGGCATCAAATCAAGCGGCGTGATTGGTTTGAAGCCATACACCACTTCAAATGGACATAGTTGAGTTGTAGAATGCACCGCCCTATTATATGCAAATTCGACGTGCGGTAAACAATCTTTCCACTCTTTTAAATTCTTTTTTATCATTGTCCGCAGCAGCATTGAGACTGTACGGTTCACCACCTCTGTTTGACCATCAGTTTGTGGGTGACAGGTCATTGAAAACAACAACTTTGTCTCAAGTTTGGCCCACAAAGTCTTCCAAAAGTAGCTTATAAACTTGACGACACGATCTGACACAATGGTTCTTAACATTCCGTGCAATCTCACAATCTCCCTGAAAAACAAGTCAGCTACATACGACGCATTGTCAGTCTTATGACAGGGAATAAAATGTGCCATCTTTGAAAATCTATCCACAACAACTAAAACAGAGTCCCTCCCCCTCTTAGTCCTAGACAATCCCAATACAAAATCCATGCTAATGTCTTCCCAAGGAGCACTAGGAACTGGAAGTGGAGTATACAAACCACGTGGATTAAGTTTCGATTTCGCTTTATGGCATGTGATGCATCTTTGAACATACCTCTCGACGTCTCGCCTCATCTTTAGCCAATAGAAATGGTCGGCTAGCATCATGTACGTCTTGTTTCTTCCAAAATGTCCCATCAGTCCTCCTACATAAGATTCCTACAATAGTAGCAAACGCACGGAAGACTTTGGAATACATAGCTTGTTAATGCGAAAGAGAAACCATCATGAACATAAAACTTATCTCACCCTTTTCCTTCTTTGCAATTAAAATATGGTACTAAAAATTCATGATCGGAAGCATATAAATCTTTTAAACTTTCTAATCCAGGCACTTTTACTTCCAACTACGTTAAAAGCACATTCTTTCTAGATAATGCATCAGCTACCATATTTTCTTTGCTTTTCTTGTATTTGACAATGTATGAAAAAGTTTCAATGAATTCAACCCACTTAGTATGTCTACGATTAAGTTTAGTTTGGCCTTTCAAATATTTCAAAACTTCATGATCAGAATGAATAACAAATTCTTTAGGCCAAAGATAATGTTGCCAAGTCTCTAAAACGCGCATAAGTGCATATAATTCTTTGTCATAAACAGGATAATTCAATTGTGCAGCACTAAGTTTCTCACTAAAGTATACAACAGGTTTCTTTCTTGCATTAAAACACCACCAATACCTATTCCACTAACGTCACATTCAATCTCAAAAGTTTTAGTGAAATCAGGTAAAACAAGCAATGGTGCTTCAGCCAAACATTTCTTTAATTCAACAAAGGCCTTTTCTTGATTCCCCCATACAAAAGCAACTCCCTTATTAGTTAATCCATTTAATAGGGCAGCAATAGTGCTGAAATCTTTCACAAAACATCGATAAAAACTAGCAAGTCCATGAAAGCTACAAATTTGACTAACATTGATAGAAGTTGGCTAATTTTGAATAGCTTTAATTTTAGATTCATCTACTTCAATTCCATGAGTTGAAACAATATAGCCTAAGAACACCACTTTGTTTGTGCAAAAGGTACACTTCTCAAGATTAGCATACAATTGTTCAGTTCTTAGTACTTCTAGCACTTGTCTAATGTGTTCAACATGTTCTTCCAATGAGCATATATCAAAATGTCATGAAAATAGACTACCACAAATTTTCCAATGAAATGCCTCAAAACATACTTCATTAATCGCATGAATGTACTAGGAGCATTAGATAAACCAAAAGGCATCACTAACCATTCATACAATTCAAATTTTGTTTTAAAAGTTGTGTTCCACTCATCACCATGTTTCATTCTAATTTGATGATATCCGCTACGCAAATCAATCTTAGAAAAAATAGTGGAGCCACTCAATTCATCAAGTATATCATCTAATCTAGAAATAGGATGACGATAACGAACGGTAATATTATTGATAGCTTTACAGTCTACGCACATTCTCCATGTACCATCTTTCTTAGGAATAAGAATGATAGGAACGGCACAAGGACTAAGACTTTTACGTACATACCCTTTTTTCCGTGAGTGCTTGCCCTTGCCGCTAAATTTCTTGTCTTTTCCGGATTGGTGCGGTACGGCGGTCGGTTGAGAAATGGAGCTCTTGGTACCAAGTCAATTTAATGTTCGATTCCTCGTATGGGTGGTAGACCAGTGGGTACCTTCTCCGAAAAGACGTCTTCATAAGCCTGTAATACTTGAAAAACCACACTAGGAAGAGAGGTTAAGTCATTAGTAGAAAGTAAAACATCTTTATACAGCAATACCACATGCTCTAAAGTGGAATCATCTCTTATCTCTCTCAAATCAGATTTAGTGGCTATCATGACTAACTTTTTCTTTCCTCATCTTTTCTTTTCCCGCTCAATTTTAGCTTGTGGCTCTCACTCACCTTTTGTGGAATCACACTCTTTTGCTCCTTTCCTTTCTCACTTTCTACTTTCATCTCAATCTTTTGCATGTTATCATATATAATTTGAGAAGAAGTTAGCGGTCGTAGCAATATTTCTTTATTATTCCACATGAACATGTATTGATTAGTTCTTCTATCATGAGTCATAGAACGATCATATTGCCGTGGTCTACCTAATAACAAATGACATACTTCCATGGATACAACATCACATTCTACAGTATCATGATAAGAACCAATCTGAAAGCTAACATCAACTGTATACCCAACATTCATTGAACCATTATTGTTTAACCATTGAATTTGATATGGATGTGGGTGTTTCTTATATTTCAAATCAAGTTTAGAACAAAACCCTTTACTAGCTAAATTATGGCAACTTCCTCCATCAATAATGACTTTGCAACACTTACCATTCTTACTCACCTGAGCCTATATTTGGAAAAGATTGCAGCGTTGTTCATGATTTGATTTTGCTTGCACACTCAACACCGTTGGTGTACACACAAGTATAGGGCCAGTCCCAGGGTTACAAACACCATCTTCATTCCCCTCCTTCCCTTGTCCTTCCTCATGTGTTTCACCAAATCTTCCAAAATCAGCAAGGGTCTCACCTTCCTCCTCGCTAGTAGAGTCATATTCACCATTTTCCAATAGCAATATGACCTTGTTATTTGGATAATCCTTTTGCATATGACCTCGTCCAAGACATTTAAAGCATTATATGACACTATTTCTTCCTGTAGATCCCACTGAAAATGAAGGTGAATGTGCTGAACTCTTCTTAGCAATTGGTGTTGTAACATTCTTCCCGCTTTGTGCAGCACATGTACTAGGAGCAAAATTTCCACTAGATTGGTTAGCTTTAAAAGAATTGAAATGGGATATAGGTTTACCTCCTGTAGCTGCTGAACAGGGCATGTAGGATGATGTTCTTATTGCTCTCATATCGAGTTGCACTTGTCTCTCAGCCTTGGTTGCTTGATGCACTAATTCCACCATGTTTTTGTATGGCTGAAATTCGGTGATGCGCTTAATGGAAGGATGCAAACCAACAAGAAATCGCGCCATTGTTTGTTCTTCTTGCTCATATACATTAGCTCGAATCATGGTCATTTCCATTTCTTTATAGTACTCCTCCACCGTGAGAGTTTCTTACTTCATTTGCTACACTTTATCAAAGAAATCACATTTATAATGTTTGGGAACAAACCTTGCTCTCATGTGGTACTTTATCTCTTCCCATGTAGTGATGGGAGGCTCGTCGTACTCTCTCCTTTGATTCTGAACTTGTTCCCACCATATGAGTGCATAATTAGTGAATTCAAGTCCCGTCATATGAATTTTCTTTTCTTCGGAGTAGTTATGCAGCCAAAACACTTTGTCCATCTTGAGCTCCCAAGTGAGGTAATCCTCAGGATCATGTGTACCTGAAAATGTTGGCATAATAAATTTGAACTTACCAAACTTCTCTTCGTGTGGTCGATCATTGCCGTAACGGTTACGACAGCAGTAGCCTTCGTCGTAGTGCAGAAAGTCATTATCGTCGAAGTGTGGTTCTCCCCACCACGGCCTCCATGTCCATGGCCCCTCCCCTTCACCTCTCCTAGGTGTGGGTGGACGAATGGCATTTGCCACCATACGATCTCGCCTTTGTTGAGCTTCTTGATTACCTCGGGCAGTGGCCACTCCCTCACCACGTGGAGGAAGGGCAGCCTCAAGATGAGCATTTCCTTCTTGTTGTGCCCGAAGTGCTCGCACAATGTTGTTCACAATGTTTTCACGTAATACGTTCATCTATTGATTGAGCTCAATGCGAAGATCCTGCATATCTGCTTTGCGTTTAGTGAGGAGATCCTGCATATTTGTCTTGAATTGTTCTCCCATTGCAGTAGTGCCAGCTACAAATTCTTGTTACAATGTACTTCTCAATACCTGATGCTGAAAACGAATCACCGGGGCATTAAGATTAATTTCATGCTCTTCACCATAATTATCTTTTCCATCTGACATAGTTAGATTGTGCAAAGAAAACACGAAGCAGTATCAAAGTATATGGAGGATTGGTCTAAATCACTCAATCTCACTCTTTTCTTTCACAAGTAAAATTCTCACCTTTCAAGTGAATTAAGGTCAATAAGAATTTACACTTGGTAGAAGCTTCAATGGCAACGTGATGATCAAGCGAATGTAAGAGTGTTCACAATTGTACAACAACTGTTATTTAGTGGAGCTTGGTATGAAGTGCATATCCTAGCAATCCGAAATTTTTGATGTTGTAAAGTTAAGTTATAATCCAAACTAGAGTACTTTGTCTAAGTGCTGATCCAAAAGATTTAAGTGAAGTGTATTAACGTACGCGCAAAGATCAATGTGACTTAATGCAAACAAAGGAGTGAGCTAAATAAAGGCGATCCAAAATTAATGATTAATTAGCTCGCTTTGCATCAAGTGTTAGGAGAGACGCTAACCAATTGCAATGACATGAATGTAAGGGCACAAGATTGCTCAAGAAATTAAATTACGAATCTGAATTTATGGTATAAGAATTCTCCCAAATTCGGCCAATATTTTTTTTGCTCAAGCCGTGGCTTTTTTCTTTCTCTTTTTTTTCAAGCCGTGGCTTCTTCCCCCTTTTTTTGAAAGGCCGAACTAGGTCTTCAACTCTAGATGCAATATTCAACAGCAAGTCTCATTTGATGGAAAAAATTTTAGCAATTTTTTTGCGACGCGGTACTGTAGCAATTTATCAAGCACTGTAGCATTGTGCGGCACTGTAGCAGGCGCGGAATATTGTAGCAATGCGGCGTGGTTACTGTAGCAGCGCGATAGTACTGTATCAATCGCGCACGGCACTGTAGCGATCGCGGTGCGGTACTGTAGTAGATCGGTTTTTTTAGTGCTGGATTTGAGGGGTTCAAACCCAGTGAATTTTAGAGTTTAAATGGAACACAATGATTAAGCTACGTGAAGGATCACAGACGATCAAAACCTAAACAAAAATTCTAATGGATTAAAACCTAACAAAACTCACAAAAATAACATATGCAAAAACTAGGGTTTTGTTTTTTTTGGTTGATGGACTATAGGAAAAAAATAAATTAATCTAAAACAAAGGTAAAGAATCCTACCGAGGAAACCACGCTCTGATACCAAGATGATACGGGGTCGCCCGATCTTCTTGACGTAGGATTGGATACTCACATATAGCCTCTCGAATCGTAGCGATCCTCCGTTGCCAATACAAAAATGAACGCTCTTTAATTCGTAAGATCACACGTGCCAAACTTCACGACCACCAAGCGAAGCTCTATCGTGCTCCCAATTCCCAGCGGAAAGGTTGAACGATCACAATTTGCAAGAACTCTCAAATCTTTCTATTGAATTTGATTGCTACCAAAAGATCAAAATTTGTGCACAAAATTCTCAAAGACCCCCACGTCACGTAGTGGTTTTCCCATTATCTAGTCCTCCCCTTCATGCCCGTCCGTGCATGCATATATATATATATATATATATATATATATATATATATATATATATATATATATATATATATATATATATATATATATATATATATATATATATATATATATATATATAATACTTTCTACACCCGGGTGTAATTACACCCATCTCTAATATACCACCTAAACGAACTTGAAATACTCCTTTATCACTTTGGATATACTCATATACTAATTATAAGATACTTCAATGTGAACCACATGAAAAAATTGTAAGAGAGTCCATAGTTTTTAGCGTATTTTGTAAATACCTTCATATACGCACATAAAAAGGAGTATATCTAAAAAAATATACATACTACTTCTGAAAAATTATTCATACCACCTAGATGATCTTAAATACTCATATACTATACATACATACTCTCCGTTACGCGAGATACTCTCTACGTTGTGAGAAATGATATAGGGTGCAATTACACCCAGGTGTAGAAAAGAGGCTATATATATATATATATATATATATATATATATATGGCGGCTCGGTAGTCTTGGCGTGACATGAGCCTTGGGCCAGCCGGCCCTCATCATTATCCTAAATATATGGAAATAATCTAAAAAATAAATCTAAATAATAAGGAAACTAATTATTCTAATTCTAATTAATTATACACTGCCATGCACCACGTTCTAGCCATGGCTTGTCACGCCATAATATATTACTATTTTGTGTGCCAAGTTTCCTTTTGGTCGAACCATGGCCCTGGGATAGCATTTTGCAATCATTTCAGCATTATCTTACGAGATAACCATGCTAAAAAAACCAGATCCTGAACTATATCAAATTATGTACAAGTCCTATACCAAATCCCTAATGTGTCAAAAGTAGTTGTAGTCTAGTGGCGATGATATACTGTGCTACCAAGAAGTTCAGATATTTTTATAAAGTGGGGAGATTGTAGTTCTAATTAAAATTTAAAGTGAAGTTAATTATTGGTTGACCAAGAAGAAGAGCTAACCATGACTAGTATCCCATAGCCATAAGGTCATAATCATTCCAGTTCGAGGCAGTTCTTGGCTAGATTGGACATTTGCCCTAACTACTAAGTGCAACTTAGCTGGAAACTGGTAGTAAAACTGTGTTTTATGATGTAACACTGATAAGTGGCCGTAATTACTCTTTAATATTAATCACCAACTACTCTTAAATCTTAATCATCAATAGATTAGTCAGATGGTTGACCCACTCCTGAAAATTTGCTGGAAAATCCGGTAACCGATAGTAATGACTAGTTCCTGGCAATTTCTTGTCAACTAGACTATTGTGAAGGTCATTCTGGTGGAATATGAAGGTTTAAAGAGTGGGAAAAGGGAGCAGTTCAAGATGCTTTGAAAAAGAATTACGAGATGTAACCGGGGATCACTAAAATTTGACTTGTTTCCACGTTGTTAACATTGTTTGATTTTATCATTGTTCATGTTTGTATATTTTTGTATGCAATATGCATATTTTCTTTTGATCATGAGGCTTTTGATGTATATAACTCATTATTGTAATGTAACACAGGGTTCGGTTCCATTATGGCCATCCGGATATTTTTGATAGACTCTTCCATATTACTAGGGGTGGCATAAGTAAAGCTTCAAAGACTATAAATCTAAGTGAAGATATCTTTTCAGGTAAGCCTGCATCTTGTACAAACACCTTGCAGTCATCCCTTACCTAAAATGCAGTTAATGAAGTCAATTTTCTTAGGTTTTAACTCAACAATGAGGGAAGGAAATGTCACACATCATGAGTACATGCAAGTCGGTAAGGGGCGTGATGTGGGAATGAATCAAATTTCGAGCTTTGAAGCTAAGGTGGCCAATGGCAATGGTGAACAAACATTGAGTCGTGACATCTATCGGCTTGGACGCAGATTTGACTTTTATAGAATGCTATCTTTCTACTTTACTACAGTTGGGTTTTATTTCAGTAGCATGGTAAGAGTATTAGTCGAAGATATCTATGTGAAACTTTTTTTCTCTAAAGAATGCCTAAGCTATTTCTTTCTTTCTGATGGGGTATGGTAGGAGAAAGCCCTAGTGAAAATTTAAATAAAAAACCAAACTCGTAAAATGTTATTTACAAAAATAAAAAGGAGAGATTGCATCCAGCCATCCACTATAGGTGGAGATGATCTAACTTTAAGCCATTTAATTCTTCATGCACCAGTATGTTTGAATTTGTCAATCAGCAAGATTTGGAAAATCTTTAATGTAAAAGAAATGTTAAATTGGGCCCTTGTTTCAGGATTTCAGTTATTATCCATGAACATTCGGTATATTTTGGTGTGCAAATGCTCAGCATTCATAACTGAAAAGTTTAGGCTTGGCGTCAACATGTAATGTATTCATTCTGCATATTTTGGGGTACTGACAACCATCGTACCTTCTTTCAGGTTACTGTACTTACAGTTTATGTATTTTTGTATGGGAGGTTATATCTAGTTATGAGTGGTCTGGAAAGGTCTATTTTGTTGGACCCACGTATTCAAGACAGCGTCAAGTCTCTTGAAAACGCATTGGCTGCACAGTCTGTTTTCCAGCTTGGTTTGCTGCTTGTCCTCCCTATGGTCATGGAAGTCGGCTTACAGAAGGGGTTCCGCACAGCTTTAGGAGAGTTTGTCATCATGCAGCTTCAGTTGGCCTCTGTGTTCTTCACATTCCAGCTTGGCACCAAAACCCACTACTATGGGAGAACAATACTCCATGGTGGCGCTAAATACAGATCAACAGGCCGTGGATTTGTTGTGTACCACGCAAAGTTTGCTGAAAATTACCGCATGTACTCCCGTAGCCACTTTGTCAAAGGACTTGAACTGTTGATACTTCTGGTTGTGTATCTAGTCTACGGAAGTTCCTACCACAGCTCGAACACGTACCTGTTTGTCACCATGTCCATATGGTTCCTGGTTGTTTCTTGGCTCTTTGCACCGTTTATCTTCAATCCATCATGTTTTGAGTGGCAGAAGACGGTTGATGACTGGGCAGATTGGAGGAAGTGGATGGGGAACCGAGGGGGTATCGGCATGTCTGTGGATCAAAGCTGGGAGGCTTGGTGGACAAGTGAGCAGGAGCACCTCAGGAAGACTACCATCCGCGCTCTTCTCTTGGAAATCATCCTTTCACTTCGCTTCTTGATCTACCAGTATGGTATTGTGTACCACCTGAACATAGCACGCCGCAGCAAAAGCATTCTGGTACTTTCTGATCTGCTTTGTTTGCTTCTTTTGTCGTTGTTACAGTTGCAGGATATCCTGTTGTAATGCCCATTTCCTTCTAACTTCTAGGTATATGGATTGTCATGGCTAGTTATGCTCACGGTTCTAGTAGTTTTGAAGGTAACACTTTGGCCTTCCATTTGGTCAATTATTTCCGATGATTGAAAATCTTACCAGCTGGATGTTGTTCCTTCTCTTCAGATGGTTTCGGTAGGACGGCAGAAATTCGGGACAGACCTGCAGCTTATGTTCCGCATCCTCAAGGGCCTTCTCTTCCTTGGCTTTGTCTGTGTGATGGCGGTCCTATTTGTTGTATGTAACCTCACAATTTCTGATGTCTTCGCTAGTATTCTTGCGTTTATGCCTACTGGTTGGTGTATTCTCCTGGTGAGTGAAACCTTCTGCTTACCAATTTGTTTGAGCTTTAATGTGTGCATTTAAAAAAACGAATTCAGAGAACAAATCTAACATGCCTACCTGCTCCTGAGCAAATCATGGCACCAACAAACAAGATTTGAATTTGGCAACTCAGAGCAAGCATGCCAATTCTAGAGCAAGCAGTAAATTGAAAAGCACATTGTTCAATTCTAGCACATTCCTATTTGACAAGTTCCACTCATCCACTGCAATCTGTAATTGTGTGCCCACTAATGTATGTGTTTCTGTTCTTCACAGATTGGGCAAGCATGCTCACCATTGGTGAAGAAGACTACGCTGTGGGACTCCATCATGGAGCTTGGGAGGGCGTACGAGAACATGATGGGTCTCGTCCTCTTCCTGCCCATCGGCTTCTTGTCCTGGTTTCCCTTCGTCTCGGAGTTCCAGACAAGGTTGCTCTTCAACCAAGCCTTCAGCCGGGGCCTCCAGATCTCTCGGATCCTCGCCGGTCAGAAAGACATCGGGGAGTTCGAATGACACGTGTGAACTCGCTTGGGCAGCAAAGCAAGACACGTGTTCCATGTGCATGATTTTGCTTGTCATGATCGATTTTGGGCGCCTGTTCCTTGACGACGACGAGATTTACTACTTTTTGCACTTGGAAGTAGCTGGTACATATTTGTAATTTGCCTTTCAGAAATTAACATATATTCATCGGTATATGTTTAGGGAGAGACACCCCTAGAAACAGTTCGGGGCTCTTCCTCCCATGTGGAGGTTTCCATTTCGTGTGCATACTACTACAGAAATCATTATTACAGACGGTTCAAAAATATCATCACAGACGGTTTTCCAAACCGTCTGAATTTATGGGTCAGTGATAATCGAAAATTATTACAGACGGTTTGTGAGCCGTCTGTGATAAATATAATACAGACGATTTGTAACTAGAACCGTCTGTGAAAAATACTATCACAGACAGTTCTATATATAGAACCGTCTGTAATACTCACACATCACAGACGGTTCTACATATAGAACCGTCTGTGATGTGTGAGTATCACAGACGATTTTTAGTTAAAGTAAGCAATCAGACCATGAACCAAATGCTATAACTAGTATGTGACCTACTTTTAATCAATCTACTGATTTCTTTAAGTATGAACAATCATTGATTAAAACGGGATAGTCAAGTTATTACAACTTAAACTGAATTAAGATTGAATAGTGTATATATCTATGTATATAACTCAATGAGAATCAAATACACAACTCAGTTAATGATAAGATCAAACAGCTAATGACAAACTCAAGGTCCATCTACCATCACATCTATATATATATATAAACTCAGTTGTATGCCTTCATCATAGAGCTAGGTTATAGTGCAATCTTTGCAATTTCCAGGTTATGAATCACAGCATATATATACTAACTTATTGGCTCTATTCACCCCTTGTGCCGGTCAATATTGATACTCATGGGATTAATGATCTTGACCATCAAAATACAAAATATTGACACCAGGGTTCACTAAAAGCACAATGTAGCATATATATACTAACTTATACATGGGTATCATAATGTAGCATATATATATCAATATGAAAAGTACCATCATATTTAGGAAGGATTTTTTTTTTGAAATAGCCAGGCAAGGTAGAACAGCACCTTGCGAGGGGGACGGCACGACGGGCTCGGGACGGCGGCGGCGATGGGCTCCGGGAAGGCGGCCGACGACAGCTCCGGGAAGGCGGCCGGCGACGGGCTCAGGGGACGGAGGTGGCGATGGGCTCGATCGGGAGAGCAGCAACAAGTCTGTGTTGGTTGGTGCGCTATAACTACAGTGTACGCGCAAAACCCTAGCTTTCGGGTATATATAGAAGGACTATTACAGACGGTTCTAAACTAGAACCGTTTGTGATATTTATTATCACAGACGATTCTATTTCAGAACCGTCTGTGATAACTATATCACAGACGGTTCTAAAATAGAATCATCTGTAATAAGCCTTTGCTCGCGCACTGGAGTTGTTACCTACATCAACCAGGAGGCACTGTAATAAGACCTCATAGAGTGTTTTTCTTTACAACAGCCCATTGTATTTCTTTACAATAGCCCAATGAACATAGAGATACATTTGTATGACTCATTCTCAAAATTCATCTATATATCACACATTTTCACATATACATAAATACAAATTCACAAATACATCATACACATGCGTTGTTATATACATAAATGTCAATTCATATATACATCACATACATATATTGTTATATACATAAATGTAAATACCTACATATATATATCACATATTCTCATTTCACTTGCTTATTTCTTTTAAAAATTAGCCCTTCATGATGATCAATGCGTATGTATCTAATTTCATCACGTTGTTCATCATCAACCTTTATGCCATTTTGAAAAGGAGGTAACTTGTCAAATTGATTGTATTTGTCCTCATCCACTATATTCTCTACTCCGACAATTTTTCTTTTTCCATGAAGAACTACATGGCGCTTCTTATTTACCGGGTTGATTACATAGAAAATTTGAACAACTTGGTTAGCGAGTACGAATGGTTCATCTTTGTATCCGACATGTTGGAGGTCCACGGTAGTGACACCGTACTTGTTAACCTTCACCTGTGGGAGATGCACCCAAGGCATCGAAATAAAGGGATCTTGAAAACCACGTAGTCGAGCTCCCAAATCTTTTCTATGAACCCATAGTATGAGTTTCTCAACCCATCGGTACTGGACGCATCTACATGGACACCGCTGTTCTGATTAGTGCTCTTTACATCATGAGCCTTTGTATAGAATGTGTACTCATTTATGTCATATCTTTGCCATATCACAACTGTAAATATTGGCCCTTTTGCTAACTATGTCAGCATCTCACTTGGCGACTTCCTAGTGATTTGCTCCTTCAATCATTGGTTGAACTGATTGTTATGTTGTCTTATGATCCAAACATCCGGCCGCTCCGGATTCTGTTGCCGAAGCATATCCTTGTGCTGGTTAACATAAGGGGCCACTTCAGTCATGTGTTGCAAGACCGTGAAATGGGCTTGAGCATACGCGTCTATATTTGGAATGATTGCTTTCATTCCGATAGTTCCGATACCCTTGAGCCTCTCCTCATGACGAGATTGAGGCACACCTATCGGTTTAATTTGAGCCATATAATTGATACAAAACTCAATGACCTCTTCGCTTGCATAACCTTCGACGATGTTACCCTTCGGCCGAGATCGATTCCGTACATAGGACTTGGGAATTCCCATGAACCTCTCAAACGGGTACATGCTACGTAGGAATACGGGCCCACATATTTTTGTATCCCACACAACATGAACAATGAGATGGATCATGATATCGAAAAACGAAGAAGAAAAATATATCTCAAGATGACATAGAGTCATCACCACCTCGTTCTACAGAGCATCTAGTCCTTCGGGATCGATGACATTCTGAGCAATTGTGTTAAAGAAATAACACAGCCTCATGATTGTCTCTCGAACTTTGATCGGCAAAATATTTTGAATTGCAATAGGGAGCATTTGTGTCATCAGCACATGACAATTATGAGACTTCATACTATTTAACTTCAAATCTTGCATCGATACAAGTTTCTTCATGTTGCCAGAGTAACCAAACGAAACTTTGACACCATACAAGCACTGGCACGGTTCTATTTTCTCGGCATTGGACATAGTGTAACATGCAGGGGAAGGTACGTTCGTCCATTATCTGCTTTTTTCGGTGCTAACTCTAGCCTGATATCCATATCAACCAAGTTAAGCCATGCATTGACACCACTAGTAGAAATGTGCACATCTGTGACGAATTTCTCATGACGAATGAAAATCGCGTCACTGAACAGTGCCTAACTATGACGAACTTTTGTGTTTCATCATGGATCATTGGTGACAGACCTCAGGCACTGACTATTTATGACGAAACTCAAAAACGCGTCATTGAACAACACAGATATCGTCACAGATGACACGCGCGGCGCGCATTACTCATTTGTGATGTTCTGTTTTTGAACTGTAACGAACAGGACTTCGTCATTAAACCATTATAAGATAGCTGACGAACATACTTTCGTCATAAGTCTCCGGGCAGCCCTTGTCCATGTCTTGTATTACTGTGGGGCCCGGGCCCATCATGCCACGTGTACTGTCCGCAGCGATCTACCACTTGTATTGTGGGACTGGACGACTTGCGTGGCAGCCACGTGTAACTCCCGCAACTAATATTTTGCAAAAAAATGTTCTAGGTCGGGATCGAACCCGGGACCTGTAGAGAGCAAAGAACGGCTTTACCATTGCGCTACATGATCACTTGCGTTGGTGTCTCATTGTAAATATAATAGTACCATATACTCCGTGGCTCCCCTCCACGTTGACTCAAATTGGAATCCCCGTCTAGTAAACTTGGATCTCTGTCCGCTCCCTTGACTTGCGGAGAGGCGGCGACGGAGGATTCCCCATCGGGCGCTGCAGCGGAGGAGGAGGATTCCCCGTCGGGCGCTGCGGCGGAGGAGCCCCGCCGGTCTGGTGTGGTGGCTATGGCGGCCTTTTTGTGGCGAGGCGGTGGAGCTTTCCCGGTCGGGCGCGGTGGCGTTGGCGTCCCGGTCAGGTGTGTGCCACGGCAGAGACGCCCTCCACAGATTATTTGTTCTAGTGTTAGATTTGTCACTTTCCACTGTTTTATCTGATTTTGCATACTTATGCTACAACAGATGGACAGAAGCTGGGTAAATGGGAGACAATTCACACCTACGTACATCCATGGAGTTGAACAATTCATGGAGTTTGTTAAACAAAGATACCCGGAGCAAACCCAGATCCTTTGCCCATGCCGTTGATGTCTTAACCAGACTTTACGGCCTCAGGCAGAAGTGCATGACCACATACATATTTCTGGAATGTCATCCACATACACCAGATGGATTCATCATGGGGAATCTTTAGCTGCTGACATTGTAGAACCATCAGATCTGCATGAATGTCATCATGATGATTGGATCGCAGTGGATGAGGAAGACGACGACGACGATAACAGAGTGCCAGATGTTGATTTAGTTGGAGAATTGTACACAGCTGCAGAGCAGGATGGACAAAAGCCAAAGTTTGATAGAGTGCTTGCAGATTTGAAGCGGTTAGTATGTCCTGGATCTAGCCACTCAAGATTCTCCTTCCTTGTGAGGTTGCTCCATATCAAGTCCCACTATCGAATTGGCAATACGACATTTAATGCATTATTGAAGCTGCTTTCCTCAGCATTCCCTCGGAGCCAATTACCAAAATCATATGACGAGGCAAAGAAATATATTCGTGAATTGGGCCTTGGGTATGAATCGATCCATGTGTGCAAGAATAACTGTGTGTTGTTTGGAAGGATTGTGCCAAAATGGAAGTGTGCCCAAAATGCAGTGAGTCTAGATGGGAGGATGCAGATGGCAGCAAGCGGGTTCCTCATAAGGTTTTGAGGCATTTTTCACTAATACCAAGGTTGAAGAGGATCTTTGCTTCAAACCGAACAGCAGAGGACACCCAATGGCACAAGACTAAGCGTACGCCGAGCGACAATGAAATGAGCCATCCAGCAGATGGGGAGGCATGGCAGGACTTTGATAGGAACCATGAAACTTTTGCAAGATATGCAAGGAACTTAAGACTTGCCGTCGCTACAGATGATTTCAATCCATTTGGCAACTTTAGCGCGGCATATAGTGTGTGGCCTGTTCTTGTTACACCATTGAACCTGCCACCATGGGAATGTGTCAACCCATCAAACTGCTTTATGTCTTTGCTGATCCCTAGTCCAACCTCTCCAGGAAAGGATTTTGATTTATTCTTGGAGACTCTTATAGAAGAACTGCTTCAACTATGGAAGGGTGTCAGCACTTATGATGTAGTAAGTGCTTCAAAGTTCGATCTGCGTGCTGCCGTGCTTTGGTGCATACACGATTATCCAGCATTGAGCACCTTGTCAGGCCGAACTACAAAAGGTTATTATGCATGTATTCATTGTGACAAAAATCCATTGTCAAGACCCCTAAGGAATAAGTTAGGCTACCTTGGCCACCGTCGTTTTCTTCCAAGGGGACATGCTTGGCGGAGAAGCTTGGATTTTGATGGACACAGTGAAAACCAAGTTGAGCCAGGAAAGTTCACTATAGAGGAGGTCCTTGAGGAACTCGAGAAGGTGAAAGATGTCAGACCAGGTAAGCACGGTGCAAGCAAGAAAAGTAAGCGTGGAAAGAATGTGGAGCCAGTAATTTATAATCGCACAGCTGGTTGGTGGAGGCTACCGTATTGGCAGGACTTGTTGCTGCCACACAATCTTGATGTCATGCACATTGAGAAAAACATATGTGACAATCTTCTTTGGACATTGCTGAAAGTCAAGGGCAAGACAAAGGACACAGTCAATGCTAGGCTAGATTTGCATGATATGGGCATAAGGCATGAATTCCACTGTGTGCAGCAAGGCAGCTCGGTTAAAATCCCAGAAGCTCGCTATGTCTTGACGCAACAACAAAGAGCAGAATTTTGCAAGTTCCTTAAAGGTGTCAAGTTTCCAGATGGTATGCAGCCAACCTAGCGAAATTCATAAGTGCAGATGGTTCCAAGGTAGTTGGCCGGCTGAAAACTCATTCTTGCCATGTCCTGCTCCAAAGGATCATACCTGCAAGCTTAAGAGGTTTTGTTGCCAAAGATGTATACAAAGCTATTTCAGACCTTGGGAACCTCTTCAGGTAATTGTGTAGTAGAAATCTAAGGAAAGATGTCATGAAACAGCTGAAAGAGGATATCCCACTTATCTTATGCAAGCTTGAGAAGATTTTTCCACCGGCCTTCTTTGATGTGATGGTGCACTTGGCTGTCCATCTACCTGACGAGGCACTGCTTAGAGGCCCTGTATAGTATGGATGGATGTACCCAATAGAACGGCGACTGGGCACGTTGAAGAATCTCGTAAAGAACAGGGTGAGGCCTGAAGGATGTTGACACAAGATATAACCGGGACGTAAATATGTCACATGATGGGCCATTAGATGGTGACACCTCTGTTTTCATGCATGGTGTTAAGCTCATTGGCAAGAATAGGGTACAACACATCGATGATAAAGTCATGGACAAGCTAGTTTGGTATGTGCTTAATAACTGCGACGAGGTTGAACCATATGTGGAGTAAGTATGATTTTATATATGCTGATTTCTTGTTTCCTATATTACATATCATTATATGTCCTATAGCATATACAGACAACATTTAGAGAAAGAAGGGGCACGTGATGTTGACAGGAGGCTAGCATCAAAATTTCCAAAATGGTTTAAGTCTCATGTAAGTGATTAGCATATTTTAATTGTGTTAGGCTGATCATTGGCAGAATTATACCACAATTTAGTGGTGGTGGTGGTTTTATGTTTGTGTGCAGATCATGGAGCTGCGTAAAGAGAAACCAACAGAGGTCACTGAAGGTTTGCATGCACTGGCATGTGGTCCTGATCTCGAGTCAAGAGCTGTGCAGCTTGCATTGTCAATGGAGTCAGGTATAGCAGTGTTGACCGTGAGAAAAACCTGCAGACACATAATAGTGGTGTCATGACCGATGGCACACATGGAGGCAAATCAGTGGAATTTTATGGTGTCCTTAGAGAGGTTATTGAGCTGCAGTATAACTCCAATCTACAAGCCCGTAGGACGGTGGTTCTTTTCCGATGTGACTGGTACAATCAAGTTGGCAAGACTATAGGCATTAGAGATGATGGACATTTCAAATCCATTAACATTCAGTCATTCTGGTCCAAGGATGACCCTTTCATTTTTGCAACACAGTCAAGGAAGATATTTTATTTGCAGGACACCTCCTTGGGCAAAGCTTGGTGGGTTGTGCAAAAGTTTGAACATAGGGATATGTATAAGGTGGCTGAAAAAGAGCATGAAGTGTACCAAGATGATCACTATTCTGACACAGAGCATGACGTGCATGAGGGTGATGGTGATCAGGTTTTGCACCATGTGGATGATGGAGAAGCCACTATCATTGAAGCTAATTTAGCAGACCTTATAAGAAGTAAGAGGGAAGTTGACATGCTTGAAGACAGCGATGATGAACATGACACTATTATGCAGTATTGCAGTGATAGTGACAATGGCGTAAACGACATGTGTGAAGATGATGATGTCTTGTAGGATTTTTCATGTATAACCTTTGGGAAAACATGTATTCTAAAACTGCACTATAACATGCTCAGTGTTTTCATTTGAACATCAGCCTCATTGTAGCTGTGTGAGTTCTTTAATTAAACTGTTTTGAATTACTGAAACTCAACACAACTGAAGCATTCTAAAACTGCACTGTATTCATGTAAATTTGTGCTTGCCCGGACACAAGACATGTGGATGGCCTACTTCAATACAACATACATGATTCCAAATCCAACAACCAGAACACAACAAAGAATTAACATGTTCATCTTCCACTCAAGTTTCTGCAGGTTAAGTTCCATTGCATTCCTGTCAGCTTTGCCATTTGGGCAGCCTTCACTTTGTTCCTCCTCCTCTTCCTCTGCTGATTGCAATTGCCTGACTTGGATCACCTCTAACTCCTTCAACTGCTCAAAATACTGCCTCTTGAATCTGTAGTACCCACAGTGTTTCACATACTGGAAAAATTAAAAAAAATTAACCCGAGCATTGCCAAAATCACCAAAGAACTGACAAAGAAGCTCACCCCATCCCTTGGGTACTTGAAGTAGACACGCCCAAGGTTGTGGTTCTCCTTCTTAGACCGTCGCTCGATCACCCTAGCAAGCTTGCAGTCCGGGCAAGGCACCAATGGAAGGCCGGTCTCTTCACCAACCGGAACCGTGGGATCCGCGGTCCGGGAGCTCCTATCTCCATGCATCCTCCTCGACGCCATGCTACCGCCAGAGGATTCGGCCCAGTGGGACATGGCGCCACTGCACCCAGGAAGCGGCGGCGACCAGAGGAAGGAGAGATGGGGGACGGCGGTGGTTAGCAGGACCTGGAGGTTGGGGCGGATGAACTGAATGGGGGGAGAGAGAGGGAAGCGGGCAAGAGAGGCTAGTGAAGTAAGAGACACCCAGGAAGCGACGGCGACCAGGGGAAGGAGAGATGGGGGACGGCGGCAGTTAGCAGGACCTGGAGGTTGGGGCGGACGAACTAAATGGGGGGGAGAGCGAGATGGAAGCGGGCAAGAGAGGCTAGTGAAGAGCGGCGGCGACCAGGGGAAGGAGAGTTGGGGGACGGAATTCATAGTAACACCTCACTTGTACATTCATAGTAACAAACTAGGTATATAGGTAAAATTATAAGAGTAAGTTACTATGTAAATGTGTGAAAAGAGCGATATTATGCATTGATAAAAGCAAAAGGTTTGAGCACCAGTGTGTTTTGGAATGAATGTACATTAGTCAATATAGTGAGTTATAATGAAGCAGGATTCAGTAAAGATAGTCTGGG
Organism: Melocanna baccifera; assembly: GCA_036346265.1. Lineage (NCBI taxonomy): Eukaryota > Viridiplantae > Streptophyta > Magnoliopsida > Poales > Poaceae > Melocanna > Melocanna baccifera. The sequence continues at coordinate 21,407,260 of CM070677.1, read as the reverse complement.
CGATAGGTAGAACATATGCGATTACATTCTACACAGCAAAATGGATATGCTGAATAGGTAGCAGCTTTGGTAGCATGAAATACATAAGCATATTGGTATGTTGCATAACAAAAGTTGTAATAAGTATTGCCAGGACAGAAGCGGAAGGAAGCTGTCATCTGTTGTTATCACATCGCTGAAATTTGCTGCAAGGAAGGAATCAAAGGAATAGTATCAGTGCTTGTATTAGAGCTAAAAGTAAGGCATGCATAAACAAAGGTCTGTAAGGTAAAATATGTTGACTGTAAGTAAGATTGGTTAGTTTGGTACCATTGAATGTTTGCTGCATCTAGTTGGTGTCAGTTGGTGGTGCTGCTTTGGATGTAGATGGCTGGAATTTGTTACGGTATTCTTGGGCGGTCAGTCTTCTTTGTTGTTGCTGTGGTTGAGTGCTAGTGGGGATGTTGGGGGATTCTCCACAAGCTGATTGCTCTCCCGCTTCTATCATATAAAAGCGCTGAAGTTCCTGCATAAGCTGTTGCACTTTTTGTTGAGATTCATGAAGACGATAGTGTAGGTCTTCGTTTTCATCTAGGGTTCTTGTGTACAATGCTTCTTGGTAAATAATTTGTTGTGCTGCTACTTTTATGCACGGATCATTGTGTTGTGCTGGTCCTCGTGTAAACAGGTTAGTGTTCTAATTGGTCTTTGAGGTACCAGCTCATATGGCGATTGGGTGAATTTCGTGTTGTAGTAGCAGCGGAGATAGCGGATTGCTCATTTGGCAGCGTCTTGTACGCGTCTTCTTCTTCAATCCTGTTGCCGTAAAATGTCTGGTCTTCGTCAGGTCATATGGGTAGTGGCTTTAGTGTCACCCATGTTTTCCATTCATATTCTTCACCGTCAAGATAGTGAGTAATTGAATGGAAAACGGGCTGATGTTGTTTAGTGGCTCCAAGGTATTGTTGCATCTGCCATAATAGCATGGGCCATCCTGGTAGATCTTCTGGGTTTGAATGTCTTAGCTAAACCATCTGTTTAATAGGAAAAGGTGAAGATTAGATATGTCTAGTTTTGGAAAAAAACCGAAAGAGAAAAGTAAGGGAAAAGTAATGGTAGTCTGGCGTACTGCAAATCGAAAACATGATAGATATAAAAAGAGCAAAAGGGTTGTAGCATGTAAACTGTAATAGCATCCTAGTAACAGTAAATTTGTGGAAAGAAGATAGTTGTGTTTTAGTAATTCGTAAATCTGTGAACTGGTAGGAGGTGCAATAGTGTTATACTGAAAGAACAAAATCTGGTGGGTAAAAACTAATGTGATATATAAAGCTGTGAGGTTTTAGGAAATGTACATGATTAAAGGAAGTATCTGTAGCCTATTTTTGTAGGAGGTTCACAGCATGGATTCTAACAGTTTAACAAGTAATATGTTGAACACAAAAAAAGTTCAAAAGAGAAAACAGTATCTTATGGTAGAAGGCCAAATATGATTAAGGTAGAGAACAATGCTATTGAGTTAATAAACTGGCGCATTTAGTTTGTGCATACCTAAATGAGATGATGATCGGAAGGAGGAGGAAATGAGAGAGCAGAATGTGAAAGCGAACGGACACAAGAAAGCGTCAAAGCAAGATATAGAGCCATCTGACAAAGTATGGGGCAAAAAAATGTATAATAAGTGTTTAACCTCTGTAACACTGACAATAGCAGTGGGGTATATTTTTTCACCTCTGTAACACTAACAGGTGTTGTAGTTGAGAGAGCAGTTTGTGCACTTGTAGTAGAAGCGAACGGTGGTGTTGATGGAATAGCAGATAGTAGTTCTTTATGGGTTGTATTTTTTTGCGTATCTCTGAGCAGTGACGATGATGCTTCTGGATTGGCTCAGGGAGGCACCCGGAAGACCTACGTAACTAAGACACAGTACAACAAAAAGGTTGGAACTGATGTATCCAACTTTATGCTAAGACACGGAACTCTATCAATATAAGATCCAAAAAAACGAGGGTTTCTTTGCTATATTGGGGCTAGAGCGGAGTCCCTACTCGAAAATTTGAGCAGTGTGCTGAGCATTTTGAGCGGAGTCCCCGCTCGAAAATTTGGGGCCACGCGCCACACCAAATTTATGGTATTTTGAACCCTGTTGTGGCCAAATAAAACTGCCCGCATCCTTGCAGCTGTCGCCACCCTCTCCGAATCCTAGCCGCCGCCACCCCCTCGACGAGGACACCGGAGCCGGATCCCCTTCATCGACACCAGCCTCGTCGACGGCGCCAGAACCGCCTCAACAATGGCACCGGTCGGATCCGGATCCCCTTCGTCGACACCAGCCCCGCCAACGGCGCCAGAACCGCCTCGACGATGGCACCGGCCGAATCTGGATCCCCTTCACCGACAGCTGCCACACCTGACCCGCAACCCCTTCCTCGACGACCGTCGCTGGCGCCTTAACCACCTCGACGACGCCACCGGATCCGGATCCCCTTCGCCGATAGCTTCCATGCCCGAGCCGCAACCTCTTCGTCGACGCCCGCTGCACCGGATCTACTACCCCTTCGTCGACGCCCGCCGCTCGGATCTGCGAGCACGATGAAAAGAGGCCGAGGCCGACGCAGCGTAGCAAGAGGTACCCCATAATCCTTTTACCGTGACGATGTGTGCTGTATTCTAGGGAGTGAACCTTGGATAGTGCTAGGGTTACATGTTTGCTAGTTGATTGAAGTTGACATGTGCTGTATTCTAGTAATGGGTTCGATACAAGTTGTAGTTACTCCCTTATTTGCACATTCCAGCTCTGTTATATTGACATTCTAGTGCTAGAAGTTGTAGTTAGTGGTTGAATTGATGCATGTCTCTGTAATCTATATGATGTGCTTAAATTTTTAATTTATCTAGTACTCTATTTCTAAACATGTGTTTACACATGTAAGAACCGCCACTAAATGGTTATGAACGAGCGCGGGACGCAAATATCATGGAGAATGTTAGAAGAATGGAAGAACTTGGCGTCAATGCTTTAGCTTCTAGTCTAAAATCATTGTGCACAAAAACTGCATTTGCAAAGGCAAAAAAGTCAGGCAGCAAGAGTAGTCACGCTGAAGGTTCTGATTTATCGGAATATCTCCCTGAAGCCGGAGAGGGAGTTAAGGGAGGTGGTGATACAGATACAGATTTAGAAGAGGAGCCAATACCCCCTCACAATTGAGGTGCTTCTTCTATCTTGGCTTGTGATGGGAGGGAGGGGTGGTAGATAGCAATGCAATTCTTTGTTGTGTATATACTTGGTTAATTTGTGGACATGCTTACTGGTTATGTTTTTTCTCCAATTTCAGCCTCCTGTTCCAACTATGTGTAGAAAAGTCTGTGCCAAAAAGACAAAAGGCAGCGCCGATATGGGTCCTGGGGGAAGGCAATCTAAGAGAGTGAATTCAACTCCACCAACAGAGGTGCCTCTTGGAGTTTCTACTCGATCTAAAAGGCAGCACACATCTGCACAAGGTGAACACACCTTGCCACCAGCAGCGGAAAACAATGGCGGTGAAGTTGTACGCTTTGATGAATTGACTGGAGACATTGGTGTGGATAGCCATCCTAGCCCTCTAAGGGACTAGACATGTCCAGATGACCTTAGCCATGGCGAAGAGCAGACCAGTCAGCAGAATGACCCCACTGATGAAGGTTGGTTATACTTACATGACCATCAATCAATTCTCACTATTTGATATCACTATTTGATTTCTAACAATCTGAATGTATGAAAACTGTGTAGTTCCAATGCAAACAAGAGCGAGGAAGCCGAGGTCAGCAACTAGGGAAGTTTTGCTTGACAAAATGACCAGATCGATGGGAAGAAGGATGGCCATCTCTGTTGTCGAGGGGAACAGAAGGCCACACGAACCAGTGCAAGCTGCCAAGTTTACATCAGAGGCAGGTGTAGTAGTTAGGTCTCAAGTACCGATTTTGACGCATTGGAAACAATACAAGAAAGAGACTGAACATTTTGAGGGATTTGTGGGCAGGCTATCTGTAAGTATAAATCTACACTCTTGTTCTTACATTCAACTCTGCCTTGAGCAACTTAGTAATGGATTTGCATTAACACTTTGGCAAGCGAGGCTGGCCATTGACACCACTGACAACCCAACAAAGGAAGCATGTGTAAGTGTATTCTAGTCTGGGGTATGGCAGATGCGGTACAGGTTGAAGCAAGCCTACTTCAATGGCGTCCCTGCTGATGTGATCGAAACGACCTCTCCTGTCCCTTACATGACTGATGCACAGTGGTGTGAACTCGTCGAAAAGTGGTCAAGTAGTAAGAACAAGGTATGTGCTGCTCAAGTGGTGTGAACTCATCAAGTTCTTGTCTAGTCTTTCTATTTTCTACTTGTGTTGGAGTCTAACACAATGAAAGTTGTAGGAAATCTCTGAGCATAACAAGCGAAACCGTGTAAAAGTCAGGTACCATTAGGCTACAGGATCTCGCAGCTATGTTGCACAGCTGCACTCATATGTAAGTGATGGTTGTGTTTTATTGTTACTTTTTATATTCAATACCCACCGCTTTGTATAATGCTTGCACACATGTGCAATTTCCAATCTGAATGAAGGAGAAGAACAAGAAGAAGGACGCAGAACTTCGGTGAAGAAGTTGATGAAGAACATGATGAACTTGATGAAGAACTTGATGCGTGGAAGTCTTCAAGGACTTCCATACCAAGAGGAAAAAGGGCACAGTGACACTGCAAGAGAAGCAATTATAAGTACCTTCATTTGCTTTCCTTGAAATCTGCTAATGTCATTGACATAACAGAAGGAGAAGTAGCAGCAGGCAGTAGCATTAGCAGTAAGCAGTAGCAGCAGCAGCAAGGAGTAACCTAATGTAGCATTATCATTTTGAAGTTGTAATTTTACACCAATGAATATGTTTGTGGTTACCTATGCCCTGCTGTAGGTTTTTCCCCTCATTATGCTTATGTCAAGTACTTGTTATGAATCAGTGAAGTTTAAGCCGTGGTAGGCATCTGCATTACTTATTATCATCAGTAGGCAGCAGCATTAGGAAGTAGCAGACAATACCATTATCAGGAAGATCTATGCATTACTTATTTTGAATTAATCCATGTACCTTTGGTCTCTCTGTTTATGATTTTTCTTAATTTTAATTTAAGTCATCTTCCACTATGTGTAACATAATGTTTAATTCTTGAATTTTGCAGTCTACTATGGAAACTATGTGAGCAGAACCTGTTGCTGACGGGCAGGCACCTTTGTCTAGTGCTGACCTTGTTTCCAAGGTCCTCTCCCAGAGCAGCTGCAACACCCAATTTTTGAAGAATGTTGGTATCCCGACAAACTCCACCAAAACAGAGACATCTACAGAGAAAGCGCTTCGGGAACAACTTGCTGCTGAACAAGATAGTTCAGCTGCTCTCCACCAACAAGTAGACGAACTGAAGAAGAAGATAGAAAAGACTGAAAGGGAGTTTGAGGAGTTTAAGAAGCAACAGGAAGAGAACAATATGCTCCTTAAGTGTATCTTGCTCTTGAACGGTGGCGCTGGTAACTCTCAGTCTTGAACTTATTTGCTTGTGAACTGAAAAATATGTGCTTGTGAGCTTGAACAATGTAATATGTTGTAATTTTGTGATTTCTGTCCAGTAGACTTGTGACGAACTGGGATTAATTTTTTGACGAAATGATTGCTGTAAATTTGCTTCGAATGGAGACTAGACTTGTGATGAACTGGGATTAATTTTGTGTGGGAGGAGAATTATGCCATTTTGTGACGAACCGGACGCGTGGATGAACATTCCACGTGGACCAACAGAAACAAGACACGTGGACCAACGAAAAATAGACACGTCGGTCAACTAGAATACGCCACGTGGCCTAACAGGAAGATGACACATGGGAAAATTAGAACCGAACACATGGAGAAACAATGGAAAGCCACGTCAGCTGACATCGTGGACTCTGCCACGTGGCACTGTCCAGTCACCTGCCAGCGTGGTTCTGTCCACGTCATCGACCACGTGGCACCGCCATGTGGCACTGCCACGTCAGCTTCCAGCGTGGACGCTGCCACGTGCCACTGTCCACATCAGCTACCACAAAGGCTCGCCATTCAATTTGTGACGAAAATAGTGATGATTTTGGTTTCATCATAGAAGGGAAACGGTTCTACGACAAAAACGTCTTCGTCACGGATGAAAACACTTCCATGACGAAAAATTCAATTTCGTCACCGTGCAACAAATGTGACGCTCCGTTTTTGACCAACCAAAATTCGTCACTAATTCGTCACAAAAACAATATTTATGACGAATCGGGCTTTTATTATGACGAAGTCTGTTAGTCATGTATGTGCACATTCCTACTAGTGCACTGCCCTTTGTTTTATCATGAATGTTCAGTAAAAGACCAATCAAGCTGTCACATACATTCTTCTCTACGTGCATTATAGTACCTGGGTCGAACGAGGCCCAGCCTAGCCCATGCCACCCCCATAAAAGGGAATCAGGAGGGGGAGGGAGGAGGCAAAGCTCGGGTTTGCCTCTTCCTTGTGCGCTACTGTTGCCTCACCTGCGCCTTGCTGCCCCTGCTTGTGCAACGCTATCGCCTAGCTGCCAGCGCCGCCACCCCCTCGGCCGCACCTCGCCATCCCCACTCCCCCTGCAGCTACCGCTGCATGGCTGCTGCCTCCGCTAGCTGCCGCCACTGCCGTCATTGCTTAAGTGCTGACATCACCTTCCCCATCCTGCCCTACTACTGCTGCCCCCACCTCGCGCTCACTGTCGCCCCCTCACCCCACGCACCCTCGCCACCCTCCCGGCCGCTCATCGGCATGAGGAAGGGGAAGGAGAGCTTCGCCCGTGAGGGAAGAGAAGGGGGAGGAGCTGCTGACTGAGGAGGGGGAAAGGAGAGGAGCAGAGCTGGGTGGAGGAAAGGAGAGGGAAGAAGTGCCGACGTGAGAAACAAAGAGGGAGGAGGAGACTAGCGGTGTGAGAAAAAGAAAGGGGGGAGAAGAAAAGAAAGAAAGAGAGAAGAGTGGAGCCGGACGAGTGTGGGGAAAAGTGGAATAAAAAGGAAAGAGAGGAAAGAAAATAAAAGGAAGAGAGGAAAGAAAAGAAAGAAGAAAAAGGGAAAGAGGGAGGGAAAGAAAAAGAGGGGAAACCAGATCCGCGCAGAGTCCGCGGATCCGGTGGCGACTGATCTGTGCCCGATCCGTCGTCGGGTTTGGGTAATGGTTCGAAAACCCTCTCCCGTTATTTATTGACTTTTGCATAAATTAGTACGCCGATTAAAAACCGAGACAGCGGATCGATGTCCGGTGAGAGAGAGGTCAGCGATACTGGGTTTATGCGCAATAGCGATGTTATTTGCTTGCATGTGTGCGTATGCATTAGCAATGAATTGAAATGATTGTTGCTTGCTCAGGTGGCGGTTCGAGCTCGGTGCCATTCGCGCATCATCGCCAGGCTGACAGGTAAGTGCATAGTAGAATAGTACAGTGTGATTGATGATTACTATTTATGATTTACAGTGTTTATAGCCATGATTTACAATGTTTATAGGCTGAGATACAGAATTACCAGTTAGGTGAATACAGATGAGTGTAATTTATAAATAAGTGCCAACAGTGGAAGCATGTGCATCACGCATTGCACTCATACACAGTGAAACAGGGCCTACTTCGATAGGGACTCCACGGGAGTGGAGGTTGAACCCCCGTCTGAAAGTGAGTGGCGCAAATAAGTGGTCTATCGACGGGTGGACACTCCGCTATACCGGTATAAGCTACAGTTAAAGATGCATCGTATGACACTGCATTGTATGAAAATAAAATAGATGTGACAGACAGTGATAGAATTATAGACAGAATGATTTACAATTTATAGTGGATTTACATATTAAAGTAGATTGATTTACAGTTCATAGTAGATTTACAGACTACAGTAGATTGATTTACAGTTCATAGTAGATTTAGATATTACAGTAGATTGATTTACAATTTACAATAGATTTACAAACTACAGTAGATTGATTTACAGTTCACTGTAGATTTACAAACTACAGTAGATTGATTTACAGTTCACAGTAGATTTACATATTACAGTAGATTGGATTTACAGTTTGTAGTAGAATTACATATTACAGTAGATTGATTTACAGTTCACAGTAGATTTACAGACTACAGTAGATTAATTCACAATTCACAGTAGATATGATTTACAGTTTACAATAGATTGGCTTTACAGTCCATAGTAGATGTGATTTATAGCTTATAAGCAATTGGCTTTACAAACCACAGTAGATGTGATTTACAGAATACAGTCACAGAATTGATTTATAGTTTACAGTAGGTTTGATTTACAATTTACAGTTATAGTAGATATGATTTACAGATCAGAGTCACATAATTGATTAATAGTTCACAGTAGACGTGATTTATAGTTTATAGTAGATTGGCTTAATAGTTCACAGTAGATGTGGTTTACAGATTATAGCCGTAGAATTGGATTACAATTTACAGATATGGATTGATGTACTGCTTTATCATGTGCTTGCTGAGTCTTCAAACTCACCCTTGCTTTGTTGTTTTTTTCTAGGGTGATCCGGAATGACGGCATGCATGGAATAGGAGCAGTTCCTTTTGCACCGCACATATGAGATAACTGCTTAGTTATGTACTGAGCATTATGATTAATCCTATGTTAAGAAGTTTAAGCAAATTTTTTAGTTACAGTATGTTTTAGGAGAATGGGTTCTCCTATTAGTACAGTTCTCGTGCGTTAACTTTGTTTATTGTGCGCCTATATGAGATAGTAACAGTGTAGTGGTAGCATCTTGGGCCCTGTGGAGAGTCAGGGTGTTACATGCATGACGTCGATGCAATGCCAAAATTTTAGGTACTCCCAACAAGGTAAGTCCCAAAATATTAATCTTTTCTTTTAGATATTCTTCTCATGAGCCCTCAATTTACGTCCCTTTCCGAGGACAATATCTAAACTCTTAACCATACTATAAACCTCTTTTCCACTTAAATGTCTTGGAGCTGAACTGTCTTTCTTCTCTTCATCAAATTATTTCTTCATCTTGCGATATGGGTGAGCCTTCCGAAGGAACCGACGGTGACGCATGTACACGGTTTTGCGTGAGTGTTTCAGCCACACACTCTCGGTATCATCTAAGTAGTGAATACAAGTTTTGGCACATTTTGTACCCTAGTCCGACATGTTAATAAGGGCAGGATAATCATTTATGGTGCAAAATAATAAGAAACGCAAAGTGAAGTTCTCTCATTTGTATGCATCCCATACTTGTACCCCTTCGTTCTACAGTACTTTTAGATCTTCCACCAACGAGTGCTAGGTACACATCAATATCATTCTCATATTGTTTTGGCCCTTGGATAAGTATCGACAACAAAATATACTTTTCTTCATACACAACCAAGGAGAAAGATTATAGATGCAGAGAGTCACGGGCTAAGTGCTATGTTGGCTGCTCATGCTACTGAAAGGATTCAATCCATCTGTACTCAATCCAAACCTTATATTCCTCAGTTCTGCACTGAAATCTGCAAAACTCCTATCGATGTTTCTCCACTGGGTGGAATCAGCAATGTGTCTCAGCATTCCATCCTTCTTGCGCTCCTCTGAGTGCCAATGCAGCAGTTTTGCCTCCTTTAAATTCGTAAAAACCGCTTCAAACGGGGAATTATAAGAAGGTATTATGCCACCTTTGTAGGAGGTCCTTTCTTCATCTCTGTTCTCTCGCCATCATTATCTGATTGATTGTTACGTTTGTATCGGGATGCATTGCACACCGGACAGACATGCATGTTGCATACTCTTTACGGTAGAGTATATAGTCGTTCGGACATGCATGTATTCTTTCTACTTCCATTCCCAATGGACAAAGAATCTTATTAGCTTTACACATGATTTTAGGCAACTCATTTCCCTCCGGAAGAATGTACGCTAAAAGATCTAGCAGCGCCGTGAAACTCTTGTCGGACCAACCGTTACTTGCCTTCAATTTCAACAGTTTATGCACAGCTAACAACTTCATGTACTTTGACCTGCAGCACGTGAACAAAGGTTTCTCCGATTCCTACATCAAGCCCCAAAATTTAACATACTCTCTCTTATCATAGTTCTCTTCTACATCACGAAGCATATGATCCAGATTGTCATCGTGCAGCCTATCCGAATCCGAACCACAATTGACATCATCGGCGACATCATTGACTTCACCGGCGATATCATCCAGCGGCATACCATTAACTTCACCGGTGATGTCATCCGGCGATATATCATTGACTTTGCCATGATTGGTCCAACATGTATACCCCTTTTTGAAACCCCTCCAAATCAAGTGCGCTTCAATCTGCTCTCGATTCTTAAATATCTTTAAATTCTCATAGTCAGTGCATGGACAATACATATATTTCACCTCTTTATTCAACAATCCACCTCGGTAGCTCTTGTAAAAATAGACACGCCATTAATGTACTCTTCACTCACACGGTTCGCGGTATACATCTAGCTTTGGTCCTATATTACTGTAACATTCCCATTTTTCGTAATACTAAATAATGTATTTTGTGAGGTAATTGGAAGTTCTGGCATTATTGGTATTTTGAGTTCCTGGATTTTCAAAATTTTTGGGTGAGGTTCCATGGAAAACAAAATTTAGTATACACATATAATGCAAAGTCCAAGAATTGCATGGAAGGACTACAAGAAAGGACAAGTGACTAATAAGGAAAAATTTCAAATGAAAATTTATGAATATGGAAAGATGATCTATATTTGGTCAAAAAACTTATAAAATTACACTAGCAATATGTAGGTGTATGTGTATATATATACACACACACATATGCCCAAAGTACATCTTGTGAAATTAAGACAAAAAAATGAAACAAGAAATAAAATAAAAAGAAAAGAAAAGTGATGAAGTGTAGCCAGCCAGCCAGGCCTCGACTCAGCCGGCCAGCCCTACCCCTCTCCCTCTCGCTCTCACCTCTCTCCCTGTTCTCAGCGCCGCACTCGGCCCCCTTCGTTCGCACGCGCCGAGCCACCCCGCTCCTTTGCTCCGCTCGGTCCTTGCTCCGAGCATTCCTTTGGACCAGCAGGCAGCTGAGCGTCTCCCCACGCCCATACTCGCCCCACGTCGCCCTTAGCCCCATCGCTAATCCCCTGGCTCCGTACTCGCGCTCTCTTGTGCCCGGTCCTCCCCAGCGCAAGCAATTGCCCAAGCAGCCACCCCTTCGGACCGAAGGTTACTACCTTGCGCCTCTACTCCATACTGCCACCATTATGACTATGCACCGCGCCATCCCTGCCCGAATTTACTAGCTTGCCCAAATGAACTGAAAGCTTTAGAAATTCATAACAAATTCATTTTAACTCCAAAATTAATGGGAAAAATTGATAAATTTATCTAAATTCATCCTCTATTCAGAGAAACTAAAATCATGGAATTTTGAGTCCATTTGAAATTATGATGTAAATTTAATTGGTTATGTTAATTAATTTTAAAACTTACAAATTCATATCTAATTTGTTTTAACTCCAAATTCAGTAAGAAAAATTGCAATAGTTATCTAATTCAATTTTCTGTCCAGTGGGACCAACACCATAAAATTTTGAGTTTGTTAAATTTTTGTTGAGGTTTTGTTTGGCTATGTTAATTTGCTTTATTTTTTTAAAAATGTATGTTCGACGATAAATTAGCGTACGAGACCCAGGAGGAAGAATCATAAGCAAACCCAAGTCAAGATTAGTCAGACCAGGATCCCTGCGAACCAGGTGAGTCAATACTTTGATCATTTTGAATACCCATCTTGCAAATTATTTAGATTCAAATTATCAAATGCATGCTATTATTTTATGTGATTACACTATGTTCGTTTTATTGGTTTAGTTAGCTGTCCCATTTAATGGATGCTACTATCCTACCTTTCCGGCATATTATTCTGTGAACCTTGTTAACTCTAGTAAAGAAAAATATAGATATAGTGGTAGTTGGAAAGGCAAAGAGCAATTTTGGGAAAGTGGTAGTTGGGAATGGTCGTATATGTCTGAAATGGTTATTATTTTATACCCCCAAAAATCTCCAAATTGCTTATGTGGCTGGGCGGCTAGTTCGGGGGTGTGGTGCACTGGTGTGCACAAGAGTGGGGTTTTATGGAAGAACTGCCCAAACAATATAAGAACCGGATTGGGTCATGACCTCCCACTTTAAAACAGTACAACCACAAGTCTGCAAAGTGCAACATGGCTAAGTAAATCCTACAGAACTTCGGACTCATCTCCCAAACTGGGGGAAAGAAGGACAGGCCCTGGGGTGGCTAAGGGACACTAGTGGAAGGTGATTTGTTTCTCTTATTTTATTAGTAAAACAGTGATTAACATCCCGCGCAACGTATGGGACCCACCGCAAGTGGGAGCAGCCCATCGGGTGAGATGAGACCCCGAGACCAAGCAGTTTTGAAAGGTTACTGTGATGGTCTACTCAACCGCATGACTAAGGAATCATGCGGGGAGATGAGCGGATTGTCTCTTGTGGTGAAAGTGTAAAAACTCTATAGAGTCAAAACTATTCGAATAGCCGTGCCCACGGTCAAAGGCGGACATGGGAACTTATCTCTGATATAGCTCTATTTCAAAAACAATTTTAAAGGTTGAGGCTTGGAATGGGAAAATGAAGGACGATGGACTGTCCTGGTTCGAGTTGTCCTGGGTATCGTCCCAGTGGTAAATTAAGCGGCTATGACACTGAAAATTGGCTTTGTGGTATAAGAGTCTAAGAATTTCTTATATTTAATCTTAAGTCATTTAAAACGCAATTTTTGGTAAATAAAATCAACCGAGCCTATCCTTGTCAAGCTATGCATAATTATTAGTTGCATTCTGTGTGTTGGCTCGCTGAGCACGGTGGTTAGTGTACTCACACTTGTATAATTAAATACATAGGCGGGAGGACAAGATCACTATGCATACGAAGAGGCAGCAAGTCAAGGAGCCGGCAATGACAACTAGGGCGGATTTTAAAATATTTTGTCTTGAGCATGTAGACTAGCCGTAAGGGTGTTCATCTCTATTACCTAGAACTGGGCAATATAGATGCTCACATTTACCCCCAGTCAGCTGCTTGTGCCTTATGGTCCCATTGTTGCATTTTATTTTCCGCTGTCGTTCTTTTGATGTGTAAATATTAGGCCTGGAAGGCCGTTATGTAAAACCACTGCCCGACGTGGCATACTTTAAACTCTGACATATGTAAATATTATTTTGACTATATGATCATCATGCGATGTATGAGATGATATCAACAATGTACTGTGAGCACTATCTACTGATCCAGAGAATAGTGTATTGGAATCACAGAGGATCCTAGATTAAAAATCTAGGTCCGACAGTGCTGGTATCAGAGCATACGACTGTAGGGTAAAACCTTAGGAAGGCTGTTAAGAACACCAAGGACTTCAATTTTATAAACCTATAAAAAGAAGTTTCCAAAAATATAAAGTCTTATTTCCGCACTTATCCTTCCTAGATCTGATCTTGTCTTCATGTTCTTTTGATTTTAAAAGATACTAATTAGTGTTCTAATTGACAGATGGTTGGAGCTACGGACGGAGCTTGGGACTACTTCTCCCATGGTCAGACTAAGGGGACTTTGCGAGTATCTTGCTCAAGCTACTTCACTACCTGGGCTACAAGGAGCAGCCGATCTATCATGGCTGCAAGACCACCCAGGGGCCACACGAGTCGTGGGTCACAGAGATATTTCTCTATGCACTGAATGAGACGGAGCCACCACACGTCTTCCGGAGCTTACACCGGAGGAGCCTCGGTACCACTGCCCTGCAGGATGCCATCCGCATAGCCGCAGCTAGGTTGTGCGACATACATGGACCAGCCTTGTTGACCTTGCCATTCTTCTACTATCCCTCGTGCCAGGAGGGACGATCTACTACACGACCTACACGCCTGAGCAGGAGGACAACCCCGTGTTGTCCCATCAGGTCCACCTCACTCGGGCCATGGGGGCCTCCTATACTGCCGCCCTGGAGGAAATCAAAGACCTACGATAGCTTCTGCTCACAGCCATGGCCACAAGCAGGCACTACAGGACCAGATTGCCAAGTGCGAGAAGGCGCTAGCAGTGGCGGAGAAGGAGAAGGCCACCGCCCTCGTCGAGCTCTAGAGGACCGGTGTTGTTGCGGCCATCCACGCCCCGTGTCAAGACTCGAATATGCAAATTCGGTCTCTCTATGTAATCTGCACTAGTCCAGGATCACGCTAGTGCACACAGTCAAACATAGATGTAATCACAGTCATACACACGATAATAATAAAGGAAAACTCGAATATCGATAAAATCTCAAAGGTACGACCTTATGGCCAAGCTTACAATATCTTTAGCCGGAAAGGCTTAACAAAATAACAGCGGAAATCCAAAATAAAGCGTAGCAGCCAATCGACAAGCCACAGGCTATCGAGTGGAGAATGAAGCCTAATCCGTGAAGTCGTCGTAGTACTCTCCTTCTGGAACCTCCTGCTGATAGTACTTCTCTCCCTCAACTGAGTAACATAGGCGTAAAGCCGTGAGTACATTGGTACTCAGCAAGTCGTTTGTAACGAATGAATGCAATATAATATGCAAGGCTTACCAAAGGAAGGCTGAAAGGTTAATTTGCACAAAAGGCATTTCACAATAAATATAATAAATAGATTGAAAGCATAATTTAAGGGAAAATAATAATAATAAAATAATCAAATGAATAAACATGAACCACTTGTGAACACCAATTCACAAGCTAAACCAACAGTGAACTACCTGTCCACCTCCAACATAAACCACCAAGTTATAAATGAAAACACTACCCCTCGTGTGAAATCACCGAGCATTATTCATGACCGAGGACGCGGTTATTCGAATAGTTTTACACTCTGCAGAGGTTGCACAACTGTACCCACACGATGTGATTAGCCTCGATCTCAGGAAATCACAACAAGGCCTTTACAATGCTCTACCTCAACCCAATCCTGCCCGCTAGGGTTTCTGTGGGACCCCGGAGCAACGACTCCTGGATCCTCTGTGTAAATCGCATTAGTCCAGGATCAAGCTAGTGCACACAGTGGATAACAAAGATTCATATCATGCACAATGATATTTATTCATTAACTAAATATGGGCCTGATGGCCAAAGGTTACATCAATGGTTCATAAACCAAAAATAAATATAAACAGCGGAAGAAAACCAATGAAGCAGCAACCCATCCTGCTTGCCCATAGGCGAATGACTGTAAGACGTGGCCTAGTCGTCACCATCCTCACCGAAGTTGTTGACGTCATCCTCTGGCAACAGATTTTAGCAAAGTGAGCATATAAAGTACTCCCAAGGTAAGCACATAAGTACTTACGCAAGTTACACCAAGAGTTTTAACAGAGTGAATGCATGCATAGGGATAACAAAGGAAGGCTTATTAAGTTTATTTGTGCGAAAAACAGTACTGAATTTAAATACAATAACATAAGTGCAAAAGCTGAATTTTATACAGTAGATAGAAATAATAATTTAACAAAATAATATCGTTAGTGCAGGCTCCGACCAAACACTAACCTAGTCACAGGTATCCCACCTGGTCCATTTTTTTTCAAAAGGTTTCACATGGATTCCATCTATCCATATGCTTTTCAAAATCTCTTATGGATTTTGTTAGTGCAGGCTCCGACCAAACACTAACCTAGTCACAGGTATCCCACCTGGTCATGGATTCCATCCATCCATCCATAAGTTTTTTCAGAAACCATTTTAAAAACCAAAGTCTAATCCATGAAAAACTTTACTCAGCTTGCCCATGACCGTGGGCACGGCTATCCAGGATAGATTATACACTCTGCAGAGGTTGTACAGCTTTACCCACAAGATATGATTATCTCATATTGTCGGCCATTACACGCTTCCGTAGGCGTGCGACTGAGAAAATTATAACAAGGCCTTTACAATGCTAAGCCTTCAACATGGTCACGCCGCCGCTAAGGTTTCACCACAACTTGAATCCACAAGTTGGAGCCCCTTCTTGTGCCGTGTGAGACTTCTCATGGCCTACGCCACGCTCACATTCAACCTATAGCGAGACCAAAGTTGGGACCTCACAAATTAGTTAGCCAGGACTATCCCATACCAGTCTTGTGGTAGTACGATGTGACTTTGCAACAGTAGCTCACAGGCCGATCCTTAACTTGACTTAGGCTCAAACCACATGCCCCTTGTGCCTAACAATCAACATTGTGTCACCGAACAACAATGCATGCCAGCACCCACCACCTAACCATTAGCCTAGGTCCAAATCAAGTTTTATATTTTCCTTTAAAAACATTCCATATACTCTCTTGACTCACCGAAGTCAAGAATACATTTCAGAAAATCATTGTTCTAAAGTGAAACAAATATTTCCACTTAAATCATTCTAAGCATGGCTAAGCAATTTTATAAAATTTCTAGTCAATACTATTGTACTAACTAGATTTTCATCTAAGGTGACAAGGCATAAGTAAGTTCAATACCAAATCTGGCCATACACAAAGGATTTGGGTATAACTAGAATTTAAATCGAATTTAAACTAGATTTGAATAAAAGTACGCATGCATAATAATTTTAAAAACAATATAAATAATTTAAATTACTAGGAGCAATATGATCAAAGATGTAACTTGCCTGCTTCGAAGTTTGCTGAGATTCGCCAAAGTTATACTCTCCGGATTAGTCGTAGTCTACACGCGAAAAGTAAGAACAAACTAAATTCAAATAAAATCCAAATTTTATAAAATATTATCTGAGAGATAGAATATGAATTTTGGAATTTGAATTGGTCCAATGAACTTAGGGCGAAGGAGGACGACTTCTGGAAGTTTGAATTCCAAAGAAATGAATAAAAGGAATTATTGAAATTCTTTTCTTTGTGAAGGAAAAGTGGTCGAAAGCTATAATATTTGTGTGGGGTTGAAGCCATGATCAAAGGTGTAGTCGAACATGGCCAAGACCATAGTCGAATCAATGGTTGAAGATACGGAGGTCTAAGCCGAAGACAAAGACTCCATGTACGGGTCCAGTCGAATTCGAAGATTAAGATTCGGTCGAAGACTTACTCGAAATTGTATAGTGGTTGAAGAATACTATAACAGTCGAGAACCAAGGGTAGTCGGAGTTGAGCGGTCGGAGAGTTCAGAAGGTTCAGAGAGATCGGAGGGTGCAGAGGTTTTAAATGGTCAAACAACCATGGTCGGTTCGAAAACGAAGGTCAAAGTCGAAGGCTCCGAGATCGAAGGCCGAAGGTTGGAGTCGAAGTCTCCGAATGTCAAAGTCAAAATTGGAGTCTCCGAAGGTCAGTCGAAGGCTCCGAGTAGTCGGAGTCTAAGAAGCCTCCGAACAGAGGAGTCTAAAGAACCTCTAGATGACGGAGTTTAAAGAGCCTCCGGACATCGGAGTCTTATGAGCCTCCGAATGTCGGAGTCCAAGAATCAGATGGCTGGGAGACGTTGGACGGCTTCACGTGACGAGATTCGAGCGATCCAACGGCGGCGAAGACCAAGAAGATGTACAAAAGAGGGATAATAGTGTGAGTCCAGTTTTACCCTGGGCACAAGGTTCAGGCTGTATAGAGTTGACTAGCAACGAGAGTGTAGCGGAGGCGGGGCACGATTATCGACGACGGGGACTCTCCAACGACGGCTTACTCAGAGAAGGGGCGTCGAAGGTTCGCGCGGGCCTGAGGAAGCTTACCGGCGGTGGGGTACTCCGGTCATACTGTGGCTCGGGAAAAAGGGTGAAGGAAGTGCACGCGGTCCCGTCGAAGATTTGGCGGTGGTGGCATCGGCGTCGGTGGAAGAGACACTCCGACGGGGGGATTGCTTGGCGGAGGGGTGGCGAGGTGAAGAAAAGAGAGAGGGGATCGCGAGGAGTGCATTGGTGCTCTCGTGCAATACCAGAAGTGGTTGGAAGGTGGTCGGTGGTGAGGAAAAGCGGTGGTGCAACTCGGGTGGCAGTGTCGACGGTGTTCCGGCGGTGAGAAGACTTAGCCAAGGGTAGTCAAGAAAATCCAAAAATTATGAAATACATACTAAAAGATAGATTATGAATTTAGAAACTTAAATCACCTGATTCGGAGTTCGGACGGAGGAGAACGAGCGATTGGAAGATTGTCGGATCAGAAAATTCTGAAAAAAGAAAAATCAGGAATATTCCTTCGGAATATTCCCGCATGAACGGTAATGGACAGCATGGGAGGTGAAGCCAATGGGTTGCTAATGACTCGAAGCACATGTAGGAAGTGACGGCACGTCAAACGGAGCACGGTGACGACGCGGACAACGACAACGGCATAGGGTGTGGAGAGAAGAATAATTTTCAGGAATAGAACATGGAGAAGGAAGGTGAGCACGGCCTAGAATGCGGCGAGGCGAGTCTAAAAAAAATATCAGCTAAGCCGAAAACTCACTGGAGGCGACGCAATCGTCATTTGAACGACGTCGGTACCGAAATAGGAAAAACTCAATATCTTCGCGCTCGGTGCGGTGAATCCAAACCGCTCAAACGTAGCCTCACGGCCCTATGTCAAGAGAATCGCGGTCAAAAGAAAGAAAGCTCGATGCGATCGCGAGCGGTTCTAAGGCCAAGAAAGACAAGAAAGGCGATGCTCATCGATGCGATTATTACTCTGTAAGCAATCGGGACATTGGAAAGGAACGCCCAAAGTACTTGGAGGATCTTGAGAAGAAGAAGGAAGTATGACTTCCACTCGGTATAAATGTTATAGAAATCAATCTTGCTACTTCTTCCACTAATTCTTGGGTATTTGATACGGATCGGTTGCTCACATCTGCAAATCGTTGCGGGGCTAATAAGAAGTAGAAGTTTGAGGAGGGCGAAGTGGATCTTCGCGTTGGCAATGGAGCAAAAGTTGCTGCGGTGGCTGTTGGCACCATGCCATTGTCTTTACCTTCGAGATTAGTTTTGGAATTGAATAATTGTTATTGTGTTCCATCTCTTTCAAAGAACATTATTTACGCTTCATGTTTGCAAGCGAGAAGGTTATGACTTTAAATCGGATGGTTTGTTGCTCGATTCTACAACGAAGCCGAGTACATAGCGGCTTCAAGGCGCCAAAGAGGCTGTTTGGATCAAGAAATTTATTTCGAGCTTGGTGTGATGGCTAGTGCCTCCAGCCCAATGGACCTCTCTTGTGACAATAGTGGGGCCATTGCAAACCAAAGAGCCTAGATCGCACGGAAGTCCAAGCACATTTCTGGCGATTTCATCTCATCCGCGAGATAGTGGAGAGAGCGATGTGAAGATATGCAAAGTACAAGCGGATTTGAACATTGCAGATCCGTTGACAAAGCCGCTTCCCCACCAAAGCATGAGGCTCACACTAGGGCAATGGGTATTAGATACCTACATGGTTGACTCTAGTGCAAGTGGGAGAGCTATTAGTGATATGCCCTAGAGGCAACATGGAGATGTTGTATATATCACATACTATGTTTATGATACATTACTTTGTTCCTTGGAATAGACATCATCATTATTGATCAATGAGTATGTGACTTATTCATGAGACTCTTAAATACTAAGATGTTGCTATTTCTAAATGATCCCTGATCGTATATCATATGAGGAACAAATATGATTCAAAGACAAAGATCAGCATATGTATTGATTGATGATCATGTCTCATGGATCATGGTATGGTGATACCAAATCAATAATATGGACATGTGTTAGTGAACATATGTTGGATAGACCTGCCATGAGACACTGCGGAGATTCCATGTGTCATCAGTTGGTCTCAAGTAGTGTTTATGTAGAGTCCTTAGACTTGAGATCATCATGGTTCCCAACATGAGTAGTAGCTTATTTTGGGACTACTAAACACTACTCCGTGAATCGGGTAGTCATAAAAGTAGTCTTGGGTTTGCCATGAAACATGTAGTGGGATGTGAATGATCAAGATAGAATTTGCCCCTCCTTATGGGAGAGATATCTCGGGCCTCGATGTAATGGATTATGAAAGTGCATGGCCATGCCAAGGTGATTGAGAGTCAATCACGAGTTTATGCACGTTTTGAATCGAGCGGATTGTCGAGTGCATTCCCGTCCACGAGGCCCACGACAGCGGGACACGCGGTGCAAATTGCGGCCACGGCGAGGTGTCTGGCGCGAATAGTTGTGAAAGGTTTTTGGACAAACGGAGGGGAGCACGGCATAGAACGTGTCGAGACGAACTCAACGCCGTAGACAGCTCGGCCAACGGACTAGCGAAACGCGATGGACAAGACTTTATGCAGCCTACAGGCTGACATTGGCGTTCCGGGTAAACAGAGAGGAATTAACATACGAGAGTTACGGCGAATCGAAGAGTAGAGCGTGGGGATCGTGATGCTCACCTTGGTTTTGGTCGGGCATGCACGGTCGGCCGGTGGCGACGCGAAGAACGCGGACCCGATTTGGCCCACGGTGCCGACGATACTCCGGCGATGGGGAGGTGAGCACCGTGTAGAACGCGGCGAGGCGAAGCCAACGGTGTGGTCAAACGTGGCGGCGCTCCACCGGACGAGGCACAAAAGGCCGAAGAACACCGCTTGAACTACAAAAGTAAAACTCCGATTGCGGCCAAACGAGTGGGAGAGAGGACTTGAGATTTTCGGGGGTGAGTGAGGATAAGAAGGGGCTCACGGTGCTCCCATTTATAGGGGATGAGGAGGCCCGAGGAGAGAGATCGACGTTGCATGTCTTTGAATGATATGGATTAAATCCCGCGAAAATAGGCATCAATGAGGGGAAACGGTAGGGAATTGAAGGAGTTTGATGAGGGGAATTGATTGCAATTTATTTCGTGAGAAACCGTTGAGTAAATCATGAGTTATCAAAGCTCCAAGAATGCTCTAATGGCTGCTCGCGTGCGCACAAACGTGCTCTGGAGGTTGAAGAAAAGGAGGATTAGGGAGGAGAGAGAAAAGGAAAAAAAAGAAAAAGAAAAAGAAAATTCGGAAAAATTTTAAGAAAATTTTCTAAAGATCCTGGGAACCTGAAAAGATTAAAAAAAATAAGTTTGGAATTTTTTGACGTTTATTTTAATTTTTAAAAATGTTTTTCCTTTCTAGCTTTAAAATAATACAATAAATAATAAATAAAGCCTAAAAATCTTAGAAAAATTCATGGAAGTTTCTAAAGATATTTTGAACTTATAAAATTATTTTCAACTAAAATTTTGACATTTTTCTCCATGAAATAGTTTTTTGTTTAACAGAAAGGCTCTTTTCTTCTCTTTTTTTAGCAGAAAATTAAGTTAGCTAAAAATATTAAAATTTCAAGAAACCAAATAACTTTGATTTTTGTTTTAAACTAACTTATTTAACACCTTATTTATTTGTTTTTTGTTTTTATTTTTTTCTTAAATCACCTTTTCATAACCCTTTTTTTAAGCCAAAAATCAGGCAATTAAAATTTTTTTTTGAAAAAAACTTAAGAAACCAAAAGTAAATATTTTATTTTAAATTAAATCAAATATTTTGAAATAAACAGCTGGGTTGTTACAAACTACCCCTCTTAAAGAGAATATCGTCCCGAGATTCACACGGGCTAGCAAAGAAATAGGTTTGGATCTTACGCTGCATGGCTTGAGCTTTGATCTTGTTCAGATATACGTTTGTAAAGTTTTATGGCTTTCCAATTGTTGTCTGAAGGGCATTGGCGATCGGTGTTCCAGCTTGATACTTCGAAGAATTAGGGAAGAAGAGACTTTAAGACAAAGGAGGAATAGGGGTCGTTTTGCACAAAACTCAAACTAGAAAAACCTTTATTAAGAAAGTAGCAGATAACAGTTATGGCTATCGACAAAAGAGGAAGCTTGATAGCTCGTAACATCGTCTAATAGCTGCCTAACAATTTATCCTAAAGGGTAAGGGTTGCCTTGGTGTAATCCTTCGTGGCTCTCTAAGTACAAAGTACGATCCTTTGATGTGAAGATTGAAATGATGGCTGAGGCGAAGAACTCTTTACGAGCGGCTTCTTGCTTGGCTCTTTCAAACGAGTAACCGCTTCCTTTAAAGCGCTAGCGAAGACTTCCTTGTCCAGTTTGCTTGGTGATGAGTACAGCAAAGCGGTGTCCCATCATCTGATTTCCATGGCTATCTATTCGGTGTATGTAGAAAGCTCGACGTTGGAATCTCAAATGACGAAGTAGTCGATGAAGGTCCACACTCCATCCATTTCGGTGCATCTTAATAAACGTCCATCTATAGTGGTTTGAATAAGATGAGAGATAGAAATATGTTTACATGTAATGACATAAAGATGAGAGAGATTTGAGAGATAAGAGTAAGCACAGACTGAGAGGTGATGATAAGCAAAGCTTTTCGAAAATATTTCCATTATTTGAGGTAAGTCCTTAAGGTCAAACTATTCTATTCTATCTACGGTCACGTCTTAGGGTCATTATAGCTCTGATACCATCTCTGTGGGACCCCGGAGCAACGACTCCTGGATCCTCTGTGTAAATCGCACTAGTCCAGGATCAAGCTAGTGCACACAGTGGATAACAAAGATTCATATCATACACAATAACATTTATTCATTAATTAAATATGGGCCTGATGGCCAAAGGTTACATCAATGGTTCATAAACCAAAAATAAATATAAACAGCGGAAGAAAACCAATTAAGCAGCAGCCCATCCTGCCTGCCCACAGGCGAATGACTGTAAGACATGGCCTAGTCGTCACCATCCTCACTGAAGTTGTTGACGTCATCCTCTGGCAACAGATTTTAGCAAGATGAGCACATAAAGTACTCCCAAGGTAAGCACATAAATACTTACGCAAGTTACACCAGGAGTTTTAACAGAGTGAATGCATGCAGAGAGATAACAAAGGAAGGCTTATTAAGTTTATTTGTGCGAAAAACAGTACTGAATTTAAATACAATAACATAAGTGCAAAAGCTGAATTTTATACAGTTGATAGAAATAATAATTTAACAAAATAATATCGTTAGTGCAGGCTCCAACCAAACACTAACCTAGTCACGGGTATCCCACCTGGTCCATTTTTTTTTTCAAAAGGTTTCATATGGATTCCATCTATCCATATGCTTTTCAAAATCTCTTATGGATTTTGTTAGTGCAGGCTCCGACCAAACACTGACCTAGTCACAGGTATCCCACCTGGTCATGGATTCCATCCATCCATCCATAAGCTTTTTCAGAAACCATTTTAAAAACCAAAGTCTAATCCATGAAAAACCTAACTCAGCTTGCCCATGACCATGGGCACGGCTATCCAGGATAGATTATACACTCTGTAGAGGTTGTACAGCTTTACCCACAAGATATGATTATCTCATATTGTCGGCCATTACACGCTTCCGTAGGCGTGCGACTGAGAAAATTATAACAAGGCCTTTACAATGCTAAGCCTTCAACCTGATCACGCCGCCGCTAAGATTTCACCACAACTTGAATCCACAAGTTGGAGCCCCCTCTTGTGCCGTGTGAGACTTCTCATGGCCTATGCCACTCTCACATTCAACTGAGTACTCTCCTTCTGGAACCTCCTGCTGATAGTACTTCTCTCCCTCAACTGAGTAACATAGGCGTAAAGCCGTGAGTACATTGGTACTCAGCAAGTCGTTTGTAACGAATGAATGCAATATAATATGCAAGGCTTACCAAAGGAAGGCTGAAAGGTTAATTTGCACAAAAGGCATTTCACAATAAATATAATAAATAGATTGAAAGCATAATTTAAGGGAAAACAATAATAATCAAATAATCAAATGAATAAACATGAACCACTTGTGAACACCAATTCACAAGCTAAACCAACAGTGAACTACCTGTCCACCTCCAACATAAACCACCAAGTTATAAATGAAAACACTACCCCTCGTGTGAAATCACCGAGCATTGTCCATGACCGAGGACACGGCTATTCGAATAGTTTTACACTCTGCAGAGGTTGCACAACTGTACCCACACGATGTGATTAGCCTCGATCTTAGGAAATCACAACAAGGCCTTTACAATGCTCTACCTCAACCCAATCCTGCCCGCTAGGGTTTCGCATCACACCCCCCCTTGCGCCACATGGAAATCAGCAACCATGTTCATCACAATGGCAGAATTGAATTGAAATATCACAAATTAATCAGCCAGGTCTATCCCATACTAGACATGTGGTTTGCACGATTAAGCTCAGATCAATGGCGCACAAAGTTAAGTTCTTAACATTACCCGGGCGAGGCTACCACATCCCCCGAAGTGCAACTGCACCTCCCCCTTTACTGCACGATCACTCGCCTGAGCACAAAACCAGCTTGTATAACCAAACCAACGACACACCAATGATGTGGCACAAATTTTAATAAACGTGGCACCAACCACAGTTCCATATATCATTAAGTCAAATTAATAATTAACATGTAATGATGAAACCAATCGTAAATATAAGCCAACTAAGCAATTCTATCGTGCCAACCCATGTGACGAATAATCTAACATCATTAGTATGTTTCCCAACCTATGGTGACAATGGTATCATGACATTCCAAAACATCAAGGAGGGATAAATTCAGATTGGGTCGATAACTACTAATACAAGGGTTTGAATAAAAATAGCGATGCAATGTAATTTCAAACAAAATAAATAAATAATAGATTGCAAACTAGGTTCAACATGATCAAAGGACACGACTTGCCTTGATTATGCTCAGCGAGGTACTCCTGGTCTTCGGGCGTAGAACCTGCTCCTCCGGAATCCGAATCTAACGAGGGAGAAAACAATTGAAACAAAGAAAACACATAAAAATGATAAGCAAATGAACTCTAAAAATCACAAAACTAAAACCAAAAGCTAGAGCTCGATTTTAGATGAATTTAGAAAAAAGAACGGGGTCAATCGGAGTTAGGACGGAGGAGAACAGGCTCTCAGAAAATTTAATCTAAAGAAAATCAGGAAAAATCAAAAAGGTTACTGTGCTGTGGACCGGGCGCACGGGAAAACAACTCCACGGTGGACTCGGTCCACAAAACAGTGCACGAGGGAGGGCGCTGACGCGGCGGGGCGGTGCTGACGTGGCAGCTGCTGATGCTGCCACGTGGCTAGGGCTGACGTGGCTGCCACGTGGCTCGGGGCGGCCGGTTTTGTTGACGTGGCGCTGACGTGGCGGACACGTGTCATGCCACGTGGCCCTAGGGCTGACGTGGCGTGCCACGTGGGTAGGGCTGACGTGGGTGACTCGGGCGCGCGGCGGCGGCGGGAATCCGACGGTCGCGGAGGTGGGACGGCGGCGATGGGCGATGCGTGGCGGCGTGACTCGCGAAGTGTAGCGAGCGCGGGCGCGCGATCGGGCGGCGGAGGTCTTGAAGCGTGGCTGCATCCAGGCCTTCGGCCCAGATCTGAGCGTGCGGTTGAGATGGGGAGGCCGAGGTGCGGTGGCAGGGCGGATCGCCGATGCGTGGCGGCGTGGCGCGCGAGGTGTCGCCGGTGCGAGCACAGCCGAGGCGAGGGGAGCGGCGCGGTCTGGCGACGCGGGCAACGGACAGGTGACGCGGCGACGGGGACGGCGCGGAGGGCTCACCGGCGACGGGAGACGGCGGCGATGAGGTCGTCGGCAACGAGGCGGGGACGGGGACGCACGGCGACGGCGGCACGGCTCCGGGAATGGCGGCGACGCGCGCGAGGGAGTGGAGGTAGGGTTCGGCGGCGGTGATGAACAGGCACGCGAACCGAGGTGGGCGGCGGGGTTTTAACACGCGAACCGAGGCTATCCCAATCGGATACGGCGACGGTTGCAACGCGGACGAGGTTTGGACAACTGGGATGCGAGCGCGGACGATCCAACGGTCACGGATGCGCGTGGGTTAGGGTTAGGGTTTGCGGGCGCGGGCACGGGCAGATGCGCGACGCGTGGCTCGGGGGCGGATCGGGCGACGACGGCTGAGCGCGGGCGGGACGCGCGGGGCGCGCGCGTATGCTGCCACGTGGCATGGCGGGCGAGGGCGCGGGCGCGGCCGATGCTGACGCGTGGAGGGGCGGGGCATCGGACGGGCGAGCGGGGCGCGGGCGAGCGCGGGAAGGGGAGGTACGGTGGAGGCGCGGGGAGCGGGAGGATGGCCGCCGCGTGGAGGGGAGAGAAGATCGGGCGGCGGGGAATTTTTCCTTTTTCTTTTTCTTTTCCAGAAAATCAAATAAAATACTAGGAGCTCTAGAAAATAGCAAATAAATCCCAAAAATTCACCAAAAATACCAGAAAATTCCTTGAGACCTGAAGAATCCAAATAAAATATTTCCAACTTATGTTAATGTTTATTTTTATCATATTAAATCATTTAAAATTCTGAAAATTCATTTGAAGCTTGAATTAAATTCAAAAAATTCCAAAAAAATCATTTTTAAAATCCTGGCTTCAAAAATAGCAGAAAAACAGGATGTTACACCCCGGGACCTGCAGCCTCACCCGTCGTCCGTTTAGACCCTGCTCCACGACAGCCCCAGACTACAGTACCCCGCACCCAACTTACGACACAGAAGAGCCTGCGGCTCCTGGGCCCGAGCGACATCGTCACCCTGGGAGGGCCTATCTACGTCAACGACCCCTCTCGCTCCTACGTCGACTCCTCCGAGTTCAGTGGTAGTCGCTCTCGTTTCGAGATGCTGGACTACACCCCTTCCTGAGTGCCAGTCCTGTGGGGGGAAGAAGACCTTTTGTAGAGTGCTCAATGTAGAAGGAGAGCACTTGACCCTGTAGTAGCAGACGATGTATTAAGTTTAGATCCTTAGGATGGCTCGCTCATAGCCTAAGTGCTATGTGAGCTGTATGAACCTTTTAATCATGGATGAAATATGGCCAAGTTTAGGCCTTGGTGTTGTAATTTATTGGTGTTGATCTTACTTTCGCTGGATTTTGTGTTATTTGGTTTTGGGCCAAAAGCTCGTGTGATAAGTGTATGTGCTTAATTGCCACTGATATCTGCATATGGCAACTCAGCGAGTGACAAGGGCCTAGGCAAGCGCCGCCCCAGGCGCGTAGGCCGAGGCTAGCCGTAGTTAAGAGACCCCACAAAAGGGCCAAGGCAGACACCGAGGTTAGGAAGCAAATCCACCGCCTCCTCCACCAGAACACCCTACCCTGGCCCAAGTGATGGCCCAGCAAACGCAGCTTCTGCAAGCCATACACGCCAGCAGGACCACACCGGTGGCCCCAACACCAAATTGGGAGACTTTTTAAGGACAAGGCCCCTGACCTTCTCTTTCATCAATGAACCTCTTGAAGCTGAAGATTGGCTTCGAGACACTAAGAGGAAGCTCCGCCTAGCCAAATGCAATGACGAAGACTGGGTGCTTTTTGCCGCCCACCAATTTGAAGGGAGCTGCCGCTGCTTGGTGGGACAATTATGTGTCCACTCAAGGACAAGATGATGCCCTAGCTAGTGAAGAGTCTGAGGAAGAAGCTGTAGGGCAAGACCCACGAGGACACCACCGAGCTCCTTGAGCCCGGCCTGCCCGTGCAGCCATCACATGGGTAGAATTCAAGACTGCCTTCAAAGCTAATTTCGTCCCCGCGGGTGTAATGAGAATGAAAAAGAACGAGTTTCGCACATTGAAGCAGGGGAATATGACGGTTAGCGAGTACCCACTAAGTTCAATCAGCTAGCCCGATATGCCCCAAAGGATGTGGCAAATGATGAGGAGAAGATCACCAGATTATTGAAGGGATGAACGAGGAGCTATGGATACAGCTAATTATCCAGGACATCACCAGCTGGTCAACAAGACCCTCATCCTAGAAAATGAGAGAAAGCAATTGGAGGCCAGTCGCAAGCGGAAATAGGTCATACAGAGGCCACAAGGAAGGTTTATTCAGAGATTCTTCAACAATCCTTCCTACAACTGACAGCAAACTTCTAATGTGGCACCCCGTACCAGTGGCAATACTCCCCAAATCCCCAGACCCAGTGGACAGTCCACTGGAGGAAATCCTGCCGCAAATCTCAACTGTTACAGTTGTGGGGAAAAAGGGCATTTGCTGCCCGATGCCCGAACAAGACCACCACACCAATAAAGTTCAACTTGGGAACCACCCCAGTCCGAGGTCAAGCATCCGTGTCAGGCAAGGGGTACCAAACCCCTCAAGCCAACAGGACTGCCTCAACCCCCAACCATGGCCCGATGAACCACATCACCGTATAGGAGGCCGAAGAAGCGGCGGGAGTCCTGATGGGTACGTTTTCTATCAAGACTATCCCTGCATGTGTTCTTTTTAATTTTGGGGCTTCGCATTCATGCATAGCAAGAAGATATGTGGATAAGGTGGGATTAACCACCTACCCGTTAAAGAAACTAGTGGTTTTAGCTCACCTGCTGGAACCATCACAGCCACCCTAGTATGCCCAAAAGTTGAGCTCACCATGGAATATTGCAACTTCTTGGTTGATCTCACAGCGTTGCACTCACAGACTCTGGATATTATTTTAGGGATGGATTAGTTAGCCAAATACCATAGAATAATAGATTGTCCCACCAGAAAGGTCAGCTTGACCAAGTGCCCAGGAATGACCATAATGGTCAAGGTGGACCGACCCTATCACTGGGGGCGTATGATTTATTATTCCGAAGATGTACCTCTAGAAGGAATGATGGTATTCCAGGATTACCCTGAGGTATTTTCGAAGAGTTGTCAGGCATGCCACCAGATAGAGACCTGGAGTTTGTCATCAACTTGAAGCCTGGAGTAGCCCCAATAGCCAAGCCACCCTATAGGATGACCGTTGAAGAACTAGAAGAATTCAAGAAGCAGCTCCAAGAGTTGCAAGAGAAAGGTTCCATTAGACCCAGTCCATCCCCTTAGGGATCCCCAATACTGTTTGTCAAGAAGAAGGATGGCACCGCCCGAATGTGTGTGGACTATCATTCCCTAAATGAGGTGACCATTAAAAATAAGAATCCTCTCCCTAGAATTGATGATTTATTCGACCAGTTAGGAGGAGCCACTATCTTCTCCAAGATTGATCTGAGGTCGGGCTATCACCAGCTGAAGATTAGACCTGAGGATATCCCCAAGACGGCATTCACCACTAGATATGGGCTGTATGAATTTACAGTTATGTCTTTTGGATTGACCAATGCCCCGACTTATTTCATGAATCTTATGAATAAAGTGTTTATGAAATATCTAGACAAGTTTGTGGTGGTGTTTATAGACAACATTCTCATCTATTCCAAGGATGCCGAGGAGCATGCTAAACACTTGCGCATGGTATTGGAAAAACTGAGGGAGCATCAATTATATGCCAAATATAGCAGGTGCGAATTTTGGCTCGATGACATTAGCTTTTTGGGCCACATAATGTCAGCAAGCGGAGTAGCTGTGGACCTCGCCAAAATTGAAGCAGTGGCAGAATGGAAGCAACCTACGACTATCCCTGAGGTAAGAAGCTTCCTTGGGTTAGTAGGATATTGCAGAAGATTCATTGAAGGATTCTTACGGATAGCTAAGCCGTTAACCCAGTTGCTCAAAAAGTAGTAGAAGTTCGAGTGGACCAAGTCCTGTGAAGAGAGTTTCCAGGAGCTCCAAACCAAGCTAACCTCCACTGCTATCTTAGTTCTACCAGATATCCGAAAAGACTTTGAAGTGTATTGTGATGCCTCCCATCAGAGGCTCGGATGTGTATTGATGCAAGGAGGAAGAGTGGTGGCGTATGCCTCAAGGCAGTTGCACCCTTACGAAGCGAGTTATCCCACTCATGATTTGGAGTTGATATCAGTAATTCACGCCTTAAAAATTTGGTGGCACTATTTGATCGGTAACCATTGTGACATATACACCGATCATAAGAGCCTCAAGTATTTCTTCACGCAATCAGACCTTAATCTTAGGCAAAGGAGATGGCTGGAATTGATTAAGGATTACGACCTAGGCATACACTACCATCCCGGTAAAGCCAACGTGGTGGCAGATGCCCTAAGTCGTAAGGTTTACTGCAATAACCTTATGATTAAGGAATAGCAACCCGACCTACATAAGGAGCTAGTGAGACTCAACCTAGAATTAGTGAAGCAAGGCACAATAGCAGCCATGGAGATCCAACCCTATATGGAAGACCTAATCATAGCTGCCCAGAAGGAACACCCCACATCCATGAGAATGAGAAGTCAAATGGCAAAAGGAAAGGCCCCAAAGATGATTGAAGATTCATAGGGAATTTTGAGATACGGAACACGCCTTTTCATTCCCCATCAAGAGGAACTAAAGAATTTGATACTGAAAGAAGCACATTGTTCTATGTACTCCCTCCACCCAGGGAGTACTAAAATGTATCAGGATCTAAAACAATGGTATTGGTGGCCTAGGATGAAGAGGGACATCGCTAAGTACGTTGCCTGCTGCAAGTATGCCAAAGAGTTAAAGCTAAACATCAACAACCAGCTGGATTACTCCAACCCCTTCAAGTACCCCAATGGAAATGGGAAGAAGTCGAGATGGACTTTGTCACAGATTTACCCCGGACAAAGGCTGGATATGACTCTATATGGGTCATAGTGGATAGGCTAACCAAAGTCGCCCACTTTATTCCTATTAAGACCACGTACAAGGGAGACAAGCTAGCAGAGTCGTATATGTCCCGCATCATGTGTCTACACGGTGTGCCCAAGAGGATAGTTTCAGATCGAGGTAGTCAGTTTACCTCGCATTTCTGGGCAAGCCTTCATGAAACATTGGGCACTCACCTGGATTTCAGTACTGCCTATCACCCCCAAACTGACGGTCAAACAGAGAAAGTGAATCAAATACTCGAAGATATGCTTCGAGCCTGTGCCTGGACTTTGCCATGGATTGGGACAAGTGTTTGCCTTATGCTAAGTTTGCATATAATAACAGTCATCAAGCTAGTTTGAAGATGTCCCCGTTCGAAGCCCTGTACGGAAGAAAGTGTTAGACCCCCCTACATTGGTCCAAGTAGGGGAGAATTCCATCTTTGGACCAGACACCCTGCAACAAGCCGAAGAGAAAGTCCGTTTCATAAGAGACCGTCTGCAAGCTGCCCAATCCCAACAAAAGAGCTATGCGGACAAAACACGAAGACCCTTGCAGTTTGAGGTCGGGGACCATGTATATTTGAAGGTGTCATCCCTGAGAGGAGTCAGAAGGTTTAAAGTCAAAGGCAAGCTCGCTCCACGTTATGTCAGGCCATTTTCGATAAAGGCTAAGAAATGAGAGGTAGCCTACCAATTGGATCTACCTGCAAACCTCACCGACATACATGATGTGTTCCATGTATCACAGCTTAAAAAAATGTCTTCGAATGCCAGAAGACAAGACTCCCATAGAAGAAATTGAGATCGAGAAGGACCTGACCTACCGGGAACGTCCTATCAAAATCCTCGATGTAGTGGAAAAGAAAACAAGAAACCAAACCATCTGAATGTGCAGAGTGCAACGGAACCATCATACTAAAAAGGAGGCTACTTGGGAACATGAAGATCAACTGCGAAAGGATTACCCCAACCAATTTTCAGGTTAGAGTGAATCTCGGGGTCGAGATTCTCTTAAGGGAGGTAGACTTGTAACATTCCCATTTTTGGTAATACTAAATAATGTATTCTGTGAGGTAATTGGAAGTTCTGGCATTATTGGTATTTCGAGTTCCTAGATTTTCAAAATTTTTGGGTGAGGTTCCATGGAAAACAAAATTTAGTATACACAGATAATGCAAAGTCCAAGAATTGCATGGAAGGACAAAACGAAAGGACAAGTGACTAATAAGGAAATTTTTCAAATGAAAATTTATGAATATGGAAAGATGATCTAAATTTGGTCTAAAAACTTATAAAATTACATTAGCAATATGTAGGTGTGTGTGTATAGACACACACACATATGCCCAAAGTATATCTTGTGAAATTAAGACAAAAAATGAAATAAGAAATAAAATAAAAGAAAAGAAAAGTGATGAAGTGTAGCCAGCCAGCCAGGCCTCGGCTCAGCCGGCCAGCCCCACCCCTCTCCCTCTCACTCGCACCTCTCTCCCTGTTCTCAGCGCCACACTCGGGCCCCTTCGTTCGCGCGTGCGCTGAGCCACCCCGCTCCTTCGCTCCGCTCGGTCCCAGCTCGAGCATTCCTTCGGACCAGCAAGCAGCTGAGCGTCTCCCCTCGCCCATACTCACCCCATGTCGCCCTTAGCCCCGCCGCCAATCCCCTGGCTCCGTACTCGCGCTCCCTTGCGTCCGGTCCTCCCAGCGCGCAAGCAATTGCCCAGGCAGCCACCCCTTTGGACCGAAGGTTACTAGCTTGCACCTCTACTCCATACAATTGCCATTATGACTATGCACCGCCCCATCCCTGCTCGAATTTTCCCATGCACGAAGGATCACCGCCACGTCAGCCCCACCAATGCCAAATTGCCATGGCCGCCCTACCATAAATTGGCCATGCCCTGTGCGTCCTAATGCTAACCCCTGGCGATACGAAACCTCAGGACTAGGCTACTGTGCCCTCACCGCTGCCCTCGTCACTGCCATTGCCGCCCATGCCCCTCCATGTCGACAGGCCGATCCGTCTGCTATAAAAGCCCACCGAGACTATGTATCTCCTCCCCACAACTCCCTCTCACTCTCATAGCGCCCAATTGAGTTTCTTTGCACCCCAGCTCACCGGAGCCATTTTCTTCCCTGAGTCCAGCAATCGAGCTTGCCCTCGATCCAAGCTGCCCGCATTCAATTCCTTGGTTCCGAAGCACCTCCAGCAAGCAGTGAAGCCACCCCGATCATTCCCCAAAGCTCCCATGGCCTAAGCATCTTCCCTACCATTCATTCCCTTCGGAACTCCACCGCCGCCCATCAACAGCACATTACCGGGCTTCCCGAGCATCGGCGACCCCAATTTCAATCTCGTGATCATTCCCAGGTGCTTCCCGAGCATTTAATTGAACTCTAGCACAGTATAACATCGTAGCTCCTCCTGTCCTATTTTGCCGCCGCTCTGGCCCGTCGCTGGCCGATGCGCCGGCCAAATTGGCCCTAAAAAGTTAGCACGAAGGTGGGCGAGGGCGCGTAGAACCCGTTTTGCAAATACCACCGGCCAGCCGTCGTCTCCTCCGCCGGCCACCCGATGCGCCGGAATCGAGAGGAAGACGAAGACACTGTGCACGTGCGATTTAATTAGAGCTGTGATTAGATTAGTGCTACTATCTGCGGTTACGTTCATGTATCGATGTCAAGTGGACCCGATTAGATTAAATCATTACTCGGACCCCACCTGTCAGCAGCTCATCATTTCATAAATCCTAGCGGACCCCTATGTCAGTGAGACCGAGGGGTGAGTTAATGGTCTTAGTGGAGCCCACGTGTCAGCCGCTGGCGTCCTTAGAGATTTGAAATTTCCCAGTGGGCCCCGCGTGTTAGCCACTAACGCAATAAAGAAATAATATATGCTAGAGGGTCCCACCTGTCAGTGGCCGCAGATAAAAGATTATAATATCTAGTTGACCCCACCCATCAACCAAATGCACCCTCTCTCCTCTGGATATTTAAGTAATATCTGATTTTGATTTTTCATTTAATGAACTGAAAGCTTTAGAAATTCATAACAAATTCATTTTAACTCCAAAATTAGTGGAACAAAATGATAAATTTATCTAAATTCATCCTCTGTTCAGAGAAACTAAAATCATGGAATTTTGAGTCCATTTGAAATTATGATGTAAATTTAATTGGTTATGTTAATTAATTTTAAAACTTACAAATTCATAACTAATTCGTTTTAACTCCAAATTCAGTAAGAAAAATTGCAACAGTTATCTAATTCAATTTTCTATCCAGTAGGACCAACACCATAAAATTTTGAGTTTGTTAAATTTTTGTTGAGGTTTTGTTTGGCTATGTTAATTTACTTTTTTCTTTTAAAAATGTACGTTCGACGATAAATTAGCGTACGAGGCCCAGGAGGAAGAATCAGAAGCAAACCCAAGTCAAGATCAGTCAGACCAGGACCAGGCGAGTCAATACTTTGATCATTTTGAATACCCATCTTGCAAATTATTTAGATTCAAATTATCAAATGCATGCTATTATTTTATGTGATTACGCTATGTTCGTTTTATTGCTTTAGTTAGCTATCCCATTTAATGGATGCCACTATCCTACCTTTTCGACATATTATTCTGTGAACCTTGTTAACCCTAGGAAAGAAAAATATAGATATAGTTGTTTCCAAGATATATAGTATGTTTATGTCATATGACTAAGAAAGGCTTAGTTGTCACGGGTCGGGAATACCCCAACATCATATGCAAAGGCAAAGAGCAATTTTGGGAAAGTGGTAATTGGAAATGGTCGTGTATTTCTTAAATGATTATTATTTTATACCCCCAAAAATCTCCAAATTGCTTATGTGGCTGGGCGGCTGGTTCGGGGGTGTGGTGCACCGGTGTGCACGAGTGGGGTCTTGTGGTAGAACCGCCCAAATAATATAAGGACCAAATCGGGTCATGACCTCTCATTGTAAAATAGTACAACCACAAGTCTGCAAAGTGCAACTTGGCTAAGTAAATCCTACCAAACTTCAGACTCATCTCACAAACTGGGGGGAAAGAAGGACACGACCCAGGGTGGCTAAGGGACACTAGTGGAGGGTGATTTGTTTCTCTTATTTTACTAGCGTATGGAAAGGGAGCTCGAGGCGCTAGTAAAAGAGTGATTAACATCCCGTGCAACGTATGGGACCCACCGCAAGTGGGAGCAGCCCGTCGGGTGAGATGAGACCCAGAGGCCAGGCAGTTTTGAAAGGTTACTGTGACGGTCTACTCAACCGCATGACTAAGAAATCATGCGGGGCAACGAGCGGATTGTCTCTTGTGGTAAAAGTGTACAAACTCTACAGAGTCGAAACTATTCGAATAGCCGTGTCCACGATCAAGGGCGGACATGGGAACTTAACTCTGATATAGTTCTATTTCAAAAACAATTTTAAAGGTTGAGGCTTGGAATGAAAAATGAAGGACAATGGACTGTCCTAGTTTGAGTTGTCCGGGTGTCATCCCAGTGGTAAGTTAAATGGCTATGACGCTGAAAATTGGCTTTGTGGTATAAGAGTCTTGGATTGGTGGATGAGATCTGTACTTATTCTATAAAACCTTTTAGTCAAAAGTATTATAAAATTTTGTCCAAAATGCTAAGTCTGGGAATTTCTTATATTTAATCTTAAGTCATTTAAAACATAATTTTCGGCAAATAAAATCAACCGAGCCTATCCTTATCAAGCTATGCATAATAATTAATTGCATTCTGTGTGTTGGCTCGCTGAGCACGGTGGTTAGTGTTCTCACACTTGCATAATTAAATCCAGAGGCGGAAGGACAGGATCACTATGCATACGAAGAGGCACCAAGTCAAGGAGCCGGCAATGACAACTAGGGCGGATTTTAAAATATTTTGTCCTGAGCATATAGACTAGCCGTAAGGGTGTTCATCTATATTACCCAGAACTGGGCAATATAGATGCTCACATTTACCCCCAGTCGCTGCTTGTGCCTTATGATCCCACTGTTGCATTTTATTTTCCGTTGTCGTTCTTTTGATGTGTAAATATTGGGCCTAGAAGGTCGTTATGTAAAATAGCTGTCCGACGTGGCATACTTTAAACTCTGACATATGCAAATATTATTTTGACTATACGATCATCATGCGATGTATGAGATTATATCAACAATGTACTGTGAGCACTATCTACTGATCCAAAGAATAGTGCGGTGGAATCACAGACGATTCTGGATTAAAAATCTAGGTCCAACAATTATGCACATATATAACAACTTAGTATTACTACATATATACCACATGCATTGATGCTAGCTAAATCTAAATTAGCTAGATCTTCAAAGTATATATATAACAGTCATAAAAAATTAGCTAGATCTAAATTTTGATGCAACCAAAAATAAATTTCATTACTAACCATATCTAGGGCAACCAAGAACTTGATGAATCTTCAAAGCTCTCCTGCCAAATAAGGCTCTTTCCACCAAATTAAATGGCCTGAAAGCCTTACCGCCTCTAGCTACAGCACCGGCTAGATATGGATCGAAATGAAGACAGATGCGGTTCTAAGCGGCGCAATAAATACATAGGCGGATTATTACAGACGGTTTTTAATAAAAATAGTCTGTGGTACTGAAATATCACAGATGGTTTTTAATACAAAACCGTCTGCGATAATTCCAGATTATCACAGAAGGTTTTTAATAAAAAAACTGTCTGTGATAGTCCAGTATCACAGACGGTTCATCGGTAAAAACCGTCTGTGATACTCCTTTTTCCCGCCACCAACAACACAGACGATGTTCAAATTAAAATCGTCTGTGATAGTGTACATCACAGATGGTTTCACAAAACCATCTGTGATTTAGCGTCTACTTTTAGTGTTTCTGTAGTAGTGTATCATTTATCCACCTTATAGAATCGGTTCTTAAATGCGTTCGTGAAGATTAAAAAAAGGTAAGTTTGGCAAAACTACATATAAGCTGGCTAAATTATGTAAAAAAACTACAAGTTTAAGATTCAATTTAACAAAACGATACTGTTTGCGTAAAATTTGATTAAAAAACCACATTCTGTCGCAACAACCAACCAGTGTTATCTGACGTATTAGGCCCCCAGTGTCGAGCTCACCTAACATGGGTGAGACGACGGTGTGTAGCATTTTGATCAAACTTGATACAAAGAGTGTAGTATTATAAAATGAAATCTTAAAGAGCGTGAGGAGAGTTTGTCATCATGCAGTTTCAGTCAGCCTCTATTTTCTTCACATTTGTTCCAGCTTTGTCACCAAAACCCACTACTACGGGAGAACCATACTGCACGGTGGTGCTACATAGAGACCTATAGGATATAGGCCGTGGTTTTGTTGTGTACCATGCAAAGTTTGCTGACAATCACCGCTTGTACTCCCGTAGCCACTTTGTTAAAGTTCTCGAACTGTTGTTGCTTCTGGTTGTGTATCAAGCCTATAGGAGTTCCAGCTTGAACCTTTTTTGCCACCTTCTCCGTATGGTTCCTAGTTGCATCTTGGCTTTTGCGCTATTTATCTTGGCAATAAGGATGAATAATTGTAATCCGTAGTGTAATCTTTTTTAGTGTAATCTTTTTTTAAAAAATCTACTGCCTTCTAAACTTCTAACCCGTGAATACAGCAAAACAACGCACAACTCACGGCCAAGGAACGCACCTCAGAGAAATTATCTAGCCGCCTACACACGGATGCATCCAGTCGACATCAATTCAACTCACGGCAAAAAGAACTCAACACAATGCATTCCCATGCGTACCAACTAGCAAGACCATCACACATAATGGAGCACACAAGAAAACTTAATTAGCTTCTCACCCAATCACCTCTCTAATCCCTTTTTCTTCTCTCCTCGTGCACAAAAGTCACGGCTGCCTCAAACCATGCATACGGCCACCATGCAAGACAAAAACGTGATCAACTCTGTCCAGCCTTGGAACACTCTGGACGTGCGCACGCGAACAGCCTTCACGTGATCTTTGCGCAGCTGCTCGGACCGATTCAAACAAAGGAAAAAGCGACGCGCCTTGGTTCTGCTTGGATCAAATCAAGGCAACGCGCTGCAGCCTTTGCTGCACGCGCCGATCGACACACCGAGTCCACGCACGAGATCAGGTAAGGCAACGTCGATGGAGGAACGCCTCGCCACGCACTGCTCGGAACAACGCGCAACGATGAAGCTAGCGATGCTGTTGCCTCTCGCGCGCGGAACAAGATGAATCGAAGAGGATGCTCAGAAAAAACACGTCGCTGGTGCTGGCTAATTTTTCTTGGAGTATATCTGATATTTTACTTTTGAATCATATTTATTGCTACAAAATATCCTTCTGATACTACTAAAACCCTAGCATGAAATTAGCATATAGAAAAGCCATACTTTTGACTAGACCCTCACCCTTATTTATATGCTAGGGTCTAAACAATGATCTTACCCCTAAGATCATAAATTCTTATCCAATTCCAACAGCAAAGAAACCTGAAAACCTTTTCTAACACGGGTTTTGCAAAATTTCAACTTTTCAACTCGTTATGTGTCAAAGCCTCTAGGACCGCACCTCCCGTAGCTTCTCCACGCATCATCTACCTTTGATCTCCATATGCCTAAATATGAGCCCGACCATCTCGTCACATCCTCGACCGTCTGAACCTCAGAACTCTCCATTTTAGTCCTGGTCCACCTTATCATTGACCATGATAGTCTCCATACTTAACCTGCAATGTGAAGATTAAAGAATATTTTTCTGGCACAAATTCTCTCCAACTTGACCAACATCAGTCTACACATGTATAACACACCTTGCATAACATCAATAAGCAACATTGTCAATTATTCATCGTCACAAATATTCTAGAACTAGCCACATGGTTTAACAATGCAATCCATCGGGTTTCGATGGCAAAAGACCATTGATGATTGGATAGATAAGAGGAATTGGATGGAGTATCTGTTGGAATACGAGGTACATTGTACTAGTATAAAATAAAATTTTTCTACTATGTAAAATAGGAAGTCATGTAAGTAAGAGATCATAGATCGTTACCACTAGACGCGTAGTGCAGTGAAAAAAGAGTTAGAGTAACCCGGTCCAATATAGCACGCGTTGTGTAGTCAAAGTAGTTTCTTCTCATGATGGTCTCGATCAGCACCGCAATCACAACAGTGTCACCGCATGTCTAGAAGAGGAACACCGTGCGTCAGTATACTAGTACTAGCACACACGGCAAGGCCTTCGAGGAGGTGGTGGCTAAGATTTTGGTGGGTGTGATGCACATCCTTCAACCCCATGCTTCTCTTTATATAGCACACTCTTAGTGTGTGAAAAACCTATGCTATAGGGGCTCATTAAGGTGCAAAACCTGTATGGCCCGTTAACAACAAATCCAATCTAAACTAATATATTCTAACTTGTTAAGTGCGTAACCCTATATGTTTATGTATGTTCAGCCACAACCGAGAAAACCTTTTTGATTATAAGTCAGTAGCAGTATCTAGTAGGATATAAAGACCCCGAGCATATAAAAACGGACAAACCTAATGCCACGCAAATAGGGACACAGATATTATCTTGCTCCCCCGCCGGTGCTACAGCTCGCCCAACATGTCAAGTAAAGGGTGAGATGATGGTAGCTTTTTGATCAAATGTGATAAAAGAGTGTAGTTTTCTAAAATAAAATTTTAAAGAGTGTTAGGAAAGTTGGCCTTATTCTTTTGGTCTGCATAGTTTTTTGTTATGGTGATGGCTTTTTGCTGTATTTCTTAAGACAGTAACAGACGATGGAGATGCTGATGTGGGCGAGAAGCCATTTGGAGAAATAATTTTAGGAAACTGCTTAGAGAAGCCATCCTATTTATTTCGGTTTCTAAAAGAGCCAAAGCCAAAAGCCATCCCAAAAACCTAAAAAACAGATTTGTCATCATGCAACTTCAATTAGCCTCTATGTTCTTCACATTTGTTCCAGCTTGCACACCAAAACCCACTACTATGGGATATAAGTGAGGAAGTGGTAACCCAAAAGGAAGGAAGGGAAAGCGGGCTCGGTTGGCATGGGCTGGCTTGGCCTAGTTGGGCCGAAAGAAAGAAAGGGGAACAAAGAGAGGGGAAAGGGAAGATGCGCTAGATTGAGCCCTAGGGGAGGGTTGAGGGATTTAGGGAATTTGGAGTAATATTATTTGGGAGGATTTTCAGGAAATTTAATGGAAGGAGAAAAAGGATTTTAAGAATTCTTGGAGAGGTTTTGGAATTCCTAGGGTTTTAGAAAGGAGAAAGGAATCTCCAGCACGATAAAGACATAGGAAACTAAGGAAACACGACAAACAACTCAAAAGCAACTCAAAAGAACTCGTGAAAAAATAGTACATTTAACAGTTTGGCCCAATTTTGTAGTTGTATTGGTAAGTGGCGAAGCAGTTGTCATGAGAACAACATCTAATAGGTAAAGAAGGTTAAAAGCAAGGAAAGTGGCAACAAATAAATGTAATTAAGTACATATGCTAGAACAAAAGTATTGCTATTTTAAATAGCATACTTGATAATAGAGTATTTTGACCAATACGTTCAGTTAGAATGGAGAAAGGAACTGCATTATAGGCATAAACAGGGAAAGCCGGTTGTTCTGGTAAGATTTCTCAAAGCCTAGTATATTTTAAAAACCGAATTAGATTATTCCCATCAACAGATTTGTAACTCTCTTTTGCTTGGATGATGTTGAAGTATTCAATTTTATAAATAGATCCTTCTTTCAGTATGTTCAAAATTTAGGAAGCCATCATTGAGGAATTAATCCGTCCATGGCATCTCCTTGAATATAGATAAACAACAATATTGGTAATAGTAATAAGTCAAATCATTTCTAAGAAAAGGAATAGATAACAAAGTATGTATGCAATGAATTGTAAATAGCCAAAGCTGTTGTAATCGCACAATAGTAACATATTAAATATTCAATTATAATAAAACTCTAGAAAGTGGAAAACATGTTCGTCTAACATGATGAAGCCCAGATGGTATACATTTGTTAAATCTTGTGGGTTTGCAAATTCCCAAACACGTGCTAAGCGAACAAGAAGTTTTCATTTGTGAGATGTGAGACCCGGAGTAAAAACTCCTAGACCCCCTGTGTATTACTGTACTAGTCCCAGAGATCAATGCTAGTACACACAGTTCAAACAGAAAAGATGATACCTTGCCAACAACGCTTTATTACAATAGTATCTGAAGTTTTACAAAGGCCATTGCCTTACTAAGGTTCACAGAACCTCAAGCAAAATAAACACAGCGGAAGCAAAAGATAACTTGATCGACCCATCAATCTGCCACAGGCAATTGACTGGGGAAACGAATCCTAGGCATCCGAGAATAATCCACCACATCCACATTCGGCGCAGAAGTCATACTCTCCAGCTTGATCTTCTCCATTCTCTGCTTTTATATTTATAGAGCAACAGGTGAGTACAAAAATGTACTCCGCAAGTCTTGGGAAAAATGCATAGATGTAAGGTTTCACAAAGGAAGGCTATATGGTTTATTTGCAAAAATCAGCATTTTATTTCAAATCTACATAATTACTTTAAAAGCCATTTTGTAAACAACTTGTTTTTAATAATTGAAATTGGATAAGTACTTTAGTGAAGGTTAAACTACCAACACTAATATCTCAGGCCATCACGGCAAATTTTCAAAAGCTCAGGTTACACTCCCTGATCTGAACATCACGAGAATTATACTACTCCCGAGTTTTTCTCTAATTCATTTTGTTTTGAAATCAAAAATCAAAACTTCTACCATGTGAATGCATTCTTTGCCCGCCCTTGACCGTGGGCACGGCTATTCGAATAGTTTTACTCTGCAGAGGTTGTACACTTTACCCACAAGAGATAAATTATCTTAATAGTCAACACGCTTCCTTTGGCATGAGACCCGATAAATTATCACAAAGCCTTTCGCCTACTCCAAAGATAGTTTAAATACCACCCGCTAAGGTTTCACCACAACTCGAATCCACGAGTTGGAGCCCTCTTGCGCCATGTGAGTACAAGAAACCTGCCCTCACTATGGGTAACCAAAGACACCCTAGCACCCAATACACCACCGGTGATATCTAAGCTAAACTTTTATAGGTTAGTTAGCTAGGTCGTACCCATATAGTCTTGTGGTTGTACTGTTTTGCTCAGTTTGGACAAACACAAGCGTCGGTCCTTAATCGACCAGGGTGGCTCATTCACAAACCCAACAATTCTCGTGCTAACTGCACCAGCCAAACCTTCCATCCACCCTTGTCAACTTTTCCATTTGAATTTCATTTTTATTTTCAATTTAACAGTGGTAACATCCCTTACCACTTTTCAAACAAAATATTTAACAATGGTAACATCCATTGCCAATGTTCAAACAAAATATTTAACAATGGTAACATCCATTACCAATGTTCAAACAAATCATTCATCAAAACATTTGATAAACATGCTACTCATTTGAACATTATTATATTTATTTGCTACGCTAAGCAATTGCTAGCATTTAAACATTCAACAATTGTAACGCTAACTCATTATTGAGTCAAAGGGATATCCTAAGTTGACAATGGTACAAGATAAACAATTTTCAATGGAAGGTATAGCAAATTGGGTATTTAACTAAATTTTTCTAAATCAAATTATCACTTGATATAACATAAGCATGCAATAATTTTAAAATAACTACCTAATCATTTTATAAATCATTGGAGCAAGTTGGTCAAAGGAAACTTGCAAAACATAGGAGCAAAATGGTCAAAGGAGACTTGCCTTCCTGTGTCTGGTTGAAATCTTCCACAACTTGTTCTTGAGGTTGCTCGGACAAATCGGTCTCTACACGTAAATCGAGAAATCCAAATAAATAAAATAAAATAAAAATTCAAAAATTGAAAATAAATATACCAATTGAAAGATTGAAATTTTAGATGAATTTAGAAATTTGAATGAACCAATTTGGAGCTAAAATGAAAAAGATATGGCTATTTGAAAATCTCAGATTTAAATAAATCCAGAAATTCGGAAATCTCTGACATGTGGGGTCCACTGGTCAGCAATTTCATTTACAATGAGTCTCTGACGTATGGGACCCACTGGACTCGGGACCCACTTGTCAGTGAATAGCGCAGAGGGGTGGTCGCTGACGGGTGGGACCCAGGTGTCAGCGCGGATAAAAACGGAGAAACTCAACCTCGCGCGCGGAGC
Organism: Melocanna baccifera; assembly: GCA_036346265.1. NCBI lineage: Eukaryota > Viridiplantae > Streptophyta > Magnoliopsida > Poales > Poaceae > Melocanna > Melocanna baccifera. The sequence continues at coordinate 21,364,417 of CM070677.1, read as the reverse complement.
GGGGCTCAAACGCGCGCCGAGGGAGTGGGAGGGGGAAGAGAGCGGCGCTAGCCAAGTGAGCGGGGAGGCACTGCCTACCCCTAATGGGTAGGTAACCCTCTTGAGAGTTATCTGCGGGGAGGTCGGCGGAGCAACGTGGCATACACGTGGCTGCCACCGGTGCGCCACGTGTGTACGGGTAGCCGACGTGGCCGAGGCGAGTGTGTGTGGAGTGCTGGCGTGGCGGTTTTGTGCTGACACGGCATCCCGGTGGCATCCACGTCTTGTTACCCGACGCAGCCACCGACGTGGCACGCGGCCGACGGCGCGCGAGACCCGAGGGTCACCGGCATTCCGGCGGGCGGCGGCGCCGGCCGATGCGCAAAAGCAAGAGGGAGAGACGAGGAATGTTCTGGTACCTTGCGCAGTTACCGAGGATGGTCGGATCGACGAGACGGCAAAAAGGGGCGGCGGTCGGAGAGAGCTTCACGGCGGCGGAGGGGTTCCGGGGTCGCAATAACTCAGAAAAGTGTTCGCCTGAGATCGCTCGACACCAAAGAACGCCGAGGATGCACCAGTGAATCTCGGGAAGGCTTGAGGCGGCGGCGATTGCTCGCCGGAGTTGAAGGTGGCCGGCGGAGGAAATCAAGCGCAGGAGGGCTCTCGGCTCGACAGTGGGCAATTGGAGGTGGAGACAGCGAAAGGGAACTGAGACACAGCTCGGCGTCGGGTTTTATAGAGGAATGAGGCCGGTAACGGCAGCGCGAAGCTCGCCGGACTTGGAACTGCCCGGAGAGTGAAGGCGACGGCGCACAGTGCATAATTAAAGAAAATAATGCCAGAAACGGTTGCGGGAAGGCGGCTATTTGAATGTGCATTAGCGCGGAAATAATGGTTAAGAAACCAAGCTTTAAAGCTTCGCTTTTTCGCTTAATGGCGCAATGGCGAGACGCGGGGAGGAAGAAGGTGGCGGGGAAGACGACTGGCCGATGGGCCCCGCATGTCAGTGAGAGAGGAAAGGAGAGAAGGCGACGGCTACGGCTCGGATGCACGACGCGCGGCAGAGGAAAGTAATCAAGGCCGTAGGATGATGAGTGAAGGGGTAAGTGAAAAGATGCGGTTGAGATTCAATCCGGCAATCGGATTTAAATCTGAGCCGATGAGGTGTACTAAGTGGCAACGCGCGCCGCGATCTAATACGGCAATCATGAACGGTCAAGATGACGACACGCGTCGGGACGACGGCTCGACAGTGGGACCACGGCGTGAGTCCACGCACCCGCCTATGACAGTGGGCTCGCTTGTCGGCGCAAATCCAAAAAAGAAACTCAACTCGCGCGCGAGCGGGCTCGAACGCGCCGAGGAGCGGGGAGGGAAGAGAGCGGCGGCGGTAACGGGCCGGGCGGGAGGCTCACCTACCCAATAAGGGTGATTAACCCTTTGAGTATTAGTCGGGTTGGCCGGTCATTGGCACGGATGCGCGACACTTGGCGCCGCGAGAGAGAGGGAGGCGGGATGAGGCGAGACGGCCGGGATCGGTTCGGGCCGGGAGGAAGGGCTCTGATGCTTGACAAGTGTCACCGAGGAAGATTTTGATATTTAAATCTTTTATATATTTTGAAATCAGAGGAGACTTTAAAATACTCTAAAAATACAGATAAATTCCAAAATTCAGAAAAATTCACATAATTCACGATAATGTTTTAAACATATTAAAAATATTTCCAACTTATTTTGATATTAAATTATCTTTTCAACAGAAACTTTAAATTCTGAAAATTCCAGATAATTGGAAATTATTAATTTAAAATTATTTCTTCAAAATAAAAGCAAAAATTGGGATGTTACATGAGAACTCTGGTTAATATCTTCAATAGTGAATATGCCATGTAGAACTTCTGTAATAAGTAAATACTTTGAACTAAATGCTATAGCTACAAAGGAAGTACTACATAAGTACAGATTTGAAAGTATAAATAATAAACATAACTATATATAGCAATGAAAGCATGCTTTGGTGAATATTGTCTAAAGATAAAGAAAAACAATGAGCAAACAAATGGGATCATAGTAAGGAGACTTCATATATATCATATAGGGAAGCAAAATACAAAAGGGAAAGCATGTATTAAATACATATGAATAAACACATACATATGTAGTATGATACAGGATTCGAAGAAAGCTATGATCACTAAAGTCTATCTATGTGTTGTTTGCATCTAGTAAGTAGCTTCACAAAATCTTAAAGATTAGGAAAGTGTGTCACAAAAAAGCAACACTAATAATAGAAGGTACTAAATAGAAGCAAACACTTTTTATATACTATATTTTTTTGTTCTAGCACAAGGAACACCTTGGTCACCTTCGATTAGCATTTTCAATCCTGAAAGTGACGTAACTCATGATACTGCAACATATAGCTATCCATGGGGAAAAAACGGCTTTCGTAAATAAATTCCAACTTTGGTCAGAGTTTGCCCTTGGCTTTTGTTAATAGTCGTAGCATATGCTAACTTGATTGGGAATTGGCGACACTGTAATGTGAAAGGCCATTGCGGACTCATCACATTTAGTGTAATTCTTGGAATACAAACTGATTGCCTCTATTTGTTCCAGTGATGATATGCCCTTCAAGTACTCTATCACCAGGTCTTGTAATTATCAGGCGAGTTTCATTGCATAAACCCATACATTAGTCTATGTTTCTCAATAACATTACTAGAACACCTATTTTGAGAGCAATAATATGCTGCGGGAAATTGTTGATCACTATTGAATTCAAGAATTCAAGTGGGTATGAAAGATTAGCATCATTGATATGAGTATCTGATTGCGAAATAGAATCGTAGCTGAGATACTCTCTATAATGTCTGGGAATCTTGTTGAAGATGTAACTCATCAGCCACCGTATTTGTTGGGTAGATAATGGCATGGTGTGCTAAGTATTTACTATTTTGATAGTTTGCATAGAAGAAATCATAGATAGCATCCACAATTGTGTCCATATTGTTTCCACTTGGCATTAACAAAATATCAGTAGGTATATCTATCCAAGATGCGTGAACCTCTCCTATTTGTTTTGGTTGTAGGTAGTTGACCATCTCCAATAGCAGCTGTTTAGATATTGACATAGTTGGATTATGAAGCCTCATATTAGTGTAGAGCTTTAGTATTTCAATATGTTGCCAAAGCGGTGATTTAATGATGCATTGGTAATTTCTGTTTTGGTATCACCTTCAATAACTGGTAGAATTTGTCAAAAGTCTCCACCAAGGACTACAGTTTTCCCACCAAATGGCACATTCATATAGGTAGAATCTTCAATTGATATAATATCACATAATGTTCTATCAAGTGCTTCGAAGCAATATCTGTGTCATAGGTGCTTCATCCCAAAGAATCAAACAAGTCTTGTTAATAAAGTCAGGAAGCATTGTTCCACGTGATATATTGCACAGGCTTCTCTCGTTGATGTTAAGAGGGATCTTGAAATGGGAGTGAGCTGTGCGACCACTAGGGAGTAAAAAAGAAGCGATTCCAGAAGAAGCTACTGCAAGAACGATTTGTGCTTGAGCCCTTAAAAGTTGTTATAATAGCATTCCAGAGAAATGTTTTGCTAGTACCACCATGCCCTGACACAAAGTAAACACCACCTTTTCCGTGAGTAATACATGATATAATTGTATTGTATATAGCACATTGTTCATTATTTTCCTTTGTAGAAAATGAGTTGGCTTAAAGTAACAAACTAACAAAATAGATTTGTCATACGCTAGCTCTTCTGCAATAAGTCAATTAACAAGGCTTGGATCACTGTGTGCAGACTGTATTGTTATAGCATAAGAAGAAAAAGTGATGCCATTTCTTGAAAAGATAGCTAAAAATTCATTCATAAGCTGCAACTGCAAATAGCTTTTTGGTATGGAGTACGATCGATTTTGCAAGGATTGACGTATTTTGTATGCAATATAATCAGCAAAGGACCAGTACTTATCAAATAACTTCTAAGGGCTGCTAACAGTACAAAAAGAAATAATAATCATGAAAAGGTGCCTAAGCTGATGTACAGTAGCCCAAACAATCGCTTCATCAAAAAATAAGAACCATTCGATGTCATCGCCAACTAATCCACGTGCCTCACAAGCTTCTTTGAAAGTAGAATAATGTACACCTTCGTAAGCTTTAAGATCTTCATGACTTTGAGCACCACAGACCACCATTAAAAGCATTCTAAGATAGAATAGCTCACCAGTACGTGGATGAACTTGTATGTGCGACCAATTTTTTATCCTCTGCATTTTCTCTTTGTCCACTTCTTGTTATCTGCATTCCATCTCCATTTGGATGGCAAATGGCAATAAGTAAAGGATCTTGCTTCTAAGAAATGCTGATTAGCAACAAACCATTCTGTTAATGTAATTTTGTAAGCCCTTGGATCAGTAATAATATTATGTAGTTTTGTTTGTTCATGGTACATAATTCTATTCATACCAGGCATATGAACAGATAATCATTCAACAACAGGCATCCGACCATGTATTTTGAAAGCAAACAACCGCCAGATCGCTTGGCTTGAAGATAGGTATCTACATATTTGTATAAGAAAATGTCAGTACAATATATGAAATAAAGAAATAATTCATATTAAAGAACATGAAAAGTAAGCTATTTTACAATTAAAGTAGTACATGCATTTAATATAGTCAGCAATTTAGTCGACTCCTTGTTTACCAGCTGTAGTGGTCTCATTTGTTCGTTGGCTATTAGCAAAAAATGACATTTTTGCTCTATCTTAACCTTTTGATAGATACTTGAATATATACTTCACAAGATTTGTTCTATTACACCACTCGACATTTATATGAGCTTGGAATTTTTTAAGTAGGTTCATATTATATGGTACAATCCATCTATTATCCAATTTGATCCCATTTTTACACTAAGTGACCATCATCTTGTCAACGATAGGTTCAAAACCCTGATTCATCAATTCTTGCTTCTGTGTTGAAACTCTTTGGATATCATTTTGAACATGACCCATCTTTCATGCATGGACATTTTTTTATTTAAGTCTCCACATGGACCAAGCACCATAAATTCTTCAACAAGAGTATAACCAAGTGGGTCAACAGTTGGATCAGGGATTTTAGCAGATATCAAGGTATCTATGAATGCAGGGGATGGGTCTACTGTGTGGTTAGCAAGCCATATAAGCGTGTGGACATGAGGAAGGCCTCTTTTATGAAATTCAACAGTGTACAGCACCGTTGTGAACACATGAGTAACCACAGAGTAAACTAAAGTAAAAAACATAATGGAAAAACAATCTAAATGTAGGTGCGACAAATAACTGACCTGCTCGAATAGGCCGAAAGTCTAACTAGCTTTTATATCAGAGCACATTCATCGAGTTTCATGTGGAAAACTCAAGTGATAATATCGAGACGGTCAGAATTGGTTTGTCTAGATTCATATCTAAGGGCACTTGTGATTTCTGACCATTTTGAATCGCATGTAAAAGTAGAGAACAAATCAGGAGCACCGTATTGGGGGCAAATAGCCATACCATCTTGGTAATTCAATACATTGTGTCTAGGACTACCGGTAAAACTTGTCGATAGCAAAATCTTGATGCCAATGTTTTTGTCTTCTGATGTGCCTTCACCAAGCGCATCTGAAATGCCTTGGTATGTTTCAAATCATATCACATCTTGATTGAAGAAATGAAATGAAAGCTGGCGTGCTTCAACACATGAATAACAATCGACTTCTATTTGGTTAGAAAGCCCGCCACAACACGTATAAGGATTTGGCTCGTTTCTACAATAATGGCATTCATAACAGTAAATTCAAGCATAGAAACCTCATTCCTCGTAGAAGGAAGGAAATCATCAACTTCTTTATATTTAATACCAAAGTGGGAACCCTTTTCACCATATGGGAACATAAGTGGATATTGAAGGGACATCAGAGTAGGATTGAGAGGTGAAATCTGTTTCAATTCACTAGGGTGGGTCTCAACAACTATATCAAATCTATTACTTTCCATTGACAGATCACCTACAACTAGAGCAGCCAAATTAGGAACAGTGGGTAAAGAGTACCGATCACCGTGGTTGGCTGATGGGCCAATAAGACAAATCTGAATCTCTGGATTCTCTTTAGAAAATAAACGATCACGAGCCATTCTAAACTTCTGAACCAATGGGTTGCAACAGTTCAGCATACTAATTAGGGCATTAACAATAGCAGGGTCTACCTCTTCGTGAGTATCCTTATCTTTGTCAAACATATGCAATCTGTTTTGAAGATATATAACTGAGCGTATCCGGTTTCTTGTCTATTTTTAGAACCAGTGAACCAACACGGTGATGAACTACACCATTTATATGGAAAACATAAGACCCTTGACCAGTGTTAATGGTTTTATCAACATCTACGCCCAAAGAAGTGAATGCAAATAAAGAATTACAATGGCGAATTAGATGCAGAAATTTGTTTGATGTAGCACCATTATGAAAACCAATCAACTCTTATAGTGGAGATGGGAATTCTCTATGCGGTGGCAAAGAAATTCTACCACTTCAACAACATGTATTATAAATAATTCATTGTTGTCTAGAAGGACTTCTACGGTGTGATCTTTCGTTGTAACATCATGATTTCCAGTGTTATTTCAAGCCTTTTAAAATAAAATTCATCATTTTGATTTTTTCTAAAATTAATTAATGTTTAAATCAAATTTTATAAATTAAAAGGATTTAATATGAATAAAATAAATAATAACATTTACTGAAAATATTTTATTTGGGTTCCTTGAGTCACAAGAAATTTTCTGGAATTTTCTCAGATTTTAGAGCTCAATTTATTTCTTTCAATTTTGAAATTGGAAATTCTCCAAAAATACTCGCGTCGTTCGCCTGGTCCAAACTTTCCTCCGCCACGCGTCGGCTATCCACCGTACGCCACTCGTCCCGAGCCGTTCAATCGGCCATCAAGTTTGACCGGTCCAAACCCGCCCAAACACTATTCATCTATCTTCTATCGTCGCGTCCGATCTGCTGCCCTGCCATGTGTCAACAATCCAATGATGTGCACACTATTCATCATCTTCCTCACTCTGTCGCCATGTGCGATGCGGCCTCCACCGGCCGTCTCCGTCTTGAACTCCACCGCTGTCTCTGAGTGGGACTTCTCGACGTCCGTGCTTTAAAGCCGTGCCACCCTCTCGATCTCTGCACCCCACCTCCAATCTTGTTCGTGCGCCGCCGTCTTTGCAGCCGCCCCATTCTCACGTTCCGCTGCTGATGTCCACCATCATCGAACTCATTGGAGTTCATAAGTTCGCCACCGCGAGCATCCTTCGGTTCCGCCGCTAGTCATGGAGTCTTCGTCTCCAACACCGCCGACCGTCATCTGTCGGTGAGTCCACCGTCAAGCTCCGTCCTACCTCGCCGTCTCACTCCACTCCGGTTATCGCTCTGCCGCTCCTCGGTTCCCGTGTGTCACTGGCTCGCCTGTCGCGCGCCCATGACCCTTCGGCCACCAAAGAGTCATGCCCCTTCGCCTCTCACAGCTAACCACGAGTGCCACGTGTCATCGCTGTTCAGACCGTCCAAACTTTTCCAACTCTCTACACTATTCGATCGCAGGTAGACCGTCCGATCATCATCATTGTTCGGACAATCCGAACATTGCCATCACTTCAGGCTGTCCAATCTTTCCCAACGGCCAAGATGCGCCACTCAGTTGCCTAGTCCGAACATGTTCGCATCTCTAGATCGTCCGATCATCAGACTGTCCAAACATTGTCGCTTCTCAGCCGCCCGATCGTCTTCATGATTCCGACCATCCGATTATCGCATCATCAACCACGTCAGCCCTAGCTGCCAGGTCAGCCAACCCAGTTGCATGCACACTGTTCTATGAGCTAGGAACACCGTAGATCAGCTTTTCCGTGCACCGAGTCCACAGCATAGTAGAATTTCTGAATTTCTAATATTTCTTTTAGATTAGATTTTTCAAGAGCTCATTCTCCTTCATCTTAGCCCCGATTGTCCCCGTTCTTTTTTTAAATTCATCTAAAATTGAGCTCTATATTTTGGTTCTAGTTTTTGAATTTTTTAGAGTTTATTTAAATTTTATTTGATTTTATTTTCAATGTCATGATAGTTAGTGTCCAAATTGATTAATTCCTCACTTGATAATTTAAATGTCATGATTCCATTGTCATAATAGGATAGAAAATTATTTAGTGATACCATATTAGTTGTCACATGGGTTGTACGATTAATTTGTTTAGCATGCTTATAGATCGATGGGTTCTTCATCACATGTGATCAGTTAATTAATTTGAATTAATAAGATATTAAATCATGGTTGGTGCCATAGATATAAAATTTGTGTACTATGACATCAGTATGTCATTGGTGTTGGTTATACAAAATTGGATTTCACTTGGGCGAGTGATCATGCAGTAAAGGGAGAGTGTGGATTCACTTCGAGGGATGTAGAAGTCTCGCTTGGATACTGTCTAAGGACTTAACTTTGTGCGCTACTGATCTGAGCCATACCGTGCAAACCACATGTCTAGTATGGGATAGATCTATCTGATTAATTTATGATATTTCGATTTCAATTTCGCTATTGAGTTGAATATGGTTGCTGATTTTCATGAGGCACAAGAGGGGGCAATTATCAACTAGATTGTAGCCTACTTGACGGCGGAACCTTAGCGGGTGAAATTGAGATTGATGTTGAACATTGTAAAGACTTTGTTGTGATTTGCTTTAACATGAGCATGATCATATTGTGTGGGTACAATTGTGCAACATCTGCCGAGTTTAAACTATTGGAATAGCCGTGTCCCCGTTTATGGACAATACTTAGTAATTTTACACGAGGGATAGATATTTCATAAAACTTAGGTTGGATTATCATGGAAAGTGAATAGGTAGTTCACTATCGGTTTATTAAGTGAATGGTTAGTTCATTTATATTTTATTTAATTCCTTTGGTTATGTGTTTATTATAGTTTTTCTTAAAGTTCGATTTCAATCTATTTGTTGTATTTACTTTAAATTATTGCTTTCTACAAAATAACCTTTCAGGTATCCCTTGGTAAGCCTTACATATTATATTGTATATTTGTTACAAACAACTTGCTGAGTACCAATGCAGTCATGACTTTATGTCCACTGTTGCTTAATTGAAGAACAGGAATCATATCAGTAGGAGGTATCAAAGGGAGGATACTTCGACGACTTCATGTATTAGGCCTTCACTTTTCAGTCGATTGCCTATGAGCATATCGAGTGGCTTCTACACTTAATTTCTATTTTTTTCGTTGCTTATTTTTTAAACCCTTCAGGCTAGTAAGTTGTAAGTTTGGCTATAAAGTCGGGCTCTGATAATTATTAATATTTGAGTCTTTATTTTCTTTGTTAATCGTGCATATGGTTGATATTTCATCTATGTTACACTACGTGCACTAGTGTGATCCTGGACTAGGGCAGTATATACAGAGAGTCCCAATTTATATATTCGGGTCTTGACATTCTTGAAACCAGAAAATAGTACTGCATTTTGTGCATTCATAGTCTGGGTCACCATAGTATGATCGATTGGTATAAGTGGCTGAAATGATAGGAAAAGAGGAGTGTAGAAGAAGAGTAGGAAAAAAGAATTTAATAAAGACAGCAAGCATAGTGAGAATAAACAATTGAAAAAGTATGTGGCGGGTAAAAAGAAACCCCTAAAACGATTAAAAAGGTTGAGGTATATGGTCCAACCTTTCAAATAAGAAATATATTCTTTTGAAAGAGAAACAACAGATTCATTAACTGTAATAGAACAAAACAAATATGCGCAACCTAAAGGTAAATCACGAATAATAACCAATGAAATAGAGAGCACAACAGAATCGGTTTAACAAAGGGGGAGAAAAAGTGAACCTAAGAAGAAAGCGGTAAAAAGAAAAAAATAAAGAAAGGAAACATGTTCTAGCAGCAGTAGTGCGATGTGCATTGGATAACCTTCGTTTTTTCCTATTCTGAGCTGCTTCGTTATGTGTAACCAGTGGGGAAAAGCAATCTCCTACCATATAGGTGATGGAAATAAACAAAAGATAAAAGGGAAAAGTATTTAAATAGTAGAGGGAAAACATTATAGAAATTGTGTGTCACCATGGTGACGTTGCTTCCATGAAAGAGGTACATTTGGGTGTATGGTAGGCACTGCAATATAGGGTAATTAAAGAAATAAAGGGTAATCAGCAAGGAGGGCCTTTTTTTCCCAAGTGACAAAAAAGGGGAAAAATCTGTGTATCACATATAAAGTAAAAAAATAGTCAGGGATAAGAATGGTATGGCTTATTCTATGTGAAAATCGCATGGAAAATCGGTGAGGAAATCGGACATTTCCCACGCAATATATCTTCGCGGTGAATTATAGTAAAGTGCGTTGGATCCATTAAGACAAATGGTGGGACAAAAATGCATGGCGCCTCATTTAAAAGTGATAAAACTATAGAGAAAAAAAGGAGAATACAATACAAAAGAAGGTACTAAGGCTAGAAGAACTGTAGGGCTGAAATCGATCTAGTAATGTACAAAAAAAGTAGGACATCTTAAAAGAGTATCAATATAAAAATAAGATAGATTAATACAGAAATATTTTAGACAGGCTTCGTATACAGTTCTGGGAAACCAAAAAGAGAAGATATGTAGAAGAAACAATTACCATAGTAAAGAGTTGTACGAATGGAAACCGCACAAAGCAGTACGTTGTGCCAAACTATTTAGCGAACCTTCTGCGTAAAAACCAAATAAGGAAAATTATTACCGAGCATTTAAAAATGGCTGAACATATGGTACTAATTAATAATAAAGCATACTCATAAGAATGGTACAGTTGTAAGAAAAGCTATCACCAAAACATCTCGAACACAATAATCCACGACCCAAGTCGGCAAGGTAGATTAATTGGCCAATAAGAACATGAGTAAAAGGCAGACATAAATGCAATGTAAGCAAGTAGTAATGTGTGAGCTAAATATAACAAACGCGATCATGAGCCCAACCGAAATCTCTGAAAACATGGAAAAAGCTTAAGGCCACGCTCAGGCAGCGGTCGGCGTCAGCGTTGGCGGTATTGTTCATATTTTTTTAGAATTTTTGTGTTTTATTTTTTCCCGATTTTTCACTTGCATTATCCGTGATAGGTTAGCATGTCGTTTTTATTTTTGTATTTTTTTAAATTTAATTATACCTAATAAATCAACTCAGTTACAGTAAAAAAATAAGTCAGTTACAGTGAAATTTCAGTCAAAAATCGAAACTATCGCTATTTCGAATCCCCCTAAGTCTAGGTAACCTAATTCTAAACCAGTAACATCAAACATCAAACTATCGGCTTTTTAGGTTGGAAGCAATAAAAAAGGGAAAAGCATAGCAACGCATACAAACAGGCAAACATGTAATATAATACAAAGCACAGGAGGAACTGTTTCATATATGCTTGTAAAGCTCATCTCTCTAGTTGCGGTAGAAGGGACCGCAAATATACATACATACATATATACATACATACATACATACATATATATATATATATATATATATATATATATATATATATATATATATATATATATATATATATACACATATAATCATCATAGAAGCCTAGAAGGGACCACAAACATATAGGTATGTACTATAACAGTAAGCCGTAAAAAGTATGTATGGAACCATGACTAAGATTTCTAGTTTAGATCTGGCATATACTCGTAGAGTTCATCTGTTTTATTTACCATAGAAGGGGTCATAAACATACAGGTATGTCATATGACAATAAGCATAAAAAATATGTAAAGTAGTCTAATCACAGTAACAATGTCACAGAGCTGAAGCCCATTAGGAGTATGATTAAGCGCACAAAAAGGATGTCACAAATATGAATCCCGCTAGAACTAAATAGGTAAAAGCATGCAGAGTCGGTAATATAAGGTCTGTTCTTTTCGGTTTCTAAAAATAGCTTTTATCTTTTGTTACAGCACCTAACTTTTAAACGGAGTATTTTTTTAATACGGGATCCATAATTTAATTGTAATACACATTAAAAGCCTAACATCTGTATAATCCAAAATCGCAAACGATTATCTCTCTGTCCGTAAGATTTATCGCAAACAGTTAAAATTCAAAATTTTCAGCTAAAAATCAAAAACCATAGCCATATCAAACAGATCCATAGTAATCCATATGGTAGGCTAGTCGAACCCCCTAAGAAGGTAGTATTAGAGGACTAATTAGAGAAGCATTACATGAACAGTAAGCAGATATAATGAATAATTGGATTAGACAACACAGCCTAGTGAAGTAGCTGATTAAATCTAGTGATCGTACAATATGCATGCGCACAATCACAAGGAAACAGAAACAACCTAATAAAATAATATTAAAATAATAATAAAATGGATATATGATCAAATTGACACCTGAGAGAGGAGGTGAAGACAGTGCACACCGGATCCACTGGAAGCACAAACTAATGGTCCAATTCCTTTGATACTATGATGCGTTTGGTCCTACATCTGGATGGCTCCTTATATATGGTACCCAGCGTTATACAAGAATTATTCACGCAAATGACAGTGTAGTCTTTTTTTTAAATTTAACTCCCAATACCCTTTTTTTTACCAAAATAGCCTCATCCCCTATGCTTGATAGACGCGGAAACGACACATGTCACCTACGCACTACCAGAGCTCGACACAATGTGAGAAGCACGACAGACATGAAAGGTCGGTAGAGAGGCACGGGGGAGGTGGACTGGCAGTTTAGGCTAGGTGCATAAGGCTGGCAAGTCGACTAACATGTGTGGGCTTACGTGAGGTGGACTGGCTTGAGCCGAAAAGAAGTTGATGGCCTAAAAGGACAGTTATGGAAATTAGGCTGAGAGAGAAAAAGGAAGTGGGCTGGGCTTTGATAAAGTAAAAATAGTTTAGAGATGGCACATAAGGATTTTTCCAGAGTTCCAGAAATAAGAAAAAGAGGGTTTTCTTTTGAGGACCTTGGAATTTAGAGGATTTTGAATAAAGAGGAGGATTCCGGCGGAAGGAAAATTCAATCAAAACCACAAAGACTCCAAGTACTCAAGAAAACACGATGAATAACTGAAAAGCAAACTCAGAAGGTTTTTGCGAAAAAAAATTTATGCAATTTTTTTGAAAATTTTTGGAGTGTCACAACTACCGGCCGTGCTTCCGCTACCGTTAGAGCAGGAATCTACACATCGATCAAGGGTCAGGAAAATGGACTGAAACTTAAGAATTTTTCAGTTGCACGTGCATTAGCAAAACCGTTAAAAAGAAAAAACCAACACAAAGCCACCACCTGGCCCCATATGTTAGGCCACCTCATCTTCCTTCCCCTACTTTTGCTTAGTTCTTCTTACTGATTATCGATGGCCAATGTCGAGGCAATTGAAGCACCTAGTGTGATGGGTGAGGTCGAGCAGACACGATGAAGAGGATGGATGTGTTCCATGTGTAGTATGGAGAAAGTGGTGCTGGGAGTGTTGATGATGGATGGTGACCTTCTCATGTGGCTCTCCGACAGGACATACCAACAGCGGTGGGATTTGTGGCGAGTAGGAGCTGGCATGACTCCTCCGAAAGACATGAGGATGGGTTGTGGTCATAACTTTCTCACTCCCACATACCTTAGTCTAGGAGGTGGGCATCGGAGGGTGTCTAGGGTTCATATGGTAATTTATTCCCTTCCAAAATTTTGGAAATAAATGAATGTGTCGCCTGGATCAAATAAAACCATACCCAAAGATGGTGGAATTAGAAGCGCACTAAACCACATCGTAGCTTCTCCCACTTGTTCGGCGGTCACATGAGTGAGTCTTGCAGTTCCTCCCTTCACAAAGGCTACCGACATATTCGAGTGCCCTTGGTAGGATTTTGCCCGATTTCGTAAGTGTCGAGCGGTGTAGGGGAGGTAGGAGGCAAGGTGCATCAAGCTTGATGAGGAGAGCACATCTAATGGGAGGTGGGGAGGGTTGGTGGGACATCGGCGAGGCTCTATTCACTCCCATCTCCGGAAACATCCGGAAAGATAGGATGAGGTGGGGTGGGCCGGGCTGGTCTCTGGTGCTTTGGTGCTCTGGGCCGATTAGCCTCGAGAGTGTCGCGGCAGTCGGGCGGGGGGCTAATGGAGTGTCTGGTGGTGGACTCCGCATCCTATCGACCTCAAGGTCGATCAGCGCGCCGCCCAAAAATCGAGGCGTCCTCCGCTCTCTCTAGAGCCCCATAGGTAGCGGTTGCGGTGGAGGGCATTCGCCAAGAATATAGTCTGGCGGTCTCCTCTCAAGGGCTATAGTAGCCGGGAAGGGACTATCGAAGGAAGTGCAGGTAGAATAGGACCAAGCGGGCTCCAAAACTACCACAGGAAATAGGAGGTATCTCCGAGAAAGGCGAGTCTCTCGGTGATCACTAAAGTGGAGTCTCAAGTGGTGGATGGCCTTACGGGCAGCCTCTCCAAGGGGTAAATAATCATCCACCGAGCGCCAAGATGCCGTACTCTTCGCCTCTATAACCACGGCGCCAGCGGATCCTCGTCACCACAATCACTACAAGTGCGGTGGATCCGTCTGCAGGAAACTCATAAAGATACTCAGAAAAGGACCATCCGGATGGTGCAACATCCGCCTCTAGTAATAGAACATGCTCCCCATGGATCCTCTCTACCGAATAAGGCACCGAGTCATCCCGCAAAAATAGTGGCTCTATGTTAGTTTAAATATAATATCTAAGGCAGAAGAGTTTTTAACATAATAATTTGGAAGGCGAGTAGAGTAGAAATTGACGTCCTGGATGAGAGTAAATTAGAAAACTTAGTGCAATATAGCAAGTGTGGAAATCCACTTAAGCATATCTACAAGATCTATATTATTAGCGTGGCCCTATCTTATTGCTCGATACCACTGCGAGGCCCCACGTCATTATCCCTCGGATAATTACGTGTGGCATACTGATTATTATTTGCCCGAACAGCGAAGACATCGCGCCAAGCAAATAACAAGCTGCACTGCAGTAGCGCATGAGAACAATAATATAGATACCGGCGTCTTTATTACATCGGTTGCCACCGGCTTAAGGTGCAGTTTACAAAAGTAGATAACAAAAGTATAATTAATACCCTGGGCATTCTCGCCTTCACTTCAGTCTTCTACTCATCCCACCCGAAGTATACGGGGTCCACCTCACGGAGCTCCACTTGTCGTCATCCTCCTCTCCCACTGCTCTGCGAGCAGTCCCCTCCTCATCACGGCCGTAGGTCTCCTCGATTGGAGCAGGTCTAACAAAGGAATTAATAGCAAGGGTGAGTACCTACGGTGCTCGGCAAGTATAATGCTAGTAAAGATGCACCGCATGCCTCTCATGTCCTTAATCCATATTCTAATCTTTTTATTCTAAAAATACTCTTATACAAAATAGTGGCACATTTTAGCTCAACAAAACAACTTCTAATTTTCACCTGCAAAGGTATGATCCCTAGCGATCACCGTAGTCCACAATCCGAGTGGTGGCATGAATTCATGATTTATTAGCACGCGCTGAGCATTGTACCACTTTACCCAAAATCACAACTACCGGCCGTGCTTCCGCTACCGTTAGAGCAGGAATCTACACATCGATCAAGGGTCAGGAAAATGGACTGAAACTTAAGAATTTTTCAGTTGCACGTGCATTAGCAAAACCGTTAAAAGAAAAACCAACACAAAGCCACCACCTGGCCCCATATGTTAGGCCACCTCATCTTCCTTCCCTACTTTTGCTTAGTTCTTCTTACTGATTATCGATGGCCAATGTCGAGGACATACCAAGCACCTAGTGTGATGGGTGAGGTTTGTGGCGATGAAGAGGATGCATGTGTTCCATGTGTAGCTTGATGGAGAAAGTGGAGCTGGGAGTGGTGGGCATCGGAGGGTTGGTCTCATGTGGCTCTCCGACAGGACATACCAACAGCGGTGGGATTTGTGGCGAGTAGAGGTGCATTCAAGCTTGATGAGGAGAGGGGGAGGTGGGCATCGGAGGGTTGGTGGGACATCGGCGAGGCCTCCCCCTCCTGACGAGTGCCAATTGTTAGTGGTATATCTTAGATGTGATCATGAAGATCATTGCATTGCTTCTATGTTAATGATTGTTTGAATAATATATTATTTTGTTCCTTGAATAAATATCTTTTATATTGATCAACAAGTATATAACTTATTAGTGGAACTCTTTATTTATATTTTTGATGTTATTCTAAATTATCCCTGATCTTATATCATATTTGAGACAATTATGATTTATAGATCAGCACATGTATTGATTGATGATTATGTTTCACGGATTATGAACATAAGAATGTCAAATCAATAATGTAGATATATATTAGAGAATATGGTATTGGATTGACTTACTATGAGACACTGTGAGAATTATTATATTCTTAAGTGTCATCAGTTGTTCTCATACATAGTGTATGTAGGATTCTTAGACCTGATATTATCATAGTTTTCTATATATGTATACTATGATGTAACTAGGTGATCGTAAAAGTAACTTTTCGAGTTTACTATGAAACATACAGAGAAATATAGGCGATCAAGATAAAACTTCCCTCTCATATACAGGAGAGATACCTCTATATGGCCATGATGAATGTGGTTGAGTTAATTACAAACTGAGTAATACACTACATGTTTGAGTAAATGATCGAGCTATCATATGGATAGCATGCCTTGAGTTCGGTCTGGTACCATGAGACAAAGGGATCGTTACATAAGCACTATAAAGATTCGTCTGATATAATTTTTATATATATTTGAGAGTCGTGATGCCTTGCTAGGAGTCACTGCCAACTTATCATCAAGAAAGGAGTTTTCGGCCCATCGCTAAATATACATGAACCTACAGAGTCACACAGTTAACTGGCTGGAACGATAAGGGTCCGGATGATAGATTCCGAGTGAGATACGATCTTTTACTCGTATTGAATCCAGTCGGAGGCTCTCTGAGTGATATACAATCTCTACTCATATTGGATAAAGATCCAAGCAAGGGCTTTTCGAGTTGGATATGATATCTAATCGTATCATATACAAATCTAATTATAGAGAGACACAGGGCTGAGGGTGGCATCCCAAGACATACCCATTGGAACCCTACCTGCCACCTCTCAAACACTGTTGTGCACGCTGGTACTAGCACACTGATGCATGGTGTTCCATCCCTATATGTGTGGACTTTGATAGAGGCACTGCTAAGATTACGTTGTTTCTACTACACCAATGCGTGTCGGGACCCGGAACAACAACTCCAAGTCCCTCTGTGTAAATCGCACTATCCCAGGAAAAGCTAGTGCACACAGGGTTAACAGTAATGTATATCATGCAAAAATCACCACCGAATATTATTAAAAGACAAAATACGGCCTTAAGGCCAAGTCTTACAATATAGGGGCACAAGGCCAACAAAAGAAATAAAACAGCGGAAAGCAGTAAAAGTAGCAGAACAGCCCATCCAGCCTCCCATAGGCGAATGACTGTAAGACGCATCCTATTCGCTGAAGTAGTCCTCACCGTCGTAGTCGCCCTCGAAGTCTGACAACAGATTTAGCAAGGTGAGTACAAGAGTACTCCCAAAGTAAGCAAGCAAATGCTTACGCAAGTTACACCAGGAATATAACAGAATTGATGCATGCATAATGGATTTCAAAGGAAGGCTTAATAGGGTAAATGTGCGGAAGCAATACTTGAATTTGAATACAATAATGTAAGTACGAAAAGCTGAACTTTAATACAGTATATGAAACATTATTTTTAACAAGTAATATCGTTAGTGTAGGCTCCGACCCACACTAACCTATCCACGGGAATCCATCCGGACCAAAACCAAAACCATCATTTGTTTGCTCAAAAACCAGGTTTTATAAAATCCAAGTCTAATCTGTGACGACTTTACTCAGCTTGTCCATGACCGTGGACACGGCTATCCAGATAGGTTTTAACTCTGCAGAGGTGTACAACTTTACCCACAAGACATTCCTTCTCACTTGAGCCACGCGATAAGCACACTGCCTTAGGTGTGCGGCGGAGAGTTCATGACAAGGCTGTTCCAATGATCCATAGCCAAAATAATCACGCCGCCACTAAGGTTTCACCACAACTCGAATCCACGAGTTGGAACCCCCTTTGGTGCCATGTGAGACTTCCCATAGCCTACGCCGCGCTCACATTCAGCCTATAGCGAGACTATGTTTGGAACTTCACAAATTACTTAGCCAGGTCCGTCCCATACCGGACTTGTGGTAGTACGAAGTGACTTCGTAAAATGAATCACAGAAACGGTCCTTAAGTTGATTTAGGCTCAACCACATACCCACCTGCACGACAATCAACCAGGTGTCACCAAACACGAGGCATGCCGGCACCCACCACCTAACCATTAGCCTAAGTCCAAATCATAAGTTTCTATTTTCATTTTTAAACAATTTTCATAAACCATCCTTGACTCACCGAAGTCAAGATATCAATTTTCAAAGTCTGTCATTTCATGTGAAAGATTGATCCCACCTAAAATTATACTAAGCTAGGCTAAGCATTTCTATAAAATTTCTAGTCAATACTATGGTACTAACTAGTTTTCAGCTAAGGTAACAAGGTATACGAATTTGAGATTCAAATGGGCTATAATCAAAGGATTATGGGAATATCTAACATTTAAACTGAATTTAAATTAAATTTGAATAGAAGTACGCATGCATATACAGTAAAACAACATAAATAAATTTGAAATATTAGGTTCAACATGGTCAAAGGTGTAACTTTCCTTGATCGAAGTCTTGCTGGAAATCGTCGAACTCAAAGTCTCCGAATCGTTGAAATCTATCGTAAAGATCCAATTCAAAGAAAATTCAAAAACAAAATTCAAATAAATTCAAAATTTCAAAATTATGCCAGAAATGGATAGATCATGATTTTAGAAAAATTTAGAAATTTGAATGGGTCAATTTGGAGCTAAAATGCAAAAGTTATAGTCCTCCAAAGTTTAAATTCAAAATAAAAGAAAAAGGTATTTTCTGGATTTATTTTTAAGCCGAAAAGGATTTATGATGTCAGCAAGAATTATTTTTCTAAAGGAAATTAAAGGATTATGACGTCAGCAAGGGAATTAGATTTTTGGCCGAATTATTTTTAAACGGAAAAATCGGGTTTACGACGTCAGCTGATGTCAGCCGTGGATTTTGAGTGGCTGACAGGTGGGGCCGGTCTACGGTGGACTAGGTCCAAGAACCGGAGAGAGGGGTGAGGTGGCAGGTGGGTGTGCGGGGTGGCGCTGACGTGGCTTCCACGTGGCTGATGCGTGGTTGCCGCATGGCTGCCACGTCACGGCTTTATGCCGACGTGGCCGCGCACGCGCGAGGTGGCGGCTGACGGGGCCACGTCTGCTGCCACCTCGGCCTGGCGGCTGACAGGGCAGGCGATCGGCGGTGGCGCACGGGGACCGAGGGTCATCGGCGCTCCGGCGGGCGGCGGCGCTGGCCGAAGTGGGCCGAGGGTGACCGGAGAGGGAGATCGGCGAGAAAGGGCGGCGGTCGGAGAGGGCTTCACGGCGGCGGAGGAGTTCCGGTGGCGCACGTGCTCGGGAGAATGGTCGCCGTGGATCGCCTTGGCACCAGCAATGTCGAGGTGGTGTCGGCGAGGCTTGGGGTGGCAGGAGACGGTGGCGATTGCTCGCCGGAGTTGCTAGAGGCCGGCGGAGGGAACTCAAACTCGGGGAGGCTCCGGTGCTCGAATGCTGCGATTGAGAGGCGAGGGAGAGGCAGTGGGAGTAGAGGGACCTCGAGGTGTGGGTTTTATAGGCCGGGGAGGGGTGTAACGGCCGCGCGAAGTTCGCCGAGCTAAAACGGCCGGGGAGGATGAATGCAACGGCGAGGAGAGGCGAACGCGCGTCTTTATGCCAGAAACGGACGCGGTGCATGCGGGGGAGTGAAAGGGTACCGGCGCGGGGGAGAGAGAGGGATGGAAACCGAAGCTTTCAAAGCTTCAGTTTTGGGGTTAATGGCGGCAGTCGCGGCGGAGATCGCGCGGGGAAGAAGGAAGGCGATCGGGGGACGAAGGGTCTGACAGGCGGGGCCCACGCATCAGCGAGAGAAGAAAAAGGAAAGGAAATAGGGCGGGGCCCACGCATCAGCGAGAGAAGAAAAAGGAAAGGAAATAGGGCGGTGGTTGGATCAGTGACGCGTGGCAGGAGGAGGAGATCGGGGCCGTAGGGTCCCGAGCAAACCGTTTTTATTTGAGACTTAATAAAAAATATTTTCCACCCATTTTCACAAGTATATTTTGTAAAAGCATAATTTGACTTAAAAGGGAAGGTTTTAATTCTTTATAAAATCCTGAAAATTAATACAATTACAGATTTGACTTTAGGAAGGTGAAATACATTTATTTGACTTTCATGAATTGCAATAAATTCATTTTGATCTTTTATAAATACAAGTTTTTAATTTTCTCAAAACAGGACTTGAAATAAACTCCAGGAAAATCTAATAAATTCCAGAAAAGACTTTAAATAAAGGAATAAAATTTTTGGGATGTTACAAACCTACCCCCCTTAGAAGAAATCTCGCCCTCGAGATTTGCACCGGTTAGCAAAAGAGATGGGGATGGCTGGCCTTCAAATTCTCTTCTCGCTCCCAAGTGGCTTCATCTTCGGTGTGGTTGTTCCACTGAACCTTGCAGAATTTGATGGTCTTTCTTCCAGTCTGACGTTCTGCTGTCTCAAGGATCTTGATTGGCTGCTCCTGGTAGGTGAGGTCATCCTGAAGGTCCAAGGTTTCCAATGCGGCTTGCTCCGTGGGTACCGGAGGCACTTCTTCAACTGAGAGACATGGAAGACATTGTGCACTCCTGACATACTTGGCGGTAAATCCAACTGATATGCGACTTCACCTCTTCGATTCAGAATCTTGAAGGGTCCTACATAACGCGGTGCTAGCTTTCCTCTGACTTGAAACCTTTTTACACTTCTGAGTGGGGATACTCTAAGATAGACGTAGTCCCCGACCTCAAAGGTCAAATCTCGACGACGGTTGTCCGCATAACTTTTCTGTCGAGATTGGGCTACTTTCAGTCTGTCTCTGATCTTTTCACTTTATCTTCTGCGTCTTGGAGTAGATTTGGTCCAGCTTCTTGAGATTCTCCTTGCTGATCCCAAAGCAAGGGTGTCCTGCACTTTCGACCGTACAAGGCTTCGAAAGGTGCCATCTGCAGACTGGCTTGGTAGTTATTATTGTACGAGAACTCTGCATAGGGCAATGAACGATCCCAACTGTTCCCAAAGTCCAGAGTACAAGCTCTTAGCATATCCTCGAGCACTTGATTAACTCTCTCTGTTTGACCATCCGTCTGGGGGTGGTAAGCGGTACTAAAACTGAGCTTACTCCCTAACTCTTCATGCAACTTCTGCCAGAATCGAGAAGTGAACTGACTTCCTCGATCTGACACTATCTTCTTGGGAACGCCATACAGGCACACAATCCGGGACATGTATAGCTCGGCTAACTTACTCCCGGAGTAAGTGGTCTTGACTGGTATAAAGTGAGCCACTTTAGTTAATCGGTCTATGATCACCCAGATTAAATCATAACCCGATTGCGTCCTTGGGAGTTCGGTTATGAAATCCATACCGATTTCTTCCAACTTCCATTCTGGTATTGGTAGTGGTTGCAAGAGTCTAGTTGGTCTCTGATGTTCGGCTTTGACTCATTGACAGGTATCGCATGCTTCAATAAACTCTGCTATTTCTCTCTTCATACTAACCCACCAATATTTTTCCCTTAGGTCCTGGTACATCTTGATACGACCTGGGTGGATTGAGTATGGAGTGCCATGAGCTTTTTTCAGAATCATGGTTTTGATTTCCTGATTATTTGGCACACAGATGCGGTTCTCGAACCAGACGGTGCCATGCTCATCTTCACTGAATCCTGGGGCCTTGCCTCTTCTCATATTCTTTTTGATTTCCTGAATATCCTCGTCAACCTTCTGAGCTTCCTTGATCTGATTAGGCAAGCCTGGTTGTATCTCCAGGGTGGTGAGGATGCTTAGTCCCATCGGATTTAGACTTAGACGGGCGACTCCCTCCTGAAGTCGGGTCTAGTCTTCTTCCGATATAACCACGTTTGCATAGGACTTCCTGCTTAAGGCATCGGCCACAACATTTGCTTTTCCGGGATGGTAATGTATACCGATGTCATAGTCCTTTATCAACTCCAACCATCTTCGCTGCCTCAGGTTGAGTTTTACCTGGGTGAAGATATATTTCAAGCTCTTGTGGTCCGTGTATACTTCACAACAACTCCAAGTCCCTCTGTGTAAATCGCACTATCCCAGGAAAAGCTAGTGCACACAGGGTTAACAGTAATGTATATCATGCAAAAATCACCACCGAATATTATTAAAAGACAAAATACGGCCTTAAGGCCAAGTCTTACAATATAGGGGCACAAGGCCAACAAAAGAAATAAAACAATGAAAGCAAGAAAAGTAGCGTAACAGCCCATCTAGCCTTCCATAGGCGAATGATCAGAAGACGATCCTATTCACAAGTAGTCCTCACCGTCGTAGTTGCCCTCGAAGTCTGACAACAGATTTAGCAATGTGAGTACAAGAGTACTCCCAAGGTAAGCAAGCAAATGCTTACGCAAGTTACACCAGGAATATAACAGAATTGATGCATGCATAATGGATTTCAAAGGAAGGCTTAATAGGGTAAATGTGCGGAAGCAATACTTGAATTTGAATACAATAATGTAAGTACGAAAAGCTGAACTTTAATACAGTATATGAAACATTATTTTTAACAAGTAATATCGTTAGTGTAGGCTCCGACCCACACTAACCTATCCACGGGAATCCACCCGGACCAAAACCAAAACCATCATTTGTTTGCTCAAAAACCAGGTTTTATAAAATCCAAGTCTAATCTGTGACGACTTTACTCAGCTTGTCCATGATCGTGGACACGGCTATCCAGATAGGTTTTAACTCTGCAGAGGTGTACAACTTTACCCACAAGACATTCCTTCTCACTTGAGCCACGCGATAAGCACACTGCCTTAGGTGTGCGGCGGAGAGTTCATGACAAGGCTGTTCCAATGATCCATAGCCAAAATAATCACGCCGCCACTAAGGTTTCACCACAACTCGAATCCACGAGTTGGAACCCCCTCTGGTGCCATGTGTGACTTCCCACAGCCTACGCCGCGCTCACATTCAGCCTATAGCGAGACTATGTTTGGAACTTCACAAATTACTTAGCCAGGTCCGTCCCATACCGGACTTGTGGTAGTACGAAATGACTTCGTAAAATGAATCACAGAAACGGTCCTTAAGTTGATTTAGGCTCAACCACATACCCACCTGCACGACAATCAACCAAGTGTCACCAAACACGAGGCATGCCGGCACCCACCACCTAACCATTAGCCTATGTCCAAATCATAAGTTTCTATTTTTATTTTTAAACAATTTTCATAAACCATCCTTGACTCACCAAAGTCAGGATATCAATTTTCAAAGTCTGTCATTTCATGTGAAAGATTGATCCTACCTAAAATTATACTAAGCTAGGCTAAGCATTTCTATAAAATTTCTAGTCAATACTATGGTACTAACTAGTTTTCAGCTAAGGTGACAAGGTATATGAATTTGAGATTCAAATGGGCTATAATCAAAGGATTATGGGAATATCTAACATTTAAACTGAATTTAAATTAAATTTGAATAGAAGTACACATGCATATACAGTAAAACAACATAAATAAATTTAAAATATTAGGTTCAACATGGTCAAAGGTGTAACTTGCCTTGATCGAAGTCCTGCTGGAAATCGTCGAACTCAAAGTCTCCGGAATCGTCGAAATCTATCGCAAAGATCCAATTCAAAGAAAATTCAAAAACAAAATTCAAATAAATTCAAAATTTCAAAATTATGCCAGAAATGGATAGATCATGATTTTAGAAAAATTTAGAAATTTGAATGGGTCATTTGGAGCTAAAATGCAAAAGTTATAGCCCTCCAAAGTTTAAATTCAAAATAAAAGAAAAAGGGTATTTTCTGGATTTATTTTTAAATCGAAAAGGATTTATGACGTCAACAAGAATTATTTTTCTAAAGGAAATTAAAGGATTATGACATCAGCAAGGGAATTAGATTTTCGGCCGAATTATTTTTAAGCGGAAAAATCGGGTTTACGACGTCAGCTGATGTCAGCCCTGGATTTTGAGTGGCTGAAAGGTGGGGTCGGTCTACGGTGGACTAGGTCCAAGAACCGGAGAGAGGGGTGAGGTGGCAGGCGGGTGTGCGGGGAGCGGGGTGGCGCTGACGTGGCTTCCACGTGGCTGACGCGTGGTTGCCGCGTGGTTGCCACGTCACGGCTTTATGCCGACGTGGCGCGCACGCGCGAGGTGGCGGGGGATGCGTTCGGGTGGCGCTGATGTGGCGCCCAACTGGCCGCCACTTTTGCTGCCACCTCGGCCTGGCGGCTGACGGGGCAGGCGGCCGGCGGTGGCGTACGGGGACCGAGGGTCGCGGGCGCTCCGTCGGGCGGCGGCGCTGGCCGAAGGGGGCAAAATGCAGAGGGGAGTGCGGGGAGTTCACCGGTACCTCGCGCAGAGGGCGAGGGTGACCGAAGAGGAGATTGGCGAGAAGGGGCCGCGGTCGGAGAGGGCTTCACGGCGGCGGAGGAGTTCCGGTGGCGCACGTGCTCGGGAGAATGGTCGTCGGGGATCGCCTTGGCACCAGCAATGTCGAGGTGGTGTCGGCGAGGCTTGGGGTGGCAGGAGATGGTGGCGATTGCTCGCTGGAGTTGCTGGAGGCCGGCGGAGGGAATTCGAACTCGGGGAGGCTCCGGTGCTCGAATGCTGCGATTGAGAGGTGAGGGAGAGGCGGTGGGAGTAGAGGGACCTCGGGGTGTGGGTTTTATAGGCCGGGGAGGGGTATAACGGCCGCGCGAAGTTCGCCGGAGCTAAAACGGTCGGGGAGGATGAATGCGACGGTGAGGAGAGGCGTAACGCGCGTCTTTATGCCAGAAACGGACGCGGTGCATGCGGGGGAGTAAAAGGGTACCGGCGTGGGGGAGAGAGAGGGATGGAAACCGAAGCTTTCAAAGCTTCGGTTTTGGGGTTAATGGCGGCGATCGCGGCGGAGATCGCGCGGGGAAGAAGGAAGATGATCGGGGACGAAGGGTCTGACAGGCGGGGCCCGCGCATCAGCGAGAGAAGAAAAAGGGAAGGAAATCGGACGGTGGTTGGATCAGTGACGCGTGGCAGGAGGACGAGATCGGGGCCGTAGGGTCCCGAGCGAACCGTTAAGTGAAAGGGGAGGGCCAGGATCTAATCCGGCAACAGGGGTGAAATCTGGGCCGCTGGGGTCTCGGGCGAGGGGTTAAGTGGCTGTGGATGGGCGGGATGAAATCCAACAATGGTGGACGGGCCTGATCACACCGCGTGTCGGCCAGAGAGAGAGGGAGGGCAGGCGAAGCGGTAAGTTGGCGCGGACGGCCGAGATTGGATCGGGCGGGAGAGCGGGCGGCTCGATGTGTGACACGCGTCGCACGCGGAGAGAGGGAAGGCAGGATGAAGGGGTAAGTGGGATCGGACGGCTGGGAAAGAAACCGGCGGCACGGATTGTCCCAATGCTTGACACTTGGCAGCCCGAGAAAGGTTTTGGATTTTAATTTCCTTTTTAATTTTCAAAAATGACTAGGAGGCTTTAAAAAGCTCAGAAAAATAACAAATAAATTTTGAAAATTCCAGAAAAATTCAGAGAACCTTCTGGGACTATTTGAGACTTAATAAAAATATTTTCCACCCATTTTGACAAGTATATTTTGCAAAAGCACAATTTGACTTAAAAGGGAAGGTTTTAATTCTTTATAAAATCCTGAAAATTAATACAATTACAGATTTGACTTTAGGAAGGTGAAATACATTTATTTGACTTTCATGAAATGCAATAAATTCATTTTGATCTTTTATAAATAGAAGTTTTTAATTTTCTCAAAACAGGACTTGAAATAAACTCCAGGAAAATCCAATAAATTCCAGAAAAGACTTTAAATAAAGGAATAAAATTTTTGAAATGTTACACGCGCTATGTTGAATCGGCCACTTCAACTCTATTTTCGCAGCACTACGCATATAGTAGTAATAATCTATGATCTCTTACTCGTATAGCTTTCTGGTTTACGTAGTAGAAAATTTTAATCTACATTAGTATAGCCAACCCGGATCCCAGCACCAACATCGAGGGTCTTCAGTTCTAGGTAGATGGGGACAGTGACGACGGCGATGAAGGGGGGCGTGAGCGTGGTTGGAAGGCGGCTGTGGAGGTGGACACCAGCGGCAATGGGGGTGGAAGTCAACAATAGGAACGACGGGTCTTCATGTCTCGTAAGCAAGGAGTGGTGGGCTTGAGGGTTGGGAGGCGATGGAGGTGTAGGAGAGGCTGGATGGCGGCTGTTGGGGTGGATGTAGATAGCAGGGTGTCGACTAGTAGTGGCAGGGAGGGAGCCCTAGATCGTCGTAGGTTTGCTCTTTTATCTAGTAGTGTAAGTTTATAGTAAGTTATGTTTCTCTCTCCGATTATTTTCATATAAAGAACTTTAGCAACATTGTATTTTACTCTCTCTAGTTCACAAAAATAAGTCATTTTGGACATTGATATGGTTTCCAAAATACAAATTTGACCAGTAATTACTATTATAATATAATTGTAAAACCCAACAAACTTATAATATTATGAAAGTAGTTTTTAGACGAATCTACAAATATGATTTTCATGTATTTTACCTAAATATTTAAAAAGATGTCAATAGCCAAAGTTTTTAAAGTTTGACTGAACGCATTCCAAAACAAACTTGTTTTTGTCAACTGGAGGGAGTGATTTACAAATTCATTTTGTATTGAATCTGATCGTCTAATGAAGTTCCGAAGATGATGTTCTAGGTACTCCGTCTTATTCAAACATCCTCCAAAAAAGAAAGGAAGAAGTCCATGTAATACTTTGAATTTTGCTCAAAAGTCCATCTAACACTCTGAACTATGAAATCAAACATTTGACCTCTCAAACTTTATAATCCAGTTCAAATAACATATTGACCTAGTTTTGCAGGGTGGTATTCCCCACGTAATGCAATGAGTGAATGGTTTTACTATGTAGGATGATACACTGGTTAGGTTAGGTCAATAACACATAGGGTCCACAGGGGATTCTCCTTCACCAAACTTCCTGTCCTCCTTCCATGGGCACAACCCCTATAGCTCCATCCTCTCTATTTTGATTTAGGGGAGAAGTCCCATGGGTTCCACCTATCATTAATCTAAATTTGCCTTAGCAAGTTATTTTATGTGGTAAAATTGTCTATTCATCGCCCTATGAATACAATATCACAATGCGAAATTGGATCAAGATATTATTTAAATAGAATATCAAAGTTCGGAAGTCATCATAATCTATGATATTGGATAAGTTTTCGAGTCTTTCGAGCAAAGTACTTTTCCAAAAACAAGACTCTCAGTAGACCGCTTGAACCTAGTCACTAATAAAGCAAACCAAGCTGCTAATCCTGGTTTTGTGCGGCCTTTAGCCCCACGCAACATGCGCGTCGACATGTAACACCGCCACATGAATGAATAAAAGCATGAAACCGTAGAAGAGGAATATAATATATTTTATTCGAGTTTTTTTAAAGTATGGAACCGTAGAAGGGGAATAGAATTTATTTTATTCGAGTTTTTTTAAAAGGCACAAAACTCTCCGAAATTAAAGAGAGAGAAAGCCAGGAACTGGCCCCACCCGTGAGTCCACCTCGTCTTCCACCTTCGCTTGCCCCCGCTTCCAGTTCCCTCGTCGGCCACCCAATTCCCAACACGTCCACCCGCCGTCACCGCCGAAAAGAAAAGAAAGCAAAAACAGGAAAGGGAAGGACAAAGCTGATCCCCCGGGAACCAAAGCTATAAAGCGAAAAAGAGAGCTCCACACATTCTCTCTCTTCAGCATCAACCCACTGCCTACTAGACCTCTCCTCTCCCCTTAAGATGCCTAGCACCCCTCCGCTCCCTTCCCTTCCCTCCCCTTCCTCACCACCACCGCGACCACCACCGCCACACCAACGACTCTTCTCCGGTCGATCACTACCACCGCGTCGGCCTCGGAGGTGAGGCGGCATGTCGGGCGGCGGCGGGACGTCGGGCCCGCTGCGCACGCAGCCGACGCTGGCTCGGGGCACCTCGCGGGGGTTCACCATGCTGCCGGAGGGCGGGGAGAGCGAGCTCGTGCCCTCCTCCCTCGCGCGCATCGTCCCCATCCTCCGCGCCGCCAACGAGATCGAGAAGGAGAACCCGCGCGTCGCCTACCTCTGTGCGTGCATTTCATTTTTACAGTTTACACATAGTATAGCTCTCCTATACAGTGAATTACATAAATATTAAAGTATTTTTAAGGGTGGATTGATACTACTTATTTCTTGGTTGTACTTTAATATTTATGCATATCTATAGAAGTGAAAAATATGGTATCACTCCTCGTATAGTTACATGCTGCACCTGCATATTTCACCTTGCTACAGTCACAAATTCACGCGCGCGCTTGCTTGCATAAATGAACCACCAAGGCAATGCACTTTATACTTGAGTAATTGATATAAACCAGAGGCTGGGAGGTGGGAATGAATTTATGTACAATTTTTTGCGCAAGTAAACAGAGCATATCGTGTCACACCCTTAATTTCAGTATAGCGCGTCCTTGCAACATGAATATATGTTCTGAGGCATTCCCGAAGGGTACACGAACGCAGGATTATGGGCCTGTTCTTTTTGGATGTGGCTTATGACTTTTGGCTGAAATTTTTGAATTTTAACTATTTACGACAGAGATTACGAAGAGAAAGATATTCACTTGCGATTTTGGAAGATACAGATATTGGGCTTTTAACGTGTACTATAATTAACTTGTAGACTCTATCTTAACAAAATATTCCGTTTAAAAGTTAGGTACTGTAGCAAAAGCCAAAACCGTTTTGAGAAGCTGAAAAGAACAGACCCTACTTTTTTTCCTATTTAGCTATAGTTTTTGTTTTGCTATAATTTACAAAAAAAGCTTGCGGTTGTAAGCATGTTTATCATGTTGCTTCGTTGATTGTCAAAAATAGAATAAAATAAACTTATTCATGTACATCTTTTTTTTTTCTCCTCTGTTTTCTACCTGACTTCTTGTTATGGTTTGTGCGTGGTTTTTGGTGCTTCTCAACAAGGCCGGTTTACTGCGTTCGAGAAGGCTCACAATATGGATCCAAACTCAAATGGACGTGGAGTTCGGCAATTCAAAACGTATCTGCTGCATAGGCTGGAAAAGGTATACATATGCTGGATGCTCAACAGTCAATGCCACGACTAAACTATCTACTTATCAACGGCAATAATGGAGAATTATGTTCAACTTATTGGTGTCATGATAGATTTGACTATCCAAGTAATATTATTAAAGAAGATTAGAAAAGGTTACTTTCCCATATTGATTCCTTTCCTCAAGTTATTGAACCTAATGCAGACATGCAGCACGGAAACACTGGTTTAAGTGTTCTTTAGAGGATTTTCCCAACTGTTTTTACAGTTTTACCATATGGCCAGAGGACTCGGAACTAGTAATTCTAAAATTGGTAACAAACCAGGTACCACCTGCCAGTCTGTTCTTCTTTGCCTTTAGTTACCAGTGATAGCTTGTCTTTGTACTAGCTAAGACAGAGTTTCCAGTAAATATGTCCTTTAGTGATTCATGCAGAAACTAATTAGTGTCCGTTAGTCTTTGGCAAGACTTTGTGGGGTGAGAAGTTCTATATTTTTGCTTTTTTAAAAGAATAATCTGAAATAAGCTGCTCATGTATAAGAATAATATAAAAATCAATTAGAATCGTTGTGGATTATTTGTAACTCAAGAGTAAAAAGCCTCAGTATGTTACGTTAATTACTCCAGCTGGCTTTCAAAAGTAGAAATACATGTGCCACCACATGTCTGACGTTTGTTATTTGACAGGATGAGCGAGACGCACAGCGCAGGCTTGCGCAAACTGATGCAAAAGAGATTCAAAAGTTCTATGAGCAGTACTGTAAGGAAAATCTTGAGGACCTCCAAAACAGAAAACCGTAAGATTGACCAGCGTTGCATTGCAATCTTTTTTGTTGAAATTGTCATCCTTAATCTATGTTCACTTACTATTTCTCGAATGACCTAGGGAGGAGATGGCTAGATGCTATAAGATTGCATCCGTCCTATATGGTGTGCTAAAAACTGTGACACCTGATAAATTTCACCCTGAGGTTCTAAATCCAACTATTGATAAATACTTGCAAATTACTGTTTCATCTTCTCCACTTTTTTTAATATCATGAAATATGATAACTTGGAACTTTTTTTTTTGCAGTTTGGTAAGTACGCTAAAGATTTTGAAAAGAAGAAAGCTTCCTATTCACCCTACAACATTCTACCCCTTAATATTTCTGGTCCCAAACAACCAGTAATGGAAATTCCTGAGGTCATATACCTTAAATTTCATTTATACTGCTTTTGTAAATACCACACGTAGTATGGAATATGAATGATTATCTTATTCTGTGCAAGCTGCAGATTAAAGCAGCAGTGGCGCTTCTTCGCAGGATGGATAACCTTCCAATGCCAAGGCCAGATACAAATTCCATGCCTGAAGGGACGCATAGACTTGTTGTTCATGATTTGCTTGATTGGCTCTGGCAAACATTTGGATTTCAGGTGCAAACTAAACTAATACTTAAATTCATTTTCTAGACTATTAGTCTATTACCTTACCTGATCCAAATCTCGCATGACTGCATGATCTGGAGATTTCTGTTTCTCCATTATTTTTATTGTGACGACTTATTTCCATCTTTTAGAATTTTGCTTTCTAAATCAATTCTGAAGATCAGCTGCCAAAATTTAGTAGTTCCATTACTTGGTTTGTCAAGGACCTCAGAAATTTAATGCTTACGGCAACATGCAATGGAAACATACACTGCGGAGTTATATCATATATTCATTTTTTTTGCAACTTTTTTCAGGAGAACAATAAGGGAGAGCCCTACTGAATTATATTAACAAAATAAAATAATAAGTACGTTACACAGGAACTTATAAAGTTCCACATGGACCAAGGCACAGCCCAAAAGAATATTCAGCCTAAAATGATGAAAATTGAAGATAACCAACCAACAAAGTGTGTTGTAGTAACAGACCAAACCTATTTCCCATAACTAAAAGACAGCAAGCAAATTGAAATTAGAAAGTCAGGATATACTATCAAGGTCAACCATGTTATAAATATTGTGTGTATTGATATGAGGCCTAAGGGGCCATATATATATAGGGAAGTACAGAGGGTATATGTTATATAGAGATAAAGCATATATGAAATATAATACAAATTCTATATCCTAATATAACTCTATCTCCTTAACACCCCCCTCAAATGCAAGGTGTATGCAATATTGAAAAGAGTTGTTACTAAAATAGTAAACAAAATCCGAAGTTCGAGTCTGGATGATGTCGTCGTAGCGTGCAGGTCTTGAAAAATATTGTCGAATCAAGCCGAAGAGGAATAGATAGAAGCATGACGGTGCAGATCGAAGCCCGAGACGGTGGTGGCGTAATGCACGAGGTGCAAGAGAAGCGCGGCGGCTTTAGAAGCTCGGGGCGACAGCTACAGAAGCGGCGACATCATAACGACTTCTATGATCTACACGCGACTCAAAGAAAAGAGCGGCGGCTGCTGCCATGGAATAGATAGAAGCATGGCAGCAGCAGATCGAAGCCCAAGACGGCGGCGTCGCAATGCACGAGGTGCAGAAGCGCGACGGCCTTAAAAGCTCGGGGCGGCGGCTAAAGTAGCGGTGGCATCATAATGACTTCTACGATTTGCACGCGGCTCAGAGAGAAGAGCGGTGGCTGCTGTCATGCAGAACAAAATACCTACTTCTATGACTGACAATAAATTTGTGGACTCGCATGACTTAGATGAATTGAAAAATAGAAGCTATGGACTTGGATGGACGCAAACAAAAGACTTAAAAAAGAAACTAGTGTCCACCACGGGAGCACGACCTCGCGAGTTGCAGGGGTCCATAGTTTGGTTCAGGATGCGGCCGACACCGAAGTCGGCGATCTTGACGTGGCGACCTGAGTCGATGAGGAGGTTTGGAGGGCTTGATGTCGCGGTGGACAATGTGGCGTCGATGGAGGTAGACCAAACCAAAAAGACCACTCCTTAACTCCGCCCTTCTTGTTGTTGCTTGTGGTGTTGTTGTGCAAAAGGACCTGGTTGGTCAAAACGTCTGCCCGGTGGATACCACCACAGGGTCGCGCATCAAATCCAATGAAATCGGGCATGAGAACTCCTTCGGCAAGATACAGCGTTGTAGATGCCGATGTGGGAGAGGAGTTGTCGAGACCCGAATATGCAAATCCGGACTCCCTGTGTATTCTGCACTAGTCCCAGGATCATGCTAGTGCACACAGTTAAACATAGATGTCATCACAACCATATACACGATAAAATAAAGGAAAAACTCAAATATCGATAAATCTCAAAAGGTACGACCTCATGGTCAAGCTTACAATAAACTGGCCCGAAGGCTTAACAAAACTAGCAGCGGAAATCCAAAATAAAGTGTAGTGGCCAATCGACAAGCCCACAGGCTATCGAGTGGAGAACGAAGTCTAAACCGCGAAGTCGTCGAAATACTCTCCTTCTGGAACCTCCGCTGGTGGAACTACTCTTCCTCAACTGAGCAACATTGGGTATAAAGCCGTGAGTACATTGGTACTCAGCAAGTCGTTTGTAACAAATGAATGCAATATAGTATGCAGGGCTTACCAAAGGAAGGCTGAAAAGTTAATTTGCATAAATGACAGTTGAAATACAATAAATAGATTGAAGGCGAACTTTGAGTAAAACAGTAATAAATACGTAATCAAAGGAATTGAATTAACCACTTGCGGACCTCCCATCCACAAGCTAAACCAACCGCTCATGGACCTCCCATCCATAAGCTAAACCAACAGTGGATTAACCATCCACTAACCAACTACAATCCTCAAGTTTTCAGAAATAACTACCCCTCGTGTGAAATCACCGAGCATTGTCCATAACCGAGGACGCGGCTATTCGAATAGTTTTACACTCGCAGAGGTTGTACAATCAGACCCACACGATGTGATAATCCTCACGTTAAAGATAATCACAACAAGGCCTTTACAAAGTTCAGTTACAACTTAATCCGCCCGCTAGGGTTTCGCATCACACCCCCCTTACGCCACATGGAAATCAGCGACCATGTTCATCTCAATGGTAAGATTACAGTTGAAACCTCCCAAATTAATCAGCCAGGTCCATCCTATACTAGACATGTGGTTTGCACGGTAAGGCTCAGTTCAATGGCGCACAAAGTTAAGTCCTTAACATTACCCGGTGAGACTACCACATCCCCCAAAGTGCACCTGCACTTCCCTCTTTACTGCACGATCACTCGCCCGAGTGCAAAACCAATTTGTATAACCACCGCCGATGACGCACCAACGTCATGGCACAAATTTTAATAAACGTGGCACTAACCACAGTTCCATATATCATTAAGTCAAATTGATAATTCACATGTGATGATAATCCCAATCGGAACTATAAGTAAAGCTAAGCAGTCTATCGTACCAACCCATGTGATAGATAATCTAGCATCACTAGTATATTTCCCAACCTAGGTTGACAAGGGTATCATGACATTCCAAAATATCAAGGAGGGATAGATTCAAATTGGGATATTAACTACCAATACGAGATTTGAATAGAAATAGCGATGCAATGTAATTTAAATCAAAATAATTAAATAATAGATTGCAAACTGGGTTCAACATGATCAAAGGACACGATTTGCCTTGGTTATGCTCAGCAAGGTACTCCTGGTCTTCAGGCGCGAAACCTGCTCCTCCGAAATCCGAATCTAGCGAGAGAGAAAACGATCGAAACCAAAGAAACACATAAAATGATAAGCAAATGAACTCCAAAAATCACAAAACCAGCACCAACAGCTAGAGCTCGATTTTAGATGAATTTAGAAAAAAGAACGGGGTCAATCGGAGCTAGGACGGAGGAGAACAGGCTCTCGGAAAATCTAATCTAAAGAAAATCCTAGAAATTCAAAATGGCATCAGGCCGTGAACCCGGTCCACGGAATTACGGTCCATCAGAACCCGCGCACGGAACAAAGGCGCTGGGGAAAGCGCGACGCGGGCGGGCGCGGCCGACGGCGCGACGATATGCTGCCATGTGGCACGGGGGTGACGTGGCAGCTGACGTGGCTGCCACGTGGCTCGGGGGCGGGGTTTTGGCTGACGTGGCGCTGACGTGGCATGCCACGTCGGAGGTCACGTGGACTAGGGCTGACGTGGCAAGCCACGTGGCTAGGGCTGAGCTGGCGGGCTCGGGCGCGCGGCGGTGGCGCGGGATCGGATGGCCCGCGGACGTCCACGCGGCAAGATCTGAGCCATCGGCTCAAATCCGGATGGACGGCGGCGATGCGGTGGCGCGGAGGCGGAAGGCGAGGATGGCCGACGCGTGGCTCAGCGCGAGTGCGCGGGATGGATGGCGGGAATTACGCGGCGCGGGGTGGATCGGCGACGACGCGGGCGGCGCGCTGGCGTGGCCGCCGCATGGCGCGCGGCGCTGGGTGCACGGTTCGCGCGCGACCAAGGCGGGGAAAAGCGGGCGTGAGTGCGGGCGACGACCGGGGCGACGAGAAGAGGGAAGCGGCGGAGGGGCTCACCGGCGAGACTTCGGCGACGGCGTCGGCTCCGGGCGGCTGCGGGAGGGCAGGGAAGGCACGAGCGGTGGCGGCGTAGCTCCGGAGCGGCGGCGCGAGGCGAGAGGATGTGGCGGCGGAGGCGACGAGCACGCGAACCGAGGTCGACGGCGGTATTTAACACACGAACCGAGACAACCCGATCGGTTATGGCACGAAGCGAAACGCGGGCTTGGTTTGGACCGTCTGGATGCCGCGGGAGGGAGATCGGATGGCGGGCACGCGCGGGAGCTGTTTAGGGTTAGGGTTACGCGCGGGCGCGGGGAACGGACGGCGGGGATGAGCCACGGCGAGGGATCGGGCGGCTGAGGGAGGCGAGGCGTGAGCGCGGGCGCGGGCACCAGCAGCGCGATGCGAGGCACGGGGGTGACGATCCAACGGCGGCGCGGGCGAGGCGCGATGCGGCGCGGATAGAGCGGAGCCGGCGAAGCGCGGCCGACGCGCAGTGGCGCGGGAGGCGCGAGCGCGGGATGCGAGGGCGGCGCGGGGGTTGGGTCGGGCCGAGCGGGAAGAGGGGCGGAGGATGGGTGACACGTGGGCGGGGAGGGGATCGGGCGGCGGAGAACGGCCCAGAGAGTTTTTAAACCTCTTTCTTTTTCAGAAAATTCAAACAAAATACCAATAACTCTAGAAAAAAGCAAATAAATCCCAAAAATTTACCAAAAATACCAGAAAATTCCTTGAGACCTGAAGAATCCAAATAAAATATTTTTAACTTATGTTGATGTTTATTTTACTCAGATTAAATCATTTTAAAATTCTAAAAATTTATTTGAAGCTTAACTTAATCTCGGAAAATCCCAGAATATTTCTTGTGACTTAAGGAACTTAATTAAACTATTTTCAGCTAATGTTGAAGTATAATTTAATCATATTAAATTATTTTAAATTTCTGAAAATTCTTTTAAGCTTGGTTTTAAATTTAGGAAAATCCCAGAGATTTATTTTTAAATTCAAAGTTTTAAAAATCCCCAAAAATCAGGATGTTACAGGAGGACATCAACATCATCAGCGTCGTCGTCCTCCTCGGCGAAGAACGTTTGGAGTAGACAACACTGGGCCAGGTCCCACCCAGCGCATCGGAGGTGCTCGGCGAGCACGCGGGTGAAGCGGTGGGCGACGCGGAGCGCGTCGCGGATGATGGAGTCGAGGCCTCACCGGTCATCGTTGCGCAGAGGAGGCGGGAGGCGGACGGCTGCGGTGCGCAGGAGTGCTGATAGCGCCACCGCCATCGGTCTGGCTGGGCTTGGAGGACGTGCGCGATGCGGTGGGCTTGGATGGCGAGGAACCCCTTGAAGTTGAGGAGGCACTGGGAGAATCCGACGCAGGTCGGGTCGCGCAAGCGCGCGGCGAGGAGGTCATCGTCATGGCGGAGGATCTCGAGCGGTACAAGCACGCGCTGGTCGTCCTTCTCGTTCTTCCTCTTGAACTCCACGCCCAAGCAAGTCCTCGGTAATGGCCTTCGATACCGGCTCCTCAACGGCATCCGACCAGCTTCCAGGTATACTCAGATCCGCACGTCGGCATCTTGAACCGCCTCTGGGAAGCACCGGTTCCGTCGGCGCTTTCCAGCTGACGGGAATCAGAGGCGCGGGCACTTGACGGAAGAACTCGATGATAGAAGAAACTCGACGGAAGAAGAGACATGAGAAAACTTTCCCGGTCGCAACTCTTAACGCTAATGCAGGCGATGCTTCCTTCTCTTGCTCTTTTCCTTGCAGTAGGCAGAGATCGACGCGGCCCAACAAGGTGGCCGCCCCCGGGAGTGGAAATCAATCCTCCCAGGGGCAGCAGCAGCGGAAGTAGATCGAGGTTAGGGTTTCAACCTAAGCTCTGATACCAAGGACGACGACATAGTGGAGGAGAGCGGCGGCACCCAGATCCGTGCGTTGCTTGTCGGCGCGACGTCGGGGACACATTGATCTGGCATAGATCTGAGCAGGTAGTGGCGGCTGAGAGGTGCTGCCATCTTCTTTCTCTCTGGTAGCTGTGGATCCTCATGGATCCGCGGCAGGGAGTGGCGAGGAGGCCACCGGCAGCGGGGAGCGGCGAGGAGGCCACCGGCAGCGGCGGCATGGCGGCCGGCGCCGGGCATGAAGGCGGAGAAGGCATCGGTTACCTTGCCTTCTGGTCCCCATCTATTGATGTCGGATGAGTAGGACTTGCAGGCCAGGAAGTTGCGGCGCTTGTAGACGAGGACTAGCCGGAAGGCGGATCCCGACCGCGGTGTTTTTTTTTCTTTTCTTTTTCGAGGAACACCTGGTAGAGCTCCTCGCTGCGGCCTGCGTGCGCCAACGACCGGAGATGAAGTGGCCGCCCTCGGGAGCGGAGATCGATCCTCCCGGGGGCAGCGGCAGCGGAAGTAGATCGAGGTTAGGTTAGGGTTTTAACCTAAACTCTGATACCATGTTATAAATATTGTGTGTATTGATATGAGGCCTAAGGGGCCATATATATAGGAGAGTACAGAAGGGTATATGCCATATAGAAATAAGGCATATATGAAATATAATACAAACTCTATATTCTAATACAACTCTATCTCCTTAACAAATCAAATCCTTTTTTCCTTCCTCAATTAATTAATCCAGCTTGTCAAAGCTTCAGTCAACTGTTGGGAAACTCTAGCCTTCAAATCAACTATAGTAACAGTCTTTCCCACCTGTTTTTGTTGAGGGAACATTTTCTAACAGTCGCTTGTTCCCTTGTGTTCACATTTTCCAACATTCCAAAGTGAATAGCTCATTAAAGAAAATTTTCTTATCACCAGATTGTGATTTAGCTAATGTGAGCATATAAAAAACCTGAACAGATGTGTCCCAGGATACCTGAATTGAGTTCCAGCAGTCCTGACTAAACTGACAGTTTGTCACAAGGAAAAAGATGCATCCACTCCACCACTTTTCATTACACAAGACACATTGCACTGCTTCCGCTTTGATTTTTTTTTTCTAAATAGCATACTTTTGACCTCTGGTACTGATTTTGGGAACAAACCCATTCTTCACTCCTGAACTATTGAAATGGTCTAAATAACCTCCAACTTCAAAACCGGTTATTTATCAAACCCATCTTCTAAAATCAGGATAAATCACACTTCATAGCGGGTTTGCTTGGGTGTTTTGCTGAGTTGGATGTTTGTTAGTACCAGTGTTCACTAAGGCGTTGGTCTACCGCTTGACTAGCACCTAGCGTCTAATCGCCGACTAGGCGGGGCCTAGGCGGGAGAGTATCGCCTAGCACCTAGCTGTCGCTTAAGCGGGCTAGGCGGCCACCTTTTATAACACTGGTTACTATGACAACACATGTCACTAGTTCATAAAACATGATTTGAGCACTCTGTTGTTACTATGACAAAATAGTAGCCGATTTATTCTTCTGGTGGTGCTGGCTGACGATGACAATAAGTGAGCATGACATTGCACTCTGCAATTCTTTCAAGCTACTACTGCAGCACCCCAATCTGCACATAGGATTGCTGAGGATGCCATGCGTGAATTCCTGCAATCTGCACGTTCTTCTCCTTCAACATCCTGTGCATACCAACCAAATTCCAATCCCGGCTGTTTGTTGCGCACTTGCGCTCAAGCCTCCTCCTTCCGTGTTGCTCCGCTCACTCGCTGCGGCCAAGTGACCTTGCAAGCCTTCCTGCTACTCTGTGCAGCCACACAGGCGGCACCGCACGGCGCTGGTGTCCATGGACGCTGTAGGCGCGGCGCAGTCTTAGCTGCTGCTCCTTTGGCTGCTGGACCACCTGGCGCAGCCCTGCCTCTTCCTGCACCTCCTGCAAGCGGGATCAGGAGTGGGCGGTGCGCCAAATAGGCTGGATTTGGAGCAAGGGGAACAGGTGTCCGCAACTCACCTCAACAGCGCCGCCGAGTGTCCCCTTCTCATCGTCTGCAACGCCGTTGATCGCCCAATGTCACCACTTCCCGAACTCGAGGGGGTTGTGGGCTGAAGATTGCAACCTGTGCGGGAAGACTAAGGGCATGCCTACCTGGGGTCCCTTTGCCAGATGTGCGTGCTTTCATGGCAAAACAGGTCAAAGAAACTTCCGACTGAGCAAAACAGCCTAGCAAAACCGCCGTGGGGCGTGTTTTATCTTGATTTCAGAAGATGGGGGTGTTAAATAACCGGTTTTGAAGTTGGGGTTACTTGGACCATTTCGATTAACTTTGCCATGTAGAAGAACCCATAAGCATACACCTATTTTTCCAGAACCAACCCATATATGGCTGAAGGACGTATTCTGTTCTAAACAGATTACTTCCCCCAAATGAAGGTCCAAACTTCCTGATCTTGACATATTTGAACCAGAGGAATGCTCGCTTGGAGATTCTGAAGCTGTTTACTAGCAATTTCTGATAATAGGAAGTAGAAAGCTTGGGATGCATTAGCAAGATTCAGAAAATCTGAAAACAAAAATATTTTCCTTAATAGCATAAGGATGTAGCTGTGGATAAATCTCTTTTAGAGTTGAATTTAGCCATATGTGCCCCCATAAAAGGATAGATGAACCATTCCCTGGCAATAGCTTTAAACCAAGTTAATTTCTTGAGAACATCGCTCCAGCAAAATGATCATTTGCTACTATCCATTTGTGAAACTGAACTTCTATAGTATCACTGCCAAAGAAAGCTTACCCAAAGTATGTTCATTTTGTTATGAACAGCGCTTGTATTCATCATGAGGTCAATGAGCTAATGTATATACACGTACAGGTATGGAATATATGCAGGAAACCCTTTATACAACAGGTAAATACACAACTATATAATACATATCTAACACCCTTCTCAAACTTATGTTGGATCAACAATATGAAGTTTCGAGAGGTAGAAGCTGTGCTGGGCTCTGGTCTCTGCTTTTGTAAAGAAATCTGCCAACTGAAACTCTGAAGGCACATACTGAAGAGCAACAACCTGGTATTGCACCTGTGTCCGCATATAGGAAGTATTAACACCAATATGTTTTATAAGCTCATGATTCACCGGATTTTTAGCAATGCTTATAACACCTGTACTATCAAACAAAAGAGGAGTCGGTGTAGAAATAGAAACACCAACATCCTCAAGTAACCACTATAGCCAAGTAATTTCCGTAGTCAACAAAGCCATAGTTCGCAACTCAGCCTCAGCACTCGAACGAGAAACTGTTGTCTACTTCTTAGTTTTTCAAGTAATGAGAGAACCACAAAAAAAAACACAATAAGTATAAAGAGACCGGCAATCAGAAGGATCACTAGCTCAGATGGCATCAGAATATGCTTGGAGCGGTAGAGCTGGAGTGAGGGAAAAAGAGATGAGAGAATTCCACGAAGGTATCTAGAACACGAAGATGACTATAATAGAGTTGAGTAGGAGTAGAAACAAACTGAGTCAAGATATGCATAGGGTACAAAATATCAAGACGAGTGATATCAAGATAAACAAGACTCCCAATAAGGTGACAATAGTGAGTAGAATCAGTAAGAGGCTCACCATCAGTGGGATGGAAATGAACATTAAGCTCCATGAGAGTCTCAGCTGTGCGCTGATTAGTAAGAGGTACGATCAAGAAGATCCTAGATATACTTTTCTTAGGACAAATAGAAACTCTTAGGAGTAGAAATAATCTTAATCCCAAGAAAATAGCAAAGAGGACCCAGATCAAACATGAGAAACTGCTCATGAAGACGCTCCTTGACAAAAGCGATGTACTGAGAATCATTTCAGTAACATATCATCAACATACAAAAAAGCGTTCGACTACGAGACGAAGTGAATAAAAAGAGTAGGATTATGAGTACTGGCAAAGAAACCAACTGCAATGACAACAGAAGAGAAACGAGCAAACCATGAAAGACGAGCTTGCTTGAGGTCATAGAGAGATTGGCGAAGATGACAAACCATACCCTCAGGAACAGAATACCTAGGGGCGACTGCATGTAGACCTCACGGAACTTGCCATTGGGAAGACATTCTTGATGTCCAACTGAGAAATGGACCACTGTCGAACAGAGGCCACAACAAGAAGAGTGTGAACGGTGATCATGTGAGTGACAGGAGAAAAGGTCTTATCATAGTTACGACCATACTCCTATTGAAAACTACGCGCTACAAGACGAGCCTTGTAGTGCTCAAAAGAACCATCAGAGCGGGTCTTAATCTTATAGACCCACTTTCATGTGATAGGAGTAACATACGCAAGAAGAGGAACAAGATCCTATTTGCCAGTACACTTAAGGGCAGCAATCTTCTCTGCCATCACATGCTGCCACTCTTGATGAACATCACAGTAAGAAGTCGGTTCGGCAAGGGCAGCGGTAGCAAAACCAAAACGCTTAGGAAATCGAATAGACTGGTGATTGCGAAGAGCATAGCGAGGAGAGGTAGAAGAGGATGACCCATCAGAAGGAGAGGGCACATCAGAAGAATCCTCAACTCGTGGATGAGTATAGTAGAGAGGATAAGAAGGAACAAGGTCAGGAGTAACCTCGGGAGGGTGCCGGTGGTGAAGGTGCCGACTGGAAAGGAGGCACTGGACAGACCAAAGGCTGTGGTGAAGTGGTGACTATGGGGGTGAAAGGAAAAGTCAGGAAAGAAAGTGGCTTGACAAGATATGCTGAAGTGGATGAAGGAGAAGGGCGAGGATAGAAGATGAGACTCGTCAAAAGTAACATCCCGAGAAATCTGCATCCGTCAGGCAACAAGATCCCAACAACAATATCCCTTATGCTCAGCACGATAGCCCAGATACATGCACTCAACAGACTAAGCGGTCAGCTTGGTGCGCTTAGAGGTGCAAGAAGAACATAGCACACACCCAAAGAGGTGAAGACTGGAATAATCAGGAGTCTTACCATATAAACGCTCAACTAGGATCCCACCCCGAAAAGCAAAATGCTGAATGTTGATCAGAAAAATGGTAGTAGAAACAGCCTTAGCCCAGAAGTGGTGGAATAGCGGAAGCAAGTGTGAGAGCACGAGTCCCCGTGTGACAATCCTAAACACAACAAGAACCATAATAAAAAATAACACGACAACTATGATCGGTGAGCTGACCGACAAATATGAGCTGCATGATTAGTTTTTGAACATGAGAAATAGCAGGAACATGAAAAGATGAATTTGAAAGAGTGCCTCATTCTGTGACAGAGGTACCATTTGCTGTTTGAACAGTGATCAGAGTAACTAAAGGATTAATGAAAGTAAGACAGGTGGAATTAGATGTCATATGAAAGGAAGCACTGGAATTTAGAATCCAAGATGATATACCTGAGGAAGGAGAAATAGAAGGTAGTCTCATCAGAAGAATGAGCAGCAGAACTAGACGATGCAGAAGCAACCATGCGATCAAGTAGTGTGAGAAACTGTTGAGTGTCAGAGGCACCATGACTCCGCTGAGAGGAACCTCTAATGCCCCTCGAAGGACGAGAACCACGACAAAAATCCTTCTTACTGTAGCAAAACTACTACACATGTCCATCCTTATTGCAATAGGTGCAATGGAGTCCCCTACCAATAGCAGTTGTCACTGGTGGATATGCAACTGGTGAAGAAGTAACCAGCGGAGTAGTAGGTGTAGAAGCTGGGGGTATCATCAGACCCGTACCACGAATGCGATTTTCCTCAGTATGAACAGCTGTAAGAGCCTCCAACAGAGTCACACGAGGGTGACGAGCCAGCAACTCAGCACAAGTCTGCTCAAACTCAGACCGGAGACATGTAAAAAAGTCATAAATACGGCAAAGCTCCAGGTGAGACTGCTGACGCTGACAACACTGATAGGTGTGGCAAACATCTGGCCCCAAACAGTCAATCTGATGCCATATTGTGGACAGCTAGGCATAAAATCCGTCCACAGTGGCATCTTCCTGTTGTAGTGGCTGCTCGATACACAACACGAAGGTACAAGGAATCACCAGATGGCTCGTAGCGGTTGTGCAGATACGCCCACATCGCCTGTGTGGAAGCCAATCCAACAAAATCACTAGTGAGATGCACTCCATACTAGCAACCAGAATAGCAGAAGCACGAGCATCATCATTGATCCATATATTGTAAGTAGCATATTGAGTCTGAAAAGTCTCCATGGTATCATCCTTTGGGAGTACAGGCTCAGCAGGTGGAGTAGGATGAGACAAACAAGGCAATTCGCCAGTAAGACTCAAAGGCGCTGACCACGCATGTGGGGGCGCATGTGTTGAAACCACTCCCAATAAGTGAGACCATCGAAGATCACCGGGCAACAAAGAACAGAAACGGTGACTGCAAAAGAAGACATTTTCTTTTTCTTCTTTTCTTTCCTTTTTGTTGAAATAACTGTGACTTTAAGTCACGAACTGACTTGGAACTTGGAAGAGAGCTCTTAAAAAGATTATGAGACTAATGAGCCAATATATATACACGTATTTGTATGGCATATATGCAAGAAACCCCTTATATA
The DNA here is from genome assembly GCA_036346265.1 of Melocanna baccifera. Classification (NCBI taxonomy): domain Eukaryota; kingdom Viridiplantae; phylum Streptophyta; class Magnoliopsida; order Poales; family Poaceae; genus Melocanna; species Melocanna baccifera. The sequence continues at coordinate 21,321,025 of CM070677.1, read as the reverse complement.
ACAGGTAAATACATAGCTATATAATACATATCTAACACATTTTATTGAAGAATTTGTATAGAATTTGAGAAGTAGTGCCTCATTTTACCTTTTCATATTGATAATTCCAAGACCTACCTTTTTCTGGTAAACGAACTCAATTGTAAGCCAGTAAGCATGATCCCCCTTGAACAAATGAAACGCCCTTCCAAAAGAACAGTATCATCAATGGGGAGAAGGAATTTGCTCATGTAAAACATAGGTAATGCAGACAGGACTATCAATGTAATGACATCTGCTAGGTATATAGCTTCACTTATTCCTGAAGTGTGCTATACAAAATAATATAAATAAAATGGCATGTTAATTAAAGTTATTTTATTTTACCTATAGCTGATGTACTTAATGGGGAAAATAATTTTTTAATCTCTACTGTGCTCTAGTTACGAAATAATATGGTGGTTTTCGAGTTGGGTGGCTAGGTGCCGATGTTCTCTGTGAACACATTCTGTTATTTGTTTAGCATTTTATACTATGTTTTGTTTCGTTGTTGTAGAAAGGCAATGTGGAGAACCAAAAGGAGCATTTGATTTTGCTGCTTGCCAACATTGATATGAGAAATGGGAGCAATGCCCACCAGGGTGAAAGACACAATCACATGGTAAATCTTCTGTTCGAAACTTCTATTTATATCGCTAATCTTGAATCAATTCAGCTTGCATACGGTTTTCAATTCCTATAAGTGTATCAATGTTAAACTGATTCAGGAGCTTCTAATATGACTTGCAGATACATAGTGATACAGTGAAATCCTTGATGAAGAAAATTTTTGATAATTATTTATCGTGGTGCCGATATCTGCATTTGGAGTCAAACATCAAGTAATACAACAGTTTGTTGCACATTTGGTGCTCACAATCATCAACCTAGCTAACCGTAAATATTTTTCACATTGCAGGATTCCAAGCAACGACTCCACACAACCACAGCTCCTTTACATAGGGCTGTATTTGCTGATTTGGGGTGAAGCTTCTAATGTTCGCTTTATGCCTGAATGCCTTTGTTATATATTCCACCATGTAAGTGACAATTTTGTTGTTGTATTTGAGATAACTTCTACTTATGATACATTCCTTACACGGGATTCTTTTGACTTAAGTTTTGTTTGCTATTTTATCAAAAGTTTGTTTGCTATTTTATCAAAAGTTTGCTATGTTCAATTCCTTTTTGTTGTATTTTGTGATCCGAATCTAGTCAAGTCCGACCATCTAGTTTTTCTGATCGCTTGAAAAGTTCGATCATGAAGCAATGCAAACGGATCGGAAGTTATGATTGGGATCATTTTTGAGTTCGTAATTGACTCTATATCGACTTGCATCAGATGTGGTGCTCTAAGGTGCGTGTGCCGATTGGAGTCAGACGTGGACACTCTTCTAACCACAACTCTTCATTGATAGTCTTTGAGTGGGGTGTTGTTCCCGTCTCCGAGAAGATTGTGGTTTCAGTTTCCGATTGATCTCTATTTCGATACCGAATAGTACTCTGTTCCTATCATCGTTAGGGACTTTAATCTCTAGGCTTATATGTATCCCTGTAGTTGCACAGTTAAGATATGTTGAAACACACCGAAGTTTCCTGCGTCTGTGGTTTTTCTACTGAAAGGGTTTTCCACGTTAAATCTCTGTCTCATGTTCTTGATTGTTTTGTGCTTTGTTGTATCAGAGCCACGTTCTTTGCCTAGATCAATCTAGGGCACTCTCGATATGACGACAATGAAGTATGATCTTCCCCTGCTTAACCGAGATACAAGATTTTCCTTGTGGCAGATCAAGATGCGAGTTATTCTAGCACAACTCGATTTGGATGATGCGTTATTGGGAATCGACAAGATGTCCTCTACATGGCCCACCAAGGAGAGGCAAAGAAGAGATCATAAGGCCCTCTCTTATATTCATCTTTATCTATCCAACAATATTCTTTAGGAGGTCACAAAGGAGACCACTGCTGTGTTATGGCTAAAGCTAAAACAGATCGGTATGACCAAGGATTTGACTAGCAAGATGCTTGTTAAGCAACAACTTTTCTTGCTCAGATTGGCAGAAGGCGGATCTATGTTGAACAACTTGACCGTTTTGAAGGATATCGTCGCCGATCTTGAAGTAATGGAGGTCAAATGTAAAGATAATGATTTTGCTTTTATTCTACTCTACTCGTTGCACGGTTCATTCCTTACGTTCAGAGACACAATTCTTTATAGTCGGGACACTCACCCTTAAGGAGATTTATGATGCTCTGTACGCAAAGGAGACTGAAAACTATGGTGTCAAGCGAAAGCTCGAGTTCACATGCAGAAGGTTTGTCTGTTCGTTGTAGACAAATTGAGTGGTTTCCGACAAGGGATTTCAGGAGCAATAGCAAATTTTGAGGCCGTTCTAAGTTGAACAAGAAGTCATACTGATATTGCAAGAAAAGTGGCCATGTCATATCCGAGTGCTAGAAACTCTAGAACAAGAGAACAAGAACAACAGTTCCAAGAAATATCAACAAGATGAAGAAACCAAAGCCACCATTGTTACTAAAGAAGGTTCTGAAGGAGATGTCGTTACTTTTGCCGGTAATTCCAAAACCGATGATAAATAGATTCTTGATTCAGCCTACACTTTCCACTTGAGTCCGAATCGTGATTAGTTCGTTAGCTATGAAGCGACCTCGAGTGGATTAGTGTTGATGAGAGATAATATTCCATGCAGAATTGTAGACATTGGTTCTATCCAGATCAAGATGTTTGATGGCACCATTAGAATCCTGTCGGAAGTCCGACATATTCCAAGCTTAAAAAGGAGCCTTATCTCATTTAGTATTCTTAATGCCAGAGGATACAAATTTTCATGTGGAGGTGGAGTCCTGAAAGTCTGCAAAGACACTTGTGATGAAATGTGATATGAAGGCAGCAAATTTATATCACCTTCAAGGCACTACTCTGGTCGGAAGCGCTGTTGTTTCTTCGATCAGATTGTCCGATACCGATAAGACTAATCTATGGCAGCTGCGTCTAGGACACGAGTGAAGCTGGCATGGAGTTGTGCAAAGTTTACTTGATGCTCCAGGCGTTGACCAGCTGAAGTTCTGTGAACACTATGTCTTTGGCAAGTAGAAGAATCCTACGTTCCATCCCTTGGAGGTGCAAATGATATGCTGACCATCATTGAAGACTACTCGAGAAGAGTTTGGGCATACTTCATCAAGCACAAGTCAAATATGTTCAAGACGTTCAAAGAGTGGAAGATTATGATAAAATAACAGACCGTCAAGCATGTCAAGAAACTCTGAACAAATAATGGCTTGGAGTTTTGCCTGGGAGAATTTGAAGCATTGTGTCGATGGAAGGCATTGTGGGGCACTATATTGTTCCAGGTACACCACAACAGAATGATGTGGCCAAGTGCATGAATAGAACTATCATGGAAGGGTACGCTATATGCTGTTGACATCAAGTCTGTCAATGAGTTTTTGGGCTGAAGCCGCTTCCATTGCATGTTATTTGATCAATTGATCACCAAACACTGCTATAGACAGAAAAACTCCAATTAAGAAGTGGTTGGGTTCTCCTGCTGACTACTCGAATTTGAAGATTTTTGGTTATCTTGCCTATGCTCATGTCAATAATGAGAACTTGGAGCAAAGAGCTATTAAGTGTATCTTCCTATGCTATAAATCTGGTGTGAAAAGTTACAAATTGTGGAATCCTGAAACAAGAAAGGTGGTCGTGAGTAGAGTGTTACATTTGATGAGTCGGCTTTGATGAAAGATAATACGACCAGTGCTACTCCCAAGAAGCAGCAGATGACCAGCGTGCAGGTGGAGCACGTTATTGATTTAGGATTCTCACCAGATGCCAACAAAGAAAATTCACAGGAAGTCCCTGTTCAAGCTTTGACTAGTAATCACCCAATAGAAACTGGTCAGAACTAACAATCCATTGCAGCTGATCAGGTAAGGGGCACTATTCAGCCTCCGAGGCGGTTAATTGAAGAAGCCAATGTTGTGGCTTACTGTTTAAACGTGGCAGAAGACATTGAGGGGACTGCTGAACCTTCAATCTATTCATAAGCCATCTGTTCTAATGAGTCAGAGAGGTGGATAGTTGCCATGCACGAGATGGAGTCTCTTGAGAAGAACACTTGGGAAGTGGTTGAGCTCCTAATTGAAAAGAAACACATATGCTATAAGTAGATTTACAAGAAGGAAGGAGCATCATTGATTGACCAAGTCAGGTATAAGGTAAGGCTCGTTGCAAAGGGATATATCCAAATTCCAGGTATTGATTTCACAAATATTTTTTCCCCGGTAGTAAAGCATAGTTCCATTCGTACACTACTTAGTATTTTGGCTATGCGTGATTTTGAGCTTGAGCAATTGGATGTTAAGACCATATTCTTACATGGGGAATTGGAAGAAGATATCTATATAGAGCAGCCGGAAGGTTTTGCTGTTCTGGGAAAGCATAATTTTGCTTGCAAATTGAAGAAGTCTCTTTATGGGTTGAAGCAATCATCCTAACAATGGTACAAAAGATTTGATTCCTTTATGATCTCTCAAATATTTAAGAGAACTGACTGTGATAGCTGTGTTTATTTGAAGACCGTCAACGGTTCAACTATCTATTTGCTCTATATGTTGATATGCTGATCGTGGTAAAAGAAAAATATGAAATTTCAAAGCTAAAGATACAATTGAGTAGTGAATTTGAGAGAAAAGAACTCGGTGTAGCAAAGAAGATTTTTGGTATGGAAATAAATGGAACTGGCGTTTTGGAAAACTATACATAAGTTAGAAAGGATACATTGAAAAGTTCTTTGTCGCTTCAACATGCACAAGGCCAAATCGACCAGTACACATCTAGCTGCACATTTTAAGCTCTCTTCAACATCAAGTCCGCAAGCAATTGAAGAAATTAAATACATGTCAAGTGTTCCGTATGCAAGTGAAGTCATATCACTTATGTACGCCATAGTCTGCTCTTGCCTTGACCTATTTCATGCTTTGAGTGTTGTCAACGGATATATGGCCAATCCTGGAAAAGACTATTGGAGAGCTGTTTAGTGGATATTCAGATGTGTAAAGGGCACTTCTGATGCTTGTTTGCATTTTGGACATACCAGTGATGGATTGGTCGGATATGTTGATTTAGAGTTCGCAGGAGATCTAGATAAGTGAAGATCTTTGACTGGTTATGTTTGCATTTTATATGACATTTGTAATCTTTATTAAGTAACAATTTTTGATGTACTTCGAAAAATGGACCTGCATACAACATTTTTTTCATAAACAGACCCCAAGGCTAACGCCGTGGGTATGTCCTGGACATACGCTAACTCATTTGTCAAATCTTGTTTGCCCTAAATTCGTGATCTAGTTGGCAAGGGATTTATATGACATAATATCTGATAGAAGAGAAGATTCTTTTGACCCACCCTTTCGGCGAGAGGGGGGCGATGATGCATTTCTACAGCTTGTTATTCAACCCATCTACGATGTTATGAAGAAAGTATGTGCTTGATGTTATATCCTGTGTATTGTTCTTTGCTAAATGTTTTTTGGCTATGCTTATTCCTTTAATGCTCATTTCATGTGAAAGGAAGCTGCAAGGAGTAAATATGGTACTGTGAGCCACTCAAAGTGGAGAAACTATGATGACCTGAATGAATACTTTTGGTAAGTTCTTAATAGTTTATTTTTGTCATTTTGTGCTTTACCTATCAGTAAGAGCCAAGAAATTTAGGCAAAAGATCATTTCTTACTGGTTACCTTTCTGTCATAAACCTCCACACTTTCAGGTCAAATAAATGCTTCAAACAGCTTGGATGGCCAATGAATCCGACAGCTGAATTTTTTGCAGAACCTACGAAAGCTAAAAACAAAATTGAGGTTATTTATTAGTCCTTTCATTTTTTTGTGCAACAAATACTATTTGCGATCTTGCATAAGAACAAGCTGTTGTTATTTGATTTCCAACACAGGGTGTAACATTAGACTATCATAGAATACAGCATCAATTTGTTAACCTCTGTAGGGGTTTCTCTCTTGTATAGTTATTCACTTATCCTGTTCTTTGTAGTACGGTGTGAATAGAGTAAAGTACATGTGATGTTTAATATTCACTGTATTATTTGTTCAAAGTTTTCAATCAACAAGTATTTAATATTTGGTTTCAAATATTTTTCTATACAAGTTCCTGGTAGTAGTTAACTTCACTGTTGGATTTAGTTTTATATTGAAGATTTGTTCATTCCTGTTTCATATTGTTAATGAGTAGGCAATATCATTTTCTGTAAAGTACTAAGCTTCCTGAGAAACTCCATCGAATCTTCAGTTAAATGACTGCATTAATAAATAAGAATGTTAATATTTCTCGAAAAGCACAAGTTCCGTGGAAATAAGACACTGTCAATTTTGGGAAAAAGACTTCTGCTGAGTTGTGTTGTCTATAAGATAGAAGAGCATTTAATAATACTTTATTTTTGTTCTTCGGTTTGTTTACATGCCTGGACAATAGAGCAATCTGTGATGACCTCTCCAACTGCTCCAACGACAAACACAAATAAACATAAAGGGATGGTAGGTACAGAATAATTAGCAGATAAAAGAAATATCAGTAGACGGAAATGACAATTGTTCCAAAGATATTAGCAATGAAATAAATACAAGGATGTGAAGGGATAATAGCACAAACAAACTAGCAATGAATAGTGTTAAGGATATAGAGTTTGTATTCTATTCCTTTATACCTTCCTTATCTCTATATGGCATATTCCTCTTGTACTTCCGATATATATTGTCCATTGGGCCTCTTCAATACATACATAATATTCATAACATGGTATCAGAGCTAGGGTTTGTAACCTAACCTCCGCTCGCTTCCGCATCTGCTACCCCCGAGAGGAGCGTTCTCCACTCCCTGGGGCAGCCATCATCGCACGCCGCCGCCGTCCTCTTCATCGGATGCGGCGCGACCGCCTCCTCCAGCCTCAACGGGCCGCCGCCTCTTACTACTGCTTGGGCCTCCGCCGGATTGGGCTTGGCCTCACCGTGTCGCCGGATCTGCTAGAGGAGAGGATCCTCTTTGGCTGCCGATGTCTCTTCCGGATCAAGCCACCACTGGCCTCGCCTCTGTCGGATCCGGCCTTGCCCCGCTTGGATCCAGCATCCTTCATGCCAGATCTCTTTGGGCGGTCATGTAGCCGCCGGCTCCTTGCTTTGAATCCGGCGCTCTCCACCGCTGTTGGATCCGGGCTATCACCACCTCTCCGCTGGTCGGCTTCTTCTCCGCTGGCTTTTCGGCTTTGGGCGCCGTCGACCGAATCCAGCCACCACCGTTACACTGACGCCGGATATGACTGTCCTCGGAGTAGCCCGACCACGCTGACCACATCGAAGCTAGATCCAGCCACCGGATCCGGATGCCCTCGAGTCGCCGCGCTCTTCCCCGGCTGCAGGGCTCTTCCTCACCGCCTGATTCGAGCTATCTTGGCTTCGTGCGCTCAGGCCCTCACCTGCACCAGATCTGATGGATCTGGGCTTGCCAAGAACGCCACCGACCTCTTCCCGCTCGAGTTCCAGCTTGTCTTCGCCGGTTTTCTACTGCGTGAGCATTCGCCGTTGGATCCCACCAGCTGTCGGCTCCTTAGCCTCCTCTTGCATGGCGGATGCACTGGAGAGATGCTTAGTGGGATGAGTGGTTGTGCGAGTGCCTTTATCGTTCGGTGCTTTGAGGTGATAAGTTGAGATGGTGGGTAGATGTCAGTTCTGCTGTTTAAAATTTTGGGTCTTTTAGGTTTTCAGTCTTCCTACGTCCATTCAAATTCATAGTGTTTTATCTTTTAATTCGTCTAAAATTTCTATGTCAATTAGTCGATCGCTTTGCTAGCCTCAGTCTATCTTTTAGGATTTTGTGTGGTCCTTTGCATGGCAGCAACCGCCGCTCTTCTCTCTGAGCCGCATTCAGGTTATAGAAGTTGTTATGATGCCATCACTTCTCTTTGAGCCGCCGTCTCAAACTTTTAAGGCCGTTGCGCTTCTTCTGCACTACGTTTCTATTATGCTTGTGTATTGCGCCGCCGTCGTCTTGGGTTTCGATATGCTTTATGGGCTGTCACCATACTTTATGCGCTACCGCACGACTTTGGATAGAAATATTCAATTTTTGACACTTTTTAAGAACCGCATGCTACGACGACGTTTACAAGATTTGGATTTTGTTTTTTTATTTTAATATCAACTCTTTCAAATGCAATGCTATTGCATACGTTTTGCATTTGAAGGGGGTGTTAAGTGTGACGAATATTGTGTGTATATTGATATGAGGCCTAAGGGGCCATATATATAGATGAGTACAGGAGAATATGCCATATAGAGATAAGGCATATATGGAATAGAATACAGACTCTATCTCCTAATATGGACTCTATCTCCTTAACACCCCCCTTCAAATGCAAAGCGTATACAATAGCATTGCATTTGGAAAGAATTGATACTAAAACAAATTCGAATATTTAGATGGATGTAAACGGAAGACTCAAAATCCTAAAAGACTCGAAATACTGAGCAGAACCGAAAACGCCGAAGATCTGACGAAGAAGAGACGCGACGGGCGGCAGAAGACGGCGGCGGAGTTGACGAGAAAGTGTCTCGCGACGGGCGGACGGACGGCGGTGAAGGGATGGATATGACGAGCGGACAAATCAGACGAGGCGCCGGGCGGTGGAGATCCGAGGATGAGGACGCTTGCAGGGATCGCGACGGGCGGACAGCAGCCGACCGCGACGGGCGGACGGCAGCCGAGGGAAGCCGCGACGGGCGGCTGCCCTCTCTGCAGAGCGAACAAATCTGACGAACTCCACCTGATCTGACGGAGACTGAGTCGGCGGAGGAGGATCTGATCTGACGAGGAAGCGGACCGGATGAAAGCCGAAGGGCGGACGACGGGGCGGAGGCGGATCTGAGGTGGTGACCCCGGGCGGACGAGGCGACGACAGCGCTGATGTAGCCCGCCGGATCGAGGCGATGGTGGCCTGGATCTAGGCGTCCTCGAAGGCGGCGGCTGATGTAGCCCACCGGATCGAGGCGATGGTGGCCAGGATCTGGGCATCCTCGAAGGCGGCGGCTCGTCGGGCCGGATCTGAGCGGACGAATCTGACGAGGCGCCGGAACGTGGAGATCCGAGGACGCCTGCAGGGACGGCGACAGGCGGACGGCGACCGATCGCGATGGGCGAACGGTAGCCGAGGGAAGCCGCGACGGGCGGCTGTCCTCTCTGCAGGAGGCGTCGACGGGGCGGATCTGTACCAACACGAAGACCTCCTTTCTCCCATAAAGTTGGCCCAACAGACCATACCAGCACAACACGAAGACCTCCTTAAAGGGCACACGGGCCGGAGGAGGCAAGCCTCCAACCATTCCCCTTTCTCTCTCCCGCGTGCAGACTGAGGAGATCCCAGGCCGCCGTCCTCGGGATCTGACGAGGTGGGCCGCGACGGGAGGAAGAGCCGGCGGCGGCGCCTCCCCCGCGACTCCCCCAAAGGCGGCGGTGGCTTGGCGTCCGCAAGCGGATCTGACGAGGAGGCACCCGAGCGGAGCTTCCCAGGCGGCTCGGCGGTGGCTTGGCGTGGTAGATGGCGGCTCCGGGCGGACGAGGCGATGGCCGGCGCGGGTCAAGAGACCCGCAGCGCGGCGGGCGGCGACCGGCGACCCGGCGAGGCGGCGCAGATGCGCCCGAGGTGCGACCGCGACGGCGATTCAAAGACGGCGATGGAGATCTGCGACGGGCGGATCCGGCTGCGGAAGAACTGCGGCGGACGGGCTGCAAGGCCTGACGATGACGGCGGCTCTTCCTCAAAGGCGGCGGCGCCTCCCCCGCGACTCCCCCAAAGGCGGCGGCGGCTTTGGGCGGAGGCTAGATGGCGCCGGGCGGACGAGGCTTCGGCGGAGCAGACGAGGCGGACGTCGGCGACCTCACCAGGCATCGGCCGACGAGGCCGGCAGATCTGACGAAGATCTGACGAGGTGTATCCGAGGTCCCCAGGCGGCAACGCGGGATCGGTCCGGAGGTCGACTCCAAGCGGGCGGATGAGAGGTGGATCTGAGTTGACCTTACGAAAGAAGTTACGAAAGAAGTGGCCGCCCGGGAGCAGAAATTGATCCTCTCGGGGGTGTCGGCGGCGGAAGATGTACAGAACTAGATGTTAGTGTTTGAACTTTGCTCTGATACCATGTGACGAATATTGTGTGTATATTGATATGAAGCCTAAGGGGCCATATATATAGATGAGTATAGGAAAATATACCATATAGAGATAAGACATATATGAAATAGAATACAGACTCTATCTCCTAATATGGACTCTATCTCCTTAACATTAAGAATATAGAGTTTGTATTTTATTCCTTATATGCATTTCTTATCTCTATATGGCATATTCCTCTTGTACTCTATATATATTGCCTATTGGGTATCTTCAATACATACATAATATTCATAACAAATAGGACATAAGAGGGCAGGGGGTACAAACACAGTGGTAGTGCAGTTGATTATATCAGATTTAGTTGAGTTTAAATGTAAAAATGCATTTGATTTTGAAGTCACATAATTGTTTTGGGAGGAATCACATTTTAGTCGATGTTCCTTTTTTATGAGGATTAATCGTTTTTATGTGCCTACTTTTGTCCCAAAAGGAAAAATCAGCACACCTAACCTTTTTCTTTCCATTTTGTTTCTGTTGTCTACAATTTTAATTTTCTATCTGGCTTATTCAGCTACCAGCCTCTAGCAATCTGCTGCCAGTCGTTTTGTTCTCTGCAGCTACCCACCGATTGTTAGTTGTTAATACTTGTGCGCTGCTGTTGTCATTGCTTCATGCTGCCTGTCACTGTGCATCGATTGCCACTCATTGGGGGTGATGTAAGCCAACTGTAACATGTGATTGCCACTGCGGATGTGCAACTTGGCACACTAGTGAGATAGAACTGAGAGGTGTGCAAAGAAAAAGAACAAAAGGGAAAACATATTCTGTTTTTCCTTTTTAATGCAGACATACATATAATCTAGATTTATGGTGTGTATGTATTTATTTGCATTCAGAATGGTTCATAACTTCATATGCATGTTCCGAAAGGAGCAGCAACAACAACAAAGTCTTTTGTCCCAAACAAGTTAAGGTAAACTAGGAATGAAATCTTCTTAAGGTCAAAGAGACGAGTTTTAAAGACCTACAATGCTAAATCCTAAGCCGTACAACCTGCCAACTGAGCCAAAAGTTTAAAACACTGCCCCTAAACTTTCTTATAGTTCCAGTACGTGGATTGCTAACTTTCATGCCCTCTCAGCTAAAACTAATTCTTTAGATATGCATGTTCCAGAAGGAAATTATATCAAAATTAAGTGTATCTGGTAAGATAATGCAACTAACTTTAGATATATGCAGCAACATGATCATGCAGTTAGCAGACGGAGGATGTCCAAAACAAATTTTGTTGAAGTTCGTACATTTTTGCACCTGTTCAGAAGTTTCGATCGAATGTGGGCTTTCTTTATATTAGCTTTCCAGGTATAATTATTGGCCTTTGTTCTTGAATAAAAAATTGCTATGTTTTTCTTTATTTTCCATATCATATGTTTTTTTTCTTGTAGGCCATGGTAATTATTGCCTGGAGCCCTACTGGATCACTTTCTGCTATCATCGATCCAGCTGTTTTCAGAAATGTTTTGACAATATTCATGACTGCTGCATTTCTAAATTTCCTTCAAGGTACGAATGTAGTTTGGGACTCATTAACTTTATGGATCTTGTGACCTTACTTAGTTGTTTTAGTATGAAGAAATCACATCAGATCATAATATATATCAATACCCTCTAATATATATCAACTAACTGAATTCACTACACAATTATGCGGCAAGGTACTGCAATGCATATGTTTATTTCTAAATATAGAGGTGTACTTGATATGCAACTTTAATGCTTATGATGGAAATATATCTGCATTCCATATACAATTGTTACAACTCTCGTATCTAAAAATGTTTATTCTCCACATTATCATCTAGACCCGCCATGATCGACATTGTAGACCTTTCTCTTTTTTCTTCGATTAACATGGTAATTTCTAGCCCTTGAGAATGTATATGGTGGCTTCTTTTTCTCTTGTTTTAATAATGTAATAGATATCATATTCCCCTTCTTTTATCCAAATGTTTAAGCAAGCCTAGCTTAATGTTTATTTGTTTATGGCATCTCAATGGAACTTTAGACTACTGTGGATTTGTGAGTAGTTTTATGTGTCTCTTAGGATCTCACACCTTTTATTTACAGTACCAATATTACAATTGGACCCTAATACGAACTCATATTAGACCAATACTCCCAATATGTTGGCTCTTGTTCTTGTTTCAAATGCTGCACAATTTCTAAAATTGGTATTTTAACCTTTTCAGCCATACTTGAGATATTTGTTATCTGGAAGGCTTGGAGGAGCCTGGAGTGCTCGCAGAGGATACGATATATTCTGAAATTGGCTGTAGCTATTGCCTGGTTAATAATTCTTCCAACAACATATTCAAGTTCTATTCAAAATCGCACAGGCCTTATGAAGTTCTTCAGCAGTTGGATTGGAAATTGGCAGAATGGATCAATTTATAATTTTGCAGTTGCTCTTTACATGTTACCAAACATATTCAGTGCCTTGTTTTTCATATTTCTACCATTTCGAAGGGCATTGGAGCGCTCAAATTCTCGCATTGTTAGATTTTTTTGTGGTGGACTCAGGTGTATTTCACTAGATCTATCTACATAACTTCTTAACTGAATTGTTTATAGTTGTCAGTTCTCACACATTTTTTTATTAATCAGCCAAAGTTATATGTTGCCCGAGGCATGTATGAGGACACATGCTCACTTCTTAAGTAAGTCCGACATTGTTTTGATACCTAACTTTTCAATTTTATAATCTCTGTCTAAAACTAATGTTTTCCATAAAACAGATACACATCATTCTGGATTATGTTGCTCATATGCAAGCTCGCCTTCAGTTTTTATGTTGAGGTTGGTACAGTCTAGGCATTATAGTTTCCTACTGGTGTAGATATCACATCAGATTTATGGCTGCTTTCCTGAGTTTATGATTTATTGGTTAGTACTTGCTCCAATGAATTCACCTGTTTATTTATGGTTGGTCAAATTTTCGGTGAATTGGTTTGCGCTAAAATTCAATATGATATTAGAGCCAGAGGTCTATGTTTAAGATCTTACAAACAAAAGTTCGAGAACAATATAGTTGTGATCAGTGTTACTCTGTCACAGGCGTGGGTGTTGTTGTTGGACTCGGGTGCAACCACTCACAACCAGCACAGCTTGCAACCCCGCTTACCACGGCGTGCAACCAAAAGAGATGCTGGGAAGAAATCGACGCCAGTGCTGTCAAAATGCCTCGTGCTGCACCAGGCGCAGCGCCCTCGCCAATGCGCAGGCCTTGACAAATCGTGTGTTAAGAAGATGAATTAGGGCGATAAAACACGAGGGGAAGATGCGTGGGCAGAACACCGAACCCACAAAGATGCCCAGAACTACCTCAGTTTTGTCCCACCTGCACATGCCATCGTGCAGCGAGGGTCATGCTTTAATACCATCCGCCATACCCTATGGAACTGGTTTATGCGCACATAGCAATTCACTTGGGATTCATTGCTCAAAAAGGTTAACCCGAAGTTACTACGTTTGGACCCTAACGGATTATATGCCAATACTACACACTTTAAACTTCTAGTATGGAACTAATCCCACCAGCCAGGCGGTCGCCAATATGTTATGGCATGGCGTTGTGGCGACACGTAAATAATACCGGTGATTACTGTAGCAAGCATGAACAGTACCACGAGGCACTGTAGTGCGGTGCATGTTTTGGGCACTTGATAGCGTTGGCCAGGGTTCAAAATCACGGCGGTAACCGGTTATACCAGTGTCAACCGGTAGAATAAAAACAAACGGTTTTTTTATTTAATTCAAATTTGAAATTTGAAATTTAAAAGTTAGTTTCTCTAATGATGTTTATATTGTTTAGCACTAATGGAATGTATTAGGAAGATGCATGCACCTTCCTCATGGTTGTCACTCTGTAACTGGCGATCACGGCGCCTAAGAGGCGCCAAGACGCCTAGGCGAATGACATGTGCGGTAGCGCATGCATACGGTCGCATACTTACATGCTAAGCCGTAGCATATGAAACCTGAAGCCGGTCATTATATGGACTACTCCTCTCTCTCCCCCGTCTCTCTCCCAACCTCCTCTCTCTCCCGTCCCTCTCGCGGCGACTCCTCTCCCCGGCGCCACCTCCCCTCTCCATCGCCTCCCCCGCCTGCCGCCTCTCCCCTCGGTGCCTCCTCCCTCTCCGCCTCCCACTCCACGCTCCTCTCTAGATCTGAGCCGGCGGCGGCCAGATCTTCGCGAGAGCCTGAGCAGTCGGATTCGGCCTGGAGGTGGCCGCCTAGCTCCTCAGCTCTAGGTGATGGGCCTTGGCGTCCCCCTCTGGCTACCAAGACGACTTGGTGTCGCCTAAGCGACGCCGTGACAACCATGGCCTCCCGTGTTTGACTTCATGTTTTTTGCCATAAATGTATTAGAAATTTCTAATTTTTGAATATAAAAGTTAGTTTCCGTAATGATGTTCATATTGTTTAACACTATTGGAATGTATTAGGAAGATGCATGCACCTTCTGTGCTTGACTTCATGCTTTTTGCCATGAATGTGTTAGGAATTTCCAATTTTTAAATGTAAAAGTTAGTTTTCCTAATGATGTTTACATTGTTTAACACTAATGGAATGTATTAGGAAGATAGATGCACCTACCATGCTTAACTTCATACCTTTTGCCACGAATGTGTTAGGAATTTCTAATTTCAAATTTGAAAAACCAATTTTTAGGGTTTTTTTTCGGTTTTAAGCGGTTTCTCTCCGTTTTTTTGGGCAGTAACTAGCCGGTTTTTCCGACTACCAGTTTCAAATTCAATTTTTAATGCGTGAAATTTGACTGGTTTTTTCCCGGTTACTGACTGATAATTGTTACCGACCGTCCGTGGTATTCCCCCTGGTTCCGGGTTTTGGAACCTTGGCGTTGGCGGCATATCATGGATTAGAAATATAATAATTAGTTTCCTTAGTATTTGGGCTTATTTCCTCTTAGATTTATTTCATGTATTAATGATAAGTTTTCTATTCTTAGGGATAGGTTTCCTTACTCATCCCTATAAAAGGGACAGTACTGTACCTATTATCATCAAGCAATGAATAAGCAAATGTTATCTAAATAAGCCTCAGAGTCTCTACCACGTCAATGAAGAGCCCTACCAGCGGTTAGATGAGGGTGAGTGCCATATCCCCGGTTTTCGGACCTGTACCCAACCACCGACCACAACATTTCGTATTAGAACCACTCACCATAGTTTTTGTTGCCGATGAGATCAAGGCCATGAGGGATGACTACTCTGTCATCCATGAGGCACTTGTGAACATCAAGAGGCTCCTATTGGAGTACGAAGTGAAGACCATGGCGAAGGAGAAGGCAAAACATGTTGCTATAGTTTTTGAGTCCCCATCGCCGTCATCGGCGTTGGTCCCGCTTGTGAGAGAGGAAAATACTAATTTTTACTATATATTGATCACTATTGATTTTACAAGAGAGTATATACAAAAGAGTTATGGGCCTCATGGGCCTTATACAAGTGCTCAACACCCCCCTCAAAATTAAGGTGGATCTGATACATTGAGTTTGAGAACATGAAACCTATGGTGTTCTCTAGTTTGTGCTTTTGTGGAGAAGTCTGCCACTTGAAGCTCCGAAGGAACATATTGGAGATGAATAGTTGATTGTTGGCAATAAAAACGTGTGAATGAAGCATCCACACCAATATGTTTGGTTAGCTTATGCTTGACAAGATTATTTGTAATCTGAATAGTAGAGATACTGTCACAAAGAAGGAATATGGGTGCATCACATGGAACACCTAGATCAGCCAAAAGCCACTGAAGCCACATGATCTTTGATGTGGTAGTGGCAAGGTCTCAAAGCTCAGCCTCAGCGCTGGAATGGGACATTGCAGTCTATTTCTTGGACTTTCAGTTAATGAGAGGTGCCAAGAAAAAGACAATAACCAGTGACTGAGCGATAATCAATAAGATCACTGGCCCAGGTGGAATCGGAGTAAGCATAAAGCTTGAGCTGATTAGAGTGAGCATAAAACAAATGACGAGATGTTGTCCCCCTTATGTACCGAAGTACACAAAGTAAGTGACTATAATGAACTGAGGTAGGAGCACTCACAAACTGACTGAGAACATGAACTGCATGAGCAATATTAGGCCTAGTCACAGAGATACACAAGGCTGCCTACAAGATGCCTATAGCAAGAGGGATCCTCAAGAGGAGTGCCATCAGTAGGACGTAGTTGCAAATGGAGCTCCACAGGTGTAGCAGCATTGTTTGTATTAGTAAGACCTGAGCGAGAGATCAAATCC
This sequence comes from Melocanna baccifera, assembly GCA_036346265.1. Taxonomy (NCBI): domain Eukaryota; kingdom Viridiplantae; phylum Streptophyta; class Magnoliopsida; order Poales; family Poaceae; genus Melocanna; species Melocanna baccifera. The sequence goes on along the minus strand of CM070677.1, from coordinate 21,304,478 downwards.
TGAGTATACTGATGCTGAGAATATATAGCCATCATCAGTATGATCAACCTTAATTCTTAGAAAGTAACTGAGGGACCCCAAATCTGACATCTTGAATTGCTCACTCAATTTTTGCTTAACAAAAGCAATGTATTCTAAATCATCTCCAGTAATCAACATGTCATCCACAGAGCAGAAGCAATGTATGCTCAAGCTTAGAGGTGCGAATGAAAAGCGTAGGGTCATGTTCACTAGGAGAGAAACCAGTAGCTCGAACCATATAGCTAAAATGCTCAAACTAGGCACGAGGGGCTTGCTTTAGCCCATAGAGAGTTTCGAAGGCAACATACATGCCCAGATGGAACCTCACCACCTGAAGGTGGTTCCATGTAGACTTTCACATGTAGATCACCATGAAGGGAGGCATTATTAACATTCATTTGAGAAATTTTCCATGATTGGATAGCAGCCACAACAATCAAAGTGTGAACTGTCATCATGTGAGCAACTGGAGCAAAGTCTCATCATAATCTTGACCATGAATCTGTTGAAAACCTCTAGTAGCAAGTCGAGCCTTATAGCATTCCACAGAACCATCTGACTTGGATTTTATCTTGTACACCCATTTCCATGTGATAGGGATCAACCAAGGAGGTAATGGCACCAAATTTCATGTACCAATACCCTTTAGGGCTGCAAGCTCCTCAGACATAGCTAGCTTCCACTCATATAGTAGAACTGCCTCCTGATAAGTATTAGGTTCATGAGCTGTTCCTGCACGGAAACCATATCTGTCTGGAATCTTAATGGAAGAACGACCACGAAGAGCATACCTTGATGTCTGAGAGGAGTCGTCAGTGTAGGGATCCGTAGTACTAGTCGGAGAAGCGGAAGTCGGGAATACGAAGCTTAGAATCAAATGAAACTTTGGGACGACGACTATAATGGAAAGGAAATGTATCTAGAGGTGGAGAAGGTGGGGAAGAGGAAGGAACCTGTGAAGGTGACTCTAGTGACAGAGATGATGATGCCATGACGGCGGATCAGAAATTGACTCATCTGGAGAGAAGATAGGTGGAAGAGAAAGAAACGAGGTAGACTCTAAGGAAGTTGAGGGTGATAATTGAGTGGAAGAATAGAAGAAATGTTGATCCTTAGCAAAGGTGACATCTCGAGGAAAATGAATGCGACGAGCAGATGGATCATAGCAACGATAGCCTTTGTGCTCAAGACTGTACCCAAGAAAAACATGTTCAACAAACTGAGCAGTCAATTTGGTACGCTCTCGAGGTGCTAAGAGAATGCAGCAGATACAACCAAAAACACGAAGATGGTCATACTTAGGAGGATAACCAAACAGAATTTTACCAGAGCACATGCCTTGAGGGCGAGAGGAAGGTTGAAGATTAAGGAGATAGACAACTGTTGAAACAGCTTACCCCAGAAATGAGCTGGAACAAAGGAGCAAATCATAAGAGTGCGAGATGTCTCAATAATATGGCTATGCTTATGCTCAACAACACCGTTTTGAGCATAGGCACCTGGATATGAAAGCTGAGGAAGAGTACCTACAGGAGAAACTCATGAAAAGCTATGGATAGGTACTCCCCTCTTGAGTCAGAACGAAAAACACAAATAGCACTAGAAAATTGTGTATGTATATGGAAATTAATTGAGAACAATGCTTCATGAAATAGACCCAAGTATATCGAGAGTAATCATCAACAAATATTACATAATATTTGTGACCACCATTTCAAACAAAAGGAGAATGACCCTATACATCAGAATGTACTAAATAAAAAGGATGACTAGAACAAGTACTGGAAGGATATGGAAGTTGTATCTGTTTGCCTAGTCTGCAACCTTTACAATGGAAACCAGCATCTACAGTAACACGACCCAAAACACCCTGCCGAACTAAAGGACAACCGTGAACCACATAGATGACTTAAGCGATGATGGCACCGGGTAAAAGAGGACACTGAAGTGGCAGCAACGGGATGATGCGGAAGCTGGAAGGTGTAAGGTGTCAAGAACATAGTGACCCATAGATCTATGGCGACGGCCAGTACCAATCATATCCTTTTGCTCTGAATTCTACACATAGCAAGAGATATCATCAAAAATAATTCATATTAGCCAGCTGACCAACAGACATAAAATTCATGGACAACTGCGGAACAAAAGAAATAGCAAGAATAGAAAACTTGGATCTAGCAAGAGAATCCTGATGTGTAACAGAACAAGATGTACCATCAACGGTCTGAACAGATGGACTATCCTTCATTGGCTGGCGAACACAAGCTGAGAGCAATCAAAGGACATGAAAAGAAGCCCCTGAATCAAGTACCCTAGGTTGAACAGCACCGGAAGTAGACTGGGAAGTAGCTGAGACTAAGGCACTCTTCACAAAAGGCTCTAACTCAAGGGCTGCAACGGTGGAGGTCCTTCTAGTAGATCCATGACGGTGTTGCAAAGGAAACCTCTTACGGTACTCAGCCAACATCTCGGGGTGAAAGGCAAAACAATGATCAAATGTATGTCTAGACTTCTTGCAATAGGAACAGACTACATCTCTTGAGGAAGAACCTCGGTGCTAAGAGGCAAGAACACTGTTGTGAGTCATTGGTGCAGGTGTGGCAAGAGAACAAAGATGTGTCTCCTTAGCAATCAGACGAGCAAGTGCATAATCCAAGGTAGGAAGAGTTGGGTAGCCAAGTAACTGGGTGTGACTGTACTCAAACTCTTGCCTAAGACCCATCACAAACTGAAACATGATGGTCTGTTGCTCATGCTTTTTTTTAGCCATACAAGACTCGTATCCAGAGTGACTCTTTGGAGTCATAGAGGCAAGCTGACTGGTGATGCGAGTGAAGGCTCCATAGTACTCCTCTATGGACATGTCCTGCTGTTGAAGATTGTGCAAACTTTGTAGGAAGGAGAAACGAAATGCCCCACTAGGCTGAAGATATCGCTGCTCATGATACTTCCATATCTCTTTGGCAGAGTGGTGATGCTCAAGGCTCATTCGATGTGAATGAACAACACTCAGAACCAGAGCTCCCATCACCTTAGCATTAGTCCTTTTCCAAGCCTTGATGGCATCATCAACTCTTGAATCAGGAGGATCATCGTTCAGGTGATCCTCAAGACCGATTGCCCTTACAACTGTCATGGCCAAGAAAGCCCACTCCCTGAAGTTGAAACCATCTAGCTTGATGTCTATGACCAAGAGAGAGCAATCCTTTGCCATGGCAGTAGAGAGTAACAGAGAGGACGATGGAGACGAAGAAGAGGCCGATGACGACTGGAAAACCCAGCAACTCGCTAGCGTTGCGGCCCGAACAGAGGCCGACGATGACAGGTGAGGTGAAGAAGCAACACAAGCGAGACAGCGGAAGAGGGCCGACGGCGACGTCGGGAAGGCACAGCAAGCCATACTGGCGACAGATGCAACGCAGAAGAGGCCAACGACGACGGCTGGAAGGCACTGGAGACGCGCCGATCGCGCTGTGGGAGAAGATGCGTCGACGACAGGCTGGGTGAGGAAGCCGTCGACAGGCAGGAATACGCCGGCGACACGTCGGTTGCGCTAGTTGACGCGCCAGAAGAAGGGGCCGCTGGCGCCGACAATGCAGCGGAAGATGCGCCGGCGACAGGCGGAGTGTGGAAACTACCGACTGATGGGAATGCACCGGTGACGCGATGGTCGCTAGGGATTCGGCTGCTGCAAGAGCTCTGATAAAATGTGAGAGGAAAATACAATTTTTACTGTATATTGATCACTTTTTGATTTTACAAGAGAGTATATACAAAAGAGTTATGGGCCTCATGGGCCTTATGCAAGGAGTACTCTTAACACCACTATTGCCTCTTAACACCACTATCGCCTTCATCAATGACGACTCTCCAAGCTTCGCTATCCTTGACTGCACTTTGGTGCCTTTGTCAAGGAAGAAGGCTATTGTTGTCCAATGGTAGTCTTTTCCGCACAGCCGACCGACGTTGTGCCATAGGCGATGTGGAGCACAGCAGTTGAGGGTGTAGCCTCGCTGTCACGTCCTTCCTACCATCATCATGCTCCGTGGCAGAAGGGGCGTCACTGTTGTCCTATGTCGGTGGCCCATGTCGCCGGCGTCTTGATGTCACGTTATGCTAAGTTGCTTCTTTGGACTCCATATGTCAGAGTGCGGCTAATCTGCTCTCAAGCAAACCGGTGTCAGTATCGGTCACTCCTGTCAATATGGGGATGCCAAGGTCTTCGTCCGTGGCCGCCACCTGATAGCTCGAGGACGAGCTACCTCGCCGCAAGGGATGAAGCATTATGGTGTGGCATTATAGCGACGCTCAAACAGTACCAGCATTGGCAGCATATCACAGATTAAGAATATAATAATTAGTTTCCTTATTATGTGGATTTATTTTCTTTTAGATTTATTCCATATATTAGGGATAAGTTTTCTATTACTAGGGATAAATTTCCTTAATATGGGGATAGATTTCTTAGGGGTCAAGTCTAGCCATCCCTATAAAAGGGACAATATTGTACCTATTATTATCAAGCAATGAATAAATAAAGGTTCTCTAAATAAGCCTCAGAGCCTCTCTACTACGTTAGGGAAAAGCCTTGCCGACGGTTAGATGAGGGCGATTGCTCTATCCCTAGTCTTCAGACTCGTACCCAACCACCGACCACAACACAGTACTACACATATGGGCCACAGAGGCCACCTCTACTCGGGTCGTGGTGTTACATTTAATCAAGAGCAAGTGGTGGTAATAGCTTATCATATTACTTGCCTGTAACATCCAAGCCCAGTTTGACCAAGGCTAGGTAGTTTGGGATCAGTCCCGCATGTTTATTTATAGTATCGTTAGAGGAACAAATTGCATAAGGAGTATTTGGTGTTAAGGATATAGAGTTTGTATTCTATTCTTTATATGCCTTCTTTATCTCTATATGGCATATTTCTCTTGTGTTGTGTTTATTGAGATTATTTTGTGTTGTGTTTATTGTTGGCAGATTTCTCCTCTAGTTGGACCTACCAGGACAATTATGTTTGTAGGACAGGGCACTTACGCGTGGCATGAGTTCTTTCCATCCTGTAAGATTATGTTGTAGTAGTGCAATATCATATGTAATTCCTTTGCATAACCTTCAAGCACTGATAGGATGCTGGATTTTCACAGTGCAGCATAATTTCGGTGTTGTTATTACTGTATGGGCACCAATTGTCATGGTATGTATAAATACATTCGTTTTAGGGATTTTTTCAATTTCCCATTACCAAGCTATTCATTTGAATTTGTCATATAGGTGTACTTCATGGACACACAAATATGGTACGCCATTTTTTCCACAATATGTGGTGGAGTGAATGGTGCCTTTAGCCGCTTGGGTGAGGTTGGTAGCCTATTTCTACCCTGGAGTGTTGATTCATTATTTATTACTACTAATGCCTGCAGAATGTTGACTTTCCTGCAGATCCGAACCCTTGGGATGTTAAGATCGAGATTTGAGGCAATCCCAAGTGCTTTTGTCGAAAATCTTGTGCCTAGACATGGTAGTCAATCAAAGAGACACGAGCTTGAGGTCTGGTTTGCTAAAATCTGCTAGTACTCTTTTTTCTGGCACTCTTTTTTGCTTGACTTGATAGTGGATTAATTGTTGTTGTTTTATCCTTTTCAACAGGAGGGCAAAAGTTTGCACTTCGATAAGTTCTCCGACATATGGAATAAATTTATTATCTCTTTGCGAGAGGAAGACTTAATAAACAATAGGTTCACATTTTGTGTTAGTAATTCTTTCTATTTTTAACATGTTTTAAAGATTGTGTTTGCAATTGTTTCCAGGGAGAGAAATTTATTGATTGTTCCATCATCTGTGGGTGATACTAGTGTTTTTCAATGGCCTCCTTTCCTTCTTGCTAGTAAGGTACATGCTTTCAATCGTGCAATAATGGAACTTATGACTGTAATATTTTCTCCCTTAGGCAGTACTATGGTGCTCATGACTGTAATATTTTAGATTCCAATTGCACTTGACATGGCAAGGAGTGTCAAGAAAAAGGATGAAGAATTGAGAAAGAGGATAAAACAGGATCCATATACCTACTATGCTGTAATAGAATGCTACGAGTCTCTGTTAAATATTTTGTACAGCCTTATAGCAGAACCAAGTGATAAGACGTGAGCCATCTTTTCTTCTGTCCCCTCAAAAGATGTTTAGGCATGTGTTTATTCTGGGACAACTAATTTAGTATATGATTATGTGGCTAACTAATTTAGTTGATATTGCATCACTTCATGGGTACAGAGTTGTTGATCGAATATGTCATAGCATTGAAGATAGCATACAACGTCAGTCACTTGTGAAAGAATTTCGATTGGATGAACTTCCTCAGCTAAGTGCTAAGTTTGATAAGCTGCTATCTCTGCTATTGGTACTAATAACCAATATTCTTGTGTTTTCTTAACCAAATATCTTTTGTGTACCACATTTTGATTCTAACACTTTAAAAAATTGATCGATCCATTTGCAGAAAACTGATCATGAGGACATTGACCAAAGGACGCACATTGCTAATCTGTTACAAGATATAATGGAAATCATCACGCAGGATATTATGAAGCATGGACAAGGGTAAGATATATGCTGAAATGTGCACTATTGAGAATAATTTTTGACAATTATATTTCTTGCAAATCATGTAGTATTTTGAAGGATGAAAACAGACACAATCAACTGTTTGCAAATCTAAATATGGACTCAATAAAGGATGAAGCTTCGAGGGCGAAGGTCACGTGTCCTTTTAAGCAATTTATTTCAATAGTAATGTTACAAGTTTACAAGCACTTGTCCCCTCTCATTATCTATTGGCATTCTGTGTTAACAGTGTGTTAGGCTTCAATTGTTGTTGACAACGAAAGAGTCAGCAATATATGTACCAACGAATTTGGAGGCTCGGCGCAGAATCACTTTCTTTGCAAACTCACTTTTTATGAAAATGCCAAGGGCTCCACAGGTCCGCAGCATGATGTCCTTCAGGTAAGAATCCAACTCACCCACTCAGCCACCCCCTCTTTTCATTCACCAACCCGTGTTTGCAAGTTCTTTTTTTCTTGGCACCTAGTTGCACTCCATATTGAACTGTTTGCTAAGGTCAACTATGGATTTCTCTGTAAAAAATTTATGTCTGATCGTTCCTCTCAGTTATAAATTTTTGCTGAAAAGAATATTTGATTAATTGCTTTTCTTCTTTTGCATCAGTGTTTTAACTCCATACTTCAAAGAGGAGGTGCTCTTTTCAGCAGATGATCTTTATGAAAAGAATGAAGATGGGATATCCATACTGTTCTATCTACGGAAAATATTTCCAGGTATTTCATACATGTTTGATCTGAAAACTGTGCAAGTTAATTATCTTCTTCTGTCAGTAAATGATTTATCATGACCTCTTCCATGCTAATAGATGAATGGAAGAATTTTCTTGAGCGCATAGATTTTAAACCGAAGGATGAAGATTCACTTAGATTAAAGATGGAAGAAATTTGCCCCTGGGCGTCTTATAGGGGACAAACGCTCACCAGAACTGGTAAATTCACTAATGCAATCTTGTGGTACATTATCTACATCTTAATTGTTGTCTAACTATCTCTTTTTACTCTGCCAGTGAGAGGAATGATGTACTATAGGAGAGCACTTGAGATTCAATGTATTCAAGATAAAACTGATCTTGGTTAGATTTATGCTTTCTCCACCATTGTCCAGTCTTGATAAATCTATATATTTTTTACTCCATTTTAATATTTTGCAGCTAGAGTGGACCGTCATAGAACGACAGAATCCTCTCAAGAGGCACAGGCCATTGAAGATATGGCACTGGCCATTGCTGATATCAAATTCACCTATGTTGTCTCTTGTCAAGTCTATGGCATGCAAAAAATATCCAAGGATACCAAAGACAAAACTTGCTATGTGAACATCCTTGATCTCATGATGATGTACAAACCTAGTTCTTTCAACTTTGCAAAGAGATCTTTTAAATAGTAAGGTCATTCCAATCCATCTGACATTTATATTTCATAGGTACCCATCATTACGCGTTGCTTACATCGATGAGGTAGAAGCTCCGGCTAGAAATGGAATGGCAGAGAAGACTTATTATTCTGTTCTTGTCAAAGGAGGAGTTGATAAGTATGACGAGGTACTTGCTGAACATAAAGACATAGATTTTCACTTACTTCATTTGCATCATAAAGCTTTATTGAATTGAAGTTGACTGTGAAGGTAAAAGACTTAATGTCACTGTTCCTTTTCTAGATAAGTACCATTTATTAATATTTACACTTTTATTTGAAGTTTCTGGTGGTGTGTCACACTTTTTAGTAGTTTGTCATCAATTCGTATGCACCAATTTATACAATCAAAAGCTCAGGTTAAGCAGCAACTCACTATTTTTGCATACGTATGCTTAATTCAATGACATTTTCATACTCGGTGCTTTAAACTTGATTTAGGAAATTTACCGCATCAAGCTTCCTGGAAAACCCACAGATATTGGAGAGGGAAAACCTGAAAATCAAAATCATGCCATAATTTTCACTAGGGGGGAGGCACTCCAGGCCATTGATATGAATCAGGTATAGTTTTGATTTCCACATTGTACATGTTGAATTTAATGAGGTAACTGTTATGAATATTGTGTGTGTTGATATGAGGTCCAAGGGACCATATATATAGGAGTACAAAGAGATATGTCATATAGAGATAAAGCATATGTGGAATAGAATACAAACTCTATATCATACTACAATTTTATATCCTTAACACCCCCTCAAATGCAAGGCGTATGCAATAGCATTGCATTTGAAAGAGTTAACACTAAAATCCAAAATCAAGTCTTGAAATGTCGTCGTAGCATGCGGCTTTTGAAAGTTGTGTCGAAAATAGAAGATCTCCATCCAAGGTCATGTAGTAGCCTATAAAGTATGGTGGCAGCTTATAAAGCAGATCGAAGCCCAAGACGGCGGTGACGCAGTGCACAAAAAGCGCAATAGAAACGCAGTGCAGAAGAAGCATAGCGGCTTTAAAAGCTCAGAGCGGCGACTCATAAAGAGGAGCGGCGACATCATAGATCGAGACAGCGGCAGCGCAGTGCACAAAAAGCGCAATAGAAACGCAGTACACAAGAAGCGCGGCGGCCTTAAAAGCTCGGCGATGCGACACGAGAGGCTGCCCACGGAAGAGTCCGGATTCAGCACGAATGAGGCTGGATCCGAACGGGGTAAGGCCAGATCCGGCAATGACGAACCGGAGAAGAGCGATACAAACGACCTGCACGCGGCTCAAAGAAAAGAGCGGCGTTTGCTGCTATGCGAAAGACCACACTAAAACCTAAAGGATGGACTAAGTCTAGCAAAGCAATCGACTGACTGACACAAAAATTTGTGGACACGCATGGCTTAGACGAACTGAAGATAAAGACTATAGATTTGAGTGGACTCAGCGGAAGATGCAAAAGAAAACTAGCACATATGTGTAGACGCAGATAGCAGCAGCTAGCACTAAAAAAAACTTAAAATACTAAAAGACTCAAAATTCTAAATGAACAATCTCTCTAGAAAAACCTCAAATCGTAGCAAAGCAAACAGCAGCACAGCAAGCCTCAAAATAGTGAACCGCAAAAAATAAAAACTCCAACACGCCACCCGCATCGCAAATTCCTGAGGTGACAAAGCAAGCGAGCTGAGCGGCCATGGGGGCAACCAAAAGGTGAAGAGCGGCAAGAGGAGGAGCAGGCAGCCGCCGGAAGCTCCGCCGGGCATGCTGTGCTAGGAAGCCCATGAATGCCAGCGACGGCAAAGAGGCGTGGCGTCCCGGCAGTGAAGAGGAGCTCGGCGGCCGGGAAAGAGTCGCCGAGGGCTTCGGCGGCTGAGGCAGGCCGGAGACGGGAGGAGGCAGCACATGGGGTCGGCGCGGCGCACATTGTGCAGGCGCTCCTGGCGGGGGATCCGGAGGTAGCGGAGGCGGCGGCGGTAGATCCGGAGAGTGGCGGCCAGGGGAACCTCCAGGTGACGGTGGGTCGGCGCGATCGGATCTGGAAGCTCGGCACGAGGAGGCCGTCCGCCTCAGGCGCCGATCGATCCGGACGCGGCCTGCTCCGAGAAAGAGCCCGGCGGCGGGGAGCCAAGAGGGCGGCGACGACCTGAGAGGGCACCCGGATCTGGCGAAGACGAGCCGGTGAAGAGGCCGCACAGGCGACGATGGGCCGATCCGGATCCGGTGCGAGTAGAGATCGGCGACGACGGGCCGATCCACAAGCAGATGTCGGCGCTGGTGATGAGGCGACGACCAGAGATGAGGAGGCCGCCCCCGGGAGTAGAGATGATCCTCCCGGGGGCAGCGGCAGCGGAACGTGTGGAGGCTAGGGTTTGAGAGTTTTGAACCTTAGCTCTGATACCATGTTATGAATATTGTGTGTGTTGATATGAGGCCCAAGGGACCATATATATAGGAGTACAAAGAGATATACCATATAGAGATAAGGCATATGTGGAATAGAATATAAACTCTATATCCTACTACAATTCTATATCCTTAACAGTAACCAGTTCAGCCAGATGGTAAGTTGTTGAGGAAGGTGTGCAATCTTGTCATACTCAAACACTGCTCCTCACACTGTGGCTCAACCAGGCCAACAATATGGACTTGATATGGGCTGGGACATGGTCCACCCCTATGGCTCTTGTCCTCACCACCCGGATCCTTTAACCATCACAATTATGTTCTTGGCAAAATTTGCTACATGATACTGCACCTGATTGTGATTTTCCCAAAAACCGCAAAATCGTGTTACTACCCAAAACACACTGCAAAATCACGTTCATTTGCTGGCAGACACTCTGTGGTGCCCAAACATACCCTAAAAATCGTGTTTGTCTGCTGGTGCACATTGCGACGTCTTAAAATTTTGCCAGGTAGATCTTAAACTTCAGTACCTGTGGTTTTGATACCATGTTAGATGTTGGGAGAAACACCAATAATCTTCATCCCGAACCAGCTGGTCAATATATACGTGTAGAAGCCATAGGGAAACTATTTAGAACCAATTGGGACTAAACTATCCCTAATACATATATACATTAACGGAATAATGGGCAATAAAATACTGGTAATCATTGCTCCTTTACTTGAAGGATAATTACCTCGAAGAGGCATTTAAAATGAGAAATGTGCTGGAGGAGTTTGGGAGTGGAAAGTATGGAAAGAGCAGACCCACTATATTAGGCCTTCGTGAGCATATTTTTACTGGAAGGTATGTCCATCTTTTCAAAGATCTGTTCAATGTCATTTATGCTAAATATTTCTGTTAGTAACATTTTTTTTTTGCATTTTAGTGTTTCATCTCTTGCTTGGTTTATGTCCAACCAAGAGACCAGTTTTGTTACTATTGGACAACGAGTGCTGGCCAATCCTCTCAAGTATGTAATCTTATATTCATTTTGATGTAGAAGTTTTTTATCAATGTGTTTCTTTAGGATGGTAATCTATTTGTAATGGCTGTCAGGTCCACATATATGATATGGTCGGTAATTGGGTCTAGGTCTGAGGACTGAGGATAGGGCGCTCGCCCTCACTTAGCCATCGGTAGGGCTCTTCCCTGATGTGGTAGCGAGACTCTTAAGGTCTAATAGCTAGAAAGGCGAGGGATCGCCCTCTAAGCTCGATGGGGCTCTCCCCGACGAATAAGGATGCTCTGATCTTTTAGCCAATTGGTTGGGGACTAACTTTGGTTTATTCTTGCTTCCTAATAATAAGTGCAATGCTTTCCCTTTTACAGGGATGGCTAGACTTGATCTGTAAGAAGTCTATCCCTATAAAGGAAACTATTCCCTAATAATAGGAACTTTATCCTTAATGCATGGAACTAATACAAAAGAAAACAAACCCAAATAATAAGGAAACTAATTATTCTAATCCTAATTAACGACATGCTTCCATGCACCATTTTCTAGCCATGGCTTGTCTCACCATAATATTTCACCCCTCATGACGAGACAGCTCGTCCTCGAGCTGTCAAGTGGTGGCCGTGGACGATGACCTTCGTGTCCCCATGTTGACAGGAGTGAGGTGTATCGGTGCCAAGTTGCTTGAAAGCAGATCAACAACTCTGACGTATTGCACCCAAGAAAGAAGTGCCTTAGCATGGCGTGGCGTCGATGAAGCGCCAACGGCATGAGCAACCAGCGTGGGGCAGCAATGACGCCCTTATTGCCACATGGTGTGTCAATGGCGAGGAAGATGCGACGACAGCGTTGCCCCCCACATTTCAGCCATTGTGCTCCATATCTTCGAAGGCACGGCATCGACCGGCCACGTGAAGAAGAGCACCACTGGACAGCGAAAAACTTCCTCGGTGCAGGCACCAATGGTACTGCCAAGGATAGCAAAGCGTGGAGAGGAGTTGTCATTGGTTTGGGTGGTGGGACCAACACCGAAGACAGTAATGGGGACGGTGATGGTAGCATCGGCATTGCAATGGCATGCATCGCTTCCTGTTGCTCCTCCATCTTGGGCATGGTCACACCCAGCGGTAATGGCGAATCAGAAACCACAACAACATGCTACGCCTTCTCCTCCATCTTGGCCATGAACTCTTCTATTAAGGCCATCAAATTGGCATAGATCTCAATGGAGGATAACTCGGTATCGGAAGCTATGATAGTTGGCTCGATAGAGGCTTGACGTGTGGGTGGAGATGGTGTGATGGTGGTAGCGAAACGAAAGTCGACATGTTTAACAAAACTTGGCCAAGTCTGCATCCAGAGCGCACACTCCAGCTGCCAGTACCACAGGGTAGCATTCCCAGTCAGGTGGTACGATGCCAACCACTTCTTTTTTCTATTGTCCGTTGCTCCTTGAAGAATTGCTCAAAGCAATTCAACCAAGGTTGTGCGTCTTCCTTGCGGTCGAAGGTCAGAAGCCCTAGGTAGTACAATCGTGAAGCTCGAGCCTTCATGGGATCAAAACCTTTGTTGCTAGCCATTGATGGCAGAGTAGCAGCTGACACTAATACCAAATGACATGGTTGGTGGTTGGGTATAGGTTTGAAGATTGAGGGTAGGACTCTTTCCCTCACTTACTCACCGGCAGGGCTCTTCCCTAACATGGTAGAGAGGCATTGAGGCCTAATAGCTAGGAAGGCGACAGATCGCCCTCCAAGCTTGACGGGGCTCTCCCCAACAAACAAGGAGGCCTTGATCTTTTAGCCAACTGGTTAGGGACTAACTTTAGTTTATTCTTGCTTCCTGATAATAGGTACAATGTTAACCCTTTATAAGGTGGCTAGACTTGACTTGTAAGAAATCTATCCTTACATTAAAGAAACTAATCCCTCGTAATATAAAACTTATCCTTAATACATGAAAATAATCTAAAAGAAAATGAACCCAAATAATAAGATACTAATTATTCTAATCCTAATTAACGATATGTTGCCATGCACCACGTTCTAGCCATGGCTTGTCACGCCATAATATATAACTATTTTGTGTGGCAAATTTTGTTTCCTTTTGGCCGAACCATGGCCATGGGGTAGTATTTTGAAATCATTTCAGCATTATCTTACAAGGTAACCGTGCTAAAATAATTAGATCCTAAACTATATCAAATAATGTACAAGTTCTATACCAAATCTGTAACACCCCGACCCTCCACAGAGCCCAGGATGCTACCACCACACTCTGTCCGTCTCAATTAGTGCTGCTAAAAAAACTTAGTAGTACCTTCTCTGTTCTTAAGATTACCAACAAGAGTAGTCAACAAACGAATATAGGATATTTGTAGTAAACCAACTATTTTATGTTGCAAATAACCATAATATAAACAGACTTTGGGATGCTTAACCATGGAGATCCACTACCAAGGGCTCGCGAGTATATTACACCCAACGACGAGCCACAAAAAAGACTTAGCAACAGACTAAACATTTAAGCTTAGTGGGGAACTAAGCAGTTATTTTATATGTGCAGTGCAAAAGGAATTACTCCCATTCCATGCATGCCGTCACTCCGGATCACCCTAAAAAGAAACAACAAAGCAAGGATAAGTCCGAAGACTCAACAAGCACACGATAAAGCAGTAACATAAATCCATAATTGTAATCTATAATCCAATTCTGCGACTGTAGGTTGTAAATCAAATCTACTATAAACTGTAAATCAATAACTATGTACTATATACCGTAATTCAATTCTATGTTTGTAATCTGTAATCCAAATCTACTGTAAAATGTAAATCAATATTTCTGTAATTGTATCACTGTCTGTCGCATCTGTATCATTTTTATACAATGCAGTGCCATGCGATGCATCTGTAACTGTAGCATATACCGGTATAGCAGAGTGTCCACCCGTCGATGGACCACTCATTTACCCCGTCCTCTTTCAAACAGGGGTTCAACCTCCATCCCCGTGAAGTTCCTACCGAAGTAGGCTCTATTTCGCTTTGTAAATTGTACTCATCAATATATACCTAACTCGTAATTATGTATCTCGGCTTAAAAACACTGTAAATCATGGTATGAAAACATGAATAGCAATCATTAACCACACTATACTGTTCTACCATACACTTGCTTGTCAGCCTGACAGATGATGCGTAAATGACACTGAGCTCGAACCGCCACCTGAACAAGCAGTAGTCATTTCAATTCATTGCTAACACAGTACATACATATATAAACAAATAACATCGCTCTTACGTATAAACCCTGTATAGTCGATCTCTCTCTCACCAGACACCTTCTTAATGTCCCAGTGTTTAATCGGTGTATTAATTTATACGAGAATTGGTAATTAAACAAAAAAGGGTTTCAAACTGTTACCCTAACCCCGACGGCCAGATTAGAACATGATCTATCACTCTCTGATCAGATCTAACACCAGATCAGACTTCTCTCTATCATTTTCTTTCCCTCTCTTTTCTTTCCTCTTTTTTTCCACTCTTTCCTCTTTTTCTTCACGCCTGGCCGCCTCCCTTTCTTTTTTTTCTTCTTCCTCTCTCCTCCGTTACTTCCCACGCCGGCTCCTTCCTCTTCCTTCTCTCTTTTCCATTCTCTCCTCACGCCGGCGCCCCTCCTCTCCTTCTCCCCACCCGTCCCCCTCCTCTTCCTCTCTCCTCCAGCCGGCACCCAGCTCGGCTCTTCCCTCCTCCCCTCGCAACCGGCCCTAGGCCCTCCCCTGGCCTCCTCACGCGGCGAGCAGCCGGGCGGAGCAGGGGAGCGGCGGCTGACTACAAGGCGGCAACGGGGAGCTCTAGAGCGGGGAGAGGGGGCGCTTGGCACTCGCGGGGACACGCGGCAGCAGGAGGCGACGGCGAGCAGAGGCAGCAGCGGCAGCTGCAGGGCGAGGAGGAAGCGGCAGGATGCGGCCAGGGGAGTGGCGGCGCCAGCGGCTAGCCGACGGCGGCGGCGTGCGCGCGAGCGGCGGCGGCGCGGGCACGGGGAAGGCAGGAGTTGAGAGAGCACGGGAGAAGCAAATGCCATTTGCCTACTCTCCCTCCCGGCATCCCTCTTATAGGACACAATATGGGCTGGGCTGGGCCTCAGGTATGACAATCCCTAAGGTGTCAACAGTAGTTGTAGTCTAGTGGTGATGATATACTGTGCTACCAAGAAGTTCAGATATTTTTATAAAGTGGGGAGATGGTAATTCTAATTAAAATTTAAAGTGACGTTAATTATGGGTTGACCAAGAAGAAGAGCTAGCCATGACTAGTTCCCATAGCCATAAGGTCATAACCATTCCAGTTCCAGGCAGTTCTTGGCTAGATTGGACTTTTGCCCTAACTACTAAGTGCAACTTAGCTGAAAACTGGTAGTAAAACTGTTTTTTAGGATATAATACTGATAAGTGGCCGTAATTACTCTTTAATATTAATCACCAACTACTCTTAAATCTTAATCATCAATAGATTGGTCAGATGGTCCACCCAATCCTGAAAATTTGCTGGGAAATACAGTAACCGATAGTAATGACTAGTTCGTATCAATTTCTTGTCAACTAGACTATTGTGAAGGTCATTCTGGTGGAGTATGAAGGTTTAAAGAGTTGGAAAAGGGAGCAGTTTAAGATGCCTTGAAAAAGAGTTACAAGATGAAACCGGGGATCACTAAAATTTGACTTGGTTCCCACGTTGTTAATATTGTTTGATTTTATCATTCATGTTTGTATATTTTTGCATGCAATATGCATATGTCCTTTTGATCATGAGGCTTTTGATGTCTATAACTCATTATGGTAATGTAACACAGGGTTCGGTTCCATTATGGCCATCCTGATATTTTTGATAGACTCTTCCATATTACTAGGGGTGGCATAAGTAAAGCTTCAAAGACTATAAATCTAAGTGAAGATATCTTTTCAGGTAAGCCTGCATCTCGTACAAACACCTTGCAGTCTTCCTTTACCTAAAATGCTGTTACTGAAGTCAATTTTCTTAGGTTTTAACTCAACAATGAGGGAAGGAAATGTCACACATCACGAGTACATGCAAGTCGGTAAGGGGCGTGATGTTGGAATGAATCAAATTTCAAGCTTTGAAGCTAAGGTGGCCAATGGCAATGGTGAACAAACATTGAGTCGTGACATCTATCGGCTTGGACGCAGATTTGACTTTTATAGAATGCTATCTTTCTACTTTACTACAGTTGGGTTTTATTTCAGTAGCATGGTAAGAATATTAATTGAAGATATCTATGTGAAGCTTTTTCTCTAAAGAATGGCTAAGCTATTTCTTTCTCTCTGATGGAGTATGGTAGGAGAAAACCCTACTGAAAATTTAAAGAAAACCAAACTCGTAAAAAGTTATTTACAAAAATAAAAAAGGAGAGATTGCATCCACTATAGTTGGAGATGATCTAACTTTAAGCCATTTAGTTCCTCATGCACCAATATGTTGAATTTGTCAATCAGCAAGATTTGGAAAGTCTTTAATGTAAAAGAAATGTTAAATTGGACCCTTGTTTCAGGATTTCAGTTATTATCCATGAACATTCAGTATATTTTGGTGTGCAAATGCTCAGCATTCTTAACTGAAAAGTTTAGGGATGGCGTCAACATGTAATGTATTCATTCTGCATATTTTGGGATACTGACATCCATCGTACCTTCTTTCAGGTTAGTGTACTTACAGTTTATGTATTTTTGTATGGGAGGTTATATCTAGTTATGAGTGGTCTGGAAAGGTCTATTTTGTTGGACCCACGTATTCAGGATAGCATCAAGTCTCTTGAAAACGCATTGGCTGCACAGTCTGTTTTCCAGCTTGGTTTGCTGCTTGTCCTCCCTATGGTCATGGAAGTTGGCTTACAGAAGGGTTTCCGCACAGCGTTAGGAGAGTTTGTCATCATGCAGCTTCAATTGGCCTCTGTGTTCTTCGCATTCCAGCTTGGCACCAAAACCCACTACTATGGGAGAACAATACTTCATGGTGGCGCTAAATACCGACCTACAGGCCGTGGATTTGTTGTGTACCACGCAAAATTTGCAGAAAATTACCGCATGTACTCCCGTAGCCACTTTGTCAAAGGACTTGAACTGTTGATACTTCTGGTAGTGTATCTAGTCTACGGAAGTTCCTACCACAGCTCGAACACGTACCTGTTTGTCACCATGTCCATATGGTTCCTGGTTGCATCTTGGCTCTTTGCACCGTTTATCTTCAATCCATCATGTTTTGAGTGGCAGAAGACGGTTGATGACTGGACAGATTGGAGGAAGTGGATGGGGAACCGAGGGGGTATCGGCATGTCTGTGGATCAAAGCTGGGAGGCTTGGTGGACAAGTGAGCAGGAGCACCTCAGGAAGACTAGCATCCGTTCTCTTCTCTTGGAAATCGTCCTTTCACTTCGCTTCTTGATCTACCAGTATGGTATTGTGTACCACCTGAACATAGCACGCCGCAGCAAAAGCATTCTGGTACTTTCTGATCTGCTTTGTTTGCTACTTTTGTCGTTACAGTTGCAGGATATCCTGTTGTAATGCTCATTTCCTTTTTACTTCTAGGTATATGGATTGTCGTGGCTGGTTATTCTCACGGTTCTAGTAGTTTTGAAGGTAACACTTTGGCCTTCCATTTGGTCCAGTTATCTCCGATGATTGAAAATCTTACCAGCTGGATGTTCCTTCTCTTCAGATGGTTTCGATAGGACGTCAGAAATTCGGGACAGACCTGCAGCTTATGTTCCGCATCCTCAAGGCCCTTCTCTTCCTTGGTTTTGTCTGTGTGATGGCGGTCCTATTTGTTGTATGTAACCTCACAATTTCTGATGTCTTCGCTAGTATTCTTGGGTTTATGCCTACTGGTTGGTGTATTATCCTGGTGAGTGAAACCTTCTGCTTATCAATTTGTTTGAGCTTTAATGTGTGCATTTAAAAAACGAATTCAGAAAACAAATCTAACATGCCTACCTGCTCCTGAACAAATCATGGCACCAACAAACAAGATTTGAATCTGGCAACTCTAGAGCAAGCATGCCAATTGTAAGAGCAAGCAGTTAATTGAAAAGCACATTGTTCAGCAGAAACTTAGGTTGTTTGATGATATTAACATTACAAAGATTATTCTAGCACATTCTATTTGACAAGTTCCACTCATCCACTGCAATCTGTAGTTGTGTGCCCACTGATGTATGTGTTTCTGCTCTTCACAGATTGGGCAAGCATGCTCACCATTGCTGAAGAAGACTACGCTGTGGGACTCCATCATGGAGCTTGGGAGAGCGTACGAGAACATGATGGGTCTCATCCTCTTCCTGCCCATCGGCTTCTTGTCCTGGTTTCCCTTCGTCTCGGAGTTCCAGACACGGTTGCTCTTCAACCAAGCCTTCAGCCGGGGCCTCCAGATCTCAAGGATCCTCGCCGGTCAGAAAGACATCGGGGAGTTCGAATGACCGGGCTCATCATCCCTCCTGTGAACTCGCTTAGGCAGCATGAATTTGCTTGTCATGATCGATTTTGAACGCCTGTTCCTTGATAACGACGAGATTTACTACTTTCTGCACTTGGAAGTAGCTGGTACATCTGTATATATTTGTAATTTGCCTTTGAGAAATTAACATATTTCCATCGGTATATGTTTAGGGAGAGACCCCCAGAAACAGTTCGGGGCTCTTCCTCCCATGTGGAGTTTGCCATTTCGTGTGTGTACCATTTATACACCTGATAGTATCGGTTCTTGAATGCGTTCGTTAAGATTAAAAAAAAGGTAAGTTTGGCAAAACTACATATAAGCTGGCTAAATTATATAAAAAAGAACGACAACTTTAAGATTCAATTTAACAAAACGATACTGTTTGCGTAAAATTTGATTAAAAAAAACTACATTCTGTCGCGACAACCAACCAGTGTCGAGCTCGCCCAAAATGCCCGGTAAAGGGTGAGACGACGGTGCGTAGCTTCTGATCAAACTTGATACAAAGAGTGTGGTTTTATAAAATGAAATCTCAACGAGCGTGAGGAGAGTTTGTCATCATGCAGTTTCAGTTAGCCTCTGTGTTCTTCACATTTGTTCCAGCTTTGGCACCAAAACCCACTACTACAGGAGAACCATACTGAACGGTGGTGCTACATAGAGACCTATACGATATAAGGCCGTGGTTTTGTCGTGTACCATGCAAAGTTTGCTGACAATCACCGCTTGTACACCCATAGCCACTTTGTAAAAGTTCTTGAACTGTTGATGCTTCCGGTTCTGTATCAAGTCCGTAGGAGTTCCAGCTTGAACCTTTTTTGCCACTTCTCCGTATGGTTCCTAGTTGCATCATGGCTCTTTACGCCATTTATCTCCAATCCATCGGGTTTCTGTGTCAAAAGGCCGTTGATGACTGGATAGATTGGAGGAATTGGATGGAGTATCCATTGGAATACGAGGTAGGCTATACTAGTGTAAAATATAATTTTTTTACTATGTAAACTAGGAAACCATGTAAGAAAGAGATCATAGATCGTTAACACTAGACACACAGTGCAGTGGAAAAAGAGTTAAAATAGCCTGATCCAATATAACGCATATTGTGTGGTCGAAGTAGTCATTTGTCCCGCAATCATCTCCTTCATGCGATGGTTCCAATTAGCATCGCAGTCATAGCAGTGCTTCTAGCAGAGTCCACACATCCTAGAGAGGAACGCCATACACCAATGTGCTAGCATTAGCGCACATGACAAGGCCTTTGAGGGGGTGGTGGCTAAGATTTCGGTGGGTGTGATGCACGTCCTTCAACCCCACGCTTCTCTTTATATAGCGCACCCTTAGTGAAACCCTACGCTATAGGGGCTCAATAAGGTGCAAAGCCCATATAGCCTATTAGCAATGAATCTAATTCGAACTAATATGTTCTAACTCGTTAAGTGTGTGATTATATAGGTTCATGTATGTTCAGCTGCAACCCAAAAAGCCTTTTCCGATCATACGTCAGTAGTAGTCTCTAGCAGAATATAAAGACCTCAAGCATACAAAAAGATCAAATCAGACGAACCTAATGCAATATGACTTGCGACTAGATCCTAGTCACTCACGACAAACTCGTAACTCCTTATGAGCAATTTATATGTGATCACGACCAGCACATGACTAATCTATAATCCCTTACAACCAATTCATATATGATCACGTCTAGCCCGTGACCATGTACGACCAGTCTGTAACCCCTTACAACTAGTTTGTATTTGGTCGGACATTGATCATTGATCGCTTGCGTATTCTTCTTTTGCCTCACAATATATGATCAAACACATGTCTTCCATGGATTCTTCAATCTTTTCCCGATCTAGTGATGCATAACTTTATGTAGTCGACTCCTTAACTAGTTGTGGAATGTCCATGCACTTTTTTATCTGACCACATTGAGGGGCCCAGAGATATCTCTCTTATTATGTTCAGAGGAGCAAAACCTATATCCAGCCAATCATATTCTTCCACATGCTTCAAAGTATACCCAACGACTACCTTTACAACTACACAGTTTCAAAATAACATTTCATAACTCCTAAGTGTATTGTTACATATGTAGGAAACCATGCTGATCTTAGGTCTAAGTATTATACATCATCATTATTTGAGACCAACTGATAACATACATAAACATAGCAATCTCAATAGTGTCTCAGAGTGGGTCAAACTAACACTATGTTCTCTAATATTTGTCCATATTGTTGATTTGATATCCCCATATCCATGACCAGTGAAACTTGGTTATCAATCAATACATATACTAGTCTATAAGTCATGAGTGCCCCAACTAGTGACATCTAACGAGATATCTTTCAGAATGATGTCATACAACAAATAAAGAGCTTCACTAATAAGTCACGTATTTGCTAATCTTTATAAATGATTTTAACATCCCAAATTTTAGGAAGTTCAAAAATAAGTAAAATTTAAAAAAATTTCTTGTATCTTGTTTTCCTGGCTTATGATTGGAGTTTATTTGGAAAAATAACTTGTAAACACTAATTTTTGGAAAGGAATATACAATTGGTGAAATTCAAATTGAAATAAAATTCAAATGTGAAAAGATGATCCATAAAGTGGCATAGGATAATTCAATTCACAGTAAAAACAATTTCAAAAACCCAAATGTAAGTTCTTGGTGCTAGAAATAAAAATTGGAACATTTTTGAACATGTTTCTAAACTTTTCCAAATCCAATTAGTGTCTTTTTAATAAAACAGTGACCTTCAAGGATTTTTTGAGAAAAAATTAGATGAATAAAATCCTAAAACAAATTACACAAGACTCCACACTATCTCAGCAGCCTTCTTAAAAAAATTATAATTTTTGGAGCTCGTTTTCTAGGATTAAAATTTCCACAAAGCAATCAGCTGAACCAAAACCACCTTTGTCACTTACCTTTTCCGCTTTCTATTTTGTGAAGGCGTACTTCTGAGAAAACGCCTTCTTTGTGTCCACTTATTTCCTATCACTAATGAGTGGGACTAGACCCTACCCATCAATACTCCTTTCCCTCTCTCGTTGATGCACCGAGCCCGCGCATCAGAAGCCATCATCCACCTAGCTCCCCAGCCAAGCACCACCATGGCTGTGCCTCTGGCATGCCCATGACCTTGTCTTCACATTTCCCTCTCTCTCTAGCTAAGCCTTGGGCCCAGGACCCATGCCACAAGACTCGTGCGCATTGTTCGCTGAGCGCAACACCGCACCGCGCCTGACCGAGTCACCACTACACGCGACCTCTATGACCAGCCTTGTCCTGTCACATCACCGTAGTGCCATTATCATGCCTGCAGCTCCCCTTGTCTCCTTCCCTTTATTCACGCAGCAGAGTGAACCATGCACTCACGATAGCTCACCGCGACAGCATGAGATGCTCTCCCTCTCCCGCGAATTCTCTTATCTATTTAAGCTCCCCACCACATCATTTCTCCTCAGCTCATGTCCTTGTTCTCTTACACGTATTCTCTAAGCTTCTAGTTCCTTGAATCACCGAGTATCAGAACATCATTCTCGATGCCGACAAGCGTACCAGCACACTCTAGCCTCTCTGGTAAGATCATCTTCCCTTTGATACCATGATGTGTCTTGCACCCTCCTAAAGTCTTGTGCTCATCCAATTGCTTTGAAGTGCAGTATAGCATTGGGTTGACATCGTCTTCCTCATCTCCAGCCAGAAATGTTGTCGTTAGCCATTCTACCTCTCTGGTGAGCCTTAGCTCAATTCCTTTCATCTCTACCACCGTATGCACGCATGCAAGCTCATGCGCACCTTCTTGCAATGATTCCATAACCAGAACCCACGGTGTCGTGGACCTTCTCCCAGCTACCACTCCTTGTCACCAACAATACATCTCCGACCACCTTAGCGCCATCCAAGCCCTTGGTGAGCACCCAAGTGACTCACTGAAGCTCATGCGCTGGTCAATTTGGCCAATGACCATAGTTTACTTGGCCGATGCCATAACCAACCATGGCACCGCCACAGAGAACCGCGTCATCGTTGCTCCGATGACCATAGGTCCACAAGCCTGAGCTTGTAGCTTCACCGTGACCTCCTAAAGTCAATTCCACGCTAAAGTGAGACTTTTAGCCATGTCCTCTCCTACGCCATCACTCACCTGAGCACTGCCACCGCCTTTCACCATCGCACCGCCACTGCCGACCACCTCTCCGACCACCGCCACTTCTCAAAGCTTTGCAATGAGCCCCTCTTTCCATTTTGCCCATGTCAAGGCCACAACACCACCTCCCTCATTGCTGACGAGCTCGCCAAAGGCTGCCATTGCTCACTACCTTCTCTCTCTCTCTCTCTCTCTCTCGACCAGTAGGGCCCACATGTAAGAATGTTAATTAGTGCTAATGATAGGTTAGATATAATGAGTCTATTACAGGTGGGCCCGGCTAGAATTAGGTAAAAAATTTAATTAAGCTAAAATTTAAAAGATGTGTCACTGATATATGGGACCTACTCGATGATTTAACAAATAAAACATGATTTATAACATGTGAGACTAACATGCATGGCCCACACATAAGAAATTTTAGAAAAACAAATAAAATAAAAAAGGCCATTTTTAGTTCTATGAAAGCTCACTTTCTTTGTTGAAAAGTGTATTTTGGAAAATATGCCTTCAACGTTTTCACTTTTATTCTTTTTAAGGATTTATAATCTGAATAAAATTCAAAATGGCCATAACTTTTGCATATGAACTATAAATTAAGTGATTTTGTTCCTTTTTTAAATCATGATCTATCTAAATATATAAAAATATTTGAATTTGATCTCTGTTTGAATTTATTTGGCTCTTATTTATGCTCATTTGTATTTCATTGATTAGATAACGTTGTGCCAGAAATCTACGAGAGCACTTCTGAACAATTCTCTAAGCAACCAGAGCAAGGAAAGCATCCTCTTTTACCTTGTTGATTCTACTGTTTCAATTATTGTATGTTGGTTGCAAAAAGTATTATGCATGTGTGTATGTTTCACTAAAATCACTATATTTGTGGTACAGTAGTTATATCCATTTGTATGCATTGCTTCTCCTTGTGACATTGATATCCTTACTGTTTTAGCCTTTAGGATATGGTTTAGAAAGTAGCTAATGTCAATTTGGGTATGATACATTCACATATAATGTTGGACCCTAGGTGTTGAATACCCATAATTCTCGTGTGTGTCTGTGTGTACTGTATTAATCCCTTGATCAGTGGCTAGTATACACAATCATAACATTAAAATCACATCCATACACATTGCATTCATACAACTTACAACAATAGGCCACACATACGTGATATTTATCAAGTTTACAACAAAAAGGTCGACTAGCCAAATAAATATAAGTACCAACAAAGTGCAGTGGAAGACAAGGTAAATAAACCAAAATGAAGTCAGCAGTATGCTGTCCATACCCTACAGGCAACTGACAAGGATTAGGCCCTAGAATGACTCGTCGTTGAACCCTTGGGTACTGGGTGCGAAATATGCATCATCGGGTATAGTTTCTTCCTCATTCTCTAAACAATGATTTAATAAAGGTTGAGTACATTGTGTATTGATAAGACTTGTGTATCATATCATATATATATATATATATATATATATATATATATATATATATATATATATATATATATATATATATATATATATATATATATATATATGTATATATATATGCATGGCTAACAAAGGATAAGGCTCTATGTTATAAGTTATTTTCAATATGAAGCAAGTTTACATTTGCAATATCAATAAGTAGTACTTTGCAATGGAATTTTTAAAGAGCAATTGATGTGTAATAAAATAACAATTATATAACTTTAATAAGAGGTCATACAACTTTACTCAGATGAGATAATTAAATATATTGTCGGTCATTATATGCTTCCTTAGACATGCGATGAAGTGATTATCATATAGCCTTTACATTATCTAATCCTAACCTTGCACTAGCCTGTTGAATGATAAACCCTCACTCAGGCATGTCTTTCCCCCAAGTGAGTATTCACCATTGTATTAGTGAGCTTTGGTCCCAACACCTTGGTGAAGAGTCCCTGTGAGCAAACCTTCCTAAAATACCCTCATTACTTCGGTCTACCAAAATGCAAGGCTAGTCCTAGATATCTTAGTTAGCTAAAGCTAGAGCTCATCTAGCACATGTGGTTGTATGGTTTTGTATGGTTTAGACTTAGATTTGTGGCAATAGAGTTTGGTCCTTAATAGACCTGAGCGAGAATCTCCCCTTATCTAGATACGAGACCACACTCACATTTTTCAATTAATCATAAAACTTGTCCGCATCTAAAATTAGATTTTTTATTTTATTTTTATACCAAACTAATAGAGGTTCCTCCTCTAGTTTGACATTTCAAAATTTCCCATACCCACACGCAAGTTTTTCCGAATATTCAAGCCTTGTGAAAACTAATGTGTGGCTAAACATCTAGACAATATACATGAATGTATCATATCCAAATTGACATTAGCTACCATATAAATCATATCCTAAGGACTACAACAGTGAGGTTATCAATGTTACAAGGAGGATCAATGCATAAGAGCATATATAACTACCGTATTCCACAAATATCACATGCATAATATTTTTTACAAATAATATATAATAATTAAAATAATAGGGTCAACATGATCAAATGGGGTACTTGCCTTGATGTGGCTGCTCAAAGAGGGCCAAACGAGCACAAATAAGAGCCAAATAAAGTCAAACAGAAACTCAATCAAAATACTTTTGCATATTATGAAAAAGCATGATTTTAGAAAAATTTAGAGATAGAAAACACTCAAATCAGAGTTCATATGCAAAAGTTATTAGCAAAATAATTTGGTTTGACTGGAAAATCCAGGAAAAGAAAAACAACATTTTGTGCTAACCAAGTTCCAAATTTTGGAAATTAAACTTCTATTTTCCTTCCTATCTCATGATCTTTATTGAATATAGAACCCATGAGAATTCCTCCAACTCGATCTAATTTGACATGCATATGTTGCTCTGCTATTATCAATTAAGATTGCTCATGTATCTAGTCCTCCCATATTAATTCATTTAATCGATTCACAAATGTTCAATCCAAGCACATGCATAGCACTCTCCAATCTTGTTCCCATGTCTTTGGTCTAAGTCTCACACTAACATCTACTGAGATATAAACAAGGTAGTCAATCTAATAAATAATGCCTGGACTCACAGTATATTGTCCATTCGATCCATCTAGTAATCATAAATAATCTACCAATTATGGACATATGACCATGACTCAATCCAACAATCGTTCTCCACTAGACTATTTATGCTAACGCCACCTAGTTAGCTTTACTAGTCTAACCTTGATAAATTATAATTATATACACTAAATTTCGACCGATCGGGGGTTTATATGACTAACTGACACCTAATGAGCCTTCTAATTTTTATTGCACGCACAACTTTCAATAGCTCAATAGTTGATCATATATGTATCCACTCTACTGAATTAGTGACTGAAGTTCTAATCATATGTGTACCACCATGGCCATCTCATAATCGTACATTTACAAATCCAAATTGAGGGTATGAGTTTATCAATTTGGCACATATGACTCATCCACAATTACATGGTACTCCAAGTAATTATTTGTGATCAAATAATACATTGCTAATTTCTCTCAATTTTAGCATCTATGACACATAATTATTGCTTAAGTCATCAAACCAACTTATACATGATTAAATATTCCTCTGATTCAACCTCCACATCCCATCAAATATCATCACATGAGCTATCCATCGAGTATCGATAATAAAACCTGTTGTGGCTACAGACCAAATAGAGAGAGAAGAGTATGGTAGTGGAGAGTTAGGTGAGCAAATGTCCTCTTGGGTCTTTCCCAAGAGCTGGACATGATATTTATGCGTTCCCTCGTAAGGAGCGTCTTTACCATCGTAACTTACACCGAGCCTCCCTTCGGGGACAAGCTACGTCATTTACATGGTTTATAACCTTCTAAACAGGCTAGCTGGGTTTAGGTGGGGGCCACCCCTACAACAGGAGCCTCTCATGGTGAAGGGCTTCACAGGCCAAAGCCATGTTACCGAGCCCTTTGGCCCCCTTGTCCCTGCGGCCTGTGACGTTGTGTGATTGTGGGCGAAGCGGAGTCAAAGCCGGGGGTCCGCAGCGGAGCCGCTGTCGAAGTCTTGCGCTGGATGGTCGCAGGCGGAATCGCATCTGCGCTGCGAAGGCGAAGACCTCGTCAATTGTGCTGCGGAGGCGAAGACCTCGTCGATGCGGGAGGAGCGGGCAGGCGTTGGAGGTTGGGGCGTCTCATGCGCGTGAGCGACCGCGCCGGTCCGACTCCCGCTGGTTGGACGTGTGTGATCAACCGCGACGGTTGAGCCTCCGCCGGTTGCGCTTCCC
Organism: Melocanna baccifera; assembly: GCA_036346265.1. Taxonomy (NCBI): domain Eukaryota; kingdom Viridiplantae; phylum Streptophyta; class Magnoliopsida; order Poales; family Poaceae; genus Melocanna; species Melocanna baccifera. The sequence goes on along the minus strand of CM070677.1, from coordinate 21,277,060 downwards.
AAGAATGGTTATATATGCGGCCGCAGCGGCATGACGAAGGACTGCTGGGACGGCTTGTCTCAAGAATATACCTCTTCCGCTCACGAGCATGCGACAGGGTTAGCGTCAGCCAAGGTGCTCTTGTGCATGCTTGTGAACGGAAGAAGGTACATTTCTGAGTTGGCAGAAAGGTTCGCGCCCCGCGCTAATGAAGAAGTATCGGGCCTTGTGTCTGAGATATCCTCCGAGCCTGGGGCGTGCCGAGGCATTACGCCCCGAGGTGACGGTGGCTAGGGCGCTGTGTGCGGTCGGACGACCGCGAGTGCGCGCGCCTTTCTGGCGGCTGGCTTCACGCCGGCCGATGCGGACTACCACCGACTAACCCGCTGCGCCAATGCTCTCTGCAACCTAGCATCCATGGAAAGGCATGGGACACATTAGAGTATGAAAATGGTTATGGTAGGAGTGAAGAGGTAAGATGCGCAGCAAGTGCCAGGGTTGTCCCGAGCCATCGGAGTGGAAGGGGCGCCTTCGGACGCAGCGTGCGGACGCGCGGCTGCGTGTTGAAGTGCCAGAGCCGATGCGGACACGGGGTTGCCTTGTGGGGGTGAAGATCTCGTCAAGGGCGGAGCTGCAATCGGTCCACTAAGGCGAAGGCTTCACGGAAGGCGGAGCTAGGGTCCCTTGGCGGTGTCATATGTGCGGCCATGCCGCTTCGGCTTCCGCCAATTGCGCCTCTTCGCGCGTGGGCGACCGTGTCGCTTCGATTTCCGCCGATTGCGCTTCTCCCCGCGTGGGTGATGCTTCAACTTCCGCCGATTGCGCTCCTCCACACGGGGGACAGCTGTATATATAGATACCAGGAGGGCCGTAGTGTCTTCCGGGCGTAGCTGAGATGGTCTTTGATTTCGAAAATATGCCTTCTTCAGTTCATGAACATGCATAGGAATATTGCCATGTTGATGAACTAAGGAGGCCTATTTTCGAGCACAATATTCCGACGACCGCCGGCCGCCGCGCGCTCGTGGGGGAAGGAGGCGGTTGCGTGGCCGCACGATGATCCGGCTGTTCGGAGCATCTTGGGCGCGCAGCGCTAGCTGGCTGTGCGTTGATGGGCGCAGACTCCGCTGAACAGACTGCTCCGCGAGCGTTCCCCGAGGCGGGGAGCGTCTTCTGGCGCGCCTCTCCAGCGCGCGGGTGCGTGTCGTCGTCGAGGTAGACCCGAGACTGCCTTGCGAAGGCGAAGATGCCGCCGAAGTCAGAGCCAGGTTGTTTTGGATAGATTCCCGAGCGGACACATGGCGGGGTGCCATTGGTGCACCGTGCGCTGTCAGGCCCCTTGGTGTGACCGCCGCTTGAACGGGTGTGGCGCGCACGGGTAGGTGTGCCACTATGATGGCGATCGTGGGAAGGTGGGCGGTGCGCCTCCCAGCCATTATGCTCATCGATGGCGTGGGAGATACAGGGGTTTTAAATACCCCTTACATTACGCCACTTGCACTTTCAGCGCTTGCTGCTAGCTCCTGGTTGCACGCCCCAATCTCCTGTCTTCGTTGCTTCCTCCTACGTCGCGGGTCTCTGGGAGGACGATGGCACACGACGGGGCGCGCGCCCAGTCGGCCGATGACAGCGCCATCTTCCGGCGGCCGTCGCCGCTCGAGGTGGGATACACGCTCGAGGGGCACGGCTCCGCGCATGTGGACGAATGGTGGACGGCGGAGAGAGTAGGGGGACCGTGCTCCGGCGTCCTAGGCTCGACGCTGGTGACGGAAGAGACGATTCGTGGCCTTCTGCGGGAGGGGAAGCTATTGGACCACCGGGAGGTGCGACTGCCCACGGGCGACGAGACCGAACCGCACCCCGAAACGTTGGAGGAAATTGTGTTCGTCGCCTACTTCGAGGCTGGGTTGCGCATCCCAGCCGTCGGACTGGTCAGGGACGTCCTGCGGGCCTTTGGGCTTGAGTTGGCGCAAGTAATACCGAATGTGATAGCCCGTCTTGCCGTGTACAGCTAGGCGCTGCGCACGGAGGCATGCTGGCCAACCACGTCGCTGTTCGCGTTTCTCCACGATATCCGGTGCGCGTCAGGGGATTACTCCTGGGAAGCTTCGGCGTGACAACGTCCGCCCGTGCGTGTCTCGCTGCCGAGGCCGTCCGGTCCGCGTAAGTTGTGCTGGAGGTTGCTTTCGTATGCTATTCCCTGGTGCTGTTGCTTTTACAACGTGCCCTCGTGCCCCTCGCAGGTGCTTCCCTGGAAGACACGGAGCGTGCGGTGGGCGTGTTTCTCGGACCGTACACAGCCAGGGAACACACGCTCCGCACGGCTGCGACCGCGGAGGCGGGCCTGGGGCGGCTGAACCGTGTGTGCGAAGCCTTGGGCATCAGGGTGCCAGAGCGCTGTTCCAGCCCCAAGTCCATCTCTCCGCGGTTCCGCGGGGGAGGGAGTACCAGCGGGCGTGGGCTCCGACTTAGCGGAGCATGTCGAGTTGGAGGCAAGCGCGGGTACTGCTTTGGCGGCGATGGACGTTGCGGCGGAGCCGTCGCCCGCGGAGGATGCTGGGGCGGAGTCCATCCTTGCGACGGTGGAACTTCCCCCTGCGGCGGTTTCCGAGGCGGGGCCACCCTCTTGCTCCCCGAAGGCGAAGCGGCCCCGCATACAATCGCCCATTCGCTCAGCGGGGGGGGTTCGTTGTAGCGAGCAAGGTCAGAGCCGTGTGGGACTCGACTCGACACCGAGTGCCTCGGTGTTCCCGCGGCCCCGATCAGTTCTGCAGCTGCCGAGGGCGAGGGCTTGGTGGAGCTAAGCTCCGACATGGAGGCCCCCCTCCTGACGGAGGGGCTGGGGATGCCGAGGTCCTTGCGGATTCTGGTGGGGTTGAAGGTAAACTTACGTTGGTTGGTATGACCTGCTGCGCCTTCGCAGGGCTGACCGCCATATCCCCTTGCAGCGACATGGTTCCCGGAGCGCGGGCAGCCCTTGGAGCCCGAGGACGGTCGCTTAGAAGGGGCATCCGGCGCTGGCGAGGCTATCACCGCGAATGCTGCCTGACGTCTAGCGGACTTCATCCCTCGAGCAGAGGTGCTGGCAGTGTGGTGGGGTCGCGGACAGCGCGGCCACGAGCCTAAACCATGATGCGCTGCAGATTTGCGGGCCTGGACTGCTTGAGGGGGTGCTAGAGGTCTCCGAGATGAGGGTAAGTGCCTGACCCTGATCAGCACGTGGCCATTGGGGATGTACTGACTGCTTTATTACGTAGACCTTCGCCCTCAGCCGGGCGTTGCAGGCGGCCCATGTCTGGGAATGAGAGGCCTTGGGGGCTCGGCTGCGCGTCGTCGAAGGAGCTCTTCGCGCGTCGGAGGAGGCGCATTCCGCAAAGGATGACCGCATGCAGCTCCTGGAAGCGGAACGCGCAGGGGCCGTCTCATATGCCACGGAGCTTGTGGCACCGACTCGGCAGGCAGCAGTGGAGGAGCGAGACGGGCTGCTCCAGCAGGTTGCCGTACTGGAGGAAAAGAACGGCCGCCTTACTGCGTCTCGAAGGAGCGGGATGAGGCGCTGGGTGCTGCCTTGGCGACGGCATGGGAGGCTATGCTAGCCCTGGAGGGTACCCTTAAAAACCTCGTTGCCGAGGTGCCACCCCACTCATTCGGACCCGAAGAGCTTTCACGGACACTTCGACGGATTAGGAAGCGGCCGATCTTGCTCAAGCCATCGCGACGTCCTTTGGCAATCACTGCTCATACTTGACTGCACGCCTAGCGTGTGCCCTTCACCGACACCGGGGCTGCCGTCATGTCGACGAAGTGGGCGATCCGTAGCTGGAGATGCCTGCTGGCGCCGGGGTGATGTCTGGTGATGTGTGCGCCGTTCGGCCCGCCGTTCGGTTTTCCACGAGCGGATCTGGGAGTACATCGGGGAGGCCGCGGCGAAGGTGGAGCTGCGGCGGAACATGTACGGCGAAGGGAACCGTGGCAAATGGCTGGATGGAGTTGCCCGGCGCAGCGATGATCGGGGCCAACGGCTCGAAGTAGGTGTGACCCCGGGTTCTTGTGCGCTGGTGTTGTATGTACTCCATGCTGCGAATAAAGTGAAAATTGCTTCCCTTCTTTGATCCACCATGCCACTTTATTCCGAGCAGCTGCCCAAAGGGGATCTGTTGCTGATTTCTGACGCCGTGACCCATCGCCGTTTACGGCGCTGGTGGCGGGTCGAAGACTCACTAAACTTCTGGGCAAATCGACCCTCGGCGGGTGAGGCTTCGGCGCGGAAGGTCGTCCAGGCGAAGCCGGACAAGTAGTGTTGGTTTGGCGGGTTTTGTAAGCACTTTGCAGCAGTATGATAGATAAGCCGGAATGGTCATTTCCGCCGTCATGTTTGGGTGCATCCGTTTTATGCCTATCTTGTGAAGTATGTTGGCTAATTGGGGTAGACGCTTGGGGTAGGCGCGGAGCTGACGCCTAGTCGAGGTAGGCACGCGAGCACTCCGTCTCGAAGTAGACGCGCGAGCGCTCCGTCCCCTACCCTCTGAAGTGGTGGTAGCGGAGCTGGCGCCTAGTCGAAGTAGACGCGCGAGCGCTCCATCCCCTACCCTCCGAAGTGGTGGCAGCGGAGCTGGCGTCTAGTCGAAGTAGACGCGCGAGCGCTCCATCCCCTACCCTCGAGTGGTGGCGGCCGGGCGTCTGGTCGGAAAGAGCGCGCGGCGCTCCGCCCCTACCCTCGAGTGGTGGCGGCGAGTGGCGCCTGGTCGAAGTAGATGCGCGAGCACTCCATCCCCTACCCTCCGAAGTGGTGGCAACGGAGCTGGCGTCTAGTCGAAGTAGACGCGCGAGCGCTCCGTCCTCTACCCTCCGAAGTGGTGGCAGCGGAGCTGGCGCCTAGTCGAAGTAGACGCGCGGCGCTCCCCCCCTCCAGTGGTGGCAGCGAGTGGCGCCTAGTCAAAGTAGAAGCGCGAGTGCTCCGTCCCCTACCCTCCGAAGTGATGGCAGCGGAGCTGGCGCCTAATCGAAGTAGACGCGCGAGCGCTCCGTCCCCTACTGCTGGGCAGGATAAGATAAGCTTGGGGAGGGACAGGGACCTAGCCTCGTAGGTCCTGTCCCCGGCGGTCAATGGGGGACCTCACGGGTGCCACTGTTTCACTGCATTCTCAGACACCGACGGGCCAGTTGAGGCGGGATCAGCGGTGGTCTGCACATGGCGCTGTATGGCTGGGAGGGAGGTGTCCCGTGCCCCCCGTCCGTTGCTTCGGGCCCCCCGGGATATGGGGACGCATGGAGCGTAGTTGGCTGAGCCCTGTAACTGGAATGAGGCAACAATATTGCACCACGTGCCCCTGGGGCAGACGATGGGACTCTTGAGGCGTAATATCTGCGGTCGTGCTTCCGGGGCTCTTTAAAAGGGGCGAGCGGCCAAGTGGAGCGGCACTCGCCTTCCCAGACATTGCATTCCCGCAACTTCTCCTATCAAAATTGCCGTCCCCGGTGTGCCCCAGCTTCGCCCAGTAGCGTGGAGGGCTCCGGAACGTGGCTGATGCCGCCTGGGCGGTCGCGGGGTCGGACATCCCGCCTATATGGGGGGATGCGACGCCGCGATGTGTTTTCCCCTTGTACTTCATCAAGGCCGCTCCTAGCTTTGGGAGTAGACTTCGGCGAATGCGTGGGAATACTGTCCACGTCTTTTTATACTCCGGAGAGTACGCGTGGTGCTAACACCAGCGCGTGCGCGGGACATCCGCGTCTTGTTTAGACTCAGTAGAGTGCGTAGGGAAAACATTTACGTCTTTGTTTGTACACCGGAGAATGCATGGGAGTATCAACCACGGCTTACTGAAGCTCCGGAGGGTGTGCCAATCGCGCGCGTGGGATATCTGCATCTTGTTTAGACTCAGTAGAGTGCGTAGGAAAACATCCACATCTTTGTTTGTACTCCGGAGAATGCGTGGGACTATCAACCACGGCTTACTTAAGCTTTGGAGGGTACGCCATCGCACGCGCGGGACATCCGTGTCTTGTTTATACTAAGTAGAGTGCGCAGGAAAAACATTCGCGTCTTTTTTATACTCCGGGGAGTGCGTGCGGAGCACGTTGTTGGTGGCGGGAAATGCGAGGCGCGCCGAGTATAACAGGCGATGCCGCTCCGGTGTAGTGACCACCGCACCCACGCCTGCGCCAGAGACGCAGTAGGCTCTGTCAGTGTCGAGCGTCCACACCGGGTCCTCCACTGCTGGGCATGCTGGGCCGATGGGGTCCACTCCGTGAGGAAGTCCGCAAGGATTTAGGACTTGATTGCTGTGCGCGAGGCATATGTCAGGGAAAAAGGGGTGAGTTCGGCTGCCCACTTACCAATGCGTCCTGTGGCCTCTTTATTGTGCAACATCTCCGCCAGAGGGAACGAGGACGGCACGGTGATTGGATGGGCCAGAAAGTAGTGTCAGAGCTTTCTGGAGGCCATGACCAGCGCATAAGCCAACTTCTCAAGCTCCGTGTACCGCGTCTTGGCACCTTGGAGGGCTTCAGAGACGAAATAGACTGGGCGTTGACGAACACCCTCCTCGAGAACGAGGATGGCGCTGACCGCTGTCGCTAAGGCGGCGAGGTAAAGTAAGAGGGGAGCCTCTGGTGCCGGGGCGACCAGAGTGGGTAGACTTGCGAGGTGCTTCTTGAGGTCGTCGAAGGCGCTGGCGCAATCGCCATCCCAACGAAACCCGTCACAACCGCGCAGGGTTTTGAAAAAGAGCAGGCCTCGCTCCGCTGCCTTGGACAAAAAGCGACTTAGCGCAGCCATGCGGCCAGGTCTTTGGATTTCCCTTGTCGTTTTGGGCGGCTCCATGGCGAGGATCACGTCGACCTTGTCAGGGTTGGCTTGGATGCCGCGCCCCGACACCAGGAAGCCCAAGAGCTTGCCCGCCCGCACGCCGAATACGCACTTGTCCGGGTTGAGCTTAATGCCCGCTTTTGGAGATTATCGAAGGTCTCTTGGAGATCCTGGCCGTGAGCGGCCAGCTGCTTGGTTTTGACGACTACGTCGTCGACGTAAGCCTTCACATTCCTCCCCAGCTGAGAGGTCAGCGCTAGCGCAATAAAGCGGGTGAAGGTTGCGCCGGCATTCTTCAGACCGAAGGGCATTCTGACAAAGCAGTATGTCCCTATCGGAGTGATAAAGCTGGTCTTGTCTTCGTCATCCTTGGCCATGTAGATTTGGTGATAGCCGGAGTAAGTGTCCAGGAAGCTCATGAGTTCGCAGCCGGCAGTAGCATCGACCAGCTGGTCTACGTGTGAGAGTGGGTAGTCATCCTTCGAGCACGCCTTGTTGAGGGCAGTGAAGTCGATGCACATACGCCAGGCACCGTTAGCTTTCTTGACCAACACCGGGTTAGCCAGCCAATCTGGGTGCTGGACTTCGCGGATGACTCTAGCCTGCAGGAGCTTCACTACTTCTGCCTTGGCTACTGCTGCCGGTCAACGGACATACGTCGAAGCCTTTGCCTGACCGGCTTAGCATCCTGGTGGACCGCTAAGTTGTGCTCAATGAGGGAGTGGTCCACACCCTTGATGTCCTCCGGGGACCACGCGAAGACATCTGCGTTGTTCCAGAGAACCTGGAGTAGCTCTTGCTCCATCTCCGGGGGGAAGCCGTCGCCTATGGAGACGACTCGACCGTCGGCCTGGAGGGGTACCCTCTTGACCCCACCCTCCGGTCGAGGCTTAGGGGTCCACCCCGGGGCGGATGGTGTGTCCGCCTTGCGCTTGCCTGCGAGGGCGTGCACCCTACGACGGGGACTCGTAAGCTCCGTGCGTCAGGCGAGGTCCTAGTTGCCGAAGATAGTGATGACGCCTCACGGGCCTGGGAGCTTTAGGCACAGGAAGCCATAATGTGAGGCCGCCCCGAAGGAGATGAGGACAGGACGGCCCAGAATGGCATTGTACGGACTTGGGGTGTTCGCGACATCGAAGATGACACCCTCGGTCCTGACGTTATCGCCCTGACGAAGAGAGACTTAGAGATACACCTGGCCCAATGTATGTAGCAATTGGACCCCGAATCCGTGCAGCGGGGTCCTCGATGGCTGCAGTTGATATTGAGGGACTCCCATGCGGTCGAGGGCCTCCGCGAAGAGCACGTTCGCCGAACTACCCCCGTCAACGAGGACGCGCCTGACGTCACATCCGGCAATGTCGGCTCGGATGAGTAGGGGGTCTTCGTGGGGAAACTCCACGCCCCGGGCGTCGGCAGGTGCGAAGGTGACTTCACCCTGAGCTACTCCCGGCCTTGGCTGCTGCGAGGCTCCCGACGACGAACCCCCGGAGATGATGTTAACGATCTGAACCTGCGGGGGCGTTCGCTGCGGCTGCTGCGGACGGGTCCCTGGTGCGACGGCCGTCAGGGTCTGCGGACTCCAAGCCTCTTACATGGCCCGCACGGTCTCGCGGAGATCCGCCAGCTCCCACTGGAGCGTATGGAGGGCTGCCAGTAGGGAGCTCTGCACTACCGGCGTAGTCAAAGCGGGCGGCACACCCAATCGCGCTGGCCTGACAGCTGCGACCACTGCTTGTGCCGCTGAGTTACCCACCACGTCGGTGTGATGGATCCCGCGTTGCTGACTCAGTCCGCAGGACTAGCGGGCCGCTTGGCGCTCCTGTACCGGGAGCGAAGATGGTGGCCATGCCTCCGTGGGCGCCAACGCTATCTCCCTGCTCCGCGGCGATGGCGGGGTTAGAGTCGACCGCTGCGTCGGTGAAGGCGGGGCTGGAGTCGACCACTGCGTCGGTGAAGGCGGGGCTGGAGTCGACCGCTGCGAAGGCGTCGCCGCTGCGTGAAGGCGGGGTTGAGTCGGCCGCCTGCGTCGGTGAAGGCGGGGTTGAGTCGCCCGCTGCGCGGCGGGTTGAGTCGGCGCGTTGGAGTCGGTTCGCTCGCGTCGGCGATGGCGGGTTGGAATCGACGCAACTGCGGCGATGGCGGGGTTGGAGTCGACCACTGCATCGGTGAAGGCGGTGCCGGTTGCTTCCACTACCGCCGCTGCCGACGCCTCGGTGCTGACGCCGACGCGAGGCCTCGCCGCGACCCCTTTCCTCCTCTTCACCGCCGATGATGTTGGTACCATCCTTCTTGAGGTCTTGAGGCTTGCTTCCGTCATCACCGCGGACGACGCCAACTGTTGTGGCTACAGACCAAACAGAGAGAGAGGAGTATTGTAGTGGAGAGTTAGGTGAGCAAATGTCCTCTTGGGTCTTTCCCAAGAGCTGGACATGATATTTATGCGTTCCCTCGTAAGGAGCGTCTTTACCATCGTAACTTACACCGAGCCTCCCTTCGAGGACAAGCTACGTCATTTACATGGTTTATAACCTTCTCAACAGGCTAGCTAGGTTTAGGTGGGGGGCCACCCCTACAACAAAATCCTTACGCATCTTAAATCCTAAAATTACTAAACCAATTAAAGAGAAAAGCTTCCAATTAATATAACTCTCATGGTTCACCTTTGATTTTCGCATGACTCCAAAATAAATTTATTTGATCAAATATTCCAGTAAAATATTTATTCTGACATTTATTGTTCAACAAAACATATTTTGCTACACTAATCTAATTATTCACATCCACCGACATAACATTACTAGATCACACCCACACATAATTAAGACCTAATGGAGACTCATACCGGTTCTAGGCTAACAAACGTATTTTAAGCTAAACATGCATAAAAATATAATGATAAATGATGTAAGTGCAACATACATAGCTAAATATTGTAAATACGATAGTGCACATAATATTAAGATTTCACTGAGGCACTAGGTGTGCCAACCGCCACCGAATGTGATACACATGGTCACTCGTGCGCCACAGCCAACGTCGCCAATAGATCAACATCTCTCTTGGCCACTTGTGCACATTTGCCAATGTTGCCACCATATCTGCACCTCTGTTTTTTTTTTTTTTTCTTTTCCTCTTTTCTTTTTCTCTTCTTTTTCTTTCCACCCGACAGCCTCCTATTCTCTCTCTCATCCCATTTCTTTCTTTTTCTTTTCCTCACTTCTGATTGCCCCTCTCTCTTCTTCTCCTGTTCCTCCACCGATGCCTACTACTCTCTTTCCTCTTCCTTTTCCTCTTCTTTAATTATTATCCTTTCATTTCCTAGTGTAACCGAAAATCAAGCATTTCTCTGTTGTCGTTTAACCTAAGGGTCACCTCCTGAATTCTCAATTCTTCTTGTTGACGAGGTACACAAGATAATCCAAATGCTACACTTCTAAGCGGCATCCTTCTAAGGAAACTGATTGATCACTTTTTGCATCCTTTGAACAGAACTGATGGATCACTTCTCAGATGCCAGCTAATCAGGAATGCGAGAGGTTTGATAGGCATTTGTGTTCTTGTCAACAGGGCCAGGGGCACCGGGTAGGCTGGGAAGGATGGCGTCGGGGAAGACCTCACATCTCTCTCACCCATATCGCCGTCGGTGCTGGAGGGAGGCCGAGGGCGCGGTGGGATGGAGCGTCGGCCGACGCAGGTGGCGGTGGTGTTGGGGAGATGGGGAGCGCAGTGCTACAAAAAGGGGGTACTTGATGATGGAGGGCGGCGACACGGGGGCCGGGGAAGGAGGCGGCGGCCGTCACCCAAAGAGGGCGACAGCGATGCGGGGGCGAGAGGGCGATGTCAGGGGAGGCTAGTGGGGGGAGGCGGCTTGCACACCGTAGACACGCGAGGTAAGGCTGGAGGCTGAGGCGACCGGCGAAGCAAGTGGGGGAGGCGGCGCCGAGCCGAGGGAGGATGGGGAGGACGACACCTAGGAGGGATGGCAAAAAAGGGAATGGAGGCGAGGGGCTGAAGGGAGGCGCAACGTAGGGCGGAGCAAGATGAGACTCGAAGGTGGCTAGGGAAAAGGTGTGATGGGGAGGACGACGCCTAGGAGGGATGGCAAAAAAGGGAATGGAGGCGAGCAAGATGAGGTAGGGAAGGGAGGCGCAACGATGGCAAAAAGGGAATGGAGGCGAGGGGCTGAAGGGAGGCGCAACGTAGGGCGGAGCAAGGTGAGACTCGAAGGTGGCTAGGGAAAAGGTGTGGAGTTGTGACAAAAATGAGAGACACGACAGGGGTTAATTGCATAATACTTTAAGTGGAAAAGGGTTCCCACACAACATGATCTGGGCCGCACGCGGGAGATTCAACGTTCCTAGTTGCCATTTGCCCCATACACACACATATGTATGTACTATATACATACATATATATATACACTATATTATACATATACATATATATACACACACTTCTCATAATGAATAAGATACACATTTATTAAATAGCACAAGTATCTCTCCTCACAAACTTAGAGGGTACAGCATCAATTCTTATATTTGTCCAGAAATTACATCAAATAGAATATTCTAATCATAGGTTATTTTACATCATACAAAAGGCGATCTAATAATGTACGAAGATTTCTCTAACCAACAATGATTCCTCGCAGGAAAACCAAAGGTCAGCACATACAATACATTGAACTGCAGCAGGGTTACTTCACAAGTGATGAAACAGGTATGTATATGTCAATCTCATCCAATGTTGGGCGATCGAGTAGCGTCAGGCCGTGTTCATTTGCCAAGTGCAAGAGGCAAATGAAATATAGGTGTGGCGAAATTTCCGTTGCTGCTGCATCCGGGTTGCAGCTTGGAATATCTTGCAGTACCTTCGACAGGCACATGGACGATTCTGTGTCCTCTCTTTTCTGTTGGACAAATTGCAATCAAGTATAATTTTGTTAACATAATCTTATACCGATCCAGAAGATAATGAGAAAGGTTCTCTTTCGACAGAATGGATTTGGATCAATCCCCTACTAAAACGAAGTCAGAAAGATAGGCCTTAAGTATTAGGCCCATCATTGTGCTGTTCCAAAATATTGAAATAAAAAATATGGAGAATTACTATTTTTGGGAATCTCATGGCTGGTTGTATCTCAAATATCCTCGTAGATTTTCTAAAAATAAAAGTTTCCAAGACAAATGAAAAATAATATAGAAAAGCGAGATAAGATGCTTGGAAGTTTGTCAATTTGCAACAAACTTGTTTTCGGGATGGTTTTACAGGTTTTTGTTTTCAATGTTCAAAATGTTGGACCCAAATCAGTTCACAACTCCCAGTGGTGAGTGGTGACTAAGTGCTGGCTATTCCAGTACAAAATTGGGCCAACTCTAAACAGGAATAATTTGGTCATTATCCATTTTCCTGGCGGTTGCAACTGGTAACCAGTTTCCGGCCATTTTTACAAAATAGAAAATATATATGTACATATATCAAATATCAAAATTTTCAAATCTAAACTTTGGTTTTCAGAAAACTGTTGTGGACCAAGATAGCCAATTATTGGCAAAAGCATGGTTGTTACTTGGTATACACTGACACCACAGTTGGTAATATGGCCATATTCCAAAGAGCTGTGGCTTTTAGCTAAAATAACACTGTAACAACTATTAGTTTTTTTCTAAAGTATTCAATTAAAGAAAAGAAAAGAAAAAACACGCAAAGGAAAAAAAAAGGGGGGAAAAGAGGGAAAAAACATGTTGTTTGGAACAGGGCCTATATCGAGTATTCCCTAGAATTGATCATCTGCCACAAAGAAATTCTGGGCTTCGTTGATTATCTATCATCAATAAAATTGACCAAATTATCAAAATACATTAGTTGTGCAAATACTTCCAGGGGGAAATGCCACAGCTCATCTCTTTACAAAGATGATAACAAGTATAGCAAATATTTTGATGACAGTTTTTATTAATAAGAGCATTTGTCTCACCGGATGTTCAGTCTCAGCAGATGTATAAATGTGGTTCCAGAGCACTTCTTTTAAGGCATGAACATCCACTTGTTTAGATACCTTGTCATATTGTATATCAATCTTGTTGACCTTTGAATCAGGAAGGAAACAGGCATCAGCTCACATTTAACCATGCCCAAAATAATTAGTTATACCACAGAAAGCAAGATTAAGTTAAAAGCTCGAACTCGTTAGAATCATTTATATGGAACAATAAGCCTATTCTTTGGCTGAGCACTTGATCCAAAAGTCAGCAACTCTAGCTTGGAGCCCACTAATCACCAAGAATCAGGGTTTCAATAACCGGAACAGCCCCAAAACGTGGTTCCAAAATTTTAATAAATAAATAAATAAAAGATTTGAGCTTTGGGGTATAAAGTAGAGCCAACTACAAGCATTTTGGTACAGAAACCGGAACTACAAGCATCATGTACTACCTCCTGTCCAATTTACTTGTCATTGTAGCTACATGCACATAGAAAAAGGTGGCAGGCCACCTCTAGTAATTGTATATCCATAGCTCTAACATCACTAACAGTAAGCAATTAATAGGGCCATTTGGTGGAATATGTTACCAAGGAAAACTAAAATGATAATTGACAAGTATTTGCAAACCAAAACCTACTTGCTGAAATGACATCTATTTTGAACCAGAGGTAGTATGAAATGTAAAAGGTCACAAGGTTGAAAAGAGCAAAGGCACAATATTGTCTTGACAACCATATTTACATTACCATAACAAAAGTCGGTATTTATTTCAGCAGGTACCATCATATAAGATTTGAAGATGTACTGACAAGACATCAGATTTGTCAATTTAAGCATTGGCAGCAAACACGCAAAACAACTTCCTTCAATCCATAACCCATATGGCTCCTTGGTTGATTATCCCCATAATGGTTTATGTTTATTAGTACAATATTATGTCTCTGTAGAAGTGCACACAAGTTTCAACTTCTGAAGACATAACACTATTGTGTACACCACCGGAAGAACAAAATATGATTTTGCCCAAAACAAGGAATAAACAAATGTACCTGAAAGACACTGACAGAAACGAGTCAAACCAGCAGGCAAATCTTTTCTTAAGGCATGTCATAACAATAGACTGACTGGCTCAAAGGCAAGCACGAAATCACACAATAGAGACAGAAGAGTCATACAGCTGATTCTTTTGAAAAAAGAGTCATACAACCTACAATGTCACCAACATTTATTCATTTGGTGATTTTCTGGCCACTGATTAGGGTTTATTTTCAAGATTTATTTCCCCAACCTACAGGATAAAGAAATAATAACTGTTTTCTCAAATTTTGCAGAAACAAAGACTGAAAGAATGAAAAGTTCTTTTATTACAGTATTCATTGATAATCATAAGGGGAGATTACATTTACACTGAAACCAATTAAAACTTTCTTCAGATGAACATCCAGATAGAAACAGACAGAAGCACACCCCAATATAAGCACACAGCAATGAATGCCTTAAGAGGGCAAAAAAAGGGAACACACCTGTCTTGGTTTAGTAATAAGATTTACAAGCCCTTCTACATCACTACCAGCATTTCCTTCATCAAAATGATCATTGCACAAGGTATCATCATCCCAAGGTCCAGATGGGATAAAGTCATCGTTGTTCTCCCTTGAATCGTCTACAAGGAAAAAAAGCATTCCACAGTTACCAATATATCAAGAAAATAATGCAATAAAAAATAGCAAAAACAAATTAACAGGAACATAGTCAGTCAGCACTCAGTACTCGCATGATCAACCTGTAACACATGCAGATATGATCTACTATGAGAGCACTGAGTTTTTTTTTTAAAAAAAAGGGATGTTAGTAGGATGCTACAGCAGGCATACTCAATTATCACCTTGTTTGAATTTTGTACATAAAGCAATAAAATCTATAAAAACAAAGCCAGTCATGAACTCTCAACTTGATTTTGATATTCCATAGTTTCAGACAATAACACAATATGATTCACAGCATTGTATGATTGAATCATGTAAGGAAAAACAATATGAACTTGTCAAGATCTCAGAAACCAAAAGGAACTAGAGGAAAGCAACACATGTAGTATAGAACAGTACAGGTAACATGTAATAATATAATGATTTTAGAACTTTCAATGTTTGCTACAGGACTTCCAAAAAACTAATAAAAGTAACAAGCAAAATTCGTCAGTTGAAACATAATGCAAGAGGCAAAACTTACCAAGTGGTTTTCTTCTTCTCCGAGACAGACACTAAAAAAAGATCAATAGTTATTACAAATAGCCTTAGGTCCATATCAAGAATAAGTTTCACGAGAAGTTAGCATTACCAATACATCTGGAAGAAGAAATAATTTAACAAGGCTTTCAGGTCGGTAATGACAATCCTCTGGAAGTTTATTGCTGCAGGTACCCTTATTTGCAGGGAGCAGCAGTGACTTTGGATTCTTGGGAGGTGCAAAGATATTTGGAATCTCATGTTCCAATGCTTTGGTGAAATCAATATCTGGTTCATCTTTGCCTCTTTTCTTCTTCATCTTTCTTGCTACTTCTGAATCACCAGATGATGTTGGGGCAGGATCCAAATCTATAGGAATGTAAGCTAAAAAAAATTAACTAAGCCTACATCAAATGAAACCAAAATAGGACAATGGACTGAGCAGTACCTTTAACTTTTTGATATTTCCAATGCTCAGGTCCTGCCCAAGCATTTGTTTTGGAAGAGAATCCCATGCCAAGCGACAAGAAATCTGCAATTTTGTCAAGTCTTTCGTCCACATCAGGACTGTCAGGAACCTCAAATGTGTATTCACCAGTTTCCTGCATACGCATATACTGTC
Organism: Melocanna baccifera; assembly: GCA_036346265.1. NCBI lineage: Eukaryota > Viridiplantae > Streptophyta > Magnoliopsida > Poales > Poaceae > Melocanna > Melocanna baccifera. The sequence continues at coordinate 21,261,431 of CM070677.1, read as the reverse complement.
AAGACAACCAACTAGTAAAATCAGGTTTTTGAACTTAATTCAATCATATCAAACTTTAATGGATGGAAAATAGAAAGAACCTGTAGTACGCATCAAACAATAGTTACAAAGTTTGTTGGTTTATGTATGTATCTACAAAATATATTAACCTATTCCATGATTAATTGACGTTTTTGTACAGATCTTGAAAGGCTTTTAAGTTAATGGCATTCTATGACAGATTTGAATTACACAGAAATACTGCAGTACAACATAGGAAAGAAAACATAAACACTGTTAAGCATAATAGATAATCCCCTGATGAAGACAGCTGTTTTTCCAAAGGATCACTAAAATTTGTCTATTTTTACTGTTTACAGTACCTCTTGATAGTTCGTTGAATTGAAATTCATTTGGTTGCAGTTTTCATCGCATGCACCCTCCTGATCATCACAACCACCAAAATCCCAAGTTCCACAATCAGGTGGCACGTTGTCATCAGTCTCTGCGTCATTACTGTCAGCCACCTGATCTTCCATCATTGGTATTTGCCTAGAAGATGCTTCATGTGATGGCCTTCGGTTTTCTTCATCAAACTGAGCCACAATGTCCCTCAAGGTAGGAGAAATATCATTGCATGGAGGCATGTGAACTACCATTTGCTCAATTTGCTCTGTCCAAGAGTAGCAACTTAACAAAAACCCAAATGGAAATAGCATGTAAAGAACTTATATAGCAGTACACAACAAATTGATAATACCTTTGGCAAATGAAAGATCAATCAGCTCGGCCTTCTCAGTTTGCATATCACTTAAGATGCACTTGTCCGGTGCTTCAAACGAATCAAACAGCACACGACAATTGCCATAAACTCCGAGGTTATATAACAAGAGGCCCTTCGCCCCACCTTCATCAAACTGAGCAGTAGTTTGATGGTACAATGGATCCACCGTGAAAGCAACTAGCAGAAAGTGCAATAAAATTATATTATACTTTTGGTCACATGACAGGAAAGTCTCCATAGAAGCACAAAGAGGGGAAAAAAACTGGAATTTACCATCAAATTTCTTTACATTAAGAGCCTCAAACGACGACTCCAATGTTGAAGCTGGTGAAATCTGCACAAATGAAGCAGCATGAGCAATAATCAAGCAGAATTGAAGTGAAAAAGAAAAAAGAAAAATCGGTGATCCATTCAAAGAGATGTACCCTTCTATCAACATCCTTTTTGTTGGTGCCTTCTTCTTGTGCAGGCTCTGCATCGCCGCCTTCTCCCAAATCTTGGATGGCAATCACCAAATAAAGACATTGTAAGTTTATGACAAAAGCATGAAACAGATAAATACTTCCCAAACTTTTACCATTAAAAAATGAAAACAACAATTAGATGTACCAAATTAAACTAATGCCCTTCTCACAGAGGGTTGACACCTCATGTAAAGCTGTGTAATATGGTAACAAAATACTGAGCAATTTCCCAAAGGAATAAAAAATCAATAAAACCCAAAATCCACCATGTATCACAAGTTACTTTTGAATTTTAACTGAAGCAATTTAGTGGCATCCAGCATAATAAGAGTAATTTGCAATCGATACCGACTCACTTAAAAATTTAAATTACACTTAAATTGGTACACGAATGGAAGACATTAGCAAAGGCCAGTGGATCTTTACCCTCCTCTTCCCCCCTTCCGGCACGGTTGATCCCGCCGAGCACCTTGTACGCCTCAGAGTGCACCGAATCAACACGCAGCGAGTAGATCTTCACGCCCGCCTCCAGCGTGCAGCTAGCCTGATCCCGGAACCAAATTTCCCCAATCAGATTCAGAAATGACCCGACAAATCTCCTCCCCAATTCACGAAGAGAAAGGTAGGAAATGGAAAGAATTAGGACAGCCGCACCTTCTGGAAGTTGGTCTCGTCCTCCTCCTCCTCCCCCGCCTGGATGATCTCGCTGAGGTGGTCGATGAGCCCCAGCTCCCACGTGTTCTTCTGGTTAATTTTCTGCTCGAATTTCCCAGGGTAAAAAAGAAAAGCAAGCTTAGCAAGAGGCACAGAGTGGTCTAGCGTTTCGACGGTGGAGAAGACTAGTTGGGGGCGCGTACGTTCTCTGAGGCGAGCTTGATGCAGTTGTGGAAGAGGTCCATGACCTGCTCGCGATTGAGGAGGTTGGGGTGCGGGGTCTTGGGCGCAAGCGAGGCGGCAAGGGAGCGGCGGCGGACGGAGGCCGCTCGGGCGGCGGCGCGCGCGCGGGCGCGCTCGAGCTGGTCGTCGTTGGAGCCGAGCGGGAAGGCGGGAGGCGGCGACTGCAGCAGCAGCCGCGAGCCGGCCGCCGTCCCGCGGGCCGGCGGCGGGGTCGGCGCCGGCGCGGAGGCGTCCTCGGCCGGCATCTCTTGTCGATCGGCGGGGGCGTGGGGAAGGATTCGGATTGGGGGATTTCGAGGGGTTGGGTTGGGTTGGGTTGGCTGTGGGAGTTTTTGGGTTTGGAGTTGTGCGGTGTTGTGGTGCCGTTAGGGCTCCCTCCCGGGGCTGATTTCAAAATTTCGGGGAACCGCCGGAATGGGGTTTGCCCGATGGCCCGATGTGGTCAGTCGTTGCTGTTGAGGAACGTCGTAGGGTTCTTTTATATAATAGAGATAAATTAAATACAGATAATATAGAATAATAAATTAAATACAGAAATAATAAAAAGAATTTATGTCTTTCTTCATTACTTTTTTTTATCAGTACACTTTACAATCAAATAAATTAAGTTGGCTAATTAGCTAGCTTAATTTCCTGCCTTAATTAGTAGTGTATATCTACTATTTATTTGCATTTTAAATGCAGCAAATGAGCTCAAAAATTATGAAATTTTATGTATGGCCAATGTACTTGATTGTGTAAATTTTTTTCATAATTTTATCCATTCTAAATATTGCTCAAAAATTTATACAATTATGTTATTTGTAGGAGTTGTTACATATAGCAAATGAGCTCCAAAAATTGTGAAATTTTATGTGCAGCCTCCCGACACAGTTGACCTAATTGTTTATTTTTTAGAATTTTATGTGCTCTGAATTTACCATGTTAATTTAATAATAATTAACGATATACGATGCTCATTTAAATCATGATTTAAATCGTAGGCTGCACGACCACCATGCGGTGGCCATCTTTTGTAGTGCATGACATCCCTCCTTCGCACATTTATCACTCTCTTACTACTATCCCCCTTTCCCCCTCCCTCCTTTGGACATATGTTGGCTCGTCCGTGCTGTCCCCCCTTGCCCACTCCCTCACCCACATAAATGTCACTTTGTCCATGCCGTCCCCCTCATCTGCTCTCTTGTTCGCACATATGTCGCTCTTACCATGTCGTCCCTCCTCAGCCGTGGTGCTGCGAGTCGACAATGAATCCGTAATATCCAGTGCAACACACCGGGTTCCCCTATTGCTCGGCCACAAATACGGAGCTCTCGTAGTCGCTCATCATTCATCTCAACTGTGTTTTGTTTCTCGTGAAAAGAAGAACCTTCTCTATCCTATAGTAACATACCATAACAGATGTCGAGGAGCCAGTCCAACCGTGGTCATCTACGCAAGACCTTCCCCTAGAAAGGAGGGAGGACTTCGGCTATAACTGTTGCTTGATGCCAAACAAGCTTGCTCAACCAGTATGGGCGAAATGTAGACACAAGGAAGACGCGGTTGTGTAGGTCATGTATGGCCATTTCGATGGTGGACGATATTTCTTCTGATGCCCACACTTTGGGGTACAAGTAGGTAATAGTTTATTTTTTTGTTACAGCTAATAGGGCTTTCATGTTAACCCTCCTTTTTAGTAGATGACAAAATGCGACTTTGTCTGCTAGATCGATCCTCCCCATGAACGCCATGTTGTGATGTACGTGGACACATTGTGAAGCCAAATCTTAGAGTTGGAGATATGAATTGACAATCTTAATGAGCAGAATGATGATATCCGCCAATAGATGCAGCGTGATAGGGGCAACAAGGAGGTCATCAATATAGAAAGTTCCTATGATCCCACATATGCTACGCGAAACTTACCTACATATGTGCGTACCACTACAATGATGGCTAGCCACATCCAAAGTGCCCCCTCTGCAACACTCTATGTGGGTACCGCGAGGCATCTTCTACTAGTAAGCACGCGCGGAGAAGCTTGTACCACGGTACTTTCCCTTATAGTTCGTAGTTATGTTCAATCTCCTGAAGCATGTAACTGAATGGTGTACACATCATTGTAGTTGCCATTTATTGAGTGGATTGTTCCAGCGCTGCGTCACGTGCATTAAGCTAGAGGGGTCGATATGCATTGAACAAATGTACATAATACAAAGAAGTACAAATAAGAATACAATAGTATTACATACACCACGTAGTAAGTATGAAATTGAAGTCTTACATAAATACATAGTACTTGTAGGCTACCCCTTAGGGATGCAAAAAGACCATTTTCCCTCGCACTTTAGGCTACAAAAGGGAGGCATTCCTTAGCCACTCCCCCTGCATTCTTCTCCTTCACGTCCTATAGTATTTCTCCCAATCTCTTTACCTTGATTTGCTTCTCCCTCCCCCAGACGTCGAGATGAGCCAAGTGAGCTCCTCTTTGTTGGCACCTTCAGTGATTTACCTAAAGTGCAACACACTTGTCCGATGTAAGACCTCATATACAACCACAAATCATGGACAACACTATTATAAGTGCCCCTTTCACTCGATGAGATAGCTTGTTTTGGGTTGGTTTCAATCGTTCACTAGATATTATAAAATATTTTTCTTATTGACTTGTAGAATGGCCTAGACGGTTACCGATTCTAGGTGTGGGAGGATGCAATGACCACTAGGCATTATTCCATAGGAGAAAGTTGTGATGGAGGGTAGCGAAATGGTGGAGATGCAGCATTGTTTTGATAGACTGGAGAGTAAGATTAACTTAATGTTTTGTACTATTTTTTTCTTATGTTCGTTATTGTCTTGAAGGTGTAGAGCTGTAAGTGTTGTTTGGATTCGCGTTATTACCTACAATGCTTTGCATGATTTATGTATGTGTAATGCATATCTATGCTTATATCATAGTAGACGGTTACATGTTGACTGTTCCAATGCTGTGTTGCATGCATTAAGCTTGAGGCCTCGATATACATTGAACAAATGTATATCATACAAAGGAGTACAAATAAGAAGTCAAGTAATTTCATGCTTGTGCTTGTCATTTCATGCACGTGGCCGAGGAAGCAGGATTCCCACTTAATGAGGTTGGGTGAAATCTTCATGCGTAGGTGGGCCACCCACTTCCTGCGGTCGGGTACACACAAAGTGACCCAACGAACCTGCTCTCTACACTGACAAGACCAAACGAGATGGCCTTACACACTGACAAGATCAAACATGGCAGCTTTGTGCAGCAACGTGATGCTACGCTGGTCCATGATAACAACACAATAGTTCATATGATAAGAGGGTTACATGGCGCATAGCCTAACAAACCAAGGATGGTACAAGCATACCTTTAGGGAATTAGAAATATATGGGACATATGGACAAAAAAAAGGTGGAACTATTGCATGGACCGTGACCATTTGCCCTTCCTCCTGAGGTCGGAATTATAGTCCTTGTCGGTCACCTTGGCCTTGGCCACCAGCTCACGCTTTCGCTTGCGCTCCTCCTCACGAGCCTCACGCTCCCTACACCTGCACGCCTTGAGGTGAGCTTGTGTATTTTATTGGATATGCTCACTTTGATCTTTGGTGCACCACTACTCCTCCATCCTCTCGTGTGCTATCTGTGCATCCCACTCCTCACAGTTTAGTTGCTACTAGTCGTACAGGTGGATCTCCTAGTCGATCCATTTACGGTACACACATAGCGGATCCAACGATTATGGGAAGAGGGAATAGCTTGTTAATGTGTGCCATAGAAGATAACTAGTAGGAGAATATACTGTAACCCATCCTTACCAGCTACCGGTAGTGGGTTGTGTCCAAACGCCGGTTAGGATAGTCGCAGGCATAGTTACCGTAATCCCAGTAACACATGCCCAAGTTCAACTGGTCCTTGGACTTAAAGAACCTGCATATGTCCCTACACCAGTAGAGGGGAGGCATCTCCTCCGCAGGCGGGTCCTGCAGCGAATGCTCGGTGGGAACATTCAGGTATGGGTTGGGGTTGGAGGTACGAGGGCTTCATTTCGGAGAGGTTGCCTCATAGCACACTCCGCTTGTTCATCCCAGGCTGCTACAACCCTTGTGAGTCGGGTGATCTCCTCCTATTGCTTGTCCATGGTAGCGATGTGGCGTTCTAGCCGTGGTACAGAAAACACAGTGCGGAAGGGGTAATACTTATATATCGATGCACACCACTACAGGCGAGGGGGGACGGCATGGTAAGAGTGGCATTTGTGCGAACGAGAGAGCAGGTGAGGGGGATGGAATGGACAAAGTGACATATGTGCAAACAAGGCAGCTGACGAGGGGGTGTAGCATGGACAGAGTGAGATATGTGCGGACGAGGGGGGACGACTTGGATAGAGTGACATAAGTGTGGACAAGGGAGTAGGCGACCGGGGATGGCATGGACAGAGTGACATATGTGAGGACAAGGGAGTAGGCGAGGGGGACGGCATGGATGAGCCAACATATGTGTGAAGGAGGGAGGTGGAAAGGGGGTATAGCAGCAAGGGGGCGACATATGTGCGAAGGAGGGAGGTCACACACTACAAAAGATGGCCACTGCATGGTGGCCATGTGGCCTACGATTTAAACCACGAATTAAATGAGCATCACATATTGCTAATTATGATTAAATTAATATATGATTAAATTCTATTAAAATATAGACTATGCATCTATTAAACCACAATGAGCCCTGTGTCATTGGTAATTAAAAATAATGTAGCTAAAATTTACCATTAAATGGCAATGATCTGATAAAAATCATATGCGATAATAGATTACAGAGTTAATCATTTAAGTAATCAATCAATTGATTGGCAATTACCACCATATAAAATACTACATCCTGAATTGCTACAAATATGAATTAATTTGATAAACTAAAAGATACATGAAATCATGACACTGAATGGTGACCAGACGAGCTCGGTCTATTGGGGCAATCCTTCATTGAGTGCCGGAGGTCTTGCATATCCTGCACTCCACTCCGAGAAACTTATGGCGCTATTGGGTTGCTCTCCCTCCGTAGTTCACCTTTCTAGGTCTCCCCATATGGACTCAACTTCTACCTCTAGTTCTGTAGACACAATGCCTTGAACATCTTCACAACTTCCTAAATGCGGAATCGTGTGAACAAGTTAGATGCAAGATGCCTCATGCACCACCGGGTTCGGACGTCGTTCTACTGGTGAGGGGATTCGGTCCCATGCTCATGCAGCCAACAATCCAGCATTGCGGTTCGTGATGAGGCATACATTGAGTCAGTTGCCAACCACTGCCCGCTTCACGTTTGGCAGGAACCAGAGCCAACTAGACATGTTTTCGCTCTCGACAATGGTAAATGCCACTGGGAGAAGCTGGTTGTTTGCATTGGCCGCCACCGCGGTGAGAATGACACCCTTGTACATCCTTGTGAGGAAAGTGGCATCCATCTTGAGCACAGGATGACAAAACTTGAAACCTTGAACAACCTGGGCAAAAGCCTAGAATAGTCGGTCTAGTATGAAGCGGTTGGACCCTCCGTCAGCATCAACACACTTAAGCTTGTTTATGTACGTGCCAAGGTTTGATTCAGCTATCTGGTGAAGCAATGTTGGTATAAGGTTGTACGCCTCTTTGTGCGTCCCGTACATGGACTCGATGACCTTCTACTTGGCTCATCGGATCTTTCTGTAGGTAACTGAATAGCCAACTAGATTGGTAACTTCCTACATGAGTATCTTGGGGGAAGATGGACATATCCACCGCAACTAGGTGGCTGATGAGGCTTGCCACATATGCAGAAATCACATTCCGATGCTGGCACAGGGGCTTACTAAGCTCGCAAGTGTAGTTGATCATCGCCTTGACTGAGAAGACTGAGCAAAAAATCTTTACTCATTGAGCGCTGACATTTCCAGGGCAGCCTTCCACTCGCACTTCACTACGTAATTGCTTGGGTTAGACCAGTGCACTCGGTACACACGGCTGATAGACAAGGTGTACTATGCTATAGCTTGTTGCATAGCCACCTTGCTAGGGAAGCGCTGCCCAACTAAGAGGGTGTCGACTTGAAACCCCTACTGGGACCCATCTTCTTGTGTCATTACAAGAGAACGTGCCGCAGCATCATCAAGTCAGAAGGACGCATAAGGTACCTCCGATGACACGATTCCCCCGGTTGGACCACCCGTCCGGTGTCCGTCATCGTCGGTATCAACAGAGCCTGGGTTGGTGTACCCATTGAACTCCATCCCAAGTGCTTGCTTTGGTAGATACTTATGGCAGTCAATGTGAGCTGACCACCACATGTATGCCCCATCATTCTGCATGAAATGAGGGATGAGTCTTCCCTCTGATATAGCACATTCCATGCTATCGTCTTCAAGCTCGGCCTGTGGTTGCTCGAGTGTGGAGGTGTCAGGCCTATCAACGTTTTTCGGTGCCCTATGCATGAAACTCAGGTACACCATCGGCCTCCTGTAAATGGCTGTCTTAGGCTAGGAGGCAATCTACATGTACAGGCTCCATGCTATGGTTCCATTCAACTTGACGATCTCTCACACACCATTCGTGCAGGTGATACCCTCGGTCGCAAGGTTTCATCATCATTGCCTCCGTGGTAAACTCCCTCTAGATGTAGCTTCAAAGCTCATGAATATTCATCTCGCTAAGCCCCTCCGCCCGGATCACCTTGTATTGGCATCTCAGTAGGTCCAACCCGTTGGGTCCTACCCGTACAAGACCATCGCCATAGAACACTATCAAGTCTTACATGTTTGCGACTACCAGAAGCCACAACAACCCAGTCCACAGTAAGCGTTACAACAAATAATGACGACAAGCAGCAAGCAAGTTATTGATTAGCAATAATAATAAATTACCTGCCCTTCAAGGGAACAATCAGTACTGCTATGATCATGACAATTGCTATCGATAAACTGCTATGATCATGATGACTGCTACCAGAAAATTTTAATTATGCTATCCGCTCTTAATTCTCAGTGACGAGCACGAGAATGAGAAGCGAAACATAGTTGAGATGAGTGATGAGTGACTACGAGAGCTCTGTATTTGTGGCTGAGTGAAAAGGGAATCCGGTGTGTTGCCACCTCAAATTACGGACTCATTGTTAATGCACAGCACTGCGAGCGAGGGGGGACGTTATGGTAAGAGTGACATATGTGCGAACAAGGGAGTGGGCAAGGGGGGACGGCATGGACATTGTGACATTTTTGCGGGTGAGGAAGTGGGGGAAAGGGAGGGAGGGGGAAAGGGGGATACCAGCAAGAGAGTGACAAATGTGTGAAGGAAGGATGCCACACACAACAAAAGATGGCCACTGCATGGTAGCCTTGCAGCCTATGATTTAAACTATGATTTAAATGAGCATTGAATATCACTAATTATGATTAACTTAACATGAATTAACATGATAAATTTAGAGCACATAAAATTTCCAAAAAATTAGACAATTTGGTCGACTATGTCGGGAGGCTACACATAAAATTTCATAATTTTTGCAACTTGTTTTGTTATATGTAACAACCCCTGCATACAACATAACTGTATGAATTTTTTAGCATCATTTAGAGTGGATAAAATTATAAAAAATTACACAATCAAGAACGTTGTGTCGGGAGGCCACACATAAATTGTCGTAATTTTTTGAGCTCATTTTCTATATTTACAAATACAAACAAATAGTAAATATAAACTACTAATTAAGATAGGTAATTAAGCTGACTTAATTACCTGCTGCCCCGTGGTTGTGCGGCTGGCTCTTAGCCACACGGTGGCCGGGTAGCAAGGCCCCTGTCGCACGGCCACGGGGCACCTGTGCCCATGTGTCAGCTCCATGGCACTACCACCCAGTCACCATGCTGCAAAAGTGCTATTTTTGCATTTGACAAGCGACTACTGCTATTCTTATAAATATGATACCAAAACACGCTAAATGATAATTGGCTACATGCCACTACAATCATCTCATTTTGAAAAATGCCACTGCAATCATGTTGCTTTAAAAAATGCCACTGCACTCCACTTAGTAGTTATAAGTGTTGGATGATTGTAGTGGCATTTTCAAAACCGAGACAATTCTAGTGGCATTTTTCAAAGTATTGGTATGATGATAGTGGTATTTTTCAAACTGACATGATTGCAATGGTATTTTTCGAAAGTCTAGGATTGCGGTGGCATTTTTCAGAACTGAGACGATTGTAGTGGCATGAAACAAATTATCCCTATTGGGAATCCTGGGCCTGGACCTGAGGCCTTAGCCCATGGTGGGCACCTACCACTTAGTCTATAAATAGGGGGTCGCAATCATTGTAACTTGTGCTTGGGAAAAGAAAGCAATAAAGAAAGGAGTTCCCCTCTTATCTCTCTATGTTCAATCTATTATCTGCATTATTCTGTATTTTGATCTATCTCTTTTGCCTAGGAGGAATCAATTGGATTGAGCTACTCGGCAATGGTTCCTCAACACGTTATCAGCACGAGTCGCTCTGGTGAATCTCAAGGTAATCATTAAAGCACGGCATTCACATTTTAAATTACCTATCTAGATCACTTTCAATTCTACAAATTTTGCTTTCTAGATTATTGTCTATGGTGCAAATCTACTCTAAATCTACCATGAGCCGATCGATAGATTTGCGTAATAGAGTAGATGTTTATTGCACATGTAGATTAAAAAAGGGGGAAGGGGGAGCGCAGTCAACCCTGCGCAACCACACCATGCACTGCATGTGCCCCAGGCGCTGTCGAGTCACCACGCCGCCCCATGCTGCTGGACCTATATAGCCGTGTCATTGATGCATCGTGCCACTGGTCTTGAATGGCCACACCACGTGCCCCAGGCACTGCCAAGCTGCCACGCCACACCGTCCGCACATGGCCATGCCATGCCGTTGGCCCTATACAGCTATGCCTTTGAGGCATCGCGCCGTTGGCCCTGAATAGCCAAACCATGCGCCACCATCGGCCCCTGCACGGGCCATTGCCATGTAGCATGTCGTCACTGGCCAGAAAGTTGCTTCTTCTGATGTGTCGCTGCTCCTGAGTGTCGCCTGCCCGAACGCCGCTGCTCATGACACACCATCGCCACTCCTTAGTGCCGCTGGCCTAAGCGCCACCAGCACGCGCCACCGGCCAGAGCGCTGCACGCGCAAGTTGCCCCGCGCCTCCTCCACTGGCCCTCGCACGGCCACTGGCTGGTTGCCTCGCGCCTCCGCCACTAACCCCGCCTGACCACTGCTGGTCGCCCCACGCCTCGCCACGGCCTCGCCTGACACCGCGGCCGGTTGCCCGTATTTTCGTCGCGGTGCCCGCGCCTCGGCGTGCCCCCCTCGCGACGGCCGCTGCGATCACCCGCGTCTCGTCGCGGTGTCCCACGCCACCTTTGAGCCAGTCGGTAGTGGGCCAAGATGGCATGGGCCAGAGTGGTCCGGGGGAAAGTAAAGGGGCCTAGCTAGAAGAAAAGAGAAAAAAGGGAGAAAACATGGGCCAATGCCTTTTTTTTTGCAAAAAAAGGCCCTCAAAAATAGAAATTACACAGAAAATTTTCTTAGAATTAAAAATTACCAGATAGGCCCTCAAAAATAACAAAATTCACTGAAAATGCACATCCTAGCATAAAATGGCCTTGGGAATTCAAACTTTGAGTTGCCTTTCACATTTTGAAGTATGTTTAGCACTATTGTTATTATTTTCAATGTTTTTTTTGCATTTACTTACTTTTTTGATTAATTATAATTATTTAAATTGCCTTTAATCACTAAAATTAACTGTAAAATTATAGAAAATACGTAGAAAAAAATCTAGAATATCACGAGAAGTTTTTCTATCACTGTCCAAATTATTTCATGCATATTTACCTACAGTAAATTTATATATTTCTTTTATGCACATGTAGATGATAGGCATCATGAACCGGGATGATATGGGGTGCCCGATCTTCATGATGTGGGATCTCTCTTAAATAGTAAATATGTAGCTAACCTGAAATCCCAAGGATTTTGATGAATGAAAGTACACGATTATCTGTCTCGATTATAGACTCTCATGTACCAGAATTTAATTAGCAACACTCTCTGGATCTCCGTCTTCTCACCACACCAAGATAAACGACATTACTGATCCATGAGGAACAACAAGAACACCAGGAACAATACTTTAATGGAACGCTAACTAGTCGGCTTCCCAACTCCCTAGGTGGCGCATGGCATAAACCAAAGAGCAAGAAATTGCTCTAACTCAAAATTAATGTTCAAGGGTTACAAAGGGATTGTGGCCAAGGCATTATACCCTTGTATAAGCCTAGCTGGACTCAAAGTAGGGAAATAACTAGAATCTTAGTCTAATTTCTAATTTAAACCAAAAGCAAGAAGAAGTGTGTCGGACCCGGATTTTCAATCCAGAATCCTCTGTGAACCCACTGCACTATTCCTTGGATCAGTAGATAGTGCTCACAGTACATTGCTGAATCAGCCCATACAACGCATGATGATCATACAGTCAAAATCAAATATAATTTACATCAGAGTTCTAAAAGTATACCACGTCGGGTAATAGTCTTACATAACGGCCGCTCAGGCCAAATACTACAATCAAAAGATACAGCAGCGGAAGATAAAGATCATCGTGGGACCATAAACCACAGGCAGGCGACTGGAGGTAAATGTATGCGTCTATATTATCCAGCACTGAGTCATATAGGCGGATACCCTTACGACAAGTCTACCGCCTAGGGCTAAATATTTTGAAATCCGTCCTACTTTCCACCATCAGCTCCTTGGCTTGGAGCATCTTCGTAAGCATATTGATCCTGTCCTCCGGTTTCTGGATTTGATTATGCGAGTGTGAGCACTCCAACCCCGTGCTCAGCGAGCCAACACACAGAATGCAAGTATATAACATGTATGGCTTGACAAAGGATAGGCTCAGGTTCATTTTATTTTGCCGAAAGTTGCAATTTAAAAGACTTCATATATATATAAGAAATTCATAGACTTAGCCTTTGGACCAAAATTTATAATATCTCTGAATAAAAGATTTTATAGAATAAATACAGATCTCATCCATAACCCAAGTTACTTATACCACAAACTAGTTTTCAGCGTTATAGCCACCTAACTTTCTACTGGGACGACACCCAGGACAACACAAACCAGGACAATCCTTCGTCCTTCCTTTTCCCCATTCCAGATCCCAACCATATAAATCATTTTTGAAATAGAACTATATCAGAGTTAAGTTCCCATGTCCGCCCTTGACCGTGGGCACGGCTATTCGAATAGTTTGGACTCTGCAGAGTTTGTACACTTTCACCACAAGAGACAAATCCACTCGTTGCTCCGCATGATTCTTTAGTCATGCAGTTGAGTAGACCGTCACAATAACCATTTCAAAACTACCTAGCCTTGGGGGCTCATCTCACCCGATGGGTTGCTCCCACTTGCGGTGGGACCCAAACGTTTCGCAGGATGTTAATCACTATGCTAGCGCCCTCAGGCTTCCTTCCCCATAACGCTAGCAGGATTGAGAAACAAATCACTCGACCTGGTGTCCCTTCACCCCTCCTTGCCATAGCCTTCTCTCCTCCAGTTTGTGAGATGAGTCCAAAGTTTCGGTAGGATTTACTTAGCCAAGTTGCACTTTGCAGACTTGTGGTTGTACTGTTTTACAATGGGAGGTCATGACCCGATTCGGTCCTTGTATTATCTGGACGGTTCTACCACAAACCCCACTCTCATGCACCCGGTGCACCACACCACCGAAACCAGCCGCCCAGACTCACCCAGAAATTTTGAGGGTTTTGGGGCATAAAATAGTAACCATTTCAGAAAATATACAACCACTTCCATTCATAACCTTTCCCAAAATTTGCTCTTTGTATTTGCATAAAGTTTTGGGGTATGCTATACATCCCTGCGACTAAGCAAAGCTATGCCGAGTAATATAAACGTACTCGATTCTTTTGAGACTCTTACATTTATAAGTTTTCCTAGGGATGACAAGGTTCATAGTATAAATGTGCCGGAAAGATATAATAGTAGCACTTGTTAAATGGGCAGCTAGCTAAAGCATGAAATCTAACATAAGATAATAAATAAAATAACAGCATGCCTTTGATAATTTGTATCTAAATAATTTGTTAAAATGGGTATTCAAAATGATCAAAGTATTGACTCGCCTGCGCGCGGTTTACCGCGGTCTTGAGCTCACTAAAAGTTTTCTTGTTTGTTGATCTCGAGCTTCTGATCTTTATCGCCTTCTGGATCTTGGTTTTGCTGGATCCAGTGATTCTCCACGATTCCAATCTCTAACTACGCGCTAAGCAATAGAATGCAAATAACTCAAAAAGATCCAAGCAAATCCAAATAATCTCAAATTAAACTTTATAAGACAAAGAGGTGACTTTTGGGTAGGATCGATTGGATGCGGAGAATTGATAGAACCAACGGAGTGGAAACGGAGTGATGAAGGGTGAAAAGGACAAAGGTTGTGTTATGGCAGGAGGAGTATTTGCCGGAGCATAAGATTGGCTAGATATAGCAGATCGCAGAATACCACGGCTCAACCTACTTTATTTAATAATCTTCTTTTTATAATTTTATATTTATCAAGGAAGTTCCATGAGTTAGGGTATACTTATTGGCAGATGTGTGAATTTGGCTGAACACTATTTTGTCGGGTTTAGTATTTACGATTTAAGGCATGTGTTATATATAAGGTACATGATTATCTTGATTTACCAACTTAGTCTTATAGCCTATATTGCCGGTAATTGAAGGCGTATTATTTTATGTGATCCAAGTTTTAACTTGTTTATTAAAACACAATTGGCACAAATTATCTTATTTTACCGATGCTCAGGGAATGTTAAATAGATGCGTCATATGATTCTTTAATTTATGTCGAATATTTAGATTGGAGAGAGACTAATTTATTATCTGGGTGATTTAACTTTTCAGTTTGTCGAGGCCTATGCATGAATGTCGGAAACAATCTTTGCATAGATTTAAGGTTTCAAGCTTACAAGAGCATATGTGTGTGTGTGTATATATATACATATCTTTCTATTAATTATTCCTAACAATTGCTTTGCTATTCTTTGGTTGGCAATCTTTTCAAGATTACTTTTATGATCCTATAAGTAGTATTACTAACAATATTTTTGAATACATGACATCTACTTGCTATTTGGGGATATAGTATAGGCATGATCTGGTTTTAGTCAACTTTTATATAAGGGTTAATCCAACAATCATTAGTGTCATAGCATTTGCGCCAACCTTGCTCATTATAATTATAATAACAATTTCTTACTATTGTAGGGGCATTTAATTTGTTAGTCATAATTTAACATGTAGTTTTTGCCAATACTAAATTTTATTTGATTCTTATTCGTTTCTCCTTATTATCTATCATATATCTCTATACCTATAATGCCATTTAAAAGGTTATGCAATTTACCTTATTCTATACTCTTTATTTAAGTTTATGCAAAGTACTTGTATTAGCTACCATTAAAAAGGGCCTTATACTTTAGTTATATATAACTTGCACAATACATGAATAAGGCCTACCTTTTATGTTGGAATCTTAAGTAATCATATGCAAGATGATCTCTAATTGTGAGTTTATAGTAACTTAATATTCAAATTGATTAATCAATACTTGAAAAAGGATTTTCATAAAGTTCTAATATCTACAAATAAGAGCTATGCTTCTAGTTTACATTAATTAGCTCGAAGAATATTTATTGATGAAATTTTGAGTACATGATATCCTTTTGCTATTTGGAGAATAGTCCTCGCATGATCTGACTTGAGTTAACTTCTATATGATGACTACTTCATTAATCTTCAGTGTCACAAAATGTATGCCAACCTTGCTTATTACAATGCCGCAAGCCATTTCTTATCCTTGCAAATATTCACAATTACAACACGTTTTCTCTTTATTAGAACCTAAGTTGAAGTTCAACAATATACATACATCCACATCTAAATTGTGTGTTATTTATACTTTTATTTGAGCTCATACTTATTTGAATTTGTCCCTTAACAAGATGGAATTGGGCCCCAAGCCATACACTTAAATACATGAAAGAAAGAAATACAGGGGGTGTTCGGCCGAAATAGCAGAGAGGAGGGGCATTGTGAAGCAACAGAGGCAGCGGCGCAGGCTTGAGTGGCCGGCCAGGGAGGCCACAGGACGGCGGCGACGGGAGGGAAGAGGGAGGAATCGGAGACGAGCATGAGCAAGAGCAGGTTGAGGGGAAGCTCACCGTGGGGTTGGTTGGACCGGAGAGGCTCCAGGGGTGGCCGACGACGGAAGCCACGGGCGGCGGCGGGTGTCACCGTGGAGGGGACAACTTGGGCATCGAGGAGGCCGGGATTGGTGCCGGGGGCAGCTTCAATAGGTAGCAAGGATGCTCCCACAGCGAGGAATTGGATGGGGGCTCGCCGGAGTTTGCACGACGGCGGTGGCGACACTTTCAGGCCGACGAAGGGAAGAATGGCCGTGCGACGAGTTGCACTTCGAGGAATTCAAATTGGCCGCCGGTGGAGGCTCCTCGGTGGGTGAGACACACTGTGACGCGGGCGGAGAGGGGAGATTGCCGCCGGAGTGGTTGGGGAAGGTGGCGGCGGAAGCACAGGCGGGCCGAGCGGGGAAAAGAAATGAGGAGTGGAGGGGGGAATGCAGCAAGGCAGTGGTAGCTCAGGCTACTTATAGCTGCGGAGGAGGGGAAAGGAGGGTCCTGCGCGCGCTGTGGCCGACGTCGGAGCAGGAGGCGGTATGGGCGGTCTCGGCTTGACCGAGCGACGTGTGAAGTTGCATGGGTGACAGCAGAGCAGTAGCATGGGCGCGGATGGGACACGAGGGAGAGCTGGCAGATGAGAGCGAGCGAGTGAGCGCCAACGCGAGAGGGTCAGCGGCGAGCTGGCGCGGAGGAGGCGCGAGCGCTCGCCAGCGCGAGAGAAAGAGAGAGTCGGGAAGAAGGCACATAGAGAGAGGGAGAGGTGAGCAAAGGAGAGGGGAGGTTGGTCGGCTTGGGCCGAAGGCTCGGCCGGCTGGCCCTCCTCTCCATTTTTTTTGTTTTATTTTGTTTTTAATTTCTATTTGATTTTCATAATTTAGTTTATTTGTGTATATTGCTTTGCACATATTCCATTAACATCCTTTTTGTTTAGATCTTCCCATAATTTATTTCAAACATAATTATGTATATATATTTTAATACATGAAATCATAATACACTTATTTTAGTTTTACTATTTTCATAGATAGGAAAGTATATACACGAGTAGGGCTATTTTATTTATTGTGAGCTTTTAGGCCAGGTTGTTGATCACCTCTTTAAATTCAGTTAATTTATACAAATTTTCTTCTATCTAGCACAACTAAAATTTTAACCTCCATATTTCATGTGCTTTGATCTGTTTTCAATGGGACCATAACCAAAATTCTAAAACTCCAAAAAAAATTTACAATACCAAAAATGCCAAAATATTCAAATGCCAAATTTTCTTAATATCTGACTTTTCCAAAATTTGGAATGTTACAAAGTGGTTGGCTGGTTGTCTTGGTTTGGGTGCCCATGAGGTGGGCCCCACATGGTGTCTGGCCCATGAGGGTGGCACACAACTCCCTTGGCAATAGCCCAACTACCCTTACGGTCCAAGTATTCATTTTCAGCCCGTTTGAAGCTTCGATATCGCCATCACCTTAAATCTAAACCGAAACAAATTCTAAAGCCCAAAACAATCTTAATATATCTTATTATAGATACAAACCAACACATGACACATGGAACTTGAATAAAAACTTAAACCAACTCAGAATTGAAGACTGGACACAATTGAGTTTCTGAATCATAGTCTTCTCTAATCTTTAATTTAAAATTTGAAAACTTGATTACAATATCTTGGTGGCATTTTCTACTAATATAAGTGAAGTGTCATCGTTTCCTCCTTTTGGACCTTCTCTTGGTGCGCCGGCCTCCCTCATTTCCCGCTTGGTAGCACCAAGTTCTTGCTCTCCTAATAACCGAGAATATATAAAGTAGAAGTATTAGGTAGCAAGCTGTCTTTAGTAGTGAAATAAAAGAAACTTAGGATCAGATTCACCTATTTAGTGATTCCCATGCTCTAGATCGAGTGATTGATCCCTTGTACAATTGCTGTAAAGTTTCTGCCGTTGGACCAACACTAGTCTTGTCATTGTCATTGTTACTTGAATATGATGATAGAGGTGATGATTGTGCAGATGAAGTCTTGATAATAATGATGTCCTCATCATCCTCCCCCTCTTGAAAAGAAATCGACTTCGACTCTGTAGGGTTAGTACAACTAAAGAAAGGCGACAAATCTCCAACATTAAATATAGCACTAACATTGTAATCTTTGCTAGGCAGTTCTAACTTGTAAGCATTATTGTTTATTCTTTCAAGAACTTTGAATGGTTCATCTCCATGATTCATCAACTTAGACTTTCTTTTCTCAAAAAATCTATCTTTGCAAAGATATAATCAAACAAAATCATCAGGTTCAAAGATAATTTGTTTTCTGTTTTTATTTTGTTTTTAGCAACATGATGTGCTTTTTTTTCTCAATTTCTTCCTTAGTTTTTAGATGCATATGTTTTATAAAATTAGCACGTTTAGATGCATCAATATTAACTCTTTCAATGAAAAGCAATGATAATAAATCTAATGGTGTATGTGGTTGAAAACCATAAACAATTTCAAATGGAGAGAGTTGAGTTGTAGAGTATACCACCTTGTTGTATGCAAACTCAACATGTGGTAAACAGTCTTACCACTCTTTTAAATTCATCTTTATCATGGTTCACAGCATTGTTCCAAGAGTACGATTCACCACTTCAGTTTGTATGTTAGTTGGTCGATGACAAGTTATGAAGAACAACAACTTCGTACCAAGCTTAGCCCATAATGTCTTCCAAAACTAGCTCATGAACTTAACATCATGATTAGAAACAATAGTCTTTGGTATGCTATGCAAATGCATTATATCCTTAAAAAATAAGTTAGCTACATGCGACGCATCATTGCTCTTTTGGCAGGGAATAAAATGTGCCATTTTTGAGAATCTATCCACAACAATAAATATCGAATCCCTTCCCCTCTTAATTCTACATAATCCCAAAACAAAATTCATACTAATATCTTCCCAAGGAATTGTAGGAACCGAAAGAGTATACAAACCATGTGGAATCTGTACGTACCATTTAACATCACATCTCATCTTCAGCAAGTAGAAGTGATTGGCCAGCATGCTCAATGTCTTCTCACGCCTCAAATGTTGTATCAATCCCCTGCAATGTGATTCCTACACAAGAAATAAACGAACGGATGAATCTGGAACACAAAGTTTGTTAGCACGAAACAAGAATCCATCATGAATATGAAATTTATCTCATCGTTTTCAACGTAAACAGCGAGCAAAGGGTTCAACAAAATCACAATTATAAGCATATAACTCTTTCAAACTCTCTAAACCAAGCACCTTAGTATCTAATTGAGTTAAAAGAACACTCTTTCGAGACAAAGCATCTGCAACAATATTATCTTTGATCTTATTATACTTAACAATATATGAAAAAGCAACAAACCCAAAAAACACTACTTTATCAGTGCAAAACATGTATTTAGCAAAGTTAGTGAATAGTTTCTCAGTTCTAAGCACATGAAGTACTTGTTTCAAATGATCTAAGTGTTCACCGCAATTAGGACCTTTTGAGTGCTTACATTTGCCTTACCTTGCTGAACAACAAGATGTGAGTTCTCCTAGCGTTTCTGTTCAGTGGCTTATATTTGAGAAGGAGTAAGCGATAGTAAAACCTTGTTCTTACATTCTCATTTGAAACTATATGTATTGGCTCATCTATCATATTATACATTGTGATCAAACAACCATGGACAGGCCAATAGTAAATGATGTGCTATCATAGACACAACATCACATAAAACAATATCTTCATATTTATTAACCTTGAAAGAAACTTCCACACGTACTGAATTTTAACTTTTTTCCCTCTCGAAACTATTACACACAATATGGATCAGAATGTTTAAGAAATTATAGGTTATGCTTTTCACACATCTCAACATTAGTAAGATTTTAGCATGAACCACTAACAATGATCATTTTAACATTAGTATCTTTCACTTTAGGACTATTCATGAGTAAATTACAATGTTAAGATTGGTTGTCTTTTTTAACAAGTATGGATAAACATGGAGTAACAACCAAAGCAAATTCACCTTCACCAGGGCATTGATCATCAAAATCATATTCATTCTTAGTGTTATTATCATCACATAGAATAGGTTCAGTTTTAGATTCAGAAGCGGAATCATAACCAATTTCAGTGACAATCATAACCTTAGTATTAGAGCAATCACGAGAATAATGACCACGTCCTTACAATGCCAACATTGAATTGCACTTGTTTTAGTGTTAGAACCAGCAAAAGATTACAGTGATTTAGATGAACTAGTAGGTTTAACACTAGGTGATGAAGCATATTTCATATTCGAAGCATTGGACATAGCATGTGATTGTATATTGAAATTTAAAGGTTTGCTGAACATACCTTTATTGATGTCTATCTTGGACCTATCCCTGGGCACCACGATGAGATAGATGGACGGCTCCTCTTTGGTATGAAAGTGCTGCGCCTGGATTGCAATAGTGTCTCTTCCTGAAATTGCTTTTCTGCTTTGATTGCTAAGTGCTGTAGTTCAGTCATAGTGGAATATGGATGAAAGTTGATTAGCTTGTGAATGTTGTAGTTCAGTCCATGCAAGAATCTCGCTATTATTTGTTCATTGTCCTCCAGGACTCGGCCATAAATTAAGAGTTGCTCCATCTGCTGTAGTAGTTTTCCACGGATTGTGCGCCTTGCATTAGCTCCTGCAATTGAATAAAAACATCTCGACAAAAATGTACAGGAACAAAATGAGTACGCATCTCTCGCTTTATTACTTCCCATGTTATGATAGGAGGGTGACCATTGTCCCTGCGGTCGTTTTGCACTTTTGTCCACCACACCAGTGCAAAATCCTCAAATTCCAAGGAAGCAAGCTTGATTTTACGGTCTTCGCTGAAGTTGTGCATATGAAAGATCTTGTCCATGTGCATCTCTGATTTTTATATTCTCCCAGATCTATACCACCAACAAATTTAGGCATGAAAATTTTTACCTTGGTGAGAGGATCCTCCTCGCGTGGTACTGGAACACGTCCAGCCTGACCGCCATGATGGCCGTGATCTATCGGTGCCTAGTTGGCATCGTGTTCTCCTCAAAGGCATCAGCGTATTGCCCATCATCATCATCAGATCTTAGCCCATGTGACCAAGCCCTCTTCCACGGACATCACCACGTGCTGCGGCTCACTCATGTGAAGCTCCTAATCGTGCGATTCTCGGTGGAAGAATACGTACATCCTATGATGCATGAGGTAGACATGCTTGTCATGCTTCCTCTTCATGCTGGTGTTGATGAGCAAAATGGGCATCTTCTTCGTGCCTGCGAACTGCTTCTTCCTCTTGATGAACTCGGGTTGCCATCTCTGTGTCGGTCTCATCGAGTCCACACTCCACCATTGTGTTTTCACCTATAATAGGGTTAGTTACAAAATTATTGCACATTCTCTTAGTTCTTGTAAGTTAGCATGAATCTCTTCAAGCACTTCATTAAACTCCTCCACAATTCATCTGACGTCATTCATGTTAGCAAAGCGATCCCCTGATAGGTGCTTCTCAGCTGATCTGTCCCCTGTCATAGTTAGCACATCAAGAAAATAGTAGGCATGATGTATACTATAAAAGAAACACCTAATGCTACCACCAGCCAAGTATCTTGTCATTCCTACGAATAGCAATATCATGTACCTGAGTGGTGAGTGATAAGTCAGAGGTGTCATTAGCTGAAAACCAATAATAGGAATTGCACTCACCAAGTTTATGTGGAGCTATGATAGGGTTAGTGTATAATCCTACCACAATTCAAATACTCAAGATATTGTATAGCTAGTAAACAATCCACAAAGTTTTCAAAAGCCTAATTACAATATCCAAGATATAAGTGATGCATACACATGCAATGATTAATGTGACTGGATGTAAGCAAAGGAAGTTCTCACACCAAGTGCTAGAAGAGACGCTAGCCTACTACTCAAACTTTCATCTAGGGCACAAGATTGTTCACACGATGTAAAGCACAGAAGACAATATAACAGTGCATTGTAAAAAGCCCTCTAGTTTAAGTAGAAAACAATAGCTAGTCTCAAAAGATGAAGTAGTAAAGTTTTATATGGCTTATATATGCTCGTTTGAAAGGTTTTGACAAGATCTACAACTTTACAGTTGAGGCAAACCCCAAATTTCAAAAGGAAGATCGAAAATTTTTTCTCAAAAACAGAATCTAGAAATCTGTGACACAAATTCGGGGCTGAAGATGGCTAATTTTGGAGGTCTCGAACAAACCAAAAAGATGCACCGCATCATTAGCTTTCCAATGAGTACAATAACATCAAAAATGCACTTTGTATGCAAAAATTATATCCGATTTGCTGAAGGTGTTTCAGAGTCAGAATCCTACTCAAACTAGAAACCGACTCGAACTCAACTTGAAACCACTATATCTTTCTATTCCGTAGGCCAAATTTGCTAAAATATTTTGTGGAAGTTTGTGGATCTATTTAGAATTTATCCACCAAGTTTCACTAGATTTGGCATCAATTATCTATGCTTTTCAAATTTTAGAATGATGACCAATTTTTGAAAAGTTTTACACGGTTTCTTTGTGGGATTCCGAAACGAACTCAATGGAAGGCTATGGAAATATGTTGTACAATCTGGGACACTTTCAAATGTAAGCTCTAGTTCCAAGATAAGTTATAGATGCAAAGTTGGGAGATCAACCACACCAGATTTTGGATTTTAGGAGATGTAACACCTGAAGAAGGGTAAGGGAGTATTTTTTTGTTATGATTTAGAAAGTCTAAACTAAAATAATTTTTTATGTGGATTAGAGGAGTTCTAACCCACAGATTTTCTATTTGTAGATGCAAAAATTATGAACCCTAAAAGAACGATCAAGCAACACGATAGAAACACGAGATGCAGTGGACATCAACTATGCAATTGATACTACTGGATTAAAAACTAACTAAACTCACAAGATGCAAATGAATTGAAAACTAAGGCTAGGATCATTTTGGCTTTGTATATAGGATAGAAGATAAAATCTAATTCAAGATAAAAGATTGATCCTACTATGTCAACCCAGCGCTCTGATACTAAGATAATATGGGGATACCCGATCTTCATAACGTAGAATCTCTCTTGAATGGTAAATATGTAGCTAACCTGAAATCCAATGGATTCTGATGAACGAAAGCACACGATTATCTATCTCAATTATAGACTCTCATGTGCCAGAATTCAACTAGCAACATGCTCTGGATATCTGTCTTCTCACCACACCAAGATAAACGACGTTGCTGATCTGTGAAGAATAACAAGAACACCGGTAACAATAATTTGGTGGAACGCTAACTAGTCGATTTCCCAACTCCCTTGGCACCACATGGCATAAACCAAAGAGCAAGAAATTGTTTTGACTCAAAATTAACGTTCGTGGGTTATAAGAGACGGTGGCCAAAACTTTATACTTTCATATAATTCTAGTCGGACTCAAAGTAGGGAAATAACTAGAATCATATTCTAATTCCTAATTTAAACTGAAAGCAGTAAGAATTGGCTGGCTGATCGTCTTGGTTTGGACACCCATAAGGTGGGCCCCATGTGATGGCTGATACATGAGGGTTGCACACAACTCTCTTGACAATAGCCCAACTACCTTTACGGTCCAAGTATTTGTTTTCAGCCCGTTTGAAGCTTTGGCATCGCCATCACCTCAAAATTAAACCAAAACAAATACTAAAGCCAAAACAATCTTAATATGTCTTATGATAGATACAAACTAGCCCATGACATATGTAACTTGGCTTAAAACTCAAACCAACTCTGAATTGAAGACTGGACACAATTGAGCTTGTGAATCGTACTCTTCTCCAATCTTTAATTTAAAGTTTGAAAACTTGATTTCAACATCTTGATGGTATTTTCTATTGATATAAATGAAGTATCATCATCTCTTCCTTTTGGACCTTCTCTTGGTACGCCAGCTTCCCTCACCTCTTACTTGGTAGCACCATGTTCTTGCTCTCATAATAACATGAGAATACATAAAGTGGAAGTATTAGGTAGCAAACTATACTTAGTTATGAAATAAAAGGAACTTAGGATTAGATTCACCTATTTAGTGAGTTCTCTTGCTCTAGATCGACTGATTGGTCCCTTGTACAATTGCTGTAAAGCTTCAGCTGTTGGACCAACCCTAGTCTTGTCGTTGTCATTGTTACTTGAATATGATGATAGAGGTGATAACTGTATAAATGAAGTCTTGATAATAGTGATGTCCTCATCACGGAAGTTCGCGGAGCTGGTGCAGCGTGGCCAAAACTACTTGACTTGGGTTTCCAATGTCGAGATCGTACTTGGAGCCAAGAAACTTCGCGCTGCCATTGGGATTTGTGAACCTCAAAATGTCAAATCCAACCCTAAGGAAAATGATCAGGCGCTTCACTTGCTCAAGCACCACCATTGTCTCACTCTCAAGAATGAGTACATAGTAGGGAAGAGCATGCTAGCATTTTGGACTGCACTCAAGAAGCTAAAGTATACAATTCTTCCTTAGGTAGAGTAGAAATGGATCCGACTCAAATTTGTTAATTTTTAGATGGTTGGAGAGTACAACTCTGCTCTACACAGAATTTATATCATCTTTAACTTTTTGGCAGGTAGATCACAAATGAGCAGAAGATTGAGAAGACTTACTCCACCTTCCACCCTAGTGCAGTGCAGTCTGTGCACAACTATCATCAAGATGGCTACAAGAAGTGTGCTGAATTGATTGATATTATATAGGTTGTAGGGGCTCAGGATAAAGTTCTCTGTAAGAACTTTGTTGCACAGCTACCTAGGAGCTCCACTAGCCGTGAGGCCAAGTTGAGAGCTACAAGGTACAGAAGCCTATAATGAAGAAAAGGGAAAGGAAGGGTAAAGCCGCAGCCCAGAAAGGCAAGTCAAATACTACACAGGAGAATAAGGCTAGCAAACCAAAGTAGGACGACAAGCCCTATGGTTAACAACACCAAACATGCTACAAGTGTGGCAAGTGGGGGCACTGGTCATGGATCTGTAAAGAGCCACAACATGTTGTCGATGCTTTCCAGGCCAAAAAGAAGAAGAGTGGCAAAGGGCAGTATGAAATCCACTTTACCTTCATCGAGGGGAGAATTCTAAGAAGCTACCTACACCAATGGAGGTAGACTCCACTCCTGTAGTCGCACCCCTTCTTGACATTGCAGCCACGGCCGCCATGATTTCTCAGGAAGAGCATCTCACACCTGAGAAAATAGCAGCGAAGTCTCAGATTTCTTAACAAATTCAATCTAATGCACAAAATATATCTAGACTTTAATTGTCATTCATTTCATATGTGAAAGGAATAAGTTAGACTTGTAATAATGATACTTAAATAATTTATTCTCATGATAGTTGAATGATATTAATTAATTAATTAATTTAATAATATCCCGATATGTTTTGATATTTAATGTATTTTATTTATGTGTTGATTGTATCCTCCTAAATATTAATAAAGTACTTTATATTAGAATGTGTGTGGCGCTCTATAGAGGAAGTATGCTTAGTTAACAGTGGCACAATGAATACTATGCTGAGAGAGACAAAATTCTTTCATTCGATTAGCAAAAATGTTAGTAGCTTTACAACAATTACTGGTAGCGATGCTTGTATAATAAGCTTAGGAAGAGCCACAATTATACTTCCGATGGGTATAACTTTAGTCATTAAAGAGGCATTATTGTACCTAGAATCAACTAGAACTCTCATAAGCTTCAAAGATATTCATGCTAACGGTTTTCACGTTGAGACTGAAGAAGAGCATGATAAGGAATACTTGCTCATTACAAGTATGAAGCAACTGGATAAAGGGTATTAGAAAGACTGCTTTTGCAGCATTGTAATTTATCTACTGCATATTGTGGACATGCAGTCCTATATACAGCAACTGTCATCAACTTTAGACCATTTGCATATAATATTCATTCACCTATGCAACTAGCATAATGGTCACCATAAAAAATTTCTCATTTACGTAGGTTTGGTTGCAAAGTTTATGTACATATATCTTCACCATAGCATACTGTAATAGGCCTTCTCTGAAAGTCTAGGATATACGTGGGTTATAAGATAGCATTCATAATCAGGTATTTGGACCCAATGACAGAAGATTTACACACTACCCATTTCGCTGATAGTATATTTGATGAGAATAGTTTCCCAACATTAGGGAGAGGAAATCAACCCCTTGATTTAAAAAATCGAAAAATTAATTGGCAAGCCACGGGAAGCCAAACACATAACCCTTGCACAAGTGAAGCAAATGGAGTAGTACAGAAGATCATTGATTTGCAGACATTTGCAAATCAACTGCTTGATTACTTTAGTAATTTAAGAAGCATGATCTAGTCGCATGTGCCTACACGCAATGCACTAGAGAGGGTTGAAATATCAAAGAAAATTAACGGTATTCCTAATCTCGTTCAATGGTCGTAAAATAAAAGGACGAGAACTCTGACTCCTCGAATCCCAAGTAGCCGGGGACACTTGGTGAAAAAGGATAAGAAAGACTTGATACAATCAATCAACAAAGTTCCCCAAAACCAGCAGGGAAGCTAGTTAAGACCAGACACTAGTATGGCACCTTCAGAAAAGGATGTACCGGATCTGAACATTCCCATGAAGAGAGAAACTAGCATAAATACGTCCGCACATATAGGAGCTGAAAAACTAAAGGGACATGCCCCCGCAATCAGAAGAAGCGATGAGCAAGTAGAAGCACTAGAGGAATAACCCATGATAAAATAGCTATAAACTATGT
Organism: Melocanna baccifera; assembly: GCA_036346265.1. Classification (NCBI taxonomy): domain Eukaryota; kingdom Viridiplantae; phylum Streptophyta; class Magnoliopsida; order Poales; family Poaceae; genus Melocanna; species Melocanna baccifera. The sequence continues at coordinate 21,234,219 of CM070677.1, read as the reverse complement.
GCACACAGGAGAATCTATGAATAGGACAACTGCTAATGTTGATATTTATTTTATCGAGAAAATTGCCACAATCATCGATCTTGATCCAGAGCCTGCATCGCTCGCCAAATGCAAGAAAAAGTCAGATTGGGAGGATTAGAAAAAGACAATAAAAATAGAGTTATTATCTTTGAATAAAAGGGAGGTGTTTGAGCATGTAAGCCGCACGCCTCCCCATATGCACCCAGTGGGGCATAAGTGGGTATTTGTTCAAAAGAGAAATGAAAAAAATGAAGTTGTAAGATATAAAACAAGGCTCATTGCACAAAGTTTCACTCAACGTCTAGGAGTTGATTATGAAGAAACCTATTTTCCAGTCATGGGTGGCATTACCTTTAGATATTTAATCTCAATGGCAGTAAATCTGAATTTAGAAATGAAATTGATGGATGTAGTAATAACATACCTTTATGGAAACTTATATTGATATTTATATGAAGGTATCTGAAGGTATTCCTGTCCCAAATCAAGATAGAGAAAATAAAAATATGTAAAGTATAAAACTCAAAAAATCACTATATGGGCTTAAGTAATTAGGCAGAATATGGTACAATCACTTAAACGACTTTCTATGTAAGAAAGGCTACATGAACAATGAAGATTGTCCCTATGTATTTATACGACAATCCCTGAAAAAATTTTATATAATTTCAGTATATGTAGATGATCTAAATATTATCAGAATCCTGGATGATATAAAGGCAACGAGCTCTTACCTAGAATCAGAGTTCGAAATGAAAGATTTGGGTAAAACCAAATATTGCTTAAGCTTGCAGTTCGGCATGTTCCAGAAGAAATATTAGTGCATCAGTCAGCTTACACTCAGAAGGTGTTAGAAATGTTTGGCTTTGAAAAGGTATACCCTTCAAAAGTACTAATGGTTGGGAGATCTTTCCAGTAAGACAAGAATCCGTACAGACCTAGGGAAGAGAGAGAGGAAGTCCTGGGACCGGAATTCTCATACTTAAGTATAGTAGGAGTACTTATGTATTTAGCAAACTACATTAGACCAGACATCGTATTTATTGTAAACCTATTAGCAAGGTATAGTACATAATCTACCAAAAGCATTGGTAGGGAATAAAGGACATCTTCCGATACCTCCAAGTAAGCAAAGATTTTAAACTATTCTATAGAAAGAAGGAAGAACTAAATATGACTAGTTATGTAGATGCTGAGTACTTGTCAGACCTGCATACTACCAGATCACAAATAGGTTATGTATTGTCTTCGATGAATCACTCGAAAATCATAGCATTGTATGAAGCCGCACGAGAATGTGCTTGATTTCGACGGATGATTCACCACATCCAGCAGTAATGTGGACTGAACATCGTGTAAGCTCCCACCATTCTCTATGAAGATAATACATCTTGTGTTGCACAAGTATAGACGGGTTACGTGAAATGTCATCTCACAAAATATATCAACCCCAAGTTCTTCTATGCTCATAAAATTGCAAAAGATGGATGAAATTAAGGTATTACATACTAAGTCATATGAAAATCTTGTAGATTTATTCACTAAGTCACTTCCAGCATCTAATTTTGAAATATATGTATGTGAAATTGGAATGATGAGACTTAGAGAAGTACATAATTTAGGGGGAGATTATTCTCGAGCTTATTATTAAAACTTGATCACGAAGATCAAGTATCCAAAGAATAAATCATGTGAATTAAATAAAATTGGGTGAATTATACTGTTTTCCCTTGATGAGTTTTTTGAAAGTTTCTCAACTAAGATTTTTAATGAGGCAATTTGTGCAACACAATATAACATGTATTATGTAGTCTTTCTCAAAATTTTTATATGGTTTTTGTGGAGTTTTGATGAGATATGAACATGTTGAATTAGTGCACAAGGAGTGTTGGGAAACCTGAGCCTGTGCCTGAGGCCTTGGCCCATAGTGGGCACCTCACCACTTAGTCTATAAATAACGAGTTCCAATCATTGTAACATATACTTGGAAAGAGAAGGCAATAAAGAAAGGAGTTTCCCTCTCATCTCTTTGTGTCAATCTATTATTTGTATTATACTGTATTTTGATCCATCTCTTTTACCTAGAAAGAATTGATTGAACTGAACTCGTCAGCAACGATTTCTCAACAATCCCAAAGAAGAATGAGTTTACTCTACACAGCGGAACCATCGTCCACGTAAACCTCCTCTTGAAAATGCAAGCACCCGGCTAGCTACTCTCCAAAACGGTCTCTCCCATGATCTCTGAAGAAAAACTAGAAATGAAGAATCCCGTACAACTCCCATTATCTCCTCTCTCCTAATCGTATACCCCTCCAACCTGCCTCTCTCTCTTCTCATCAGCTATGGTGTGATTCCATCAAAAGAAGGTCCAAGGGAAGCTCGACTCTGGTAGCATGTTAGGGCTAAGCTTCAACCTCCATTCCCATCATTAGCGTCGCGTCATTCTCCACCTTGCCCAGCAACACGTGCCCCAGTGAGAAGCACAAATTGCCCCTAATCTTATGGCTCCTTCTTCTTGCTTATCTAGACTAGGCCAATCTTGACTTGCAACTCCTAAAATTTGATGTGCTCCAGCGGTTTTGTAAGAATGTCAGCGAATTGATCATTCATACTGATGTACTAGACCTCAATCTTTCCTTCTTCCACACACTCACGAATAAAGTGATAATGTGTGTCAATATGCTTTTTTTGATTGTGAAAGACAGGGTCCTTTTAAAGAGAATTGCTGACTTGTTATCCACCTTGAGACTTGGCTGGCTAGGCTCATTGTTCATCAGATCACTAAGCAAACATTCGAGCCATATACCTTGACATGCTACGGTGGTGGCTACGATGTACTTGGCCTCACATGAGGATAGGGCCACCACCTTCTATTTTTGTGACTGCCAGCTGACCGAGCTTCGTCTGAGGAAAAACGTCACCCATGTTGTGCTCTTGTAATCATCCACATCTCCTGCCATGTCGGAGTCACTATACCCCGTCAGCTGTAGCTCCTCTTCACCCTTGGCATAGAAACAACTGTAGTTGAGTGTCCTGACAATATACCGGAGTATGTGTTTCACTGCTCTGAGGTGCTCGGTGGTTGGTGCCTCTATGAACCTACTGATGTAGCCTACAGCATAAGAGATATCTGGTTAGTGTGAATCAAATACCAAAGACTCCCCATGATGTTTTGATAGAAAGTGGTGTCCAAAGGAGAACCACCGCCGGTCTTGCTCAGCCTGAGTTGTGTCTCCATCAGCACCTGACATGGATTGCAGCCCATCATTTTGCTCTTTTCCAGGATCCTGAGCGCATAGGAAGTCTGGCTTAGTGTGGTGTCGCTGTTGTCCTAGTGTACCTCTATTTGGAGGTAATAGCTGAGTAATCCTAGATTACTCATCTTGAACACCTTCACCATTTCCTCCTTGAACTTGGTGATCTTTGGAGGATGTGAGCCGATGATGATGAGGTCGTCCACATACACACCCATGAGCAGATGTGATGAACTACAGTGTGTACACAACATGCTCTAACCGGCTTCGCTCGAACCTGAGGGATTGCAAGCTATTGTCAAGTTTGGTGTTCCATGATCTTAGTGCCTGACGGAGACCATAGAGAGCTTTACGGAGCATAAGCACCTTGTGCTCATTATTGTCGTCGATGAAACCTAGTTGCTGTGTGATGTACACCTTCTTGATGTCGCCATTTAAGAACGCCGTTTTAACATCCATATGGTGCACCTGTCAACCCTTATGAGCCACAAGTGCAATCAGTAGGTGCACGGACTCTATTCCAGTGATAGGCGCAAATACTTCCTTATAGTCTACACCTTGGCACAGCGGAATCGCGTAGTTTCTTGGTTTTTCGGTGAATCGCGGGAGACGGTAATTGTCTAAAGAGAAAAATAATATTATTAATAATAATAAAAAATATTGTAGGCTATTTTAGAGGGAAGGAGGCTTCCCATATTTAGGCCCAGAGCAGCCCACCAGGCTCAGCCGCCCCTCCCCCTTTTATTCCCCCTCCCACCCCCTCAAACCCTAGCCGCCACCCCCTCCTACCCTTTTGGCCACCCCCTACCTCCCTTGGCCACCACCCCCTTGCCCATGCGCCTTCCTTCCTCTCTCTCTCTCCCCATGGCTGCCATGGCTGAAAAGAAAGGAAGAAAAAGGAGGAAGAAGAAAGGAGGAAGAAGAAGAACAGAGGAAGAGGGAAAAGGGAGAAGCAAAAGGGATGATCTTATGGGATCACCTAGGTATGATTTCTCATCCTATTCCCCACTGTTTTAGATTGATTTAGGGTTTTTGGTTAGTGATTAGAGGTGATCTTATGAGAAAAAAACACCGATTAGCAATTAATCGGTGTTCTGTGGGTAGACTATTTGGACAGTGCGTCTGTTTGTGAAGTTTAGGCAATTAAAACGATTTTTTCTGCAGAACTGATCAACATGAAAGTTGTAGAGGACGTGGAAATCTAGCTATTGTAATTTTTGTAGATTTTTTGAAACTCTGCTGTATAGCAGAGGAGTAGTCAGAATCTGGTTTCTATTTAGGTGTATTTTCAGAGGGGCAAATAAATTTTATAATTTTGCTCACAATAACGAAAGTTGTAGAAAATCATGTAAACTAGATTCTATAAAAAAATTCATAATTTTTAGATCATTATACAGAAGGTGGGATTCGGTAGAAATTTGCTATCTAGATCACCGAAGCAGAGTCTATCCTCTGTTTTCTGCGAAATTTTACACCCTTTTTGTAGTAGAATAAAAATAGAGTGTCTACTTGAAAGTTGTAGGATTTTTTTGTAGTTTCCAGAAATATTATTGTTTTCTATGCTTGGCCTAGTAGATTAAAAGATACGAAAAAAACAAGAAGCGTTGTTGAAGTGGGCTAGGCGTAGGAGTGACGAGTTGAGAGGGTATTGTCGGGTTTTGGGCTTAGCGGTATTTTATTTTCTTAAGATGTGGATGCCTTGCTGTAGTCCTGTGCTGAGAGATGATTTTTGGACAGGTGGCTTCGCTCCTAACCATGTTTGAGTGCTTCGCTTCTTCGGTAGAGGCAAGTGCTTTTAATCCGAGATGCTTTTCTATTGCTACATGCTTTCTTAAACTGTGGTCTATGTGATAGCATTTTATGAATCGATTGTAGTTTGTGTGGTATTACACTTAATGAAACAAATATGGTTATAGGGTAGTATTCTTTACGAAGATATTGTGGTCTATGTGGTAGTATTCTTTATGAATATATTGTGGTCTATGTGGTAGTATTTTGTTATGAATCAATTGTTTATACTCTTGATGGGTTAATTGCGGGATTATGTGGTATTGTTCTGAATGAATCATATGTGGATTATGAGGAAGTATTCTTGATGAATATATTGCTGATCTTTGTGGTTAAATTCTTATGAATCATGTATATCATATCATACATACCATGACATGTTATTTGCATCGTAGATGTCACCGCACATAACTGCGACCGTACCGGTACAGTATCGTACATTGCCGTAGTATGATGCACACTCTTACTTTGTTGGGCAAGGGTGCAGTGGATCATATGCATACATATGCATTTTTATTGTGGATGGATCATTTGCATACTTATGCAATTTGTTGTGGATAAATTATTTGCATACATATATAACTTCTTAGCTTTTTATGTGGAATTGGCACATGAAAGTTACTTGTGGTTTGAGGAATGTGGTTGTGGTCGTAGAATAGGGTTCACCCTCTTGTGGTATGGTATGGGTTGTGGTTGTGGTATGAGGTATTTCTCTTATGGTAACTGTTCTTAGCGGATATGGTTGTGGGAAATAATAAGGTTAGTGAGGAAAATATGTTAATACTTTACTGATGTTGGTTGTAGTGGTGGTTGAGGTTATGAAGCAAACGAGACTTATTTGCTAATGTTTTACTGTTGTTGGTAGTGATTGTGGTTGAGGATATAAATGTGGTCAGTGTGGGAAATAATTATTGATGCTTAAACCATTGTAGTTTAATTAGCTTGTTAAACAGTTTACTTGCTGAGATTTTTTTTATCTCACTCTTATTTTTCCCCTTCCAGGTGACCCTTAAGTATGCATGGGAAGGGTAGAGCGGTACAACACAAATGCACACCATCTTATGATTTATGTTGTAATAAATATGAGAAGTCTATAGTCATTTATCCATTTCCCTCATTATTGATCACTTTTATTTAATATTGCTAGACTGTGGTTCGCTTATTTTGTTAAAATTGTTAGCGGATGTTTCTTATTTAGTATTTCTTTTCATTGCTCACTCTATTGTTTTGCTTCCGCTTAGATGTCGTTTGTTTTAGAGAACATTGTCGGTTTACTTTTACCTTATAATCTGGCTAGTTGTGGAGTGGTTTAGTGGCATCGTAGGGTAATATGGGTCCTAGGGTGTTGCAGCTTCTTCGTCGAACACTACATTGCGCGATACGTGAATGCACTTGCCCATGGGATCATAGAGTCAATATGCCTTGGACCCTAGTTCATAGCCAAAGAAGACCATGGGCACACTTCTGTCGTCAAGTTTCTTTAGGTTTGGCTTTACCACCTTTATGTACGTGACACACCCAAATGTACAAAAATAGTGCACGTTCGGGCGCCGCCCGTACCATGCTTCGTAGGGTGTCATGCCATGCACGCTCCACATTGGTGCATGGTTGAGGAGGTAGACTGCCATCATGATAGCCTCACCCTAAAACTTTGCTGGCACACCTTTCGCCTTCATCAGGCTGCACGCCATGCTGGCCACCGTCTAGTTCCGACATTCCACGACACTGTTTTGCTGAGGTGAGTACGGCGCCGTGAGTTGCCACTTGATGCCAATGTTTGCGAAGTACTTGCAAAATTCTATGGATATGAATTCACCACCACGATTAGTACACAGCTCCGTAGCTTGCATACGACCTCCAGTTCAGCACGGGCTTGGAAGTGCTTGATGGCTGTCGGCGCCTCGTCTTTTGATGTCAGGAGCATCAGCCACATATAGGAACTGAAATCATCCACCAGGAGAAGAAAGTATCATTTTTCTTCTGGTGTCACCGGTATGATAGGTTCGCACAAGTCACCATGCAGCAGCTCAAGTTGATCCTAGGCGTGGTAACTCACCTCCTATGGGAACGAAGCACGTCGTTGCTTCCCGACCAGGCAAGCATCACATACTCGATCCACCTGATCGATAAGTGGCAGCCCATGGACCATCTCATCGCACGCGACCCATTTCAAGGACTGAAAATTCAGATGGCCATAGAGCGCATGCCAGCGCCATGCTTCTTCACCACAACTCACCGTCAGACACACCGGTTATGCTAAATTCAGATCAAGCACATATAGGTAATTCCTAGAGCTGTCCGATGTTGATAATATTGCTTTGTAGTCATGGGATATAGTACACCCCGGTGAACGTGCGATGTTCCTTAGTGTGGCATGTGAACAACACAGTTCCTCACCCATATATATGCTGATGTCTAGCTCGGTGAATACAGCCTTGCACCCAGTCATGTGATTGGACGCTCTAGTGTCCAAGTACCAAGTGCTATCGTGCTCATCCTCCTCCCAGCCAAGGTGCACTTGTGCGTGCACCTTGTCCAGTGCAATGTCAGTGGGTGCGTTATGTGTGGCTTCCTCTAGTGTCCACGCTTGGGCCATCAGCAGTGTGGGCTCGTCGTCTTGCACCTGAATGAGATGTGCCTGTTCCTTACGCACTTGTTGTGGCTTGCGGCACTTGCGATAGAAGTGCCCAAAATTTCCGTAATTATAACACTTGAGCTTCGACTTGTCATGGCTACCAACAGACCCAGTAGTCTCTTTGCCATCACAGAGAAATTTTTTGATCACCTTGACATCCTTCAAAGTTTTGCCAAGAGTGCGGATGTTGTTAATGAGGCTGGTTAGATATATGGCAAAGTCATCCACCATCTTTTCACTCTTCATGCGGATCCCATTAAACTCCTTGAGTAGGGCCTGTGCTTTCGCCTCCTGGACACGTTCCACGCCCATGCTCATGGATTTCACGGCGTCCCAGGCCTATTTGGCGCTGTCTTTCACCGCCAGTGTCGTCAGCATCTCTGGTGGCACCCCTGGAGTATGGCCGCCAGCGCCATTCTGTCGAGCTGGTACTCCGTGCCCCCCGGCTCGATTGCCTCCCAGACTTCTTGAGCTTGGAGATTGACCCATATGAGAAGAGCCCACTCGGTGTAGTTTATTCCTGTGAGGAAAGGATATTGCAAGGCCACCCCGTCTCCTTTGGCATCACCTGCGCCACCACTTCCATGCCATCGCTGCTGTTGGAGGCCTCCCATGACGGCCACTACCGTCGAAGATTCGGGTTGACGTAGGAGATACGTACCTCGCGCCTCGAGGCATCGCCATAGGATCTTCTTGGCACACTCTGATATCAATTGTTGTCACTAAGACGATACATAACACACGTGAACAACCTGGAACTCAAGAACTGGCAATAAGAACACGAGAAGAAACTTTTGCGTCGCTTGAACTCTCTGCTGCAACTTTTCTATTCTATCTTTTCTGCTATTTATACACAAGAGCGCAAAACATTTACATAAAAGTTTTGGCTACACATGGAAAGGAACTAATACAAAGAAAGAAACTAATTACGCCATGCCATGATCCGACCACAAATTATACCATGATCGGACTTACTACCAAAAAACAATACCTACCAAAAACAACCACGACGCGATCAATTCAAACACCACAAGATTAGTTCAACATTTTCAAAGTGGTTTATTAGTTTACCAGTATTCTGTTCGTTCGCATAAACGCTCGCGCTATAGCCAAAAACTATCAGCTACAACTGAAAAGAACCCACCCATAGGTACTCTCCTTTACTTTTGTCTTCATGTGCATATTCACAGCACTTGTCAATCCTAAACACGGAGACATTCCCGTATGGTGGTGGTGCTTGTCGAGGCAGACGAGTCAAACCCACATGGAGGAGTCGATGACGAGCAGTTCGGACACGAAGCTGATCGGTCCGTCTCGCGGGCGCCATGCTCATGTGCATCCCGTTAACTACTGTTTCGTCCGATTGCAAGAAACAAGAAAGAAATTGTTGTCATCATGCAAGTCCTGATCGGGTGATGTCTGGATGTGTGTGCAGGTGCAAGAGATACAGGGAGCTTGGGGCTTGGAGGAGTAGGTTGGTGCTGACGACTCATGAGGGCGTTGCCGAAGTGCCTCAGCCAAGGGCTGGTCGGACGCCGCTCACCGGTTCTTGCAGCCGCTGCATGAATACTGGCAACCTCGATGTGTTTGTTCTTTGCATCACTCTCTTTTAAGATTCTATTGCAACGCACGGTAATCCTACTGGTTTAGATAGAATTGCGACTTGTGTCGTCTGAACTGGGAGCAGGAGATGGTGAATGAGCCCGAGCGGCCATTTATCCCGTCCCGCGGAGCCATTCGAGTCACCATCATGAGGCACTGTTCGCCGTTTTCTTCACTTCCTGCTCTAGTTCAGTAGTGCTTTTGTCAAACCGGGCAATGTGGCGAGTAGTGAACTAGTTGTGTTAGATACAAGATTTGGATCATAAGAACCTCGAATTCTCGACCGGACGTCAAGAAAATACTCCCATTTACTTCCCGTATCTCAAGTCTCTAGGTTCGTTGGAATGGAAGTTTGTTTAGGATTTTCAGGAAAGGATTCTTATAGGATTTCGTATTGTTCAAGCGTTTGGAAGTTGTAACTTCAATGTACGAGTGAAACCCAGCAGTCGACAGAGTGCAAGATGAACACATATAACAAAATTTTCATCCACGCAAACTCTAAGCACAACGAAGCTAAGTAGCTAGCTCCGTGTTCCTCCAGACAACAGTTTAGCAAGATATGCAGCACCGTTTTCTGGAAATGGCAATTTCTAGTTTACTGGAATTACATGAGGAGGTTGCTACACGCAACAAGGCAGTTGGATAGTCGAAAAAGTAGAAGAATATTGTTGCAATGGCCAACAGCTCAATAGGCCAACACAGCACAAAACTGTAATCACGAACTAGCATATATGCATCACATTTTGAGCAAATCACCGACTATATATGGGAATGCAAGCACTCTCACGGAATGACAGAACTTAACAATTACTTACTTCAGTGTAATTTAGCACCACAGAAGTCATTTTTGCATCAGATAATTCGTAAGTGTGCCATTTGAGTTAGCGTTCTCACGCTGGGATCTAAACTACAATTGTCTGTCTGCCAACAGAGCTGCAAGCAAATGTCGGGCAGTTCTTTTTTTCCGAGAACATGCAAAAGCATTGCACGCCATTGTATTAATCGGGAAAATAGTACAGAAAGGAACAATGATCAGAGGCTGAGAGAAGTAAGATAACCGGATTACAAACGCGTTTGAAGAGAAGCACAATGCTTTTGACTATGACCTACGCAGTGAAGCTGCATTGGAAGGGAACTAAGAGGTTAGTCTTCGTCTAATCTGAAGCGAATCTACGCCTGCCCGACACCAACATGATAGCTCATCGAGAAGCTTGCCCAAGAGCTCACCCATATCCTGTTGAACATTGTCAAATACTCAGGCGTTCTGTTCTCGCCAAATAGTCCAGAGGAAAAGGATTACCAAAGTATCAAAGTACTTCCTTCGATCTTTAGGGAATCATTTTCTCTCAGCGATCCACCAATCCAATAGACAGTCATGGGACATAGGCACTCCCTGGTTAGCACTGAAAACACCGAGATGTTGACTCCATGCTTGCTTGATCCATGGGCAGTGGACAAATAGATGGTTAACGGTCTCCTGCTGGTGAGCACAGAAGGAACAGATAGGATTCACCAGTACATCCCGATGCACTAGTCTGTCAGTCATCCAACAGTGGTCGCTGGCTGCTGTCCATGCGAAAAATTTGCATTTGAGCAGTGCCTTATTTTTCCGAATCTGTTTGTGACCTAAGAAAATGGTCCCACCAATGAAGAATGCATTGTAAGCCAATTTCGCTGAGTAGACCTTTGAAGGATCCATCCTCCCAACCAACCTGTCTTTCGTTTGAGGGTCAAGGGACACGTCTTGGACAATGATCCAAAGGTGGACATACTCTGGGTCAGGAACTATCAGGGCAGCCTGGATGTCGCGAACCCACGTGATCAGTGCAACACCTTCACCCACCGTGGTAGTTTTTCTTGCTTTCGGAGGAAGCAACTTCCAAAAGAGCTTGGTTGTTGAAAAGTGATCCGAATTCGTAACCATATCCGTGTAGGACTCTGATTCGATTTTCTCTCCGTATGAAACTCTATTCCCTCATACTATATATGTACCCCAGTAGTTCATAGGCATTAAGCTCTAAGAGAAGTTCTCTATTGTAATATCTTCTCATTATAGTGATTTGCCTTTTGGGTGTCAATGGTTTTTTCCCGCAAGGGTTTTTCACATAAAAAATCTGTGTCTTTTGTCTCTATTGTTCTACGCATTATTTGCAACAAGTAGTATCAGAGCGTAGGAGATTAAATCACAGGAGATTCGGGAAAAAAAATCATCGAATCCAAGGTGGGTTCAACTTCGCCTTCGAGATGGTCTTCTGCAGCACAGATAAAAGCCTCCTGCGAGTCTCTGTCTGCAACACAAGCTCCCCGGTCCACGTGCTCTGTAGTTCAGCAGGAAAGCAAAGGAAAACAGCAAAGGTTGCAGCAAGCCAACGCCTAAACACAAAAGCTACAGCAAGCCAACAGAAAAAGTTGCAACAAGCGAACAGCACACGCAAAGAAAAGGTGTCACGCACTACATCTGTCTTGTCTACTATCCACACCAAAGCAACCAGCGAGGTAAGTAAAACAAAAAGAAAGGCAGAAGCCAAAGAAAAAGAGACAGCGTGGGTCCTTGGCCTTTTGGCTTGGTGAATTGCTTTTGGAGGAAATTGCTAGGTGCACCAAATATCGTACCAGGAATTTTTCTTTTGTAAGAATTTTTTTTGCTAGGAACACAAATTTGTACTAGCAAAATTTTTGGATTTTCTTCCGCATGGCGACTTTGAAGTATGATCTTCCATTGTTTGATTGCGACACAAGATTTTCTCTATGACAAGTCAAGATGTGAGCTATTTTATCACAACTTGATTGGATGATGCTCTTTTGGGGATCGACAAGATGCCAGCCACGTTGTCCATCGACGAGAAGTAACGTAAAGATCGTAAGGTTTTATCTCAAATTCATCTTCATCTATCAAATAATATTTTACAAGAGCTTATGAAGGAGACATCCACTGCGCATTATGGCTGAAACTGGAGCAAATTTGTATGACCAAAGATCTGACCAGTAAGATGCATTTGAATCAGAAGCTTTATTCACACAACATGGCGGAGGGAGCTTCATTGCTAAACCACCTGTCAGCTTTCAATGAAGATTTGAGTCTTATTTTACTATGCTCTCTGCATAGTTCGTACTCTACTTTTAGAGATACTATTCTATATAGTCGAGATATTCTTACTCTCAGTGAAGTCTATGAAGCTCTGCATGCTAAAGAAAAGATGAAACTTATGGTTCCCGGTGGGAGTTCAAATACGCATGCAGAAGGTTTGTCAATCCGCAGCAGGCAATATGAGAAGAGTTCATACGACAATTCAAGAGACAGAAGTAAAAGCAGATTCAGAGCAGATCTAAATCTAGGAACAGGAAGTCATGTAGGTATTGCAAGAAGGATAGACATGATATATTCGAGTGCTGGAAGTTGCAGAACAAGGAGAAGAGGAATAATAATTTTAAGAAGGATTAATAAAAGGATAAAGTTAGAGCCACCATTGCCACCGTCGATCCATTTGTTTAGCCAGAAGAGGGTATTGTTCCCATCCCCCAAGCGCACCTCCCTTGCGACACTGAACAATGCCTAAACAACCGGTTCGGGGGACACTTGTAGGTGTGCCTATGTTCGAGATAGATCTGCCTTTTGCCACCAAAGCCATCTCATCCTCAACACGTATCCATGAGTTTGAGGTCAAGGATCCCTAAACCACCAAGGGAGAGTGGCATGATATTCATTCTATCTGTAACTGAATTCCTGAATTGTTGTGGGATATATGATGGCCCTATTTCCAAAAACGGGGCTATTGCAGGTACCGAAATAATTAGCAATAGAACTTACATAATTAAGCAGAACTACACCACGCTTCAGCTATGCCACAATGCCAAATGCTCTCTGAACTTATTGTAGAAAATCAAGTCCCTAGCATTAAGAAATCTGCACAATACAATTAGGGCTGTAAAAAAAGCTCAAGGCTCGCGAACTACTCAAGCTTGGCTCGTTTTAAACTCGATTCGAGCTCGGCTCGAGCTCCAAACGAGCCGAACTCGAGCCTGATCTTAAACTCGCGAGCTTTAACGAGCCGAGCCGAATAGTTCGCGAGCTTAACATTTTTTTATGCCCATCCCCGTATCCCGCCGCGCCTACCCGTCCGGCGGCCGTCCATCCGCGCCATCCCGCCCAAATGGGCCAAATTCCCGCCCGCTCCCTCCCTCTCCTCGCGAGTCGCGCCCTTTCCTCGCACCCCCCGCCCGCAGCCAGTCCTCGCGCCCCCCGCCCTCGCGTCCCCAGTCGTCGACCTCGCGCCCCCCGTCCCTCTCCTCTCCTCACGCCCCGCGCGCCGCACACCCGCACCCGTCGGCCCGCCCCCTCCCTCCTCTCCTCCCGGCGCCGCCTCCTCGGCCCCGCCGCCTCCCGGCCCCCGCCGCCGCCCCACCTCGTCCCTCTCCCTCCGTCCCTTCCTCTCCCGCCGCGCCCCGTCCCCCTCTCTCTCTCGCCCCGGCGCCGCCCCTCCTCGGCCCCGCCGCCGCCGCCCCCCACCCCCGTCCCTCTCCCCCTCCGTCCCCTTCCTCTCCCCCGCCGCCGCCCCCCGTCCCCCTCCTCTTCCCCCCCGGCGCCGCCCCTCCTCGGCCCCGCCGCCGCCCCCCACCCCCGTCCCTCTCCCCGTCCCCTTCCTCTCCCCGCCCCGCCCCCGTCCCCCTCTCTCCCCGGCGCCCCTCTCTCCCCGCCCGCCGCGCCTCCTCGACCCGCCCCCCGCGCGCCTCTCCCCGCCGCCGGCGCCCTCCTCGACCGGATCCGGCTCGGCAGCGGTTCCCCGCATCTCCGCCGGCGGTACTCCGCCCCACCCCGTCGCCCACTCCCCTCCTCTCCCCGGCTTGTCGAGCCTACACGAGCCTCTCGAGCTTGTCCGAGCCGAGCTCGAGCTCAGCTTGAAGCTCGACGGCAATTTCAAGCTCGCTCGAGCTCGGCTCGAGTTTCTACCGAGCCCGAGCCGAGCCAGTAAGCTCGCTCGAGCTCGGCTCGTTTACAGCCCTAAATACAATAAAGTTTCGAGCCATCCCCAAACTTAGGGTGGGTTCTTTTGGGTTGAGACTTATAGCTTATGGCTGTGGTTTTTGAATTTTGGTATGTTTATGGGAGGTAATATGCAGAGAGAAATAGTCGTATGTGATTTTAGCCAGTACAGTTGAACTCAGTACAGCTTGTACTACAATTTACCTGTAGATCCCGCATTAAAAAAATGCACCGTTTAACGGCGCTTTACTGTTCATCCATACAAAACACGTTAAGCCGAAGCTCTTTCGAACCCGGCTTTAAACTACCAGCCAGGACCATAGAATCACCATAGCTTATCATCAATATAGCACCCAATGTGATATTTTTCTCTAGCATTTCCCAAATAATCTTGGTCATAAAGTAGGACAACTTACTGCTTATGTGAATAGATGGTGGCCAATGTCTCTAGAGTACTAACTTCAGTAGTAATGTTGTCGTCTTGCATTGTGCCAAATCATTAAATTGCTAGAGCTTGTTCAGTAGTAATGTTGTTGTCTTGCATTGTGCCAAATCATTAAATTGCTAGAGCTTGTTCATGCTGGAAGAGTTATCAACTAGTAGCACCTTGATCGGGTGCCTTTGTGTAGGTGGTGGCCACGGCCCACGGTGGTAGAAGTAGTGCATTGTGGCTGCATTTTTCACGCCATGTCCCCATCTCAACTAGCATACGTTTCACACAAATCGTTTGATCAGGTGGCCAGGGTGGTAGTAGCCTCGTTCCACTGTCATTGTTCATAGAAAATGGCCAAGATTGCAAAGACCTCACCTCAGTTTTGTTGCTCCTGTCCTCTCGAACAGGTGGTAGCCATGGTGACCAACCAAACAAGCATAATCTGGTTATTTTCCTTGCTGAAAACATAAGCTTGCAACACATCCGATCAAGCATCTTCTATTCAACCACTATGGCAGGAACACCATGGACAAGAGCCTGTTGTGGACAGTGAGGTGGTCGAGGATATGACCGAAGAAGCAGCTGGGGTGTGGGCAGCCGTAGGTTCGTCGGCGTCGTGGTTGGGGTGCGACGTCGAGCACCTATTGGCACCACCATTGTGCTGCTGGTGGCAAGCGGCTGCACGTGCTAGATATCCAACCAGCAATAGTTGTCGTAGATGCAGCGGCCATGGAGGGCTTCCCGAGCTCGCGTTGCCTCGTGACATGACCGGAATGGGACGAGGGCCTCGACATGTGTAGCCTGCTCGACAACATACACATCCTTCTCGGCACCATAGGCATCAAATAATACTTGATGGAGCACCTCCTCAGTCACCAGATTAAGCACATGGTTCACCGTGACGCGAAGAACGCCTCGTCGCGTGGTTTGGGGTAGAATAGCAGGGGTTTGAGGGGAGATTAGACAGAGATCGAAGAACTTGGCGAAGAAGAGGGCAGAAGCCGGTGGGGAATGGCTAGCTTATTTGATTCATCTTTTCTGTTCGCTTCTGTCTCCAGGCAACACAGAACAGAGCTTATATACTGCTGCCCATCTCCACCAAGTTGCTTCGTAGCCCATCCAGCCCATTTTCTCACCAAGCCCAGTAGCCCAATAATCCAAGTTGCTACCGTCACAAGGGACAAGTCCGTGATAAGAGTAGCGGACGGCTAGCTCTGTACCCGGCCCGGAGTGGCCACAAACCATCTCACAGGGCGATCCAATCGCTATACGTTTTGGATTTGTTTCCATCTTCGACTCTAGGCCTAATTATTTTTTGTTTGCAGTTGATGGCTTATAAGTTATTTGTGTAAATAAATTGAGTGCTGTTAAGTTCTTTTAAAAATACTGTTTCAATAAACTGTTTTGAAATAGTGATAAAGAAGTCATCTTATTTATTTTATTTAAAAAAAGTCATAAATAACAAGTTGAAAAGGACTAAGTCTTTAGGATCTTTTTGAATCTCTTATATAAATCATCCGTAGACACCTGTGATTAGTTCACTCATTCCCCGCTTTGTAACTCTTTATATAGTTCATTATTGTCTATATGCGCTTGTGTTTTTCTTTCGAGATTTGAGTTTTTCATTAAATTGGCGCCTCTCATTTTTTTAATTATCTTCATTATCTGTGTGACTTCTCTAATAATACCTTCGTACATATACATGAGATTAGATTTTTTTAAAGAGTATATAAGGGACACACCCTACTCACGTCACGTGAATGTGTGCGCATCTATCATACACATTAGGAATCTTAAGAGACACGAGGGCCTCATTTGTACTGAATATATATATATATATATATATATATATATATATATATATATATATATATATATATATATATATATATATATATATATATATATATATATATATATGTATGTATGTATGTATGTATGTACTTTAATTAAATAAAGCACACTATGTCAGACGAGCCTAGTATTGCCTTCGTGCAAGAATGACACACAGCGAGAAAAATACTCGTAACGTTTCGCATTCAAATTGCGATGCAAAGTTAGCCTTGGTATTTTCGCTTTTCTCTTGTCTTTTAACTTCTCTTAATAATTACTTCGATTACTATTTATTAGACTAATAAGCCATATGTAATACCAGTAGTACGTAAAAGAGATAAATGTGAGAAATGAAATAATTCAAGGGAGAATAAAAGAAATAAAATAGAGTTTGCTGTTAGACCCATCGGCTTTAGAAATACCGAATGAATTAGCGCTCACAGAGGTTCCCAGATCGTCTGGGGCCGGTCGACACCATCTTGCGTTTTTGGGTTTTCATCATCTGGCAGGAAATTCCATCATTTCTTTTCTACCATTTCACCTTACCAGATGCAGTAGAAGAGCCATTATATAGTGCGGAGCCCTTTTGGACCAAAATTCCCTTGAGGCAAACAACCACATGACAAGGGATGAGGCAAGGGAAGTTTTAGTAATGCACAAAGCCAGGGGTTGTCCAACCATGCCTTTATAAGCTATCCAATACCGGCAAGCCTCACACCAAAGCACCCATTTTCTCTCAACCTAAAACCGAGAGCATCCTAAAAGCAAAACCAGAGCCTTGCTTAGCCACCAGTAGAGCTAAGCCCTCCAACCACCAGAGGAAGAACAAGATAAAGAGCTTGGAGAAGAGGAGCATGAGGAGAAGGGGAAGATGAAGGAGAGGAGTAAGGATGTGGCCGACCACAACAGCAAGAAAGGGGGGCCAACCGAACCGCAACATGGCCACCACCGTCGTCATCCACGATCCTTGCCAACCCTCAGCCGACATCTAGTAGGCCATTCTCTTCACCTCTAAGTAGCCTCTTAGCGTGGCTGTGAATACCGCAACCAGCTTGGATTTCATGCCATTGGTGGTGAGCCTGTAGAGTCATCATGCGCCCTTGGTAGGAGGAACATGCTCCCCGGCGCATGTTCCCCACCAAGTCCCATCACGGCAACACCGTAGGCTTTCCCAACCATGCATGCATAAGAGTGGGAGCAAAACCGTTTGAGGGTGGGAAGAAAAATGGACCATCTCAAGTAAGAAGTGGGCCGGGCTCCCAGTCGGCTGCAAGCCATGGCTGACGGCGCCATAGGGTTTCGGCGGTAGCTAAATCCCCAAGAAGGAGGGAGTTTCGGCGGAGGGCTTGGCAGCCAATGGCGGCGTGTGGGCTGGTGGCCTGGGGCCGGAGCTAGGGGCACCGCTAAGTGACATGGGTTGTCGGGCAGCATCCCATGGTGGCGGCAGGAGCCACCGGCGACAAGCCAGACGGAGTGACAGCGGACCAAGTTTGCGTGCCCGTGGCCCCGAGGCGGTGAATCTGCCTCAGTAAAAGAGGAAGAGAGGGTCGTGGAGAGGAGAGATCAGGAGAGCAGTCGACCGGTAGCTGGTGGGCGGCTGGGTAGAGGACGTGGTCGTGGCTAAGGCGTGGAGGCTTAATTAAAGGAATTTAGAAAAAGGATTTTAAATCCAGGGAAACCCAATTAAATTAAACAAATAAAAGTCAAGATTTTGGGATGTTACAGTGGCCACCAAGGCCGTGGAGGCGACGTAGAGGGAAGAGCTGACGGGAGCCTTAGGAGCAAGGGGGATTGGCGTTGTGCGGAGGGTAAGTTATTAAATTAAATATGCATTTGTGGTCAAATCAAACTAAAATTATTTTATTTGGGTTCCATGCTTTTTTTCTAAATTTTAGGAATTTTTTGGGATTTATTTGGAATTTTCTACTATTTTCTAGCCTTTATTTGAATTTTTGAGGTTTTCTGAAAATCCAAAATCACAAAATAAAAATTCAAAATCTCCCACCTCCCTCTACGGGCGGCACGTGAGCGGCCTAGATCAGTCCACATTGCCACCCGCGCCATCCCTGCCACCCTCGCACCGTCTTCCCCATCGACCGACGCGTGGATGATTCGATTTGAGCCACATCCCGCATCGGCCCTATCATGTCGTCTCCCTTTCTTTCCTTTTTCTCCCCGCCCAACCGGGCCCACTTATCAGTGCCCCGCCCCTTCCCCTTTCCTTCTTCCTCCTGCCCACCTTCCTTCTCCATGCAGCACCGTCATCTCTGCCACCGATTCCGCCACCGAGTCTCGTTTCCCTTCCATTTCTCAGCCGCTCGCCAGAAGGAAACCTCCCCACATTGCCGTGAATTTTATGATTTCTGCAAGCACCTTCCTTCTTGCTACCTCCCCTCCTCGTGTCCCCTCGGTGGCACTATAAATAGGGTTTCTCGGCACACCCCCTCCTCAAGCCTCATAGCACCACCCCTTCCCCTCCCTACTTGCGCCCGAGGACTCCCCGCGCCAAAGTGCTCCCTCCTCCATGCACTGTACGAGCCACGACAAGCTAATCCAGCCGCTCGGTCCTCCTTGAGCCTTGTCGACCGTACCTCGAGCTCTGCCGCCCTCGAGGGAACGTCATCCGCCCCTTGGCCGTGCCCCAACCCCACCAGAATCCTATCGCTGCTATCGCCCTAGTTGCGCTGCCGCTCCACCTTACCGTTGACCGTCTTACTTGCTCGCCAACTGCTGTGCTGGTACCATCAGAATCGCCTCGTTCCCTTCTTCATAAATCACCCCTCACCGGTCGCCGTCGTGGACTGCATTGCCGGTGACCATCAGGCCTAGAGCTCTGCTCCTTACTGGCGTGTCCACATCAGACAGCATAGTTGAGGTGGCCACCAAATGGCACCACATGGCAGCCCACCTCAGCACCAAGTTGCCACACAGGTGCCACGCCGTGTGCTGTCTGCTAGCTCATACCGCATACCTACGTGGCAACCATGTGGCGTGCCACCTAATGGCACAAGTCCACATGGCCACCATGTGGCAGCCACATGGCATGACACATCTGCACCGAACCACCAACTGGCCACATCAGTGCCACGTGTCAAACATGTGGCAGCCATGTCACCTACCAAGTGTAGGGCTAAAATCAGCATGACATCGCAATTTAGAATTTCCTTTAGAAATTTAATTCGGCCAAAAATTAAATTCCTTGCTGATGTCATAATTTTGTTTTTCCTTTAGAAAAATAATTCCATTAATTTCATGCTGATGTCATAAATATATTTTTCTTCAGAAAAATAATTCCATAAATTCCTTTTATTTTTTTCTCTAGGTTTTAAACTTTCAAAGGCCGTTCTTCTTCATTCTAATACCGATTGAGCCTGTTCAAAATTTTAAATTCATCTAAAATCAAGATCTATCCAAATTTATAATGTTTTAAAATTTTTGAGTCCATTTGACCTTTATTTGAATCTGGTGAGTTACTTTCACATGTAGGCTGTGACGATTTCGGAGAGTTTTACATCGATGATTCCTATGAGATTGCAAAACAAGGCAAGTCATACATTCTTAATCATATTGATCCCAGTTTAAAAATAATTTTATCTTATTTTTAAATTATATTACATGCTTAGTTTCTACTCCCTATAATTCAATTCCAGTTTTCTTTTATTTAATACCTAATTGTTATGACACCTTTGTGCTCACCCTTGCTATCATCATCTCAGAACTACGGTGAGGACCAGAATGAGTAGACCGTGTCTTATTGTCAACTGCCTGTGGGCAGGCTTGGGCTTCGCTTTATCAGTTTGCTTTCGTAGTTATTTTCTTTTATTATTGTTGCCAATGAGCATTGATGTAAACCTTGGTCATAAAACCATACTCTTTTATTTAATAAAGTTGGTCATTTATGCTTGATATTTATCCCTATTACCGCTATGTGCACTAGCTGATCCTAGTGTGATTTACACAGAGAACCTAGAGTCATCGCTCCGGGCTCCGATAGAGATAGTATCAGAGCTGCGATGACTCTAAGGCGTGACTGTAGGTAGAATGGAATTGGTTCACCCTAAGGACTTACTTTATAAAATATATAATTTCAAAAGATCTCATAAAATACACCATTTTTTCCCTGCCAAAAGTTGTTATCTAACACTTTCCTCTTCAAAACTTGTAGATGGCCGAGACTCCTACCCAAGTCACCCATGGTATCCACATCGATCACCTAGCCAAGTGTCTTTGGTGTCTCCTACAAGAGATAGGTTTCAAGGCACGCCCCGTCTATCAAGGGTACCGATAGACCATCGGGGAACAAGAGTACCAGCATGTAGAGGTGCTGATCTACGCCTGCGTCGAAGACGAGGCAACCTTCCACATCTTTGACACTCCCCGAAGACACGACACCTTCACCGATATCCAAGATGCCGCTCGGGAGGCCATACGTAAGCTGAGGGAGATTTACGTTGTGGAGCTCAGAGACACCACTTTTTGGTACTACCCTAGCAAGTACTCCATGAGCTCGAGCAGCATCTTCGCATCCACGGAAGCGGAAGATAACCCCCGACTCATCCAGCAGGTCAAGTTCACTCAGTCCCTGGACTACGTGTATCATACAACCTTGGATGAACTGAGCTCGCTACACTTCGGGCCACTAACAATTGCTCCTTGATCACCAGAGCCAACTTTGAGCTGTCGCCTAAGAGGCGTCGCGCCGGAGACAAGAAGTACCTAGCCCAGTTTAAACTAGCCCCACAGAGTACCTTAGATTTGGGCCATTAGAATAAATAAACGTTATTTGTGAGTTGTTATTCCCTTGTCAATAGCCTCCAGCCTATTTAAGATATTAATATTAATGAAAGTTGCTTTTTGCTAAGTTGTTCTTTTTCTTTGAAAAGTTTTTCTTGTGTTTGTTTTAGGATGAGCATACAAACCCCTGTTAGTCTCCTTCCGTCTATCTCTATTCCTTGAAAAGCGACAAGCAGATGGTGAACATCATGAATAACAGTAATGGCAACAATGGCAACATCGGTAATAATGAAATTCCTCCACCACCACCGGTCAATGGACCCGATGGGGCACAGATGATGGCTAACCAAAACCAACTCATCCAGTTGTTGGTTCAGACTATCAGCAACCTGACTCAGATTGCTCCACCACCACTAGCTCAAGCACCTCAGTCCCACCTGTCTGAATTCTTAAGAATACATCTACTAACCTTCAGCAGCAGCTCTAACCTAATGGATGTAGATGATTGGCTTTCAACCATCAGAAAGAAGTTAGATATCATCCAATGCAGTGATTGGCAGTGAGTCCTATTCACCTCCCATTAGCTAAGTGGTCCTACTTCTGAGTGGTGGGATACATTCACCACCGCTCATGCCAACACGCAAGCTATTTCATGAAATGAGTTTGTGCGCAACTTTCACAAGGACCACATCCCTGCCAGCACCATTACCCTTAAGAAGGAGTTCAGGGCTCTATGCTTGGGAGGGCATACCATGAACGAGTATATGCAAAAGTTTAACTAGTTAGCACGGTATACTCCCGAGGATGTGGCCACCGATCTGGCCAAGTAGGAGAGGTTTCTAGAGGGCCTCAATGACAACATCGTGGTGCAATTGATCTCCAACGACTACACTGACTTTAACCAGTTTGTCAGCAAGACCATCTGTCAAGAAGGCAAGCAGGTGGAGATTAAGAACAGAAAGAGAATGATAGCCACTCAGAAGATCAACCCAGACGGCCTCCCCAAGCTCATGGCACCCCACTACACTCAAGCAGGTTCATGTCCATGGCAAACCGGGCACCTCGACTGGCCTACTGCCCTGCTCCACAATTGTTCAGTAATACACCAGTTGGAGGGCAGGTGCAGAAGAACCCCGCACAATCTGATAGGGTGACTTGTTTTTACTATAAGGATATAAGACATTTGTCGAGGTCTAAATATGTAAATTTGGACTCTCAGTGTATACTGCACTAGTTCAAAATCATGCTAGTGTACACAGTTTAACATAGATGAAAATTGACCATATACATGATAAAATAAAGGAAAAGACTCAAATATTAATAATTATCTGAGTACGATATTATGGCTAAGCTTACAACTTATTAGCCTGAAAGGCTTAAAATCTAGCAGTGAAAAATATAAATAAATGTAGAAGCTATTCGACATGCCCACAGGCAATTGACTGGGAAGCGAATGCCTAATTCGTGAAGTTGTCAAAGTATCTCCCTTTGGTACCTTCTGCTGATATAGCTCCTCCTTCTCAACTGAGCAATAGTGGGCATAAAGTCATGAGTACATTCATACCCAGCAAGTTGTTTGTAATAAATAAGTGCAATATAATATGCAAGACTTACCATGGATAGCTGAAAGGTTAATTTGCAGGAATCAATATTTTAAAGTAATACAGTAAATAGATTGAAAGCAAACTTTAAAGAAAAATGATAACAAATAAATAATTAACAGAATTGAATAGATCACTTGTGAACTACCAATTCATAAGCTAAACTATTAATGAACTAACCATTCACTTTTCAAAGGTAACCGACCAAATTTTTATGAAAACTCTACCCTTGTTTGAAATCACCGAGCATTGTCCATAACCGGGGACACGGCTATTCGAATAGTTTTACACTCTGCAGAGATTGCGCAATTGTACCCACATGATATGATTAGTCTCACATTAAGGAAATCACAACAAGACTTTTACAAAATTCAACCTCAACTCAATCCCACCCGCTAGGGTTTCGTATCACACCCCTCTTGCAACTCGTGGAAATTAGCAACCATGTTCATTACAATGATGAGATTGAAATTAGAATATCCCAAATTAATCAGTCGGATCTATCCCATACTAGACATATGGTTTACACGGTAAGGCTCAGACCAATAGCACATAAAGTTAAGTCCTTAACATTACTCAGGCGAGACTTTCATATCCCTCGAAGTGAATCCACACTTCCCCCTTTACTGCACGATCATTCGTACAAGTGAAAACCAATTTTATATAACCAACACCAATGACACAGTAATATCATAGCACACAAAATTTATCACTATGATTCCAACCACGATCCAATATCTCATTAAGTCAAATTAATCAATTGATCACATGTGATAACGAACCCATCGAACTATACACATAGCTAAGTATAATAATCGTACCACCTATGTGATATCTAGTATGACATCACTAAATAATTTTTCAACCTATGGTGACAATGATATCATGGTATTCAAAGTACCAAGGATGGATTAATCAATTGGGATGGTAACTACCAAATATGAGGGTTTGTAAATAAATAGCGATGCAAGATAATTTAAAATAAAATAGATAAATAATAGATTAAAAACTAGGTTTAATATAATCAAAAGACCCTACTTGCCTTGGCCTTGCTCAGCTAGGAACTCTTGTTCTTCTGGTGGTGCTCCTGCTCCTTCGAAGACGCGATCTAACGAGAGAGAAAACAACTATGGCATAAAAATAAAATCAAATAAAATTTAAATAAATTTCAAATACTTCAAAACTAGAACCAAAATATAGAGCTCAATTTTAGATGAATTTAGAAAAAAGAATAGGATTAATCGGAGTTAGGACGGAGGAGAACGGGTTCTTGAAAAATTAATCTACTGAAAAATACTAGAAAAATCAGAAAAGTTATTGTGCTATGGACTCGGTGCACAGAAAGGCTGGTCTATGGTGGACTCAACTCATGTAATAGAGTAGACGACTGAGATACTAACACGATGGCTATGGCTGACATAGCAGCTGAACTGATGGGCTGACATGTGGTAGGCTAACGTGGCATGCTGATGGGGCATGCTGACGTGGTTCCTGGGACGGTTCAGTGTTGATGTGGCGCTCACGTGTCACTGACACATGGCACCTAGGGCTGACGTGGTGGCTAACTCTGCTGGATCTGGTTCACGGGTTCATGGAACAGTGCAGCTGACAGGTGGGACCAGCTGGTAGTGGCATGGCTCACAGCAGACTTGGTTCACAGAGGAGGCGATCCAACGGTAGTGGGTGAGACATGTTGGTGGATCTCGGCCATTCACGCAGATTAGAGCAGACGGTCGAGATGGTGGATCAGACGGTCTGCGACATGACGCGTGGTGTGGCACGCGGCGCGAGGCAGCGCTTCAGCGTGCGAAGGGTTGCAGATGCACACGTGGGCCGAGGCGGCACAGCGAATGGCGATGCGGGCGGTGATGCGAACGCGGTTGGCCAGAGCGGGGTGACATTTGTTCTCCTATGATCTGGATAAGACGACGGGGCTCATCGGTGGCAGAGAGCGACAGACGGCGGTTGCGCGAGGTGACGGTTGTCTTAATCGGCGACGAACTCAGAGAACGGCGGCGAGTTTCGACAGTTGGACTCGCGGCGACTGTGAAGGCGACGGTAACACTCGGCGAGAACAGCGAGGCAGGCGAGTGGCTCGGGGTGCGGAGGAACGGAGGTGGGGTGCGGCTTTAAAGCGCAGACACCGAGGGAGTTCGGGATAGTTATGGGTGTGGAGTCTGCGGCGGAGATGGCGCACGGCACAAAAACCCGCTCGAGCATGCGAACCGAGGCGAGTCGGAGACGAACTCCATGCGGAGACGACGATGAACAGTACCTGGCCTCACGGATGGATGATGCGTGGTAGTGCTTGGGGATTGGACGGATGACCAAGAAAGCATGGATGAATAGTGCCACTACTGCCAGATGGAGGGCATGTGGCCTCGGCCGGAATATCGCAGGCGAGAAGTGGGTTGGCTCAGATGGCTCACGTGCATCCGAAAAGAAATTGGATGGCTGAGGGAGATTGGGCGGGGTGTACAGTGGTAGGCCAGCCCAACACTGTGCATGGATTTTTGGATGTTTATCTTTTTCAAAAATTCAAATAAAATAAAAGGAGCTCTAAAAATAGCAAATAAACCCAAGAAATTATTAGAAAATCCAGAAAATTCCTTGAGACACAAGAAACACAAATAAAATATTTTTTGAACATGTTAATGTTTATTTTAGTCATATTAAATTCTTTTAATTAATAAAAATTTATTTTAAGCTTTAATTAATTATAGAAAAATCCAAATAATGAATTTTATTTTAAAAGCTTCAAAGAGGCTCTGAAAATCTAGATGTTATAATATTTCACCAAGTCTTGTCCAAAGAAGCTTCAAGCCACAGCCGGTGCTAGGACTTTAGGAGGTGAGAGCTGGGGGTGGACTTTCAAGAAGCCCAAGAACTTTGTGAAGGGACGTGTGATCCACGTCACTGCTGAGGAGGCATAGGATGCACTGGACGTCATTTTGGCTATGTTTCTAGTAAATTTAGTACCAGCTTCAGTTCTGTTTGATTCCAGAGCGTCCCATTCTTTTATTTTCAAGGCTTTTGTAGTTAAGAATGGGTTGGGTTTAGTTCCTCTTAGCCATCCCATGCTAGTCCGGTTCTCCATAGCAGAGATGAGAGCTTGAACCTTGTGCCCAAAGGTGAACCTGCTTATCGAAGGAGTACCATTCCTAATAGATCTAATAGTTTTAGACTCCCAAGGTTTAGATGTTATTCTTGGAATGAACTAGCTATCCAAGAATAAAGGTCAAATCGACTGAACTACTTGGTCTATCACCCTCACCAATGGTCAGGGAGTAGAAGTGACCTTCGCACCAGCAATCCCAACGGCAGAAGAGTGTATTCTGAACCAACTCCAAGACCAAGAAGAAGTACGAATCATTAGAGAATATCCAAGTCTCTTTCCAAAGGACCTACTAGGAATGCCACTTGATAAGGACGTTGAGTTCATGATCAACTTAGTCCCTGGTATAGCCCCTATCTCCAAAAGGTCATATCAAATGCTGGCTAATGAGCTAGCCGAGCTGAAGAATCAAATCTAAGAACTAGAGGACAAGGGCTATGTCTGATCAAGTTCATTTCCTTAGGGTGCACCTATTCTCTTTGTCAAGAAGAAAGATGGTAGTATGAGGATGTGTGTGGACTACCGAGCACTCAACGATGCCACCATCAAGAATAAACACCCTCTACCCAGGATCGATGATCTGTTTGACCAATGGAGGGAACTAGTGTGTTCTCTAAGATAGATCTAAGATCTAGTTACCATCAGCTGAAGATCAGAGAGGAGGATTTCCCTAAGACTATCTTCTCCACTCACTACGGATAGTACGAGTTTACTATCATGCCTTTTAGACTAACAAACGCTCTGGCCTACTTCATGAGGATGACGAACAAGGTGTTCATGGAGTACCTGAAAAAATTTGTGGCGATATTCATAGATGATATTCTCATTTACTCCAAGAATAAGAAGGGGCATGAGAATCACCTACGAATAATTCTGCAGAAGTTGAGAGAGTATCAACTCTATGCTAAATTCAACAAGTGTGAATTTTAGCTAATAGAAGTAGTCTTTATGGGTCACATTGTGATAGTCGAGGGAATTGTAGTAGGCCCCTCTAAGGTCGAGGTAGTAATGGATTGAAAGAAACTAAGTGAAAGTATCTAGGCCTCTAAAAATAGTTTTGGCAATTAATAACAATATGTATATATGAGACTAATGTGTTTGCTAAGTATTAAATATGTTTAGTCCTTAATGATGAACGTGACAAATCGAAAATGCATGCTAAAGGTCAACGTGACAATCAAGATGGTTCAAGACAAAGGTACAAGTAGTCTAAGATTCTTTTTTGCTTTTACCGGTCTTAGAAGAATGGTTGAAAGACTGGATTATAGGTAAATTATCGTACTATTAAGAGAGATCATAGCAAGTAACTTGACAGCATATTCTTGTGCCATTTGAATCAATTTAGAATCATACATATACTTAGAATTTATATTGTAAAAAAATTTGAGCCTTGTTAGGAAAATCGAAAGTACCGCTGTATACATTGTGGAACTACCGCTCAACGGTCAGTATACATTGTGGAACTACCACTCAACGGTATGACCGTACTCTAAATTGGAACTACAAAAACTCAGAAGCTCCAAGAATTTAGGCGGTATATTTTTTTCCAAAGGGCACCCACTTGAAACACTTAGCTTCTTTGATATCGGTAGAACCAAAAAATGAATGGCGAAACTACCGCACAGTGGTATGATCGCACTCTAGGCTCCAAAAAATGAATGGCGGAACTTAGAAGCTCCAAGCATTTGGGTGGTATGTTTTTTCCAAAGGAGACCAACTTTTGGTCTCGAAGCAAACGATAGTACCACGCTAACGTTTTGAAACTACCGTAAATTAGAACTACTATGATTTCAATGGCAGTAGTACTACACCGACTTTCAAACGGCTAGTTCTGATGGTTTGACATTGCCATTACAGTTGCTATAGTACAATGAGGTAATTTCGCAAATTACACAGCGGTACTACCGATTTTCCTTATTTTTCAGAATTATTTTATGTAATGGTTATATTTGGTTGGTGAGAATATAAATACTCCCCCACCAGCTCAAGTACGAATATAGAGACTCTATTGAATATCCTTGACCATTGAGCTTTCTCTTCACACCTCAATTTCACATTGTACATTCATTTGAGGTAGTTGAACCTACATCAAGTGCATTTCATCTCTAGATTGATCTTTGGCACTTGATCATCTTTAAAGGAAGCTGTGATTCATTACTCCTAGGGCTTGTTGGCATCTAGATAGCTTGGATGATGATTGCGAGGTGACCTCTTCAAGAAGATTGTGAAGAGGTCTAGCACCGACTTGTGAGTGGTTTGATGTTCACCATCTTCAGAGAGGAGGAAGGACAACCACTAGTAGATTGAGGAGTTGAGGCTTAATTCATGGAGCTAGTCTAAGTTGCTTGGGCTTTCCTCAACATGGACTAGTGAAGACCGGCAAGTCTTCGATACCATGGGAAAAACTTCTCGAGTCATCTTATGATTATTTCTTTATCTTTATATTCCGCGCTTATATTTCTAGCTTTGTAATTATTAAGATTTGCTTATTATATAAATATATTGGTATAGTCAAGTGCTTGTGGTGCCTTAGCTACCAAAGTTATGTAGGTTTAAATTGTATTGAATCTTGCCTAGTTATTATTTGTGTTATTTACTTTTAGACATCAAGAATTTTAAAACCTCCTATTCACCCCCCGTTAGTTGGTAATCTTTGATCCTACACAAAGCACAGTAACTGAACTCAGTAGTTTCCTTGGGCTAGCCGGTTACTACCGACGCTTCGTAGCTGGATTCTTCGAGATTGCTAAACCCATGACCCAGCTCTTAAAGAAAGAGAAGAAGTTTGAATGGACAAAAGCATGTGAGCAAATTTTTCAGACACTCATGAAGAATGGACAAAAGTATCAGCCCCAGTGCTTGATCTGCTAGATATTCATAAGGACTTCGAGGTATTTTGTGATGCCTTTCAGCAAGGACTTGGTTGTGTTCTGATGCAAGAAGGCAAGGTGGGAGCGTATGCGTCTCGCCAGCTAAGACCCTATGAGTGCATGAAGAGATAGATATTGGTGGGTGAGCATGAAGAGAGAGATTGCTAACTTTGTGGAAGCCTGTGACACATGTCAGAAAGTCAAGGAAAACCATCAGAGACCCATTGGACTTCTGCAGCCCTCGCCAATCCTGGATTGAAGGTGGGAGAAAATTGGCATGGATTTCATTACCAGACTCCCCAGAACTCAATCTAGATATGACTTCATCTGGGTAATCATAGATCGATTGACCAAAGTCTATTCATGCAGTAAGTTAGTAGAGGTATACATGGTCAGAATAGTATGCCTGCATGGAGTACCCAAGAAGATTGTGTCAGACCGAGGAAACTAATTTACCTTCAGGTTCTGGAAAAAGCTTCATGAAGAGTTGGGAAGTAGGCTTAACATTAGTACAGCCTATCATCCCCAAACTGACAGTTAGACAAAGTGAGTTAAATCAAATATTGAAGGATATGCTAAGAGCTTGTGTTCTAGATTTTGGCACCAGTTGGGATCAGACACTACCCTACGCTAAGTTCTTCTAGAACAACAGCTATCAGTCCAGTCTTCAGATGGCACCCTTTAAAGCATTGTATGGTAGGAAGTGCTAAACATTGCTCCAGATTTTCAGAGTTTATTTAAAGCTTTTAAAAGAAAATTCACTATTTGCATTTTTCTGGATTTTAAATAAGCTTAAATTGAATTTTTATTAATTAAAAGGATTTAATATAACTAAAATAAATATTAACATTTGTTAAAAATATTTTATTTAGGTTCTTTGTCTCTCAAGGAGTGTTTTGGAATTTTTGTGAATTTTTCAGATTTATTTGCTATTTTCTAGAGCTCTTGTGATTTTATTTAAAATTTTGAAAATAAGAAAATCCTAAAAATCCTAAAATAGTATTGGGCCAGGCCCGTCACTGGTCATTGCTACCCATCCAAACCCCAACCATCTGATCCCAGTTATGCCATGTGTCATCCATCCGGCAGTTCACCAAAGTTGACCGCTGGACCTCTCCCGTGGGACACATGTTAAGCATCGAGGCCAGCCGCTACTGTTCATCTGTGCAAATGCCCTAGCCGTCTGATCCTTCCTCTGCTACATGTCATCCATCAGCGATGCCATGCTACTGTTCATCGTCGGCTTCGTTTGGGACTGCTACTCCGCCGCCATCTCGGCGTCTGTGCCGTGCACGACGTGGTCGCCTCGGCTTTCATTCTTATAACCTGAGTCGTCGCCCTTGTTTTCTGTACCCTCTGCCACTCACCTCGTAGTGCCACCGTCGTCCTCTATTGCATATGTCGTCGTCCGAGCCGTCGGCTCCGCTTCGTTCGGCAAAGACCGACGGTCACCGCCGTCTCCAACGAGCTCAATGTCGCCTTCGGCTTCCTCACGAGCTGGCTGCTTTGCGCAACCCAGCCACCTCCACCGTCGTCCCTGACCACCGGTGAGTTTCAAATGGACTCGCTGCTGCTGCTCAGACCCACCATAGCACCCGCCTCACTTCGCCTGGCCGTTCACTCGCCCGTCGCGCAGCCCCTCTGTCTCCGCACCAGCTGACATCAGCCATGATGCCGGATTGCACCGCCCCGCACAACACTTCACCTTCTTCGTAGACGCAGTCCACTGTGCATCGAGTCACTACAACTGGGCCCCACCTGTCAGCATCTGTTGTTTCATAAACCAGCTTAGCCAGCACTGTCATGCAAGCATCCACCTCAGCCCTAGACTCCATGTGGTTGCCATGTGTCGGCCACGTCACTACCATGTCAGCACATCACATCAGTACCACGTGTCATGCCATGTGTTAGTGCCACATCAGCCCTAAAAGTTCGATCAGTTGCCATGTCACCGCCACGTCAACTCTACCTGCCACAATAGCAAGCCAGTCGGTCGAGCATTGTTCCACACACCGAGCCCATCGTAAACTAGCCTTTTATGCACCAGGTTCATAGCACTGTAATATTTTTAATTTTTAGTATTTTCCTTTAGATTAAATTTTTCAAGAGTTCGTTATCCTTCATCTTTGCTCCGATTGATCCCATTCTATTTTCTAATTTCATCTAAAATTAAGATCTATCTTTTGGTTCTATTTATCATGTTTTTAGAGTTTATTTGAATTTTATTTAATTTTATTATATACTTTATTGTGTTTTCTCTCTAAACGATCTCGTCTTCGATGGAGCTGATGCAAGATTTGAAGATCAAGTGCAATTAACTGAGCAAGACCAATGTAAATCATGTTGAACCTAGTTTTTCAATTTGTTATTTATTTACTTTATTTTAAATTATCATGCGTTGTTATTTTATTACAAATCCTTGTATATGGAAGTTATTGTCCAATTTGTTTTGATCCCCAATTTGATAATTTTAATGACCTGATTCTATTGTCACCATAGAATAAAAAATTATTTAGTAATGTCATACTAGTTGTCACATGGGTTGTGCATTTAGTTTGCTTAGTCATGCTTATAGATGCATTGGGTTCATTATCACATGTGGTTATGAACAATGCCCGATGATTTCACACTAAGGGTAGTTATTTTATAAAACTTATTAGAGACTAATGTTGGAAAGTGAATGGTTAATTCACTAGTGGTTAAGTTTGTGAATGGGTAGTTCATAAGTGGTTTATTCAATTCCTTTGATTATTTATTTGTTATTGCCTTTATTAAAAGTTTACTTTCAATCTATTTATTATATTTACATTAAATTATTGTTTTATGCAAAATAATCTTTCAGTCGTCTATTTGTAAGTCTTCAATATTATATTGCATCTTTGTTACAAATAACTTGTTGAGTACTAATGTACTCACAGCTTTATACCTACTGTTGCTCAGTTGAAGAAAAAGAACCATATCAGTAGAAGGTACCTGAAGGAGGATACTTTGATAATTTATGGATTAAGACTTCGCTCTTCAGTCAATTGCCTGTGGACATGTCGAATGGTTACTATGCTTTTTCTTCTATTTTCCATTGCTAGTTTCATAAGCCCTTCAAGGTAGTATCTTGTAAGCTTGACCATAAGATCACAACTCTGATAAATATTAATATTTGAGTTTTTCTCTTTATTAATCATGCATATGATTGATATTTCATCTATGATATATTGTGTGCACTAACGTGTTCCTGTACTAGTGCAACATATATAGAGAGTCCAGATTTGCATATCCAAGTTTCAACAAAGGTGGTATCAGAGCCATATCAACTGTAGGATAAAGCCCTAGTTAGAGTGGTCACCTTAGTAAAATTTTAAAATCTATTTTCTAAATCAAACCAACCAAACTGAATATTTAGTAAAATTTCTACTCTCTTTCCCTTTCTTAAGGTTCTTCCTCTTCGCCTTATTCAAAAATTTATTTTTTGAAATCCTTAAATTGACTTCTTTCCTTTATATTACCTTAGATGTCTCAAGCTTCCTACAGCCAGACTGGAGGATGATAAGGACTTCTTTGAGTTTTGTTGTGGAGTCTTGGATTGATGAGGTCACCAATCTATTTCACCAAGGATGAGAAGGCAAAGGGCCATTGCATTGGATGCATCACCAGGTTGTATATCACCATAAGAATTGGCAACCAAGTTCTACACCATGGTTTTAAGTACACCTATGTTTGTGGAGAGTGGTTCGTGTAAGGAGCCACGCATCAGGCTATTCGACGTCTTTACAAGCTGTACAAGATCAGCATGCCCAAACTCATTCGGAAGTTCAAGGAGCAGTATGTAGCCACTCCTAGTGTAGCAGATCAAGAGGAATCCCAATCATAGCTGCCAGAACCTCTACCTTTGCCCACACTACCGAGTCCGAAGGAGAGGCAATGCATAGCTGGCAATCACCACGAGTATCTTCGGCACTTCATTCCAGCCATGGCCGAAGAGCAGTCACCGTAAGTCCACAACTCATGGGTGTTTTGTAGTGACTCAGAGGAAGAGTCAGGTGAGCCCTACTTGGTAGGAACCGAGTGCGACCCCTTAGGTTAGATCCTTATATAGTTTAGGAAGTACGAGTAGAATATTTTGATTTTTATTTGTAGTTGCTTGTGATGTGAGCTACAATCTTGCCCTTAAAAGCATTGTGTTGCACTCATGTTGCACTTATATAGTTTAGTAACTAGTAAGGTGCCCGTGCGTTGCAACGAAAAACCAAATAAAAGTGATGCATACTATCAAATATGATCTCAAACTGAATAACAAATATCAACTTTTTCTTACATCATCATGTATCTTTATCTTTACTATTTAAAAAGAAGGAGTTGGTGGTTGATGTCACGTCCGCCCTCACTTTTTTAAGCCATTCGATTCGATCTAATTAATCCGAACCGTCCGTCTCCTAAACCCTAGCTCTCCCCCGCCGCCCGCCCGCCTAATCCCATCGCTCCCCGCCCCCCCGCCTCTCTCATTTTCCCCCACCAACCCCGCCTGCCCCTCGTTCTCCCCACGCCGCCCACCTCCCCCTCGCTCTCCCCGCCGATCCCGCCTCCCCTCGCTCTCCCGCCCCCTCGCCTCCCTCCGCCCCGCCTCCTCCTCCCCCACCCCGCGCCGCCTCCTCCCACACCCCACGTCGCGCCGCCTCCTCCCCTCCCCACCCCGCGCGCCGCCTGCCTCCTCTCCTCCCCTCCCCCCGCCCCTCCCCCTCCCCACGCCGCCGCCTCCTCCCTCCCGGCTTCCCCCCTCCTCCCCTCCCCCCGCCGCCTCCTCCCCTCCGCCCCGCCACCCCTCCTCCCTCTCCCCGCCGGTCCCGCCCTCCTCATATGCACACCTATTTAACAGAGAGAGACATAGAGAGATAGTCTTGTAAAACAACCAAGATAATCCTAGCAAAACAAATGTCCAAAGTGTTCGTAAAAGAGCCCAAAAGGAAAGTAACATTCAAGACCTACCAAACTTCCTTTCAAGATCATAAACACTGGCAAGACCCTACTTTTGTTCATGCATTACAATCAACCGGATAATGACCAAGCTAGGATGGCACAACAGTAGAAAGAATCAACTTTATTTCTGTCATAACGAATCAAGCATGATCCAAATAGTGAAGTTCCAAACAATGCATCAGGATCTAAAGCAAGCTCTACATTGGGGCTAATTCATCAGCAATCCCCATATTTTTCTGTGAACACAGAGAGCATGTTACTTTGCACTAATTCATGCATGGAATGAGGGAAAGAGAGCACAGTCCTCGAATTCATGTCATCATGTCGCTGAGAGGTAACCTATAAGCAGATTCTACATTGAACGACAGGCTAAGGCTGAAGTAAGGTTTGCATTAGCATAGGTCATAGAATAGAAAAATAATTTTGAATCACACCAAAGTACACAACGTTTCACCTAAGTGATGTTTGATCTCTTTGCCTTTTCCCCCATGAATACATACATATTACCTCCAAGAGAAGTCATTTTAAATGTGCCACTTACTCAACTTAGAGACTTAAGACATAATCAGGGAGGTACTAAACCACTATGATTCCACCCCTAACAATAGGTATACAAGTTCCAGTATAGGATGCATAGTATGAAAACAAATTGACAAGTACTTATCAAAGGTATACGTATCATCTCCAATTTGTATCAAAACAAAATGATCTACAACAAGCATAAGTTCACACGAGCAGCAAAAGAATGAGACACATTTAACTCAAGAAACCGAATATACGTTCAGTATTGAAAAAATATCCCATCTCAAAACCCAGTGGGTACACTGTATATATCATGCTAGAAGCAAAGTATAGAGCATTTCTCACCATAACAAAAGAGATTGCTTAATCAACCATCAGAGAAAAAAGGCCAAACTTTATTGCTTCTGCCGCTCGGATTGATGCATTGCTTCCACTCGCTCGCTGCAAGCGCTAGAAAGGCATTACCTTGCTGTGCGCGCGAGGGCATTGACGACGTTCCTACGCACCACCTGGGCCCTCCGCCATTGCCGTCCCTATCGCCCAAGATTAAATCCAAGGCCCGAGCTCAGTCCTTTTCCTCTTCTCCTTCTCCTTCTTCTTGGCCCCGCCATGGCGATGGCGAGTGGCTCAAGTGGTTGCCGTAGATGTACTTGGCGAGTAGCCGTCCTCGTCGTCGAAGAGCATAACGTGGCCGTGCCACTCCCAGACGCGGTACTCCCCGCCGGGCTCGTCGTGGAAGCCAACGCACACATGGTGGTCGCCGACGCCACGGATCGCTCGAGTTGGCCTTGAGCACCTCCTCCGCCTACCCGGCGAGCAGCCGCCGCGACGATCTCCTTCTCGGCTTGGCCTCCTCCTCGCCAAGATCCGCGCCGCTCGCCTCCCGAGACCTCCCGTCGGAGGAGGTTACGATCCTCGTCCTCTTCATCGTCATCGAGGCTCCGGCCTCGCGAGAGCGTCGCGAACTCGTTGAGGAGGAAGTCGTCGAGGTCTGGGTGAGGAAGGAGTTGGTGTCGGCGCGAGGAGGGGAGGATGCGGCGGCGATGGTTGGGGGAGGAGGGAGCGGCGGGAGATCTGGGGGAGGAGGAGGCGGGCCCGGCGGCGGATCTGGCCTAGGAGGACGAAGGAGTAGGGGGCGGCGGGAGGGAGGGGGACGAGGGGCGGCGGGGAGGAGGGCGGGGGCCGGCGGGGGGAGAGGGAGGAGGGGGCGGCGGGACGGAGGGGGAGGAGGCGGCGGCGGGGGGGGGGGGAGGAGGGGAAGCCAGGAGGGGGAGAGGAGGAGAGGGAGGCGGCGGCGTGGGGAGGGGAGGGGGCGGCGGGGAGAGGAGGATGGCGGCGGGGAGAGCGAGGGGAGGAGGGTAGGCGGCGACGCGGGGTGGGGCGGTTAGATCGAGAGAGAGAGAGAGGGGGGAGGAGCGGTCTAGATTTTATTGTTCAGATCAAATGGCTGAGAAGAGATATAGGAGAGGACTCATCAACCACCAACTCCTTCTTTTAAAGTAGTAAAGATTTATTTGCTTCTTTTGTTAACCTCCCAGCTAAGTGTTTGTCTAGTTTAGATTTGCCATTAGATATCTTCTTAGATGAGTTTAACTCTTATCTATGCTTTTCCCTCTTATCCTGAAGCCTATGGAGTCAGTTCTCAACAGTTGTGTTTCCTTTCAGAGCAGTGAAAGATAGTTGATACCCGAAACTTAGCTGGACATGGTCAAATTAATCAGAATCCAGGGAGCAGTGCCGCAAATCCATCAACTTAGGGACCGCAAGCAACTCCCATGGGACTGAATCCAGTTCTAAGTCAATTCATGGCAGCCAAGACTCAATTGATGAACACGATAATGTAAAATGTGAATACAATGATGAATCAGCAGAATTATGAAGCAGTTGCACCACAGCCAGCTTGCCAACAATTAAAATTAGCAGAATTCATGAGGGCTAGGCCGCCCACCTATTCCCGGTTTTCGGAGCCTTTGGAGGAGGATGATTGGATTTGTCTAGTCGAGAAGAAGCTAATCTCGCCTAGTGCACCAATCAAGAGAAAGTGCTCTACGCCGCCCATCAATTGGAGGGAGTTGTCTCAGAGTGATAGGAGAACTACTGTGCTACTCATGAGGACGAGGACAACATCACTTGGGCAAAGTTCACATCAACATTTCATCATACCCATATCTTGGATGGGGTGATTGAAATGAAGGAGGAATTCCATGAATTACAACAAAAGAACATGTTAGTCAGTCAGTACCTCAACAAGCTCACCCAGTTAGCTCACTATGTACCTGAGGATGTTGCCATAGATGATGCTCGTTAGAAGAGGTTTAAGAGTGGATCGAACCCAGTGCTCAAAGTTCAAGTGGTGGGAAATGACTATACCAGTTTTTAGAGTATGGTAGACAAAATAATGCTCATTGAGAAAAGTCACCATGAGCTAGAGGAGTCTCGCAAGAGGAGGATGATATAGCAAGGATCTTAGATGCATCGGTTCGGAAGGCTCGTTTAGTACCTACCGGCCGCTCATGTGCCCACGATCGATGTTTTAGGATGCGGCCCGAGTGCCACGTCAGTTCACATTAGCAATAGAGGAATGCCAACACTGCAACATTCGTCACTTGATTCAAGTGTCATGAGCCAGGACACTATGCCAGCAGTTGCCTTCAGAGGCAGGCCTCGATGCTAGCCCACTTCAATTTGGGAGCTACACTAGATCAGACCCCTGCTTTAGGATTAGGACGTGGAGCACCCCAAGTGTCAGACCAGGTCAGTCGATCATCCTAGTTAGTCATGCGAGGACAAGTGAACTATGTCACCGCGGAGGAGGCTCAAGCAGCGCCAGATCAATTCAGTTCCTGTTACGGTTTTGTTTGATTCTGGAGCTTCACATTCATTTATTTCTCAAAGTTTTGCCTTAAAGTAATAGTTAAAAACTATTATCCTTGGATCTGTTCTTTGGGTTCAATCCCCCGGCTCTGAGTTGAGTACAAATATAGGCTATCTTAGAGTTAAGATAGCTATCCAAGGAGTGGGGTTCCCTGCCAATCTCATCATGTTGGATATCCAATCTCTGGACGCAATTTTGGGAATGGATTAGCTTAAGGAAAACCAAGCAGTGTTGGATTGTGGAAGCAAAGCCATTACCTTAACTAGTCTAGATGGAAGAAAAGTGAAATTTGAAGTTACCATGAGTTGGCCAGAGAAGGTTATAGTTTGCAAGAGCAAAGGAATCATAATAGAGGATGTGCTAGTTGTCAAAGAGTATCCTGATATATTTCTAGATGATCTTCTTGGAATACCATCTGACCAAGAGGTTGAGTTTTTGATTGAGCTAGTACCTAGTACTTTGCCAATTGCCATGAGGCCATATTGGATGCCTGCTAATGAGTTAGCAGAATTGAAGAAGCAAATTCAAGGGCTATTGGACAAAGGTTATGTCCAACTGAGTTCATCCCCGTAGGGAGCCCAGTGTTGTTCATCAAGAAGAAGGATGGTAGTCAATGTATATGTGTGGATTATCGAGCAGTCAATGAGGTCACCATAAAAAACAAGTATGATTTGCTTAGGATCGATGACTTGTTTGATTAACTTAAAGGAGCTGAAGTGTTCTCCAAGATTGACTTGAAATCAGGATATTATCAAATAAAAATTTATCAAGTGGATATACCTAAGACAATATTCTTGACTTGTTATGGTTTATACGAGTTCACAGTGATATCCTTTGGTTTAATAAATGCCCAGCTTATTTCATGTACCTAATGTACAATGTGTTCATAGAATATTTGGACAAATTTGTCATCGTGTTTATTGATAAAATTTTAATTTACTCTAAGGATAAGAAAGAGCATGAGGAGCATTTGAGGTTGGTGTTGCAAAAGCTAAGAGAGAATAAGTTGCATGCTAAGTTCAGCAAATGTGAATTTTGGATGAAGAAAGTCGCTTTTCTAGGCCGTGTCATGTCAGTAGGGAGAGTTGTAGTTGACCCTGGTAAAGTAAAGGATGTGCTGGATTGGAAGTCACCATTATCGGTGTGCAAGTCAGTAGGGCAAGGAATGCCTAGTGTACCTAGGCCCCTTACACAACTGTTAAAGAAGGAAAAAATTGTTTGGACGTCAGAGTGCGAGAAGAGTTTCTCAAAATTAAAGGAGTGTTTGACCATAGCCCTAGTGCTAGTATTGTTAGATATTAACAAGGATTTTGAGATCTATTGTAATGCTTCCCGCAAAAGTTTGGGATGTCCACCATCGGGCCCAGAGCACTGCTCCTCACTGGCATGTCCACGTCAGATGACACAGTTGATGTGGCCGCCAAATGGAGCCACATGGTGGCCCACCTCAGCACTGAGCCACCACATAGGTACCATGTCATGTGCCGCCCGCCAGCTCATACCGCACGCCTACGTGGTGTACCACCTGATGGCACAAGTCCACGTGCTGCCATGTGGCATGACACATCTGCACCGAAGCACCCACCGACCACATCAGCAAAATCCGTCATGTCACCTGCCACATGTAGGGTTGACGTCAGCATAACATCATAATTTAGAATTTCCTTTAAAATTTAATTTGACTAACAATGAAATTCCTTGATGATGTCATAATTCTATTTTTTTCTTTAGAAAAATAATTCCATTAATTCCCTGCTGATGTCATAAATATCTTTTTAGAAAATAATTCTGTATATTCCTTTTATTCTTCATCCTAACTCCGATTGAGCCTGTTCATGATGATGTCATAATTCTATTTTTTCTTTAGAAAAATAATTCCATTAATTCCCTACTGATGTCATAAATATCTTTTTTAGAAAATAATTCCGTAGATTCCTTTTATTCTTCATCCTAACTCTGATTGAGCCTGTTCAAATTTCTAAATTTATATAAAATCAAGATCTATCCAAATTTATAATGTTTTAAAATTTTAGAGGTCATTCAACTTTTATTTGAATCTAGTGAGTTATTTTTATGTGTAGACTACGGCCATTCCAGAGGTTTTATATTGACGATTCACATCAGACTGTAGAGCAAGGCAAGTCAGACATCATTGATCATATTAATCCCAGTTTATATATAAATTTATATTATTTTTAAAATATATTACATGCTTAATTTGTACTCCCTGTAATTCAATTCTAGTTTTACTTTAATTAATACCCAGTTGTTATGACATCTTTGACTTTGCAAATTCTTGTACCTTGTCACCCAAGATTAAAACTCTAGTTAGTACACTAGTATGGCTGAAGAATTTTTATAGCAAATGCTTAGTCCTGCATGGATATAATTGTAGGTCGAGATAACCTTTTCACATAAAATGATAGGTTTTTATAATATATTCTTGACTTCAGTGAGTCAAGAAAGCCTATAGAATATTTTAAAATATAATATAAAATTTGGTTTAGACTTAGGCCATAGATAGGTGGTGGTGCTTGCAAGTACACGTTGTAGCTCCGTGACTCAACGTGGATACTAGGCACAAGGGGTATGTGGTTAGATCCTAAGTCAATTAAGGATCGGACTATGAGCCACTGCAATAAAGCCTTATCGTACTACCACAGGGCTGGTATGGGACAGTCCTAACTAACTAAATAGTAGGTCCCAAGCTGAGTCTCGCTATAGCCTAAATGTGAGCGTGGTGTAGGCCATGAGAAATCTTATATGGCACAAGAGAGGGTCCCGATATAGTGGATTCCTTATTGGGGTAAAACCTTAGTGGAGGTGTGGCCATGTTGAAAGCTTAGCTTTGTAAAAGACTTGTTATGCTTACTTAGTCGCACGCCCAAGGAAACGTCTAATAGCCGACATAAAGAGTCAATCATATCTTGTGGGTAAAGTTGTACAACCTCTGCAGAGTGTATAAACTATTCTGGATAGCCATACCCATGATCATGGATATGCTGAGTAAAGTTTTTCATGGATTGGATTTTTGTTTTTCATAAACAGGTTTTTGGTTAGATTTAAGGTATCTTTTGAGAGAAAGATGGTCTGGGTGGGACACCATGGTTAGGTTTGTGCTAAGTCAGTGCATGCACTAACGGTATTACCTTGTTATATTACATTCTTTTACTTATAGTATTAAATTCGACAGTTTCAATCTATTCATCGTATTTGATTAAATGTTGTTTTATACTCAAATAACCATATAAGTCTCCCTTTGTTGCCTTTATTATTATATTGCATTTTCTTATGTGGCTTATGGAGTACAAGTTTGAACCCATCCTTGTTATCATCATCTCAGAGGAGGACGACTTCGACTGCGGTGAGTACCAGAATGAGTAAGCTGTGTCTTCTTTGCCATCGCTCGTAAGGCGCACTTGGGCTTCACTTTATCAGTTTGTTGCCACAGTTATTTCTTTTAATATTGTTGTCAATGAGTATTGATGTAAACATTGATTATATGATCGTACTCTTTTATTTAATAAAGTTGGTCATTTGTGCTTGATATTTATCCCAGTTACCATTGTTGCACTAACTAATCTTGGACTAGTGCGATTTATATAGATAATTCAGAGTCATCACTCCGGGGTTTGATAGCCACCTCGGTTCGGCACCCTATGGCTTCGCTGGCCATAGCTTGCAGCTGGCCAGGAGCCCAGCACACTTCTTACTCGGGACAGTCCATTTTTCTTCCCTCCCTCAAACTACCGTATTTTGTTCTAGCTTCTACTTTTGGTTTTGCTCCCACTCTTATGCATGCATGGCTGGGAAATCCTACGATGTTGTCGTGATGGGACTTGGTGGGGAACATGCATTGAGGAGAATGTTCCTCTGACCAAGGGCACACGGTGACTCTACGAGCTCACCACCAATGGCATGAAAGCCAAGCCAGTTGTGGTACTCATGGCCGTGAAGAGAATGGCCTACTAGATGTCAGCTGAGGGTTGGCAAGGATCGTGGACAACAATGGTGGTGGCCGCGTTGCGGTTCAGTTGGCCCCCTTTCGGTCGTCGTGGTCGGTTGTGTCCTTGCTCCTCTCCTTCATCTCCCCTTCTCCTCGTGCTCATTTCCTTCAAACTCTTTATCTTGTTCTTCCTCTAGTGGTTGGAGGGCTTAGCTCTGCTGGTGGCTAAGCAAGGCTCTTGTTTTGCTTTTAGGATGCTCTCGGTTTTGGGTTGAGAGAAAAATGGGTGCTTTGGTGTGAGGCTTGCTTGTACTGTGCTAGCTTATAAAGGCATGGTTGGACTGCCCCTAGCTTTGTGCATTACCAAAACTGCCCTTGTCTCATCCCTTGTCATATGGTTGTTTGCCTCAAAGGCATTTTGGTCCAAAGGGGCTCTGCATTGTTTAATGGCTCTTCTACTGTGGTAGGTAAGGTGAAATGGTAGAAAGGTAAAAATGGAATTTTCTGCTGGATGATGAAAACCCAAAAATGCGAGATGGTGCTGACCAGCCCCAGACGGTCTTGGAACCTCTATGAGCACTAATTCGTTTGACATTTCTAAAGCCGATGGGTCTGGCGGCAAACTCTACTTTATTTCTTTTATTCTCCCTTGGATTGTTTTATTTCTCATATTTATCTCTTTTGTGTACTACTGGTATTAAATTTTACCCCTTAACAGAATTCGACCATGAATTCTAGCATTCAATAATCCACACAGAAGAATTAACATAAGACAAACTACACATAAAATAACATTAACTCGTACCCGTAGAGAACAACTCTGTGTACTTCTCGCACATGCGAGACTCCAACTCCCAACTCGTTTCTCGATCGGATTGATGTGTTCAATGCACTTTGACATACTTTATCACTTTATGCCTCAACACCTTCTCTGATTCCTCCAGAATCCAAATTGGATGGGACTCAAAGGTAAGGTCTTGCTTTATGGACACTAGCTCTAACACAATCTTATGCTTTGGATCCCTTAAGTGTTTTCTCAATATAGAAATATGGAACACATTGTGCACCCTCATATGGACTCGGGAGGTCCAAGCGATATGCCAATTTTCCAATTCGCACAAGAATAGAAATGACCCACTGTACCTCGGGCTAAGCTTCCCTTTGGTACCAAATTGCATGATGCCTTTAGTGGGAGATACTCTTAGGAGCACCTTATCCCCACTTTGAATTCTAAGTTTCACCTCCTAACATTTGCATAGCTCTTTCGCATACTCTAGGTAGTTACAGATTCTATCTAATTTTCACCTCTTGTTCCACTATTTTGGGCGAATCCGCACCCGAACGACCTTCCGATCTACGGCATCCCAATACAGTGGTGATCTACACTTCTGTCCATAAAGAATCTCGAATGGTGCTACCCGAACACTGGAGTGGTAGTAGTTGTTATAGGCAAACTCTGCGAGTATCAAATAATCCTCCCAACTACCTTTCTAAGACAGAACATAGGATCTCAACATATCCTCTAGTGTCTAAATAGTGCGTTTAGACTATCCATCCATTTGCGGGTGGAACATAGTACTAAACTGGAGTTTCATTCCCAAAGTGCCCCGAAACTATAGTCTCGGGCACACCATGCTACCTTACTACTTCCCGCACATAGATGAGTGCCAACTCATTCATCAAGTTCATTGTACGAATGAGTATGAAATGTGCGGATTTACTGAATCGATCCACCACTACCCAAATCACATCCTTACTTCGCTGGGTTTGAGGTAAGCCAACTACGAAATCCATGGTAATATCATCCCATGGTCACTAAGGAACCTCCAAAGACTGCAATAGTCCAACGGGACGCTTGTGCTCAGCCTTCACTTGTTAGCAAATCCCACAAGATGCCACATACTGAGCAACATCCACATTCATTCTCTTCTACCAAAAGTTCTTTTTCATATCTCGATACATCTTGGTCTCACTAGGATGTACTGTGTACAGGATATGATGAGCCTCTCTCAAAATATTATCCTTGACTTGATCCTTCTATGGCACGCAAAGATCCTTCTATGACCGTGTACAGGGTACAGTGTCTAAACCGCAATGCGCCTGACTCATCAAGGCTAAAATCCCCTGTTTCCCTTCATTAAGCTACTTCCTTACTTGCTGAAGCAATTGATCATACTGTTGTGCCTCCTTCACTCGTTCTGGAATTGCCAATTCCAGCAACAGCTATGTCTCAGCCTGTGCTGTACCAGCATAACAATAGAAAACTCTCATCCGATCAAAGTCAGCAATAAGACATCCTAGAGTGTAGGGTGTCGTCTTGCGACTAAGAGCATCAGCAACCATATTTGCCTTGCCCCGATGGTACTAAAGAGTGATATCATAGTCCTTGATCAGATCCAACCACCTTCTTTACCTCAAATTTAATTTTCTTCCGAGTGAAAATGTACTTGAGGCTCTTGTAGTCTGTGAAAATATCATAGGACTCTATACAAATAATGCATCTAAATCTTTAGAGTAAAAACCACAGCGGCTAACTCTAAATCGTGAGTAGGATAATTCTACTAATGCTTCTTCAATTGTTGTGATCCATAAGCAATCACTTTGCCGTCCTATTTGAGCAAGCAACCTAGATGTAACAGCCCAGCTATTTATTTCAAAAAAATAATAAATTAATTTGAGTTAAAAATTAGTGTTTTGGTTGCCTAAATTTCAAAACTTTATTTGCCTTGATTTTTCGCTTTTAAAAGGCCTTTGTTTTAAAACTTAATTTAAGTAAAAATATAAATATATTATTAAATTAAAGATATTTTGAATTTCTATAAAAAAATATGAATTCCAATTTAATTATTTGAACTCATTTGGCTTTAATATGAATTTTTTGTGTGTTTTCCATAATTTAAAAATAAAATTTAAAATTAAAAGCCATTTTAGTATAAAAATTTAGTATCAAAATAAGTTAAAAATATTTTCATAAGTCCAAAGTAGCTCCAGAGATTTCTGTGAATTTTTCTGAAATTTTTGGATTTTATTTGTATTTTTCTAAGCTTTTATTTGGTTTCTCGGGCTTTCTGAAAATCGAAACCAAAAATTAAAAATTGAATTTTCCCCACCTTCTCCCTAGAGCAACGCATGGATGGCTCGATTGTCTCCACATCGTCGCCCGGCTCTTTCCAGCTGTTGCCTCTCCCTCCCCCTTCTGGAAGGTTCGAACCGCCCGTGCCTTCGAACAGCCGGATCTCCTTCTCCCTGCCATGTGGCACGCATCTAGTCTGTCTTTCCATTGTTCCTTCAATCCCCCTCTTATTCCTTACTCACCACTCACTTACACGTAGGCCCCACC
The DNA here is from genome assembly GCA_036346265.1 of Melocanna baccifera. NCBI lineage: Eukaryota > Viridiplantae > Streptophyta > Magnoliopsida > Poales > Poaceae > Melocanna > Melocanna baccifera. Next base: position 21,189,698 of record CM070677.1, on the reverse strand, counting down.
TGTCATCTTTCTCTTCTTACTTTCCTTCCTCTTCCCTTGTCTTTCCTATCCTAGCATCGGCCGCTCGAATTTTCACCATCGTCACCTTTCCTTCACTGCCCCTAGTTTTGGGACCCAAACCTCACATGGAATCAAACTCCTCTAATCCCCATGCCCAAAATCCCTGTTCCCCTTCCTTTATCGGCCGCATTCCCCTCTTTCTCTCCCCGGGATCGCTATCACTCGTATAACCTTCGGCAAGAGATCCGCCAAGCTCCGCCCCACCTCGACCCTATATGAAGGCCCCTGGAGCATCCTTTCTCCTCGCACTACCCCCTCCCTACCTTGGTTCCCTCTCTCGGGCTCCACACCACCCTCGCACCGCACCACCCTCTCTCCAAGCCTCAGCCGCCTTCCGGCAAGTAATCGTCGGCCATTCAAGCTGCCTCGAGACAAGCCAACGCCACCTCAAGCTTCATCGTGCCGTGAAATTCCTTCTGCACCCCTCCGTCGAGCTCAAGCGCCGCCAGAGCGCCATCCCCGCTTCACCTCACTACCTACCATCCTCTGATCACCTTCGGTAATGCACTTGTATGCCGTTGCAATCCCCGCACTCCCCTATCTCTTTTGCGCTAATCACCGGCAACCATCAAGCACAAAGCGCCGCCCTTCTTTGACGTGCCCACTTCAGATGGCACAGCTGAGGTGGACACCACATGGCGCCACATGGTGGCCCACCTTAGCACCAAGGCACCACACGGCACACCACGACCAGCATGCGCCACCTTTCCCCTTGAGCATTCGGACTAGTCCAAAAGTTTGTTGCCAAATGGACGGTTCATAGCCGATTAGACAATCCAGAAGATCCAGTGCCATTTGGACAGTCTGAACATTCAATTGCCGATCAAACAGCCCAAAAGCCCCTAGTCGTTCAGATAGTCTGAACATTCTCTTGCCAACAAGATGGTCCGGAAGATCTAGTGTCATTCGGATAGTCCGAACATTCAATTGACGATCAAACGGTCCGAATGTCTCTTGACATATCAGACGGTCCGGATTACCACATGGGCGCCACACCGCACAAGTTTGACCGCTCACCCATGTGGCCATGATGTGACGTGCCACCTAATGGCACAGGTCGACGTGTCAACCATGTGGCAGACACATGTAATGCCACATTAGCACAGAGTCAACCCCATACCACGTCATCCTCACGTGTCAGACAAATGGCAGCCACATTAGAAAAACGGCCATGTCACCTGTCACGTATAGGGCTGACGTCATAATTCAGAATTGCCTTTAGAAATTTAATTCGCCCAAAAAGAAACTCCCTTGCTGACATCATAATTATAAATTTTCTTCAGGAAAATAATTCCCTAAATTCTTTGTTGACATCATAAATTCTTTTTTAGTAGAAAAATAAATCCAAAACTTTTGGTTTTTTAATTTCTTTAGAATTCAAACTTTCGGAAGACTGTTCTCCTTCATCCTAGCTCCGAATAAGCCCATTCAAATTTCTAAATTCATTAAAAAATCCCCTCTATCTATTTTTGCCCTCCTTTTTAATATTTAGAGTTTATTTGAATTTATTTATATTTTATTTGAGTTTGCTTGCATACTTTGACGATTCGGAAGAATTCTTCGACGATGATTCACACAAATTCGTGAAAGACAAGTCACACACCTTAATCATGTTGATTCCATATTATGAAATAAAATTATATTATTTTAAATTATTATATATGTATATTTTTTTCAAAGTATTTCAATTTTAGTTTTAAATTTAGTTAATGCCTGTTTGTTATTACCTCCTTTGATATTGATTCCTGAATACGTTGTCACCCTAGAATAAAACTCTAGTTAGTATACTAGTATGGACTAGAGAGTTTTGTATCAAATGCTTAGATCAGCTTAGATATAATTTTCTTTTAGGATAACTTTTTTTACATAAAATGATAAGCTTTTCAAATGTACTCTTGACTTCAGTGAGTGAAGAAAGGCTATGAATTATTTCAAAATAAAATATAAAATCTAGTCCAGACTTAGGCTAATGGATAGGTGATGGGTGTTAGCTTGTATTGTTGTTTGGTGACATAATGTTAATTTTTAGGCATAAGGGCTATGTGGTTTGAACCTAAGTCAAGTTAAGGACCGATTTGTGAGCTACTGCGAAGCCCTTTTCGTACTACCGCAAAGCTGGTATAAGACAGTCCTAACTGACTAATTTGTAGGTCCCAATCTGAATCTCGTATAGGTCGAAAGTGAGCATGGCGTAGGTGATGTAAAGTTTCACTCGGCTCAAGAGGGAGTCTCGGTTTGGTGGATTCCTTACTGGGGTGAAACCTTAGTGTTGGCCTGGTCTGCTTAGATCATGTCTTGTGGGTAAAGCCGTACAATCTCTACAAAGTGTATAAACTATGCTAGATAGTCGTGCCCACAGTCATGGGCAAGGTAAGTAAAGTTTTTCACGGATTAGATTTTGGTTTTCAAAAATAGTTTCTGAAAAGACATATAGATGGATGGAATCCATCGGAGATTAAAACGCATATGGGCGGATAGAATTCATGAGAGATCTTTTGAAAAGATGGTCCGGTGGGATGCCGTGGTTAGGTTAGTGTGGGAATGGATCTACACTAACGATATTATTTCAGTTACAAATATTGTCTATACGTATGGTATTAAATGCTGCAATTTTAATCTATTTACTTTATTTCATTAAATATTGTTTTACACTCAAACTAACCCTATATGCCTTCCTTTGTTGCCTTTAACATTATATTACATTTTCCCATGTGACTTGCGGAGTACAAGTTAATACTCACCCCTTACTTTCACATATCAGAGGAAGATGACTTCAACTACGGTGAGGACCAAGACGAGTAGGCTGTGTCTTACTGTCGTTTGCCTGTGAGCAGGCTCAGTGGGTTTCTCTCGCTTTGGTGTTTTTCTTCTACTGCTATATTTAATTTTGGTCTATGGGCCATGGATGTAAACTTTAGCAATCATGTCCATATTTAGTTAATGAATAAATGTTATTATAGTTGATATTTATCTTTGTTGTCCACTGTGTGCACTACCTGATCCTGGATTAGTGCAATTTGCACAGAGAATTCAAGAGTCGTTGCTCTAGGATCCGACACCAGACCTACTCGAGAAGCATCTGAGTAGACCGTGAAATGCTTCCCTAGCTTAGGAAGGGTGAGAATAGGAGCAGTTACCAACTTCTCTATCAAAATATTAAAGCTGCGCTCACATTCATTAGTCCATTGGAATTTCATGCCCTTTCGCGTGAGTTGAGACATTGGCTTGGCAATAATAGAGAATTCTTTCACGAAACGCCAGTAATAACCAGCTAGGCCAAGAAAACTTCTCACTTCTTTAACATTAGAGGGCCTCTCCAATCCACAACGATGAAAATCTTGTTTGGATCTACTGAAATGCCTTCCTGGTTAATCACATGTCCTAGGAAGCCCACTTTAGAAATCCAGAACTCACACTTCTTCAGCTTGGCAAAGAATTGATTTTTCCTTAGAGTCTCAAGCATGAGCCTCAAGTGTTGCTCATGCTCTTCCTCCGTCTTGAAGTAAATTAGGATATCGACAATGAACACAACTATAAAGTCATTCAGATACTTGTGCATCATACTGTTCATCATCTCCATGAAGACATCACGGACATTTGTCAGTTCAAAGGACATAACTTTAAACTCATAATGCCCATATCTTGCGGAGAAAGCTATCTTCTCAATGTCTTGCTCCCACACTCAGATATGATTATACCCAGATTGTAGATCAATCTTGGAGAACACCTTGGCTCTTTTCAATTAATCAAACAAGTCCTCGATGCAAGGCAAAGAATATTTATTCTTGATGATCACCTGATTGAGTACATGATAGTCTATACACATGCACCAACTCCCATCTTTTTTCTTAGTAAAGAGGATAGGGGCTCTCCAAGGTGACACACTGCGATGAATAAACTCTTTGGACAATAACTCGTCCAATTATTTCTTTAACTCTCTTGTAAAGGTTGTGCCAAATGGTACAGGGCCATAAAAGATAGGTCGTGTGTTAGGAATATGATCAGTTTTGAACTCCACATCTCGCTTGGGTGGCATTCCTGGGAGCTCTTCGGGGAACACACCGGGCGGAATACTCATGCACCACTAGAATATCCTCAATGCGCAATGGCACACTCGGGTTCTTCGCAAGTGCTAGAAGTAAACCAGACTTTATTGTTCATCGACTAGGGAATAGGCTGGCCAACACAAAGAGAGAACATGGGGATGCATTCCCTTGAAAGATTATCTCCTCCCCTGAAAGAGCTTGCAAAGTGACTATCCTCTAGAAGCAGAAAATCATGGTCTGATAGTGATGCAACCAATCTATGTCAAGGATGACATCAAAAGGCTCTAACTGGATAAACCATGAGGTTGGCAACAAAATCATCGCCGTTTATTGCAACCACACAGTCTGGACACACTGTGGAGCTAGCAATGATACCCCTTGGAGAACTGGCCATAGCTGATTGGGAAATTTGCTGAACACTCGGCTTGGCTTTTCTAGCAAACTCGTGGGATACAAATGAATAAGTAGCACCGGAGTCGAAAAAGAACAAGGGCTTCACATGAGTCCACTAACAGAGTACCTATCACCATGTCAGGTCAACCCGCGGACTCAGCTGCAGGTAGAGAGTAGACTCTAGGTGGTGCCAGGGTAGTGAGAGCCCCAACATTCTGCTGGGGTGGCATCAGAAATGGAGGCGGTGTAGTGTGCTGGAGTGGAGGAGTCGGTGCAGGGTGCCAGTAATACCTGACGGGTGGAGCCCAGGAAAGAGGAGGCTGCGACACAAGGGCAGCCACCAACATCTAGATTGACCCCTCAGGTGTAGAGTTTGATGAAGACGAAGATATTGTCTCCCACTTGAGGATGCTAGAAGGGTTCTGATGACAAACCTACTTCATGTGGCCGGACCGGCCACAATGTCGGCACTCCCCCATCTAGGAGCATTTAGTAGCATGATACCCACCACCGCACTTGAAACAGATCATACGATAGGCTGGTGTCGCCGATGAAGAACGAGGTGCCGAAGAAGACGGCCTCAAAGACTTGGAGCAGGCCGTCTTCTTTGGTGCCTCGTTCTTCATCGACAACCCTATGGTGGCGGCGGGAGCCACTGGTGGCAAGCTAGAAGGGATGACAGCAGGTCGAGAGGGTCGTGGGGAGGAGAGGTTGAGGGAGGAGTCAACCGGTGTACCGCAAGGCGCCCAAGGTGGCGGCGTTGCCCAAATGAGAGAGAGAGAGGGGAGAGGAGAGAGAAAAGGCAAAGAGGAGATAAGGCCCTTCCGGCCACACCGCATAAAAGAGATAAGGCCATCCGGTAAGAAAAAAATAGAGTGAGGAAAAGGTAAGAAAAGAAAAGTGGGAGAAAGTTAAAAAGAGAGAGAAAAGAAAAGAGGAGAAAAAGAAAAAATAATGACTGAGATGGGGGATTTGAGCGACATGCGCGCCGAGCCCTTAACGTTGAGCGTCCAGTTTCACCAGTATTGGGTATTGCACATAGGGTCGTCATTGCTCGTTTAAGTACATATATCGATATGACGAATTGAGTCGGGTAATGCTTGTATAGGTGGAGGTCCTGACGGGGAGTCGTCCACGCATCGCCCCCGTGAATAAACAGGCAAATGCATGGTAGTGCGATAGACGGTAATTGTGGTGAAATATGTGATATTTATATTTTATAATATTGCATGTTAAATGATGACAATGATGGGAAAGCAAGGTGAGCGATGATGCTTACCTGGTGATGATGGTAATGATAAGTATGGTTATGACAATGAAAATATGCATTCGTATGATATGCACTCATGTGATGAGAACTGGAATCCAGTTGGGTGGATTCCATAAGATCTACTTCAGTAGGACATCACGGGAGTGGAGAGACACCCATGTCGACGAAGATGTGAACATCAATAGGTGTTTACCTAGACTATACCGATATATACGATGAGATGAGCAAATGAGCATGTAGAATAGTGCTGCATTGCACTAATGGTATGATAATATCGTAACATAAATATGATGATATGAACATAATGATTTTATGCGGAGTATGACATGGTTAATTAATTGCTAATATGTTTGGTAGTATTTACCGTCTTATTATGTACTTACTAAATCTCCGGACTCATCAATTCTTTGGTTGTTTTTTAGGTGATCGCTGAGAACATCATACTCAGGTGGGTGTAGCACATGAATAATTTCACATGCTAGCAGTATTATATGTACCACCTTTTTGTTGGTATGTTTAGACTCTAATGATATGCTTTGGTAGTTAGGATTAAAATGATATAATGTATTTTAAGTCGTTGTAATATGAATAAAACAATATTTACTTAAAATGATGATAACATGTCAGAGGATGGACAAATTGTTATACCATGGCAAAAAGGCAAAAAAATCATCCCCTATAAGTAGACCCATTGTGTCTTGTTTTTGCGTCGAGAATTGGGCCTAAGAGGACTCTCCCTCTCCCCTACGCGGCTACGCGGTCCTTTCACCTTCCCTCCCCCATAAAACGAACCGAAGGACCAGTCGAACAACCGCTTCATCTCCCCTCCAAGAAGCGAACGGTTCCCATGCTCGACTAAATAGGAGCAATTCCTACTACTAATCCCTTGCTACAGCTCCAAGCGACTCCATGGTTCTTTAGAAATGCTGCTTATGTGTGTGTAAAGCGAGAAGCTCTGGTCTGCGGAGCGACATGGAGGAGGAGAGAGACCTCAGCGATGTGGTGCTTTCTTGGTCCGTCCAAGAAATCCTGGACGACCGGCTCAGGCAAAAGGTGGTTAATTTCTTATTCCCTCTGCTTACCTGCAAGTTATACAAGCTATTCTAAGTCTCTAACCGTTTGATCGACTTTATCTTGGGGGAAGAATAAGCTCTGTATCTTCAGATTCGAAGTTCTGTTCGTATATATGCACATGAGAGCAAGTTACTTGGTTTGTTTCTCACTTCATATTTTCCTCGGAAATGTCAGCTTACTGCAGGGGCCTGGTATATATTATCATTTACTTGTTGGGCTGCACATGGCTCATTTCTTGTTAATTTACCGCACTATGTTGTAGAATTTGGATGGTATTCAAGTGACAATTGACGTATGATGGGGATCCTCGTGCTGTACGGTCTAAATTCATTTGATTAAGGAAAAAATGATACATTGCTGCAGCTTGATGCGTTATTGTGTATATCCTGTACCTTTGTATTTATGATGAACGAAGCTTGTAGTCCAAAACAACACATCCACACCTTTCGAAAAAAACTACACATCCACAAAGTTCAAAACGCTCTGGTAAAGCATGCTAGTCGTGTAGTGTGTCTTAAACAAGGAGTTGAAGGGGGACGTGTTGTGTACAGCTATAGTAACCATAGCTTATTCAAAGTTTGTGAGCAAACAGCAGTCAAGCATTGCAGCAAAAAAACGAATTTTTATTGTATTTAGAAAAAAATGTGCCCAATATTTTAGTTGAAACAATAAAATTGTTTGCTTGTCATTCCACAACAGATTGACTAAAAGGTCTACTACCTCATAAATGGAAATGGCCTAAGAATCTTAAATCGTGTATTCATCATTAATTGGTTACATGTAGAACATATGGTGTCTCTATTCCTTTCTTGTCAGCACAGTTTTACATAATTCTGTGGTGTTTGGAGTTTTTTTTCCAACAAGCTTTACCAGTATTTATCCATTATTGCTGTCCTACATACATGCTTTTCTTTGACATATCTAGGTGGAGAAGATTCCCTGCGAGTTCGCTTCGCTTGACCATTATTTCAAATCATATGTTGCACCTTTGATTGAGGAAACAAGGGCGGAGTTACGCTCATCCCTGGAACTAGTCATGGAAGCACCTTATATAGAAATACTATCTATGGAGGTGGTGGGAGATTCAGCAGGGTTCATGTACAATTTGGATGTGGATGCTGGCACTTATATGGCAAAAATTGGAGATATATTTATTCTGTCTAGCTTGAAACCTAAAGCTGTTGAAGAGTTAAGCTGCTATGGTGGCACATACTGTTTGGCAATGGTTACAGAGGTCTCTACGGATGTTCAGCACAGCAAGGAATTAAGAATCAAAGTTCTAAATGATATCTGTGCAGAAGATAAAAACAAATTTAGATATGCATTATTTGCTGCTAATATCATAACAAATGTACGGATATGGAATGCACTTTGCTCAAATAAAAGCATGAATGACAACTTCGCCATAATTAAGTCACTCTTATCACCCAAACATACGGTAACAAAACTTGCTTTGATTCCATCTATATTTGGTTTACCAGTACCATTTGTTGCATGTGATAGCTAACCTTCTTGCTCATGATGACTATATTGTAGAGTGATGAGAATAGTTGTAGCATCTGTGTTGCACAAGATGGAGAATGTTCGTCATATTTGGTCAAGAAATTAGAGCTGGCTTGCCTTAATCAATCACAACAGGATGCTGTTATATCTGTCATTTCAGCTTTGAACTGTAAGCATTCCAACCTCGTGAAAATTATATGGGGTCCACCAGGCACCGGAAAGACCAAGACAATTAGCGCTATACTCTGGACTTTGAAACATTTGAACTGCAGAACACTAACATGTGCTCCCACGAACATTGCTGTTGTTAGAGTTTGTTCTCAATTGCTTCAAGGTTTGAAGGATTTCAATGAGGATGCTGATTCAGATGGTCTACCGTGCCCCCTTGGAAATATTTTACTATTTGGAAATAGGTATAAGATGGACATCACTAAGGATCTTCAGGAGGTTTTGTTGGATTATCGTGTGGATGAACTTGTCGAATGCTTTTCATCATCATCTGGATGGAGATATAGAATAGATTCAGTGATATCTCTCCTTCAGGACTACAGTTTTCAGCAGAACATGCTTCACAAGGATAAGGAGCAGTTTGGTGTTGTAGCAAAAGATCTAAAGAAATGCATGGTGAACCTGCGGATTCATCTTCCTGAAAGGTGCCTCCCTCCTAAGATTGTCAGCAAGATATCGAATCTGTTAGGTCTCTTGGAAACAATAGGCAACCTTTTCTTTTGTGAAGATCTGAGTCATGATGATGCCAAGAGAGGCTTTGGTTTACTGTCAATTGGAAACTCTGGTTCCACAAAGCCAATATCTTTTGTCAAGGAGTGGGACGAGGCAAGGTCTAGATGCCTTGAATTGCTGAAATATCTTCAAGGTTCCCTTGACTTACCTATTGGTGTGAGCAAAGCTTGGACTAAAAATTATTGCATGCAAAATGCAACACTTATTTTCTGTACTGTATCTAGCTCTTACCATTTACACCATTCAGAGACTTCTTTTGAAGTGTTAATTGTTGATGAGGCCGCTCAACTAAGAGAATGTGAATCAGTTATTCCATTACGTCTTCATGGGTTAAGACATGTTATACTTGTTGGAGATGACTGTCAGCTACAACCAATCGTTAGAAACCATGTAATGTTTCAGTCTTACCTTGTATCTATAAAGTTATTTTTTCCATTCCATTACTCATCAGTGTATGTACTAGTATTTTTTCTATTCCTTAACTCATCAGTGTATGTACTAGGGATAGAACTTTTTTGTTGTAATAGTTGATGGTACATTTTCTAGTTTGATGGCACCTTGAAATTTTGAGAAAAAGTGCAGTTTACTGTTTGCAGTTGTTCCTTTTGCCCATTTTATATTCGTATTTTATCTGTGTACTATCAAGTGAAAAGTGCAGTTTACTGTTTGCAGTTGTTCCTTTTGCCCATTTTCTATTCTTATTTTATCTGTGTACTATCAGGTGTGCAGAGAAGCTGGACTGGGTGTAAGCCTATTCAAGAGATTGGTTTTGTTAGGTTTTGAAAAGCATCTTCTGAATATGCAGTACCGTATGAATCCTGGCATCAGTTTATTTCCAAATGCTCGGTTTTATAAAGGGAGGATAATCAATGGTCAAAATGTGGACTCGCCTTCCTATAACAACGATTTTTTAGTGCTCCCTTTTGGATGTTACACTTTCCTAAACATAACGGATGGAAAAGAAGAAATGGAAGGTGGTGGAAACAGTTGGCGGAACATGGTCGAAGTTGCTCTTGTTTTGCATCTGATACAAGCCATCTTCAAATGTATATTCTTAGGCCTTTACGTTTTGTTTCTTTGTTATACTTGCTTTAAGTGTTACTTTTCTAAACTTCTATCAACTCAAGTTTATTTCAAAAAGTAAAAAACTTGATTTCTTTAGAGTGCCAGTAAATCATCAGTTCCCTTTTTCCTGTTGCAGGTTGGAAAAATACTTGCAAAAAGATCAGCATTGGTGTGGTATCACCATATAGTTCTCAAGTAAATGCTATTAAAAGCAGACTAGGCAAGAAGTATGATAAATTTGATGGCTTTGATGTACGAGTAATGTCTATTGATGGTTTCCAAGGTGAAGAGGATGATTTGATCATGTTATGAATATTGTGTGTATATTGATATGAGGCCCAAGGGACCATATATATAGGAGTACAAAGAGATATGCCATATAGAGATAAGGCATATGTGGAATAGAATACAAACTCTATATCCTACTACAACTCTACTCTATATCCTTAACACCCCCCCTCAAATGCAAGGCGTATGCAATAGCATTGCATTTGAAAGAGTTAACACTAAAATCCAAAATCCAAGTCTTGAAATGTCGTCGTAGCATGCGGCTCTTGAAAGTTGTGTCAAAAATAGAAAATCTCCATCCGAAGTCGTGCGGTAGCCCATGAAGCAGCTCGAAGCCCGAGACGGCGGCGACGCAGTGCACAAGAAGCGCAATAGAAACGCAGTGCAGAAGAAGCGTGGCGGCTTTAAAAGCTCGGGGCAACGGCTCAGAAAGAAGAGCGGCGGCATCATAAACCGAGACAGCAGCGGCGTAGTGCACAAGAAGCGCAATAGAAACGCAGTGCAGAAAAAAGCGCGGCGGCCTTAAAAGCTCGGGGATGCGACTCGAGAGGCCGCCCACGGAAGAGTCCGGATTCAGCACGAATGAGACTGGATCCGAACGGGGCAAGACCAGATCCGGCGAAGACGAACCGGAGAAGAGCCATACAGACGACCTGCACGCGGCTCAGAGAAAAGAGCGGCGTTTCCTGCTATGCACACTAAAACCTAAAGGATGGACTATGGCTAGCAAAGCAATCGACTGACTGACTCAAAAATTTGTGGACTCGCATGGCGTAGACGAACTGAAAAATAGACACTATAGATTTGAGTGGACGCAGCGGAAGACTTAAAATACTAAAAGGATTCAAAAGCAGCCAAATCTAGCAGCAGCCACAAGAAACATGACTAGCCTCACACACCAAACATCCAGCAGTTTCTCCATATAGCCGCAGCCGATCACCAAAACGTCCTCAAGACTTTGCTCCATATAGCCACAGTAGCCACAACACCCGTAGCTGACCGGACAAAAGCCCCCACCCGCCTGGCGACACGAGCCGGCGAAGCCAAGGCAAAGGCTCACAGGCGCACTACTTCCGCCCGCTCCCCCACCCACCTGGCGGCACGAGCCGGCGAAGCCAAGGCAAAGGTGCACGGGCGCCCACGCACAGAGGTGGAGGCTCACGGGCGCGGCAGCAGCGCGAAGAGCGGAGCAGAGGCATGGGCGCGCGGGCGGGATTTGGTGGCCGGGGAGGAGCCCAGCGCGAGGAGCCAAGCCCAGCGCGAGGAGCCGAGCGAGGAGGCCGTCGGTGCTCCCGCACCTGTAGAGCCAGCAGCCCCCTCCTCATGCCGGCAAGAGCGGCGACGGGAGAGAGCGGGCGGTCCGTTGAAGAAGAAGAGGCCGGCGGCCCACCCGGCCCAGTTCGATGGAGATCCGAGCGCGACGGCCCTGGCGGCGAGCGAAGAGGAGTCGACGGCCGGCGGTCAGCCAACAGGAGCAGCCGAGCAGCCGGCGGGAAGAGTCGGCAAGAGCAGCGGCGGGCAAGAGCGGGCGGCACCGACCAAGAAGAAGAGGCCGGCGGCCCACCCGGCCCGGATCGATGGAGATCCGAGCGCGGCGGCCCTGGCGGCGAGCGAAGAGGAGTCGGCGGCCGGCGGTCAGCCAACAGGAGCAGCCGAGCAGCCGGCGGGAAGAGTCGGCAAGAGCAGCGGCTGGCAAGAGCGGGCGGCACCGACCAAGAAGAAGAGGCCGGCGGCCCACCCGGCCCGGATCGATGGAGATCCGAGCGCGGCGGCCCTGGCGGCGAGCGAAGAGGAGTCGGCGGCCGGCGGTCAAGGTGGAGAGGTCGGCGGCGAAGCTCACCCCTGGCAGCGACGGAACCGGAGCTCGGCGGCGTAGATCCACAGAAGAAGTCCCGATCCGGCGCGGAAGAAGGTCGAGCGGCTGCGGCGGAAGACGACCCCGAGCGGCGACGGCTCAGATCCGAAAAGATGACCTCGGTGAGACTCGCGCGGTGACGACGACGCGGTCAGATCTTGGGGCTTCCAGGGAGGCGGTCATGGCCGGGGTCTCGTGCTGCTGCTGGATCTGAGTTCGGCGGGCGGAGAAGACAAGCTGGTGATGACGAGACCGACGGTGGCCCAAAGAGGATCCAAGAAACGGCACCGGATCCAGAGCGCGAGGTCGGCAACCGGAGATGAGGCGGCGGCGACCCGAGACGAGGTGGCTGCCCCCAGGAGGGAGATGATCCTCCCGGGGGCAGCGGCAGCGGAAGACAGACGGAGAGGCTAGGGTTAGAGAGGTTTAAACCTTAGCTCTGATACCATGTTATGAATATTGTGTGTATATTGATATGAGGCCCAAGGGACCATATATATAGGAGTACAAAGAGATATGCCATATAGAGATAAGGCATATGTGGAATAGAATACAAACTCTATATCCTACTACAACTCTACTCTATATCCTTAACAGATCATACTATCTACAGTCAGGTCCAACTCAGAAGGTACTATTGGATTTCTTTCTGATATCCATAGAACGAATGTTGCACTTACAAGAGCAAGGTGTGTATCAATTCTTTATTTTAATCGTCCAGGATGTATTCTTGACTGAAATCTTTCTTACCCAGTGATTATGGCCATACCATTAATGTAGGCATTGTTTGTGGATTCTTGGAAATGCTAATACGTTATCTAGAAGCGGGTCAATCTGGCAAGAAATAGTCAGTGATGCCAAACAGCGGGAATGTTTGCTCAATGCCACTGATGATGCGGCTTTCTGTAAGTTGGTTTTGCAAGTAAAGACTGAGCTCGATCAACTTGGAGATCTACTTAATTCTGATTCTGCAGCCTTTTGCAATACTAGATGGAAGGTAACTATGCCAGTAATATTGTAAATCAGCTAGATAGAATCTTCCTTGCCTCTTAATAAGTTGGATTTTTCTTGTTAGCTAAAATATGTGTATTAAACCAAAAGGCTTCATTTTATTTTTAAGTAGTGGATAATTTACAAAGTTGTAGCGGCTGCTCTATGTGTGTTGTCTACCAACATGGGGCATGGTGGGTTCAAGACTCATGGAGGGCAAAATTTTACTTTTTTTCTTTTTTTTTTTCTGAAAAAATGTAAATTTGAATTCAAAATTCTTTTGGCCTTTCCCCTACAAAATTATGTTTTCAGAAATCTTGGTGGGGTCTGAATAAAAAAGATAATGTTTTTCCTGTTGTATAATGCCTCTGACACTTGAGGCTCCAGTTGATCGCTTGATCAACATTAATAATAATAATAATAATTACAATACATTAACAGGAAAAACCAATTTTCAATCCTGCAATGTCTGCTAATTTATATAATGTCTTGTTATTTGGTGCAGCAGCACAATAGTGAATCCAAATTACGCATACGTGACAGTGTTGATTGAACAAACTATTGCTTGTCTGCAACAACTTGACATCAATGAATAGTATATACAACAATTGTTACTGTACTTTTCCTTTATCTTTTTCATGAGATGTTCTGATCATTATAATGGTTAATGTAACAGATCATTTTCAGCAGTGACTTTAGAAATGCTTTTATGAAAGTAAAATCAGCACAGCTCCGGAGGAAAGCACTCCAAAAGCTTGTGGGGCTTGGATGTGGTTGGCGTAGTAGAGTGAAGAATCTTGGCACGACTGATAAGTTCGACCTTGCAAAAATATACAAGGTCAATGACCTGTATCTTGTTTGGAGTACCGATTTGGACAAAGGTGGAAGGCTTATCCAGATATTAAGAATCTGGGACTTAGTAACGTCACAACATATCGAAAGGAGTATTCAACGTCTACAAAACTTGTTTTCATTGTACACTGATGATTATGTGGAACACTGTAAAAGAATTCACAAGGAGGGGTATGTTTTCTAAGATTACTCGACATGCTAAAGCTCGGAAGCTTGTGGTTTCTAGATAGCGACACGTAAAGATTTATTTTATAGTATTCTTGCAAACTCTGTGCCTCTTGCATATATTAAATATTTCAAGATAATTTTGGTTGTGTCAAAATTCAACTGATTTTATGCTTTATTTGACTTGTGTATGGCAGAAAGTGGGAAGTGCCTATGATTTGGAGAGTTGGGCATGATGTTACTCAGTTTAAGAAGGATTGCAGAGTTAATGCTCAGGAAGATGATGATCATGTGGATGCATCGGATGTGATGGATCAGTCTAAAGTTAGTGAGAGCTTTCTGCTCATGAAGTTCTACTGTTTATCATCTGGAGTCGCAAAGCATTTGCTGACCGCTACAGATGGGTCAGAAATTGATGTCCCCTTCGAACTGACGGAAGAAGAAGCGGAGATAATACGAATCCCACACAGTAGCTTTATACTTGGGCGTTCAGGCACTGGAAAAACAACTGTATTAACTATGAAGTTGATACAAAGAGAGCAACAGTATTTGATTGCAAACCAAGGGCTTAATTTTGACAAAGTTGATTTTTCTGGTGCTGATGGCAATAACCTAATGACACTAAAGGATGTGAGAGCTGAAGGTAGTTTTGTAAAGCAAATTTTTCTTACTGTAAGCTCCAAATTATGCTCGGTCGTAAAGAATCAGATTTCCAGACTTCAAAGGTAAATATGTTTGAATGTCCATAATGTTGTCCTTGTTCTCCATTCATATGCTTATATACTGGAAATGTTTTCTCATATACTACCTCTTGTACAAGATTGATGTCACTATAATCTGGGTGCAGTATTGCAGTCAACTTTATTCATTTTCTATCACTATATTATTTAAAGTATTTCTTGGTTACATGAAATAAATTTGTTGTGAAAATATTTTTATAATATTATATTCTTAACTGTTGCTATCTAGGATGATAAGAATAGTGGTCAAAGAGGTATCTTGGGGAGTGCAAAGTAAAATATAACATATATTTTACACAGAAGGTGGTACTTGCTTACAATTGGAAAGCAAAGCATGAAAAGTACAAATTGCAATAATAGCATAGGTCTTTTCCATTAAAACATAAAAAAGTAGATGGTAGGTGTTGAACTGGTTGGTGTATGTAACTAAATATAGTATCAGAGCTAAATCCGGCCAATGCTTATCGCCTTGACCAGTGATAATGTTATCCCCCACCTTGACCTTGGCCATAAAGTTCTTCCTCTTCTTGTATCTAGCTTGCTGATGAAAGAAGGAAGTATTTGCGTCACCTTCCTTTAGCCAACATAAGTTGGAACGCACCCGAGCGATTGTACGCTCAAGTGAAGCCAAGGCAATGGCATGCCGCTTGAGCTGTCTTCGCAGCCATTCCTCTTCCCTGGAGAGCTCTCGGATGTCTTGAGCAATTTCTAGCCGGTGTAGAATTTCCTTTGCCAATTTGAGTTGCGTATTTATATGTCCAATTTTCTTTTGGCTCCAAGATTGCAAATCCCTTGCAAGCCTACAAAGCTTCAAAGAGAGCAACTGCAAAGGGCACGGGGCTGCAATTGGTTTACTCCACGACCACTCTACCTCCTGCTGGAAACCTTCAAATCTAGGCCAAAAACTCTCAAAATGAAACCTCCTCTTACCTTGTAGATTGTCCTTCAAACCAAGGATTAAGGGGCAATGATCTGAGACCATTGTGGCGGAGCTCTGTAGGATACAATCAGGAAACATTTGCTCCCAAACCGAGGTCATGAACACCCGATCTAACCGAACTAAAGTAGGAACTTCACGTTCGTTTGACCAGGTGTATTTTCGACCATGGAGGGGTAATTCTCTCAGCTCCAAATCATCCAACAAACAGCAAAATCGACCCATCATTGCCCTGTTAATATTAGTGTTATTCTTGTCTTCCGCCAGATAAATTAAGTTGAAATCCCCACCAATAGCCCAAGGTCCCTGGCAAGCCTGCCGAATGTCTCGAAGCTCTTGCAAAAACTGAATTTTGTGCTCATCAGACTGAGGCCCATAAACACCTGTGAACCACCACGGCAAGCCTTCAGGAGAGACAAACTGAACTGAAACTGAAAATGTGTCTATCCGAGAGAGAAGAGCCTGACACATGCAGCCTTTCCAGGCCACTAAGACCCCTCCTCTTGTTCCGTTTGCCGGCAGCACCACAAATTGGTCAAAGTCACTGCCAAGCAGCGAGCGCACCATAAGTCCGGAGATAGCCTCCTTCTTTGTTTCCTGCAAACACACCACCTCTGGCCGAATAGAATTAACCATATGCCGCACACTACCCCACCTTGCTTTGCAATTGAGCCCCCTCACATTCCATATAAGAATCCTCGAAACCATTGAGACCACCTTAAAGGACGACCAACGAAGCACACACAGCACAACACTAGTCTCCAGTAGCCATGCTTGGGCAGATCGCCACATCACGTGGAGCCTCCCCCCGAGCCGGTGGCTGCCAACCAAACAAAGCCGCCAAAGCCGCGATGTGTGCTTGCGATAGGGGCTTATCAAATAACCGAGCAAAACTTTCCAAATCAGGATCACTAATCTCCTCCTGAGAAGCAATAAGCCCCAAGCGCTGCATGAGATTGGCTTGAACATGGGATGCTGCAGGTGAGGAAGTCCCCCGTCTCTTCTGCAGCCTGTTGCTGCGGCGGAGAACGAAATCCGGTGGGAGTTGCTTTGGTCTGTGTTTCTGAATTGCGGGGACAGGGATCAGGCCATCAGTGGCTTGAGTCACTGCAGTGAGGAAATTACTAGTCGGTGAAGGAGTGTGCTGGCGCTGGGGATGCTGCTGTCTACGCCTGACGTACATGGGATTTTTATTCTAACCTGCTTGGGACAGTACCACAGCGGGATTGCACGTTGAATCTACAATCCTTTTATCAGGGCTCTCATGACTTGTCCTTTTTGGAGTTGCTGTTTTCTGAGGAGGAAATTTGGGCAACAATTCAATCTCTTCCTTCGGATAAGGCACCCGGTCCGGATGGCTATACGGGGCGCTTCTATAAGAGCTGCTGGAATATCATAAAAGTGGATCTTGTGGCTGCACTTAATCGGGTGATTCAGGGATATGTGGGCAAATTGTTCTTGCTCAATTCAGCATACATTACTTTGCTACCCAAAACTCCGGAGGCGTTGGAATTGAAGGATTATTGACCAATCAGCTTAGTGCACAGTTTTGCCAAATTGATCACCAAACTGATGGCCAACAGGTTGGCTCCTAAATTAAAATTTTTGGTCTCTCCCAACCAGAGTGCCTTTGTTAAAGGAAGGTGCATTCATGATAATTTCTTACTGGTCCAACAAACAGCAAAATTGCTCCACAAGCAAAAGGAACCTCGAGTCCTACTTAAATTGGATATATCTAAGGCCTTCGACTCGGTTTCTTGGGCTTTCTTGTTTCAGGTTCTGAGACACTTGGGGTTCGGTCCTACTTGGTGCAACATTTTGTCCAAACTCTTACGGACTTCTTCTACAAGAGTATTGGTGAATGGAGTACCAGATGAAATTATCTACCATCAACGGGGGTTGCGACAAGGGGACCCTTTGTCCCCATTGTTATTCATTATTGTCATGGACGTGCTTAATGCCCTAATCAACAAGGCAAGTGATGATGGCTTGCTACAGCCCCTCTTTTCGCAAGGCTCAAGCCAGCGGGTTTCGCTCTATGCAGATGATGTGGTACTGTTCTTGCGACCTTGTGGGGAAGATATGGAAATGATTAAGGAACTTCTTCGTGTCTTTGGGGAAGCATCAGGGTTGGTAACCAATATCAGTAAATGCTCAGTTAGCCCAATCCAATGCCAAGAACAGGAGGTAGTTCAATCATCCATCCCTTGCAGAGTGCAACCTTTCCCTTGCAAATATCTTGGGCTTCCTTTATCCTTTAAAAAGCTATCCAAGGCTGATTTCTATGCAATCATTGATAAGATAGCAAATAAGCTACCTGGGTGGAAAGCAGCAATGATGCATCCGGCTGGGAGGGTCACTCTTGTTCGTGCAGTTCTCACAGCAATACCTATTTTTCAGCTCTTTGCTTTGGAATTTCCCAAATGGGCTATCAAGTCCATTGACAAGATTCGCAGAGCTTTTCTTTGGAAAGGTCGCAAGGAAGTGAACGGTGGGCATTGCCTTGTTGCTTGGGAGCAAGTAAAGAGGCCTTTGGAGCTGGGTGGTTTGGGAATACTTGATTTAGAAGTGCTTGGTTGGGCCTTGAGGATGAGATGGCTATGGCTAAGAAAGACACAGCCTGATCGTCCATGGGCCGGTTTTGATATCCATGTGCATCCCAAGTCGGTTGCTTTGTTCGCTATCTCCGTCATTTCGGTTATAGGTGATGGCTGTAAAACTCTTTTTTGGTGTGACAAATGGTTACATGGTAAGTCTTTGCTTGAGCTCGTGCCATCCCTGTGTAAGCAAGTGAAGAGAAGAATTGCTATGCGTAGAACTGTGCAGGAGGCTCTCTTTGCCACCACTTGGATCCGCAATATTGATGGTGGTTTGTCCTCAGTAGCGCTATTGGAGTACTTTCAGTTATGGGACCTGTTGGCCGAGGTGAACCTTGCCCCCGGAGTGGAGGATCAGCACATTTGGGCCCCTTCACCGTCGGGTGAGTTCTCCACCAGATCAGCCTATAGGCGTTTTTTTGTGGGGACGGTTGAATTTGAGCCTTGGAAAGAGATATGGAAGTCTTGGGCCCCTCCTCGCTGCAAATTCTTCACTTGGTTGGCCTCGCTTAATCGTTGCTGGACCGCCGACCGGTTGGCTCGTCGTGGACTGGATCATCCTGAAAAATGCCCACTCTGTGACCAAGAGGAGGAAAACATCCAACATCTGCTCACCACTTGTGTGTTCTCAAGAATAGTGTGGTTCACAATTTTATCCATTGTTGGTATGCAGCACCATGCTCCAAGACCCGCTGATTCTAATCTAATTGCTTGGTGGCGCCAAGTTCTGCGGCATCTCCATAAACAGCACCAAAAGGGTTTTAGCTCTTTAGTCATGTTGGTGGTTTGGTGGCTTTGAAAGCACAGGAATAGATGTGTGTTTGAAGGGTTTTCCCCTAATTCTAGCATTTTAGTGCAAGAGATTAGGGATGAGGCTCAAATGTGGTGTTTGGCATGGGCTAAAGGCCTCAGGCGCATTTGGTCTTAGCGTAGTGTTGTGGGTGTGCTGCGGTGTGCTTTTAGTGTGCCCGGCCACTTCTGTATGACTCATTTTTCTTCTTCTTAATATAATGATACGCAGCTCTCCTGCGTGTTCGAGAAAAAAAAATCCGGCCAATGCAATATTAAAAAAAATTGTGGCCTACTTTGATCCTAAGTCTTAGGTCTGGTGAAGCTTAGACATGAGGGGGTGTTAAAGTATATTGCCCACATTTACAAAACTTATCAACTTAAGTTTTTAGATGAACTGGCTGATATATGCAACTCAATAATTGGTATTCAACCAAACACCTCTAGGTTGGAGGCTGCCCATGGTAGCAATCTAAGCCCAACAATGTTTGGTCAATGTTTATCTCCTGGCGAGCTCACCATTTTGGTTAATATTCAACCTTACATTCTCAAGTCTGTATGCTTTGGCAGGGGCACAAGAAAGATATGAATTTTTTTTTGCCATGTTGGTGTTGAAGATGCATTGCATACTCCTTTTGTGATATACTGATATGTATGCTTGTAATTGTGCATTTTCAGTTCTTCCAAATGTCTTCTCAATTACTTCTGTTATTTACAGATTTGCTGCTAATGACTTCTCTGGTCAGCCAAGCATTATTCATATGCATGACATCAGTGATGACCTAGAAGTATTTCACAATGTACCTGACAGTTTTAATGATCTACCACAGCAGCACTATCCTCTGACTATCACATTTCGGAAATTCTTGATTATGCTTGATGGAACATTGCGTACTTCATTTTTTGATAGATTCTATGGTAAATTGAGGACTTGCACTAAGGGAGGAAAGTCAAAATCTCATGCATTGCAAGCTTTTATTGAAACAAAGGAGATTCATTATGAGAAATTTTCTAGTTCTTATTGGCCTCATTTTAGTGAAAAACTTACGAAGAATCTTGATGCATCCACTGTTTTTACACAAATAATTTCTCATATAAAAGGTGGATATAAAGTGAGCAAGTGTCCAGATGGAAATCTTGAAAGGAAGGATTACATCATGCTTTTTGATAGAAGATTTTCATTTTTGAGCACTGAGGAGAGAGATAGGATATATGACATTTTCCTTCTTTATGAGAAAAAGAAATGCATTGCTGGGGAATTCGATATTTCTGATTTTGTCAATAACCTTCACTGCCGTCTAAGCATTGATGGCTACAGTGGTGATATGGTGGATTTTATTTACATAGATGAGGTGCAGGATCTGACCATAAGCCAAATAGCACTACTTAAGTATGTCTGCTCAAACTTCAAGGAGGGCTTCATTTTTGCTGGCGACACCGCACAGACCATAGCTAGGGGTATTGATTTCAGATTTGAGGATATCCGTTCTTTCTTTTACACAGAATTCCTCTCAAAAGTGAAACATGGAAAAGATCTTCATCCCAGTGATATGTTCCAGCTAAGGCAAAATTTCCGCACACATTGTGGTATCCTTATGTTGGCTCAAAGTATCATGAACCTTATGTACTACTTTTTCCCCTCATCTGTCGACAAGCTTAATCCAGAGACTAGCCTTGTACATGGAGAAGCTCCTGTGCTGCTTGAGTCCTGTAATGGTGAGAATGCTTTCATAACTATCTTGAAAGAAAACAAAAGTGAGCACGACCAAAGGATTATGTTTGGTGCTGATCAAGTCATTTTGGTTCGAGATGATTCTACAAAGGAACAAATAGTTGGCCATATCGGGAAACAAGCTATTGTTTTGACTATTCTTGAATCAAAGGGCCTGGAGTTCGAGGTAAATTGCAATCCATTATAGGCAAAGTGCAATCCATTATATTTTGTTGTACGAAATTGTTCAAAATAGTTTCTTATAAACCATATTAACTAATAGGTCTTAAGAGACGACATCTTGAATGAAACTTATTTTATAAAATATTTCGTGCAGGATGTACTGTTGTACAACTTTTTCAGTGCATCTCCTTTAGGAAATAAATGGAGAGTTGTCTATGAATACATGAAAGGGAAAGATATTATTTCATCATCCAGAAAAATATCACATCCAGAATTCAGTACAAGTAAGCACACTCTTCTTTGTTCAGAGCTGAAGCAGCTATATGTTGCTGTTACACGAACCAAGCAAAGGCTGTGGGTATGCGATGATGCAAATGATTTCTGTCAACCCATATTTGATTATTGGAAAAAGCTGTGCCTCACACAAGTTAGACAACTGGATTCCTCAATTGTTGAAGAAATGCAGCTAGCAAGCAGCGCAGATGAATGGAGGCTACGAGGTATCAAGGTTAGTGCCTTCTAATTGTTGCACATTTCGGATAGTAAACAAAGTTATAGAGGTCATACATTCTAGTATACATAGTGTTTTTGTTTTTTGGTGAGTGGTACATGCCTTCACATAGTATTATGGTGCCCAAAGTGCTTGACATACGAGGTATCAAGGTTAGTGCCTTCTAATTGTTGCACATTTCGGATAGTAAACAAAGTTATAGAGGTCATACATTCTAGTATACATAGTGTTTTTGTTTTTTGGTGAGTGGTACATGCCTTCACATAGTATTATGGTGCCCAAAGTGCTTGACTGCTTTCAGTATTACTCTACATGTTTCAACTTCCATTGTTAGCTCAAGCTCTTTCTTTTATGTTGCAGCTATTCAATGAGAAGCAATTTGGAATGGCCTCAATGTGCTTTGAAAAGGCTGGTGATGAATACAGAGAGAAGTGGGCAATAGCCAATGAAAATCTAGCCAATGGTGAGCGTCTTGTTTCCAGGAATTGGGGGAGGAGCCAGGCTTATCTGAATAAAGCAGCTGAAATCTATTGTTCTATTGGCAAGCATGAGAAAGTTGCCACTTGCTACATCAAATCAAGGCAGTTCAGGAAAGCAGGTTAGTCAATTGTCTCTGTACCCTGGAGTTGCATAATTTTACTGATCTTTCCTCATTAAAAAATAAATGTTATTGTAAATATGTCAAAATTATGGTTGAAAGTCAGGGAGTCCTCCAATCCCTGTGGGCATATGCTCTATGATTAAATTTTCCCCTATTCCTCATTAAAAAACAAATGTTATTGTAAATATGTCAAAATTATGGTTGAAAGTCAGGGAATCCTCCAATCCCTGTGGGCTTATGCTCTATGATTAAATTTTCCCCTATGTTGAAGTGGCTTATTAAATTTTCCCCTATGTTGAAGTGGCTTACTTCCTATAGCTGCAAAGGGGGAGCTTTGCAATCTACATGACATTTTTTTTAATTTCACAGCTTGTGCCATCCTATCAATGCACGGAACCATCAGAATACCTAGAAATTGTTAAGGGTATTAGAGATAGAATAGAAATTGTATTATTCCTTTTCTTATATGTCTTTGTTTCCTTATCCGTATATGGTATATTCTCCTATAATATCCCCTTTGTACCCTATATATATTGCCTATCAAGTCTCTTCAATATACACAATATTCATAACAGAAATCAAGTTCAACATATAGTAATACTAGATGTGTATCTATACTAATCCTTTTGTTGGACATCATAATTAGTCATTACTCGACGCAACTGCATCTTCGTAAATTATTGGACAATACATAACATAGTTTTTTCTCACATTAACATAGGTTTGGTTTATCTGGAAAAATGTGGTGCTTCAAGGCTGGAAGATGCCGGGGACTGCTTTGCTATTGCTGAATGCTGGTCACAGGCAGCTGATGCATACTTTGAAGCTAAACATTATGCCAAATGTATCTCCACATGTTTTGAAGGAAAACTTTTTGATCAGGGTTTGCGGTATCTGCATCAGCTGAAGGAGGAAGGTTCCTTTGAAGGACCCAACTCCTCAGAGATGAACGCGATTAGAAACAAGTATCTGGAGGATTGTGCACTATACTATTTTCGTCGCAAGTTCATAAAGCATATGATGCGATTTGTCAAGGCTTTCAGCTCGATGGATACCATTCGGGCTTTCTTAATTTCAAGGACTCTTTTCAATGAGCTGCTGAGTTTTGAGGTGGAAATGGGTAATTTCGTTGAAGCTGCAGAGGTTGCAGAACATATAGGTAGTATTTTATTGCGGATGGGTACACCCAGGAAAACAGCTTCTTATGGGATTGTTACAGAGCTCATTCTCCTTAATGTCATCATGAACATCTTATGGAATTCACATGTTAAAAGGCGGTCCCCGAAAAGATTGGTTGGCAAGGAGCAATTGCTTAAGAAAGCAAGAGAAATCGTGGAGATGGTCTCAAACCAGTACTGTTGTGCCTCCTTGGAAGCTGATGCATTGTCTGATCCACGCATATCTATTGCCAACTTGTCGATGAACCTGCTTGCAGGCAGTAAACACAGTAACATGCTAGTGGAGTTTTTGCTGCTCGTTCAATTCTTGACATCCATCTTCTGTTCGGATCCTGTGGATATTCTTTTGAATCGCACCCTGGCATGGAAGTTGCAAGGCGTGATCATGACATGCTGACTCGTAACCAGATGTCACTAGGAAGTCTAATATGTATTTGGAAACGCTGGAAGTCATTTGTGGTCAAAGCGTTATCGCTGAAAGTGTTATCTCGAACGGCAAGCAGAGAGTCATTGCAGGCAGGCAGAAATAAACGTTTGCTGAATGCTATACCGGATCATTCATCTAATCAGAATTACTGGACCAATGAATTGTATGCTGCTGGTATGAAAGTACTCAGTAAGTTGGAATCTTTTGTTGGAATTTTTTCAACTCAGGCAGTACGTCCATATGCCCAGGGGCTAATTGTTCTGGCGATATATGAAATAACAAAGTTCCTCAAGGAATCGAAGTTCAGTCGGCCCAAGAATGATGACAAGTCGACATATTTCTTTGTTGTTGATGAGCGCCTGCCCAAAAGTACGGACAAGTGGAGAAACTTTTTCGTTCTCAGTGAGCGTCTCTTTTTTGAGTTAGTTTTCCTTGACTGGAAAGACGAAACAACATGTAGCCTCCTGTATCTACTCAGCTTCCCGGTTGCAATTGACTTGCTTGTTGACTCCCTCAATGCAAATGTTGCAGTCATGAAACAGAAGCTAACTTGTGAGCAGCTCGTAAGGGTAACCGTGCTTCTCCTCCTCTCTGCACAATTAGATGACAGGATGATTTCAAGTTTAACGCAATGCGCCGGTCAGAATTCTGAGTGGACACGATTTTTACATGCTTTGAAGAGCTTTCTTGACCGTGGTAATGTTGGTACCCCCATGCTCGTGAAATTGCGGTGGTTGCTGGAATCTACTTCCATAACAAACTGTAGGGTCGAAGTGGATTGTACATCCCCAATGTGCTATGATCATCTCATGAAGTGGTTCGGTTTCTTGGCTTCGTCATATACGAAGTCTTTGTTGGTCGACATGCTGAAGCGTTTGGACGATGAGGTTTTCCTTGATGCCTCCTGGTTTCTTGCCAAGATTTGTACCTAAACAATGCCACACCTGCAGCTGGTTGCCCTGTTGACATTTTGCTTAAGACTCTTTTGTCAAAAAGTTCTGGGCTCCAACAATGGGTACAGAACACTTCAGCTAGTTCCTATGTTCCAGTTCTTCTTAGATTAGTCATTGCACTGTATCTTGGGATCACTCTTCAGCTAGGGGATCCTTACGAGGTCTCACTTTTCCTATCGACGAATGGAGTTCTTGACGTCTTACCTGGGGATTTTTCTGAAACTTTCTTGCACGGTATGTATATGAAGTCTCGCACCATTGGTGATTTCATGAGAGTGCTTGCCGATGCACTTGCAGCAATGGGAAATCATCTGGTTGTGATGGGTTTGCCTGAAGGATACCTAATCTGTCTAGATTTGATCACTTGCATAGTTAGCAGATTAGAGTTAAGTGAACTTGGGAAGGTAAGGGGGTTTTTTCATGGAAAGCCAAACAATACAGGGCATGAGTCTTCGCCACAAGCAGAAATGAAATGCGAGAGCAGCCATGAAATATTTTGTGTTGCATTCGAAAACTTCCCTGTGGTGTGTGAAGCGAAGGATCATACGTTCTGTACAGGTGAAATGGACTTCAGTGAAAATAACATTCCATTCTGGGAGAAGTTTGAGATGTATCTAGTCAACAAACAAAATCAGGTGAGTTTCATACATTCCGTCTTATGTTCTTCTTGAACATTTTACCTTCGTAACGTATTATGATTGTTAACTGAGAGCTGATTTTTGTAGGAAGATGCAAAGGTTACCATTCACTTCCTTAGTAGCGTACTTTCATGGCTCGAGCAAAGAGGCCCTGAAGAAAATGTCGATGTGCCATTCATCGAGGAGGTGAGGAGTATCTGCGATCAATTCAAGGAACTGTTAGTTCGGTACGTATTCGTAAAAACTTGAGAGGTTTTATAGCATTGCTTAAAAAAGAGAGAATGTCATCGTTCTGATACGAAATTATCTCGTAACATCTTTTACCGCATTAATTTCCCATACCACTTCATCTTGTTAGGTTTGTTGAGAATAATTACTAAGGCCCAGTTAATATTGGCATACCATGTGTTTGTAAGTGTACTATACTTTGTTCTGGTCTGTTATATTTTCACTTGTGTTCCTCGGAAAAGAAAATTTCACTTGTGCACAAAGATTTTCCTGTTATACTGGGGAGCTGTGCACCTAGGTAAAATCCACTTATGAAATGCCGACAACGTCAAGGGTGTAGGTCAGCTTGCTGTAGTTCTTTTGATGCCTGTAGTTGGGCAGATTTGAATTGTTTTTCATCTGTTGTGTCACAGGGTGTACCAGAGCGATGGCCGTCTGACCACGAAGGATCTTTATTCGAAGTGGCAAGATGGTGAAAAGAAGCTGCAGATGATCATCAGTTTCCTGCGCTCCATGAGAGAATCAACCAGCAAATGTCATCAAGGGAGTTTTGTAGCTGCTGTTGTCGATGTGCCAGAAAGTACAGACGCACGGGGCTGTACCAGTCAAATTGATGATGGAAGAAGCAATCTAGGTTTGCTCAACTCTACAGATGCGAAGAAGTAGAAGAAAAAAAATATTTGCAGAAGATTGATGCTTCAGTTTCTCTGTGAATCTATGTCCTTTTGAACAGAAGAAACTGTGTCGCTCTTGTTTAAAAAATATAGCTAACTCAGTTTATCTTCATTTGCTTGTTGTAATTATGCAATTGCCTTTGTGCTAGTCAGGATGAGAGTGCATGCATTGCTAAACAGCAGACAAGTCATCATTGTTCCTAGCTCTCTTTTGACGCATTGCTAGGTCGCGGTTGTCGCCGAGCAGCATGTTTCCTCTTGTTACTGCACTGACGCACAGTTCCCTTTTGCATCAAATGTTTCATCTTTGGTAGCCAAGTAGGTTATGGAACACTTGTGACAGCATCAAGAAATACAAAGGATGCTGGCAAACAAGTTGAAAATTTCTACCGTCAGATTTTCATTTTGTTTCCAAAAAAAATCTAATGATACTACGCCTACGGAAGAAAGTGGGATCATCTAAGGTCAAAAATTGATAGCCAGTGTTCATATTTTTTTAGCATCTGGAGAGCAAAAGTAGCGGGCTGAATTTGATTAGCTAAAAATGAGTCGATTAGCTAAAAATGAGTCCTACTGAGTGTACATGTAGACATGTAGATGCAGAGGGTAATAATACAAGACGTTAGCATGAGAGCAATTTTTTTAAAGCTGTATGAAAAATTGCTCTCATGAAACAGAGTTTTTTTAATGCTATGGTTTAGGGGGCGTTCGTTTTAGTGATGGCTTCTGGTTTTTGGCTGAAATGAGCGGAGCCTAATACTCACGATAGTTTTGTAGCATATGTGTACTGTAGCGCAGCACATGTGTACTGTATCGTGTGAGTACTGTAGCACCACGTGTATTAGGCATAGTTTGTTATTTAGGAATATATCTATTATCTGTTTAGTATTATCTATTAGTTAGATAAGTTATAATTATATTAGATTGTTAGAGATAAGTTTAATTATTTTTTAGAAGTCAAGTTAGGTCATCTCTATAAAAAAGATAGTATATATCCATTATCAAGCAAATAAAGATGAATACAAAAATCCCTAGTTCCTAAAGTCCAGATGTAATCATTCTCTTGATCAGTTATTCTAGATCAATTCCTCTATCAATCGGTGCTCTGTTCACCTAGCGCCGTTCTACTTCAAGTCGTTGTCGTCCGACATCTCTCTAATAGATGATTACTCCTTTAGTGTGCTAGTTCATAACAATCAGCAAGGGTGGATGCTGGCAGAATAGAAATCACTGAAACAAAGTACAACTTAATCAATGTAAGGCAACAAAAAAATGTTGTTCGAGTGTGGCACGAGTTTATCATAAATCCAGCTAGAACTTTAGAGTAATCGATAGTATAGAGAAAGTTGAAGATATGTGCAAGTCCAAGCATGAATCATCCAACTAGAAAACTGGTACTGCAATACATCATGTGTCAAAAGCTGTAACACCCCCATTTCTGGGAGTATTAAGAAACCCTCGCAGCTGCTCAGGACTGTTCAACTGCGAGTACATGCAACGAGTGTGTAACATTTCCAACACAAGCTTAAGAGCAAAAGCGAACTTTATTACAATATAAGGGCTAGAAACCAAGTATCACAGCTAGGCCTACGGCCTTTAGATACAAGGATGTTCACTGCTCAATTCTTTGTGTAGACTCTGCCCAGTAGGTGTTTAATCCTCGATAAGCTCGGATGACCCCGTGGGCCTCGTCCGACTCGTCGCAGTCCTACCGTTGTATGGTTAACCACCTCCCATACAGACTCACCCTCTGACTCCCCCTTTTCAGTTGTAGAGGTTCAATTGAAGTTGAGCAGTTACTAAGCCAGGTTTGACCAGGTCAACGCTTGTGGTTGGACGGTTACTATGTCTTTTCCTCAGCACAAGGGTCTAGTCCTTATATTTTTATCCGAGGCATTATCCACGCGCGAACCCAGATTCAGTACACACTGTACTGCCACCATTCCACAACCAGCCTCCACCGTAGGGTAAGGTCTTCGGATCCACCTCGGTGATCCTCACTTACCCTATTTCCAACTTTTCAAAATTTTTAGTCCAAAACCATAAATCTTAACAGTATATAATGTGGTTCCTACACTACTTTGATGTGTTAATAATGTATTATTTTATGTAACTAAGTCTTGTCAAGGTGAATGTGGCCATCAAGTTAAACTGGGCTTTTCGGGTGGTAGGACATAGCTATTATCAAGTCATTCTAAAACATTTGCTGTACATAAAATAATAGAAGGAAAATAACATAATGAAGATACATGTAAATAAATAATTTAGGAAATGTAGGATCAATATGCTCAAAAATATGTGCGACTTGCCTTGCGGATCAACTACTTTAATTAATTCGTACTTGGTGGAGTCTTGAACTGGAACTATGGTCTCCTCCTCCTGGGTTGACAGGTTGGTGGCGTTGGAGACTAGCGCAAAAATAAACAAATTAGGTCCACTTTCGGAAGGACTGAAATTGGACCGAAAAACGAAAATAAAACTCAGATAAAAACTTTAAATGAAAGGTTTTGGCTTGGACAAGCTTAGCATGGGGGAAACGAGCCTTGGAAATGGACTCGAGGGATCGAACTGGTTCAAACGAGTATAAACTCGATTTTAGGGTTTACTGTTCATCGGGCTCGGTCGGACACTATTCCTCGGGTTCAGTACTATTCATTGGGCTCGGGCTAATTGGTTCGGTCGGGTCAGGTCAGTCGGGCTCGGTCGGACCCGGCGCAGGGAAACCGGCTCAGCCGGGTTAACACGCGTGCGCGCTCGCGCACGCGGGCTGTGGCTCTTGGTCCAGCCCAGTTGGCGCTCGCGCGGTGCGACTGCCGCCCGATCTCGATCGAACGACCAGCGCGCGAGGGTTTAACGGCTGTTGGATGGCTTAGGCACGGAGGGCTGGGATCAGGCCACGTCTTTGTCGTCTTCCTCCGGCTGACCTGCTCAAGCCGAAGACAGAGGAGGAAGCGGCGAACGGCGGCGGGGCTAGGGAGTTTTGCGACGGCTTTTGAGGGTATGGACGAGTTCCAGAGGCTAAGGGAATTCCATTTTTGGACTCGGCGGCTGCTAGCTTGCCGGGGATCGCCGGTGGCGGCGCTCGTGAGCCTTACGGTTTTCGAATGGTGCGGGGAGAGACCGAGGGCTTGCAGGACGAACTCATTTGCTTTTAAGCATCAAAGGTGCTAGAGGAAGCTAGTGGAAGGGGAATTACGGCCAGGGAAGGGCGGGTTCGAGCTGTCCATGGAGGCCGGCCAAGGCCAGGCGGCGGCACATGTGGACAGGGCAGGGGAGGCTACGGGAGCTTCGGGGTCACCTAATGGGAGCGACATTATTTACTCTTTGTTTATATATTGTTAGTTTGTTATTGAGGTTGGGTAATAATTGTTCAGGTGTTGCTTCTGGGTCGGTGCCGTGTACACATCGTTCCGCTACTCATGGTTGACAGGTAAGTGCATGGTAAATTAGTAAATTCGAGGTAGTGATTGCTATTAGTTGAATTTTAATGCACTGCCTGCCATGCTATTATGAGTAGATTGTTTTTGTTTACATATTGGCATATTGATGGAAGATGGGTAATGTTACATGATATGGATATATTGCCGATATATTGATATGCTGTCGAATAATGGTTAATGGAACATGACATGTTGATATGCTTAAATGAAAAAAATTGCATTGCATGTATTCATGTCATGAGAATAGTTGGCATTTGTGGCATATATGGTCTTCTTTGGTATGCTCTCCACAAGAGTGGAGATTAAGATTCCCGTATAAAAAAGGACGGGTTATTGAGGTCTCCGTATGAAAAAGGATGGACTATTGAGATCCCATATGAGAAAGGGCGAGCTCAGATGAGCATCAATGGGTGCTCACTCTGCTATACCGGTATATATTAAAGAGATGCACATGTGCATATAAATTGTGTTGTGTCAAAGTTAAGGTGCAAATGCATAAGAAATTGTTAATAAAATAAAAGGGGTTAAATGATAATGAATGGTTAAAGAGAGACTGTTGATGGATAATGGATGATATGTGTGATTATGGTTTACTATTTTGTTATGTACTTGTTAAGTCCTTAGACTCACCCTTGCTTACTTTTTTTAGGTGACCATGGTTGACGGTATGCATAGAATGGGAGTAGACTTTTTGTACACACTTATTAAATAATAGCTTAGCCACCCACTCAGTATTCGTACTTAAACTATTGTTAAGTGCTTTAGTTAAATCTTGGTTAGAAGTTGCTTTGGAAATGTTAAGGTATGCGTGGGACATGGTCAGTCCCCTTTTGCTTTCTGTTAATGCTATTTCTATCCACATGTCTTATGTGGTTCGCCATTTTGTCATAGTTCGTTCTCGAGCCCATGGTTTCGAACATTCATGGGGCCCTAAGTCTTATTATATTATGATTGTTGTTGTTATGGAATTAGTTATATTTAATGCATATTGTTCAATATATATTGTTTGCCCCTGTCTACAGTCATATAAATAGGGGATGTGCTACTAAATTTTTTTATAGCAGCCCCAATCTAGGGTGGTAAGTGTGTAGTGGTAGCGTTCCAAGCTCATAGGTTGGGCGAGGGTGTTACACATAAACATCTCGTGGTCGAAAAGGCCATACATACCTACAGAGCTAAGATGGCCGAGGGCGACGAGGCTAGGCTAGGCGTTGGTCCTATGCTTGCGTGTCATCGGCGAGTGGTGGCGAGGCAGGCAGCGCGAGTGGGGAGACCAAGCACGATGGCGAGTGGAGTCTAGTTAGGTCAAAGTGGGCCTGCGGCCTTGTCTACGGTTACCTTCCTTCATGTTTACTTAATGGTCTGTTACTATTTGATGTTTATTTGGGCTTATCTGGCCCAACTCTTCAGATCATTTCCTTTTGGTTGAAATAAACAGGGTGTCTTCTTGAAGCGAATTCTCCAAACGACTTTCTAAGTTCAAAACCATATACACCATCTACGTCCCATCTTCGTCATCCGTTGCCGTCTTGAAAAACGTAGACAAAATCTATCCGTCATAGCCAAAAGTCATCGGTTGCAGTCTAAAATAATAGAGCCATAGTTTTTCTTTATGTGAGGCAAATCATGGTTTGAATTCCACTTAATTTTTTTAACGCATCTCAAGAAAAGAAAATGGACGAATAAAGTATGCTAAGGTGGGTTGCCAAATCACCGGAAAGTTAGAGGGTAAGTTGCAAAGTGAACAATTTAGCGGGTGGTTGTTCAACAATGCCAACAGGTTTCAGTGCTTCACATAAAAGGCTTCTAAATCCTATCCAACGGTTTCTCAAATGTAAATTCGATCCAACGAATAAGATCGGTGTACTATTTTAACACCAATCTCATCGAACACAGAGAACTGACAATCCATATTTTTTATCGTGGAGTAAAAATGCTAGTCAACAGATTATTATTTATTTTAACCGATAAAATATCACTCTAACAAATAATAAGACTATCGACTAGCATTTTTACTCTACGATAAAAATACAGATCATCACAATAACCAATTAGGAATGGCCTCTCCTTAAAAAAGATTACAAACCAAACGACTAATTACCAGGCTGCTTGAAGTACTATCAATGCATTCATTATGTATTCATGTGACATGTTACCTGTAGGTGCAAAACGGAGACTATTATGATCTAGGGTACGTTTAAAACACGGGATTTTCTACTGATTTACGTTGTAAACAAGGCTTTTAGTAGGTTTAATAAGATTAGAAATCAGCATCAATAAGCAGCTGACGCCTGACGGGGCATGGTGAGACAGGCAGGCAGGTCTCTCTCTCTCGATAGCTCCATCTAAAGGGAAGGGTGACACGTACCTACGTGGTCCAGAAACAACACTAGAACGGTAGACATAGAAATTTTTTAGATAATCTTTTTTAATTTAAAAATACAAAAATATATCTTTTTTAGATAATCTTTTTACAGAAATATATTCCAGTCGTCCAACCGTTAGGTGACTGAACTTTATCGCCTAATAGCCAAGCGACATATAGGCAGTAGGTGTACCGT
This sequence comes from Melocanna baccifera, assembly GCA_036346265.1. Classification (NCBI taxonomy): domain Eukaryota; kingdom Viridiplantae; phylum Streptophyta; class Magnoliopsida; order Poales; family Poaceae; genus Melocanna; species Melocanna baccifera. The sequence goes on along the minus strand of CM070677.1, from coordinate 21,157,228 downwards.
TGGACGACAGAGTCCTGTCACCCAACGGTCGGGCACTTGGACCTTCTATTGACCAACGGTAGGGCGACTAGACGTCATATATAATCGGTCAGCCAAGTGGCTGAGCGCATTCGGCCGCATTCTCAATTCGCCAACGCCGAGTGCAAGAAGAGAAAGAAGAGAAGGGGAAAGAAAGAAGAAGAGAGGAGAGGGAGAAGGAAAGGAAGAGGTTCCGCTACTTCTGTGAGGCGATATCCATAAGGTACAAAATTTTGTTATATTTTAGTCAATATTTTTATAGTAAGTAAATAGTTTGCTTAGTATATGTTAGACCATGTGACCAGGTCTAGGTTAGATGATGAATAATTGACAACGTTGGTTATGATTTTACTTATGGTGTGTTGCGTGTGCGGATTGACGTTCGCATGTGCGGATTGTCATATGTTGCATGATACGCTCGTGTGAGGTATTGTGTGGATTGATTTGAGTCAAGTCGTGGACTTGTGCTCGTACGCGATTGGTTGTTTATTCATGTGCAGGTGTTGCTTGAGGCGAGACATGGTCGATGACGGGACTGAAACCAGGTTCGGGTGGAACTGAGGTTTCGGGACTAAGTTCAAGGAGGAACTGAGGTCCTATCGGTCAAGGATGTCATGCGGGATGTTCAGGCTAGAGAACAATGCACATGGAGATGACGCGGCGTTGGAGACGCGGAGATGTGTCATGGCGGAGGCATGCGGCGAGGCTGCATGTGCATTGTTTTTAGGTTTTGTTTTTAGGGGGAATCTTAAAATTTGTTTTTAGCTTCCGCAATCATTCACCCCCCCTCTGATTGCCTATCTTAGTGTGAATCGATCCTACAGTATTAAACTAGCATCCGTAGAAAATTATAGTTGTAGAAAAAAATGTTATAACTTTGGTTAGATGAATTAGTCCCATTAGGTAGGAAGGAATTAGTTCCGTTAGAGGAAAGAAAAGCAAGAAAACAGGAGAATGAAAAGAAAAGGGAGGAGAAACATGTGTATAATTAATTTATTTCATTGCGAATATTCACTACACCATGGCATAAATCCACCGTCATGCCGTCTGTAGGCGAAAGCCGTCTTTAACATCAGCGTGTCTGTAGGCAAAGACCTTTACTGACAGAAAATGTGTGTCGGGAGAAAGCCTGTCGGTAAAGGTCTTTGCCAACAAACCAAACCTTTACCGACAGACTGTCTGTCGGTAAAGTTCAAGTTTTACCGACAGAATACTTTTCCCTACAGACAAACAATTGCCGACAGACAAATAGTTACCGACAGATGTTTTGTAGAAAAATAGCGCATACACCAACAGACCATCTGACGCATCACAAAATAACAGATTTTTTCAGTATATATATATACACACATGAAAATCGCATAATATTGCAGTCAACACCAAATTACTTCATACATACATCCATTCAACACATATAGTCCAGAGTTGCAACATGTTTCACGCATACATGCAAAATGTCACACACAAATATACATCCAGATTATAGTTCTAAATTGCTCTAGAATTCGATCAGTACACCACAAATAGTCCAAAAGCTCACATAGCTCAAACAATAGTTCTCCATAAGATCAGGTAGCATGTCACCATGTCCAAAAGATCACAAAAGATCAGCTAGCATGTCATCATGTCCAAAAGATCACAATGTCCAAAAGATTGCATTAACCATAGATTCTAACTAAGTTATCTATGTAGTACAAAGCATCAACTTCAGCCACAGGTACAAAGCATCTAGAGGCCACCACCAAAGAAGTGAGCAAAAGTTTCACACCTAGCACATGTTGGTCCAGAGTACTATTCCAGCACAGTCCTGTAAAAGAAACAAAATGAACAACAACTTGATCTTTTATCTAGCACATGAACTAAAAAACAAATCTTAGAATGACAGTAGTTTCCATTTGTTGGCAAAAGATAAACACCTTCATTAAGATGAACATAAAAAGACATTCATTTGAACACAAAAAGACATTCATTTGATCAATTATGACTTATTAGCAGAGCCTGTAATCCTGTTCACCTACTAGAAAAAGAATGGATTGGAAGAAAATACCTCCATTTTGGAGCTTTGTAGATTTGTTGCTAACCTTCAACTACCAAATTTCCAATATCAATAATTTATAGTTACAATGTGATGCAGACAACTAAAAAACTTAAAATACTATAAGTTGCAAAATCATACCCTATTGTTTGGCCATGCAATGGACATGTACTAAGCATCAATTAGAGTTTCCATATCATTATATGGACGGGGCAGCAGGGCATCTCTTTTCAGCACAACATTTACAACAACTTCATAGAACTGAACACCAAGAGGTTCACCTCGCACTATGGTGCTAGGGTCAGTTGATAGAATTATTGCTTTAGCCACAGGGATATCATTCCTCAAGACAGCATATAATATAACATCCCTTCCAACCTAAAGGGCATACATTTCAGCGAGGAGTAATATAAAACAATATTTAAGTGCATAATTGAAAGTAGGGATTAGATAGTTGAGAACATTACAAGGCTTTCTTCTCCACTGCAGGAGGCCTCGTGGCTTCTTCTTGTGGCTGCATTGCTCCTTGATGGCACCCTTGGACTAATAACTTTTCTACGGATAACAGCGTCATCCTCATCGAATAGCATATTATCCATACGCCCTTGCTGATTTGAATTATTAAACTCTTCAAGTTCTGGTTTGATCCTTGGGCTCTACAAAAGCAGCGAAATAAGTTTTCACAAGGGGTGTCTAAAATTAGTGATATTTTCCTTATGAAAAAGGATGATGGAAAACTAAGAAAAAGGATGCTGCAGTGTAAAAATTAGGAAAAGGATGACTAAGTACTGAGTAGTTTCAGATTCAGGGTTGGATGTATTCAATTAGCTATATGTAGTAAGGCAATCAATTGTGTAAAAAAATGATCTAAATGGCTGCATGCTAAGAATGACTCATAAGTGATATTATGCAACTCATAAGTGGAGAGTATGATCACAGTTTGTAAATACTTTACACCTAAAAGTAGTTTTCTTTTTCTGCAACTCATAAGTGACATTATACAACTTCACCTCAACATGATGTGATTAGAAGCATGGTGGGAACTTGTTTCAATATTCTGGACACGTTGAGATAGCAACATCTACTCCATTTAGTCAAAATGCTGCTGCATGTGATCCATGCGTTGTGTTAGAGCGTTAACTACTTCTTGAGTTCGCCGATGAGCTTCTATTTCTAGTTGAAGTCTTGTTGGCAATTTGTTACGCGCTCCTAGTGTGCCCACGTCTTGAGGAGTTGGTCCCTTTCCTAGAACACGAACAGAACCTCTTGGCTCCTTTAGACCACAGACATGTGCAAACAAATCACCCTCCTGGATGGATTTTTCCTTTAGTTCTAGGTGATTTTCAGCGGCCTCTTTTAGCTTTTGCTATAACAATGCATACCATATTAGCTAGTACTATTGAAAAAACACAATAGATCTATTAGAAAAACACATACAATTGTTGCCTCAGCCTGTGGAATCGGTTGTCCATTTTTAGTTGAATGTGTCTCAATCCAGGTTTCATTTCTAGCAAGATGTCGAAGTTTTACCCCCTACAATAAAAGGTATTATAGTAAAAAAATCAGATATGAAACCAACTTAAAAAGATGCATCTATATTACCAATTCATGGCCAACACGAGCATAGCTTTTGCTACCAGATGTGTGTAACACATGCAGCTTTTGGCGATTTGCTTTGCCTCTTAACGAGCGGGCCTATAGCACAAACATGAACATAACTACTTTTTCCATATACAGTTATACTACATGTAGTAAACAAAATAACATAGAGATATGCGTAACTTCTGCTTCTGGAGATTTCCAATGATTAACAAGCCACTCCCATTCTTTCGGACTAACTCTTTGGACACGTTTTTCCAGAAGTTGTTCAACAGACAAATTTGCATCAAAAAAGGCCTTCTTCAGATCAGCCTTAAAGTCCCTGCATTGACTATGCGCTGTTGACAAAACAAACGGTAGACCACCCTGATCGATCTCATAATATAAGTGTAATAAAATGAAAAATAGTCATTTTCAGAACTACACACAAAACAAAACAAGAGACAAATAATAATCCACATACCTGTATTTCATTCCACACTGCAAGCTTATTTTTGATATCAACTTCCCTCCAATCATCGTATGCAACCGATATTTTTTCCTCACCAATGTTCCGATGACATTAGCAAACTCTTTAGAATCAGGCCCTATAGGCTGGCCAAATTCATTGAGGGTAATCTTGATTTTAGGTTGACCTGCTCTTGAAATTATGTTCACCTTTTTAGTGATGCCCCTTACATCTTTTCCTTTTCGTTCATCACGTTAGAGTGCAACAGTTTGATCTAGAGGTGCAAGGAAAATGACAAAATAATAATATTAGAAGTACCTAACAGATCAGGATGTTGAGACTAGTTTCTATATTATGCCTATAGGTTGTATACTACAATACAATATTTGGTTGCCAACTATATGCACCAATGAACAAAAATAGATACTTACAGTTCATTTAAAGTAGTACTAGCAAGAATTTACCTTCTTCATCGGCATTCATTTCATGTTCCTCTGGTTGGTATTCAGGATCTTGATGGACACGGTCATCTACATTGTCCTCCATATTTTTCCTTGTCCTGGGGCGTAAGTTATGATTTCCATATGGCGCTCCTTTTGTGCATTCAGTTATCTACGAAAAGTCATATGTATGTGAAATAAAAGGGACACATCATAGACAACATGAAATACAACTATAATAGATAGGCATATATAACCTTAGCAATTTTCTTGGGTGGCTTTTGAACATGTATATTGCTGGCCAGTTGTGGGAGGTTAAGATATTGCAACTTCTCATTGTTTTCAACTATTGTATTGTTCCGATGTATTTCATAGTCTGTTAGTGTCCCTTGCTTACTCTTTAATCCTTTCTCTTGCGTTTTCCATTCTTTTTCCTGCAGGTGATTGCAATTAGTTAGCAAATGTTCATCCATATAGAATACTATAGCAGGACTTCACATGATGTAATATAATATAATGCGGAACAGAACTTAGATGCAACAGTAGTATATTTGTACAAAACTTACTTTTCAGGTTTATTTGCATCAACAATTATTCCATCTATATCTGTCCTGACACAACCAATATCTCCAACATTGATATTCATACTTGAAATAGGATGCACATCAGCAATCTCCAAAATTGTAGGTACTTCGATGTCATGCTCTAAATCTTCATTATCAGCTTCACGCATATTATAAAAATCGCGTGGTTTAGAATGAACAACAGCAAACCAATCAATATCAATAGGGTCTTGAACATAGTAAACTTGGATGGCTTGGGATGCTAATATGAAAGGCTCATCTGATAGCTTGTCACAAGTATTGAATAAATGTTTGAAATTTACACTAGTAACCCCAAACTGATCTGTCTTTACCCACTTCCCTTCCGTGCGGTTATCAACCTAGTCACATTTGAAGAGCACTATATTCTCATTGTTGCTATAATTCAACTCAATAATTTCTTTTATAATACCATAATATGTTCAATATTCCCCCTCTCAAAACATGTGGTCTGTGCAGTTAAAGAAACAACACTGCTTTGAACAGGCCTTCCCTCATCATAAGCTTGGGTATGAAAATTAAACCCATTTATGGTGTAACTATTATATTTAGTAGCAACCATTGTTGGCTCTTTGGCTAAAATTTTTATCTCATCTAGTTCATTCTCACCCATCTCAGCCACCTGTGATTATGACATATATGTCAACCTAAAGTTATATCACAGTAAAAATTAGACATTGGTATGACTGCTTGCTTACTTACATGCAATCTAAACCACTCATGAAAGGTTTCATGATGCACACGATTGATTTCTTGCTTGTTTCGAAGTCTAGTTGAGGAAAGATAGTTAATATGCTTGTTGCAAGTGTCATATTAGTACTGTTAGGAACTTCAGATTGATTTTTCAGAATGCTAAAATAATTTAAATAGCTTACTTCAAATAAAAATCTATATTATCATAGTTGAACAAGACATATCTATGTGCTTGCAGCCAACTTTTATGGTCCAAAGCCACACAACATTTGCCAGCCAATCCTCGCCCAATGGTGCGAAAGAAAGGAGGAGTACTACCAACATCAATAGGGAAGCCTTCATCATTTCTAATCTGTCGAGTAAATTGAGTCACACCATGCAAATAATGTGAACAGAATGTAAGACACTCATCGAATAAATAGCTCTCTGCAATTGATCCTTCCGGGTGACTTCTAGTGCGCACATACCCCTTACACCTCATCAAAAACCTATGCATATACAAATATGAAATTAAAGTGAGTTTTTTTTTGCAATAAGGCATGGTTACAATTATTTAATTTGTTCTTGTAGAAAATCACCTCTCTACAGGATACATGTTGCGAAAATGTCGAGACCCGAATATGCAAATTCGAACTCTCTGTGTAAACTGCACTAGTCTAGAATCACGCTAGTGCACACAGTCAAATATAGATGTAATCACAACCATACACACGATATAATAAAGGTAAAACTCAAATATCGATAAATCTCAAAGGTACGACCTTATGGCCAAGTTTACAATATCTCTAGCCGGAAGGGCTTAACAAAATAGTAGCGGAAATCCAAATAAAGCGTAGCAGCCAATTGACAAGCCCACAGGCTATCAAGTGGAGAATGAAACCTAATCCGTAAAGTCGTCATAGTACTCTCCTTCTGGAACCTCCTGCTGATAATACTCCTCGCCCTCAACTGAGCAACATAAGCGTAAAGCCGTGAGTACATTGGTACTCAGCAAGTCATTTGCAACAAATGAATGCAATATAGTATGCAAGGCTTATCAATGGAAGGCTGAAAGGTTAATTTGCATAAAAGGCATTTCACAGTAAATATGATAAATAGATTAAAAGCGAAATTTAAATGAAAACAATAATAATAAATAATCAAAGGAATAAACATGAATCACTTGCGAACACCTATTCATAAGCTAAACCAACAGTGAACTACCTGTCCACCTCCAACATAAACCACCAAGTTTAAATGATAACACTAACTCTCGTGTGAAATCACTGAGCATTGTCTATGACCGAGGACGCAGCTATTCGAATAGTTTTACACTTTACAGAGGTTACACAACTGTACCCACACGATGTGATTAGCCTCGATCTCAGGAAATCACAACAAGGCCTTTACAATGCTCTACCTCAACCCAATCCTGCCCGCTAGGGTTTCGCATCACACCCCCCCTTGCGCCACATGAAAATCAGCAACCATGTCCATCACAATGGCAGAATTGAATTGAAATATTACAAATTAATCAGCCAGGTCTATCCCATACTAGATATGTGGTTTGCACGATTAAGCTCAGATCAATGGCGCACGAAGTTAAGTCCTTAACATTACCCGGGCGAGGCTACCACATCCCCTGAAGTGCACCTGCACTTCCCCCTTTACTGCACGATCACTCGCCCGAGTGCAAAACCAAGTTTGTATACCCAACCAATGACACACCAATGTCATAGCACAAATTTTAATTAACGTGGCACCAACCACAGTTCCATAAGCCATTAAGTCAAATTAGTGATTTACATGTGATGATGAATCCAATCGTAAATTAAGTATAGCTAAGCATCTAATCGTACCAACCCATGTGACAAATACTTTAGCATCACTAGTATGTTTCCCAACCTAGGGTGACAAAGGTATCATGGTGCGCCAAATTATCAAGGAGGGATAAACAACATGGGACAATAACTACCGATTACAAGGTTTGAATAAAAATTAGCGATGAAATGTAATTTAAAACAAAATAAATAAATAGTAGATTGCAAACTGGGTTCAACATGATCAAAGAATACGACTTGCCTTGGTTATGCTCAGTGAGGTACTCCTGGTCTTCGGGCGTAGATCCTGCTCCTCCGGAATCCAAATCTAACGAGAGAGAAAATGACTGAAACAAAGAAAACACATAAAATGATAAGCAAATGAACTCCAAAAATCACAAAACTAGAACCAAAAGCTAGAGCTCAATTTTAGATGAATTTAGAAAAAAGAACAGGGTCAATCGGAGCTAGGACGGAGGAGAACGGGCTCTCAGAAAATAAACCCTAAATTAAATCGGGAAATTCAAAAAAGTTACTGTTCTGTGGACCGGACGCACGGGGGACTCGGTCTACGGTGAACCTGGATCGGACGTGAACCGAGGAGCTCCGGCGGTTTTTATCACGCGAACCGAGGCAATCCCGATCGGATACGGCGACGGCCGCAACGTGGACGCGGTTTGGACGGCCTGGATGACGCGGGGAAAGATCGGACGGCTGGGGGCGCGGCGCGGTTTAGGGTTAGGGTTACGCGCGGGCGTGGGCGCGGATGGGCGCCGCATGGCAAGGCAGGGAATCCGGCGATGCAGAGCGGGTGAGGGCGCGTGCGGGCGCGGGCCGGCTGGTGCCGCCGCGTGGCGGTGGGGAGAGGGCGCGATGGCTGCCGCGTGGCAAGGTGGAGAATCGGGCGGCTGGCGGCGGCGGGACAGCGCGCGGGAAAGAGGGTACGACGGTGGCGCGATGGATGGCTGACACATGGAGGGCGGCGAGATCGGGTGGCTGAGGGATTTTCCACTTCTTTTATTTTCCAAAAATTTGAATAAAATCTGAGAAGCTCTAGAAAATAGCAAATAAATCCCAAAAATTCACCAAAAATACCAGAAAAATCCTTGAGACCTGAAGAATCCAAAAAAAATATCTTCAACTTATGTTAATGTTTATTTTAATCATATTAAATCATTTAAAATTCTAGAAATTCATTTGAAGCTTAAATTAATTCCAGAAAATTCCAAAAAAATTTATTTTTGAAATCCTGACTTTAAAATTGCAGAAAAATAGGATGTTACAGAAAATTGCAGAAAAATAGGATGTTACAGAAAATGTTACTGAAAGCGAGGAGATGAACCATCAAGTGTATCATAATATCAAAAATGATGGTAAGAATATGGTCTCAAGAAGACATATGGTCTCTTAGAAGACTATGTCAACTTCTAGTTTTGCTTATCACTAACATGGATTACTGAGTGAATATATTTGCTTAAAAAATTTCTCACGCGAATCGAGTCTTTGAACTAACATTTTACGTAGTATCCTTCTAACGACAAGTGGAAGTGTTGCAAAAGAACATGGTTGTCATGACTCTTAAGCCCAATTATCTTTCTCTCATTAACTTTGAATATTGCGCCGAATGTCGATGCATAACCATCGGAAACTTAAATCCCTTTAATACCGAACAAAACAACTTCTTCTCTTCAGAACTCATTGAATATGGTGCTGGAGGTAAATAAAATTTATCTTCTACTTCAATAGGATGAAGATCACTTCTTATGCCTAGAGCTTGAAGGTCCAATCGAGAATTCAAGTTATCCTTAGATTTCTTGTCAGTACCCAACAATGTATTAATTATATTATCACATACGTTCTTTTCAATGTGCATGACATCAAGATTATGACGCAGGAGCAAGTCCTTCCAATATGGAAGCTTGAACCAAATGGACCTCCTTTTCCATATATTAATTGGTTCCCCCTCCTTGCGCTTTCGTTTTTTTGATAGGTTCTTCCTAGATGGATTCTTGCCAAAATTTTGTTCCATGCCTTCGGTTTGCACCAAAATTTCCTCTCCGGACAATAGTTTAGGTGCTGACTGAAGCTCGGTAACACCATCAAATGAATGACTATCAAATCTAAATGGATGGTTTGCATGTAAGAACCTACGATGCCCCATGTAACAAGTCTTGCCCCCATTTTTTAATCGAAGAGAACATGTAAATGAGTGGCACTCGAGACATGCTACTTCACGTGAGGTAGAACATCCAGCCACATATCCAAGACCTGGATAATCTGAAATGGTGCATAATATGGCAGCACACAGCTAGAAGTACTCATCCTTGGAAGCATCAAAAGTCCTAACTCCATTGACAAACATATCTACCATATCATCAACTAGTGGCTCCATAAAAACATCCATATCACTGCCAGGAGCATATCGACCAGGAATTATCAAAGAAATAATGAAATTAGGTTGTTTCATACAAATCCATGGTGGAAAGTTGTATGGAATTAGAATTACCGGCCAAATACTATAAGAAATATTCATGGATCTGAATGGGTTGAACCCATCTATAGCTAATGCAAGTCTAAGGTTACGACTATCTGCAGCAAAATCTGGATGTTTATGGTCAAAATCCTTCCAAAGAGGAGAATCTGCTGGATGTCTAAGCAAACCATCTTTTGTGTGCTCTTCATCATGCCATCTTGCTAAGCCTGCTGTTCTAGAGCAAAGAAACAACCTCTGGAACCTTCTCTTTACAGGGAAATAGCGAAGAACCTTATTAGGAACCTTGTGTACGCATTTCCCATTTGGACTCTTCTTTTCCGATTTCCACCGTGAAGTTTTACACTTTGGACAACATTCAGCATTAGCATTATCCTTCCAATAAAGAATGCAACAATTTATACATGCATGAATGTTGACATATCCAAGTCCTAGGCATTTGACAGTTTTCTTGGCTTCATTGTAGTTTTTTGGTAGTGCTGACCCTTCAGGGAAAGCTTCGTTAAGTAGATCAAGTAATAAGTCAAAACTCTTATCAGATCATCCCTCAAGCAATTTGGTGTGAAGTAGTATTACTATGAAACACAGCTTTGAGTATTTCTTACACCTTGGGTATAGGTCTTGCCCATAATCATTTGATAGGTTCCTAAGAGCATCAAAATCTTCATTTGTTTGCACTGGATCACCATCATCCTCAAAATCCCCACCTTTGTCTAACCCACATGCTAAGTCTCTAAGCAAATCAGAGATATCATCATTTTCGCTAGACCCCTCCACATCCCCAACCTCATCATACTCAAGACAGTTCAAAAAAGATTTATCTTCCCCATGGAACATCCTTATCATGTAACCTTCTTCAAGGCCCTCACATATCAAATGCTCACGAACCTCAATTTCATCTCTCCAAACTGAACAGACACATTTTCTACAAGGGCATTGTATCTTGTTGCCTACGGATGAATTACTAAACACATGTTGTAGGAATTTGTTCAGTCCTTCCAAATATATTGTTGTATGCCTACGTGAAATACATCCATATATATCAGTTACTATATAATGGAGTGGAGAATATAGACCTAAAATAGTTGGAAGTGTTTCATATACCTACGATTATCCATCCACCCTCTATACATGGTGCACCTTTGTTATTTTCACAAGCAAACTAGTCAAACCAAAAATATATGTTGTAAGTTCCCCAACAATTGCAAATATATGCATTTCACATTTAGGCCATAAAACTAAAAGCTACTAAAGATCAATGATTTCAATCACACATTAGAAATCCTATTCAAACATATATAATATTTTTTTCCAAGATTCAGTCCCAAGCAAGTAGATAACAGTATCAATTTCAGTAATCAAGATGGGCACCATTTTTGTAAAAACTAATAACTCCTTCAGAATGTTTATAACAAAACTAAGTAAACAGGAAAGTATCATGTTGCCAACCTGGTGTCTAGAGATGTCAACAGCAAGCTGAAACTTCCACCAAGGTACGTGATCCTGTCGTCCTCCCCGAGACGATGCCAACAAATTTCTTTGAACAACTATTAGGGTTACCTGCATGTACAGTACAATTATACATTTTATCATCATCTTGACCAAAATAAAATCAACAGTACAATATACTATACAATATATAAGGCAAAGAGATAAATCTATTAGTGTTGCAAATATACAAAATACTAGAATGAATACTGCACAATATTCTCTTTGTTTTTCTTTCTTCCCTCTCCTCCTATGTGTTAAAAAATCAAGCCATCAAACAGACTATTACAAGAGGCGGCGGTGAGAGGCTTGTTCCAGCGCGCGGGGCGAGAGGCAAGAAAGGGGCGGCGGACCCCAAGGCGGAAGAGGCGGCGGCCACGGCCGAGGAGGGTGGTAGCGGCCATGGCCGAGGAGGGTGGCGGCGCCCGGGAGGAGGCGGCAGCGAGGGAGAAGGCGCGGCGCGCACGGGAGGGCGGTGGCTCACGGGGTAGGGGAGGCGCGCACGGGTGGGGCGGCGGTGCATGCTGGGAGGGGCGGCGGCTCACGGGGGTAGGGGAGGCGGCGCACGGGGAAGAAGGCGTCGCCACGGGGAGGCGGCGCTCGGGGAGGCGGCTCACGGGGGTAGGGGAGGCAGCGCACGGGGGGATCGGCAGCGGTGGCGCCTGGAGAGGCAGGGCAGCGCTCGGTTTCTGCAGGGAGACTCAATGTTTGAGGGGTTTCTGCGGGAGACACCACATATTTGGCCAGCGCGCCATATTTCCCTCCACGCGCGGGGTTACTAATTTTTTCGCGCGCACAACAATTGCCAATACACAAAGATTTAGTCACAAATATGCTGATGTTGTTCATACAATTACCGACAGATGATCGGTCCTAATAGGTCAAGAGTATTACCTACAGATACTTTGTCGTTACTTTCAACTATTCCTGACAGACAGTTTGTCACTATGCTTTACCGACAGACTATGTGATGTTAAATGTCAACTTTTCCCCACAGACGACTGACGCTAAAAATTTACCATGGTGTAGTGATTTAACTAGGAGGATCCCGTGGCATATTAGACTACTGAGAAAATTTTTGAGAGGATCCCATGTCATGTTAAAATGCAAAAGATTATTAGACAACATTTACGATTAATTAGAAATGAATTTAATATCATGTGTACATTGAAAATTCACATGTACTATTAAAACTGGTATATTGGCATTTAAATCAATATATCGCATACTTAATTACTTAATTAATTTTGTCAATGTCATATTAAATTCTCAAAACCTATTAGAAATTATTTCTGAGGGAGAGAGAGAAGAAAGAGCCGCGTCGGTGTACATAGGAGCAAATAGGGAGTTGATGTGTAGTTGGGTAGAGGAAAAGGAGCAATGTTGATGCGAATGAGAAGGGTCACACTATGAGGAAAATTAACCAATATGAAGAGGCACGCACATTAATCGTGGCCTCTGCCTTAGGGAATGAACAATGCCTTAACCCTACAGTAGTGTAGTTGTTCACAATAAGCTAACGATTGTAGAAATGTAAATTATAGTACAGTAGTATTTCCATAATGTGTGATGCGATCTGACTAATTGCAACATTAAAAATATTTGCAGGCAGACATCAGCAATGCCGATACCCACTACATTGAAAGTGCATTACGGTATCAGCACCGTTCGTGAAGATCTGAACGATGTTGACTTGAGTAGTTTTGCACAAGCCACTCTGATACACCTAGATGGCAAGAATGCTTGAATCGTGGATATGATGTACTGACTTACCCACGGCTTCTCCTTGAACCTTGAGGTGTGCAACATCATCATACAGGGGTTTTAGAGCTGGTCTCCCACTCTCTTTATATGGGAGTTGAGAAGATTGATGCACACAGTTGTGTGGAAAAGCTTTGTGGAAGGTTGCCGGCGCTGTGGATATGAGTGCATGCTGCTTGTACAACTATGCCCAAAAGAAGTTGTACAAGACCCTGCAGACAGCTTTCATCCGAATGGTAGGAGCAGCTCAAGCGCCCAGCATGTTGGTTAAGAGGAGAACCCAGAGGCCAGTGTTACAGAGGTTGTAGAGGATGTTGCTCATAATGAGGCCAACGCAGTAGATGCAATGTCGAGACCCGAATATGCAAATCTGGACTCTCTGTGTATTCTGCACTAGTCCTAGGATCACGCTAGTGCACACAGTCAAACATCAATGTCATCACAACCATATACACGATAAAATAAAGGAAAAGCTCAAATATCAATAAATCTCAAAGGTACGACCTTATGGTCAAGCTTACAATAGACTAGCCCGAAGGGCTTAACAAAAACTAGCAGCGGAAATCCAACATAAAGCGTAATGGCGAATCGACAAGCCCATAGGCTATCGAGTGGAGAACAAAGCCTAATCCACGAAGTCGTCGAAGTACTCTCCTTCTGGAACCTCCTGGTGGTGATACTCCTCTTCCTTAACTGAGCAATATTGGGTATAAAACCATGAGTACATTGGTACTTAGCAAGTCGTTTGTAACAAATGAATGCAATATAGTATGCAAGGCTTACCAAAGGATGGCTGAAAGGTTAATTTGCATAAATCACAGTTGAAAGTAAATATATTAAATAAATTGAAAGCGAACTTTAAGTAAAACAATAGTAAATAATTAATCAAAAGAATTGACAATAAACCACTTATGGACCTCCCATCCACAAGCTAAACCAACCGCTTATGGACCTCCCATCCACAAGCTAAACCAATCGCTTATGGACCTCCTATCCATAAGCTAAACCAACAGTGGATTAACCATCCACTGCCCAACCACAATACACAAGTTTTCAGAAATAACTACCCCTCGTGTGAAATCACCAAGCATTGTCCATGACCGAGGACGCGGCTATTCGAATAGTTTTACACTCTGCAGAGGTTGCACAACTGTACCCACACGATGTGATTAGCTTTGGCCTAAGGTAATCACAACAAGGCCTTTACAAAGTTCAGTTACAACTCAATCCGCCGCTAGGGTTTCGCATCACACCCCCCTTGCGCCACATGGAAATCAACAACCATGTTCATCTCAATGGCAAGATTAAAGTTGAAACATCCCAAATTAGTCAGCTAGATCCATCCCATACTAGACATGTGGTTTGCACGGTAAAGCTCAGATCAATGGCGCACAAAATTAAGTCCTTATCATTACCCGGGCGAGACTACCACATCCCTCGAAGTGCTCCAACACTTCCCTTTTACTGCACGATTACTCGTCCGAGTGCAAAATCAGGTTTGTATAACCACGCCAATGACACACCAATGTCATGGCATAAATTTTAATAAACGTGGCACCAACCATAGTTCCATATCTCATTAAGTCAAATTGTTAGTTCACATGTGATGATAAACCCGATCATAACTTAAGCAAGACTAAATATCTAATCGTACCAACCCATGTGATAAATATCATAACATCACTAGTATGATTCCCAACTTGTGGTGACAAGGGTATAAGGGTGTTCCAAATTATCAAGGAGGGATAATCAATTTGGGACGATAACTACCAATTACAAAGGTTGCATAAAAATAGCGATGTAATGTAATTTAAAATAAAATATTTAAATAATAGATTTCAAACTGGTCTCAACATGATCAAAGGACACGATTTGCCTTGGTTATGCTCAGCGAGGTACTCCCGGTCTTCGGGCATAGATCCTGCTCCTCGAATCGAATCTAACGAGAGAGAAAACAACTAAAATAAGAAAAACACATAAAATGATAAGCAAATGAACTCCAAAAATCATGAAACTAGAACTAAAATCTAGAGCTCAATTTTAGATGAATTTAGAAAAAAGAACGGGATCAATCGGAGCTAGGAAGGAGGAGAACGGACTCTCGGAAAATAAACTCTAAAGTTAAATCGGGAAAATTCGAAAAAACTACTGTGCTGTGAACCCGGTCCATGGAAAAGCAAGTCCACGGTGAACTCGGTCCACGAGCGATCTTGCGGGGAGGCGGTCTTGACGGCGGCTAGGGGCGGCGTGGCGGTCTTTGGTCTTGCCACATGGCACATGATGATGTGGCATGCTGACGTGGCTGCCACATGGCACCTGGGGCCGGATTTTGCTGACGTGGTAGGACACGTGTCATGCCACGTGGCCTTAGGGCTGACGTGGTGTGCCACGTGGGTAGGGCTGACGCGGCATGAGCTCGGGTGCGGGCGGCAGCGGCTCGATTCGACGGTCGCGAAAGCGACGCGCGGCGCGATCTGGGCCATCGGCTCAGATCTAGATCAGCGGCTCGGATCGGACGGCGCGGAGGCGGAGTCGCCGATGGCGGCGTGGTGGTGGCGCGTCGCGCGCGGCGTCGTCGCGGCGTGGGCGAGCGCGGCGCGGCGCGGCGGCGAGTGGCGGCAGGCGGCGCGGGCGGCGGCGGTCGAGATGAAGGAAGGCCCGCGGGCAGGCGGGTCACCGGCGAGGCTGCGCAGCAACGGCTCCGGTGGCAGAAGAGGAGGAGGAACGAGCGGCGGTGGCGCAGCTCGGGGCAGCGCGCGGCGAGGAGGTGGTGGCGGCAGCGGAGGCGATGAGGCACGCGAACCAAGGTCGGTGGCGGTATTTAACATGCGGCCGAGACAACCCGTCGGATCTGGCGTGGGTGTTCTGGACGCGATTTGGGCGGCGAGGATGTCGCGGGAGATCGAGCGGCTCGGGAGGCGGCGCTAGGGTTAGGGTTACTGAGGCGAGCGCGAGATCGCGACACATAGCGGGCGCGTCGTCGAGCAGCGCGAGGCGAGGAGGCGGCGAGGCGCGGGCGAGCTGGTGCTGCCGCGTGGCAGTGGGGAGGATCGGATGGCGGGAAGCGAGGAGGCGGAGCGCGGGCGGCAGCGGGCGGGCACGGGATTGCGCCGCGTGGCAGGCGGGGAGGATTGGGCGGTGGGGCGGCTCGGGCGGGAGGCGGCCGGATGCCTACACGTGGAGGCGGTCGGATGCCAACACGTGGAGGAGGAAGGAGGATCGGGCGGCGGGGAGCGGGCCCGAGGTTTAAAAGGGTTTTTCGGATTTTCTTAATTCCAGAAATTCAAATAAACAACATAGAGCTCTAGAAAATAGCAGATAAATCCCAAAAATTCACCAAAAATACCAGAAAATTCCATGAGACACCAGAAACTCAAATAAAATATTTTTAGCTTATGTTAAAGTTTAATTTAATCATATTAAATTTCTTTTAAATTCTAAAAATTTAATTTAATCTTGATTAAAATTCAAAAAATTCCAAAAAATTATTTTTAAATTCCAGGTTTTAAAAACTCCAAAAATCAGGATGTGACATGCAGGAGGGGAAGATCGATCACCACATGCTAAGCCTACAGGATATGCTGATGAATGAGAGCATATGGATAATATATCAAATAGAAAGCGATAACCAGATGGCCTAGGTTGAAGAGGAAGCTGTACTGTAAGACGACAAAGGCAGTTTCGATAAGGATAAAGCTCCCATCCCTCAGGAATAGAATAGGTTTGACACTGAGGGTGTTGCTAGGCATGACAAGCACGAATCACTGTGGGAGTACCATGACATAGAGGTTTAGTTGCACTCAATGTTTACTGACAAGACATCCTTGCTGGATGCCATTAAGCTATGGGTCCTATCCATGCAGTGGACATTTCGGGTCGTCAAATCTAGCCAGAAGAAGTACACCATGAAGTGAGAGCAAGTCGGTTATCCTTGGCGAGTGCACGCACGTAGACGGAAGTATGAGATACATTGGATTGTCTCAAAGGTGGAGCCACACTCATGCAAGCTCAGCAGTGTTTTGCGGAGGCATCGTAACCTAATGTCTGCCTTCATCACCAATTTGATGTATGGAGAGATAGTAGAGAAGAAGGACATTGCAACATCCCAAAATTTGTCATCTCTAAAAATTAATTATTTAAATGTTTTGAGATTTTATTTGGATTTTATTGCTAATTCTGAAAGAAAATATCATAATTCTGATTCTAATCAAAATTCCTAAATTCAAATTCCAATGCCGAAAAATCAAAATCAAATCTCCAAAAAAACTAAATTCCAAAAAAAATATCTGTTCTATTTTTCTGGGTCCAACTTTTTTTCTCTTTCTTCTTGTCTTGTTCTTTTCTTTTCTCTCATTTCTGTCTTTCTCTCTCCTCTCGATTACTATTCATGCTACAATACTCGATGCCACTATTCACCTTCCCAAACGTGACTGAAGCAAGCTCAAAATAGAGGACCATACGCCTCCTCCTTTCCCCAAGCTATCTTTCCATCCAAACCCCATCTTCTCTTCATGCCAAAATGAAAAATGTTCCCCTCAAAGCAAGCAATCAATTCATATCCATTTCTTAGCCATTTATTCATCTATATTTCAGTTTTTAATCTTTTAAACTAGAAAACTGACATTGCTTTGATTTTGCCATTTCAATCCATTTCCTCTCCCTTTGAGACCTCAAATACAATCCTTGTGATCTATTCCAACCCCTGGACCTCTCTTGCAAACTTTCTAAAGCCTAGAACGCCATTTCCATCGCGAGCTCTTCGTCCCTAAAAATTGTCCGTCATCCTGACTCGCGTTCCAAGAGCTCCAATGATGTTTTTCAAAATTCTTTCGAGACACATCGTGTTCCAATATCGAAGCAACTCCTCCACCATTTTTATTTGATTTTTTGGTGCAGCCAATCTCCTAGAATCAAGTTTTTTTGCAGAATCGACCATTTTCAACTTCCACCATTGATTCGTCATCTCTAGTTAGTTTTAGCCCATGCCATCACCTCTCTTAGATTTGTCTCATCGCGTTCTACGCGATTGTTCCCTCATTTTCCCCGAAAAGCTTTCACAAATTTTTTTCTTTTGAAACCTAGCCATGGCCGCCTAGGGCGTTTCATGTTCCCATCTATCTGGTAATGTTTTCTCCAATCGTTTCGTGTCAAAATGTGCCAAAGCATCCCAGGTAGCTACCTTCCAAGTGAATTTGGTTTTCGTTCGCTGAGCACCAAGATATCAAGTTTTGCTTTTTCCATCCCGACCTTTGTTCAATCATCGATTGTGTCATCTCTAGTGAGTTTTCGACTTAGCTGATAATTTTTCTAGCTTCACCATGCTGCTTTATAGGCCATGCTCACACTACCTCTCCATGTTCTATGGCCAGATATTATTTCTATCTCCAGCCCATGCCATGGTCGCACCTGAGTGCCGCCCCAGCTGCGACACCGCATCTCCGGCACTGCCACCACCACCATTGGGTAGAGGACCTCGCCAGGGTTCCATTTTAGTGGTTCCCAACTGCTACCATCCCTTTCCTTGTCGACGCTGCCACCATGGCCATGGAGCTCTGGAACTCTCTGTTCTTGTTCTGCACATGAGCTCGTTCTTGTTCTGTGCATGAGTTATTAGTGGTTCTTTCATTCAATGACCACTTGGACCCATATGCTGTTGACCCTCTTCTTTTCCTTTCCATTCCTCTCTTGTGTCAGTAGCTTGTGGACCCTCCTTGTCATGTACACAACTGCTTTAGATCTTCACTGTGTAGCATTCGATCAGTAGAGTTCCAGAAACAATATTCTCAGAAGTTTCATCATTTCATGTGTTATCCAAACTTCCAGATGTTTCTCCCTCATACGAACTCCGAATCCATTGATTCTTTCTCCTAAATTCAATATCTTCCTTCCTGTATGCATTTTGTATTTTTGTGATTTTATTTATATTTATTTATTTATTTGTATTCATTATCAAATCCTTAAACAAATTGCTTTTATCAAGTGTTTGATGACAGGTGTTAGCATTGATTTATAAAATAAAATAAAATGGTTTTAGACTTGGGCGGATGGTAAGATTAGGTTGGTGCAGATTTAGCACGAGAACTTGTATTGTGAATGTGCCACCTGAGTCAATTAAGGATCGACGCTTGTGATTATCTAAACTGAGCAGTACCGTACAACCACAAGTCTAAATGGGTATAACCTAGTTGAATAATTCACAAAGATTTAGTTTAGATATCACCAGTGGTAAGTGAGTACTAGTGTTACTGGAGTTACTCAAAGTGAGATACAAGGATTTACTGTACTCATACGGCGCAAGAGAGGGCTTTTGACTATGGTGGATTTAACCCTTCAAAAGTGAAACCTCATCGGGTGGTATCTAAAAAGATTGGAGTAGGGAAAAGGCTTTGTCATAAATTATCTAGGTCTCATGCCTATGGAAGCATATTGCTATTAAGATGACTTCTCTTATGGATAAAGTTGTACAATCTCTGCAGAGTGTAAAACTATTTGAATATTCATGCCCACGGTCGAGGGCAGGCAAGGCGCACTTTTACATGGTAGACCTTGGGTTTTTGGTTTCAAAGTAAAGATTTTGGAAACTCGGGAGTGGATGGAACACTCGGAAATGTGTCCTAGTAGATGGAGCCAGTGCAGTTGGATGGAACCTGTAGTCTTGAACCTTGGCAGACCGAACCTGTCGACTAGTGTTGATGGTAGTTGAAATTAATCTAGTTTTAGTTATTGTAATTACTTTGTTAAATTGATGCTTTCAAAAATATATAATGGTAGTTGAAATAAAATGCTGCTTTGTGCAAAAGAACTATATTATCCTTCCTTGTTAAGCCCTGCACATACTGGATTTTTTTAAGACTTACGGAGTACTTTATGTACTCACATGCTACACTCAAAATAACTCTTAGAGGATTATGAAGCTTAAGAAAGAAATTACGGGCTTCCTGGAGTACTAGGTTGTGCTTCCCTAGTTAATTGCCTGTGGCGTATTGATGGGCCATCATCAGAGTTTTATTTTGCTTGTGCTGTGTATTGTAAGTTTGAGAGGTCTTGTAACCTCAGTTGTAATAAAGTGGCCATTAGGCCTATACTCTCTATAATTGCAATAAAACATTATTTGTTATATAATCATCACTGTTTGACTTTGTGCACTAGCTTTGATCTCAAACTAGCGCGGTAATACACAGAGGATTCATATTCAGAAATCCGGTCCCGACAGACACGGAGGCCATGCGCAACATGGTGGTTATCCAGAAAAAATTCAAGTATAATATTAGTTGCACGAAGACATGGCATACAAAGTAGAAGGTTTTGGAAAAATAGTTCAGGTCTTTCAAGGCGGTGTACGATAATCTTCCTTATACACTTCGGGTGCTGCAAGATAGAAACCCAAACACGTATACTGCTGTGAAGGACAAGCCATCTACAAGGCTGCCAAGTTTTACAGTATTGTAGAGGGTCTTCTTAGTCTTCGGTGCATGCATCGAGGCATTCAGGCATATGTTGTCCGTAATCTCAATTGATAGGACATTTTTGATAGGTAAATACAATGGCCAGATCCTTACGACCATTGGTGTTGATGGCAACTATCAAATTCTGCCATTGGCCATCGCATTTGTCGAAAGTGAGAATTATGACAACAGATTATGGTTCCTTTGACATTTGCGGGTGGGAGTTGTCGGTGCTCGCTTTGGTGTGTGTGTGATGCATGATTGCCACGCTGGGATGGTGAATGTAATAAAAAAACTTCAGCAAGATCTGAGGAGCTGTTTCCTTGGCTGGATATGAGGAACAGATGGTGCATTCGCCACCTAGGGGCCAACTTCTTCAAGAAGTTCCCAAAGAAACTGTTAATAAAGCTGTTCAAGAGACTTGCTATGCAGAACTAGCAGCATAAATTTGACGTTTTATGGGAACTGTTGGACAAGCACAACAGGAAGCACATCGATGAGAGGAACAAGAGACCGCCCATGCTTGGGGCGGCACAACCCGAGTGCCTTATAGCACTGGCTAAGCCTGACCATGTTGGTTTGAGGAGGAGGACCTCGCAGAACATCAAGTACTTTTCCTAGTGGATCGAGGCTGAGTCATTGGAGAAGTGGTCCCTGCTGTACAACACGGACAGCACAAGGTACGGTATAATGACCACTAACCTTGAAGAGGTGTACAACTTGGTTCTTAGGAGTCTTCGTTCTCAGCCCCTCGTTACCATCATGGAAAGTGTTTTGCACAACGCAATCGGCTATTTTAGGGAGAGGCATGCAAATACCGCACTTTATGGAGCGAACCCACAAACATCGTACTGCTCGAAGATTACAACATACATGTAGGTGGAGACAGAGAAGGGCCAGTCGAACACGGTCTACATGATGTGCAATATGGAGCATCGTTTCGATGTGCTCCTCCGGGATAGAGCCGGATTTGGGATGGCTCATTCTCTTGTCACCCACGAGGTATGCCTTGAAGATCATGTAAACGAATTTAGCTGCACATGCAATAAGCCAAAACTATTACACAAACCATGCTCTCATGTCCTCACCGCATGCGGGACTGTACATATGGATCCTTCGAACTTCATGTGCAAGTACTTCTTGAAGGAGAGGGTGATGCAGGTGTGATGTGATGAGATTAAGGGGTTTAGGGTTGTGGGCAACTTCGCTACCTTGGACATTGCATGAAGGACCTGGATTCTGGATGTTAACATGCTGAAGGGTGGGAAGGATCATCAACAGAGTCATCGTATTACCAATAATATGAACGAAGTGCTACAGCCAGGAGGGCTACACAACCAGACAATGCAAGGCACCTACTAATAAGTAGGCACACCATCATGGTTTGCATTACCATTTGTTCGAGTGTGCAAAGTGGCACAAAGATTACAAATCATTACACACTGTCATTTGTAAATTATTGCTACATTTGATGTACATAGTACCGTAGTAAATGTATTGTACATTGTATGTACTGTTTATATAACTATTGTGTTACTATCCCCTTTTCAATACTCATGGTAGCCAAGTACTATTTTGTTTGTTTGTTTACAAGTTAAATTTACTCCTACTTTACATTCGATGTTTTTGTTCCATGTAAATGCTAACTTGAAGTCATTTTGCAGGTGTGGCTCGTGACCTTTGCAGATAGGACTAGACTTTCGGCCTCCTAGATGAGCGCATCGACTGACTGCATCGTGCGTCGCATTGTGTCTCACATCCTGGGAGCGCGGACGATGTGACTGACTTAGGGGTGATCCGCATGCGCACACCTCGAGTGGCCTAGAGGCTAGACCCATGCTGGATAGACAGGTTTGCACTTTGGTAGTACTATCTTCTCACCATATGTAGGTTGCGTACTGACCTTTTTTTGCTTTGCAAGCTCATCAATACTGGTCTACTACCTCTTGCCCGGATGGTGCAGGCCACAAATGAGGACGGTTTGGCACTTGCTGCGGTTGAGAATGACGGAGATGTCTAGGCCAGCCCAGCGATCGCAATGTTTCTTGTTCAGCGCTCCCTCTTGGCGGCTCGGTGGACCGATGGTGGCCGTAGACGCACACTTTCCACTTCTCACTTGAGAAGATGGCCCCTACTCCACAGGATATCGCGCTGCTGCTTGGCCTTCCTATCGCGGGAGTTGTTGCCTTCCCACCTAAGACCTCAGCCTTTGCGTAGTGAAAAGACCAAATGGGGTAGCTTTACGCAGTGAAAAAATCAAAGGGGGTAGTTTTGTGCAGCAACGTGATGCTACGCTAGTCCACGAATCGTCTAGTGTGCCGCTGCCCCTTGACGTGAATTCGCCAAATCGAATTGAACTCGTAAAGCGCATGCCACGTCGACTAAGCCTATAAGTACCGCCCCTTCCGCGGCATGTTTTTGCACCACAGCGCAACACTACATCGCTATGGAGAAGCAATGCGAGGAGATTACCTGACTCACAAGGGCCACTGTAGCCTGTGACAAACAAGCGGAGTGTGCTAGGAGGCCACCTCCCTAAAGCAAAGTCCTCTGTACCTCCAACCCTAACCCATATCTCAACATTCTCATCAGCGTTAGCGCAAGACCGCCCAGTGGGAGACTCCCCCCTCTGCTGGTGCAAGAACGCATGTAAGTTCTTCAAGTCCAAGAAGTGGTTGAGATTGGGCATGTGTTACTAAAGTTGCAATAACTACGGTTGGGACTATCCTAACCAGCGTTGGGACACGGCCCGCTACCGACAATCGTAAGAACGGGTTACAATGCATTCTCTTACCAGTTCTCTTGTATGGTACGCACTAACAAGCTCTTCCAATTTTTGTAGTATTCAGATCCACTATACGCCTACCTCAAATGGATCGACCAGGAGATCCACCTGCACGACCAGTGGACTCTGGACTGCAAGGAGTGGAACGCCCAAATGGCACACAAGAGGATGAAGGAGCGGCACCGTAGCGAAGAACAAAGTGAGCATATTCAGTGGGAGACGCAAGCTCATCTGGAGGCGTGCAGGCGTAGGGAGTAGGAGGCTCATGAGAAAGAACGCGAGAGAAAGCGCGAACTCATGGCCAAGGCCATAGCCGATGGTGAGGACTACAATGCTAAGCTTGGGAGGAAGGGCAAATGGCTACGGTCAATGCAGTAGACCATGCCATCCATACTAACTGCCATCCTTCCCGCCAAGCTATTCCTCTCTCCAAAAGGAGTGCAATCCTACATGGTCCGGGTGGGTGTGTTGTTGTGTACCCATATACTACCGTGCTTGAAAACAAAATCAATGAGCAACTTTTATCATAACTGTGAAACTACTCTTCGCCATATGTTAAACTTGCTTATGCTTGTTTGTGTCTTTGAAAAAGTTTAAATGTACTAATTTATCGATTTCTCGTCTTGTTTCTCACAAAGCGTTGATTTCTTTATCTTGACCATTGGCCATAACATACTTGTAATTCATATGAAATGTAAAACAATTATTTACATGAGCGAATAATTGAGTATAAAATGCACACAACAAAACTAGCTAAATAACTGCCGGACGAAATTAGTCAAATGGAACTCCAACATTCCAAGTCACATGAAATCATAAAACCCTAATTTCTGAAACGTAGGTTCCGAAATTCCCAGATGTAAACACTCAATTTTTGAGATAATTTTAGAAAATATAAAATTCCAAAAAAATACAAAACCAAATACACTGCGTAAGGAATTTTCACAATATATTTCAAAATATTTAGACCTCATTTTTTATATTACAAAATTTGTGCAGACAATACACATAAACAAATTACAACAAAAAATTTAAACATTTAAAATTATAAAATAATTACACAAGCAAGTAAACTGCGTTACAAGTCTCCATAGAAAAAATTTTAATTTTAAAACTTCATTTCTATATCTAAAATGTCCGAAAAATCTAAATGTATTTTCATAAAACAAATCCTACTGGTCGCCCTGTAACATCCTGTTTTTCTGCTATTTTTGAAGCCAGGATTTTAAAAATGAATTTTCTACAATATTCTGAATTTAATTCAAGCTTCAAATGAATTTTTAAAGTTTTAAATGATTTAATATGATTAAAATAAACATTAACATAAGTTGAAAATATTTTATTTGGATTCCTCGAGTCTCAAGGAATTTTTGGTATTTTGGTGAATTTGGGATTTATTTGCTATTTTCTAGAGCCTTTGGAAGTTTATTCGAATTTCTGGAAAAAGAAAATCTCCCCGCCGCCCGATCTTCTCTCTCCTCCACGCGTCGCTCATCCAGCGCATCCCCGCCGCCGTACTCCTTCCCGCCCTCACCCTTTCCACGCCGATCCGCGCGCGCCTCGCCTCCTCTCCGACCTGATCTGCGCCGTGGCTCGATCTCCGCCATCCGTCCGCGCCGCGCCCACGAACCCTAACCCTAACCGCCGCGCGCCCGCGTCCGATCCCCGCCGTCGGATGCGCCCACGCGTCTCAATCCCAGCCGTCCAAACCATTTCCGTGTTCGCTCCGAGCCGTCCCCGAATTGAACTCCTCGGTTCGCGTGTTTTTAACCGCCGCCCATCCTCGGTTCGCGTGCCCGTTCGTCGCCGCCGCCGAACCCTAGCCTCGCTCCTCCGCGTGCTCGCGTCGCCGTTCCCAGGCCGCACCGCCGTCACTCGTGCCTCCCCCACAGTCGCCTGGAGTCGCCGGAGTTGCCCTCGCTTTCCCGCCGGTGAGCCCCTCCGTCCCTCATCGCCGTTGCGTCGCCCCGGTCACCCGCGTCGCCTCTCCAGTCGCCGGACGAAGCCGCACGTCGCGCAAACCCTAGCGCTCGCGCCCGCGCCGCGCCACGGCGCCTCGCCTGACGCGTGCGGTCCACACGTCGCCATCGCCGCGCTTTCCCTCCTCGCGCCGCGCATCTCGCCGTCGCCCGGTCGAGCGCGGGGCACGGCGCGCGCCACCGTCCACGTCTTCACCGTCGGATCCCGCCGACGCGCCCCCGCCTCGCCTCGCGGCCACGTCCACGCGACGCTTCACGCGCCGCGCCGGACACGCGTCGACCATCGCCACCATCCCCGCGCCCGCGCCGCTCCATCGCCGCCGTCGCCTCAGATCTAAATCGACGCTCTAGATCGCGCCACGCGTCGCGATCCTGCCGTCGGATCGCCGCGCGCCTACGCGTGCCGTGCGCGTCGGCCGCCAGCTCGTCAGCCTAGGCGGCGTGGCATGCCACGTGGACATGCCACGTCAGCGCCACGTCAGCCGGAACCTGCCCCCGGGTGCCACGTCAGCGCCACGTCACCCCGTGCCACGTGGCGGCATATGCGCGTGCCACGTCAGCACGTCCCCGCCGCGTCAGCGCCGCCGCCCCGCGTACTGTTTCGTGGACCGAGTCCACGGTGGACCCGGTTTCCCGTGCGCCCGATCCACAGCATATTAACTTTTCCGATTTTCTTTAGATTAAATTTTTCGAGAGCCTGTTCTCCTCCGTCCTAGCTCCAATTGACCCCGTTCTTTTCGCTAAATTCATCTAAAATCGAGCTCTAGCTGTTGGTTCTAGTTTTGTGTATTTTAGAGTTCATTTGCTTATCATTTTATGTATTTCTTTGGTTTCGGTCGCTTTCTCCCTCGCTAGATTCGGATTCCGAAGGAGCAGGTTCCGTGCCCGAAGACCAGGAGTACCTCGCTAAGCATAACCAAGGCAAGTCATGTCTTTTGATCATGTTGAACCCAGTTTGCAATCTATTATTTAATTAATTTGTTTTAAATTACATTGCATCGCTATTTTTATTCAAACACTTGTACTGGTAGTTATCGTCCCAATTGAGTTTATTCCTCCTTGATATTTTGGAATGCCATGATGCCATTGTCACCATAGGTTAGAAAATTTACTAGTGATATTAGATTATTGTCACATGGGTTGGTACGATAGAATTGCTTAGACTTGCTTAAGTTTACGATTGGGTTATCATCACATGTGATTTATTAATCTGACTTAATGGCATATGGAACGGTGGTTGGTGCCACGTTAATTAAAATTTGTGCTATGACATTGGTGTGTCATTGGCGGGGTATACAAACTTGGTTTTGCACTCGGGCGAGTAATCGTGCAGTAAAGGGGGAAGTGCAGGTTCACTTCGGGGGATGTGGTAGCCTCGCCCGGGTAAAGATAAGGACTTAACTTTGTGCGCCATTGATCTGAGCTTAATCGTGCAAACCACATGTCTAGTATGGGATAGACTTGACTGATTAATTTGTAATATCTCAATTCAATTCTGCCAATGTGATGGACATGGTTGCTGATTTCCATGCGGCGCAAGGGGGGTGTAATGCGAAACCCTAGCGGGCAGGATTGGGTTGAGTAGAGCATTGTAAAGGCCTTGTTGTGATTTCCTGAGATCGAGGCTAATCACATCGTGTGGGTACAGTTGTGTAACCTCTGCAGAGTGTAAAACTATTCGAATAGCCGCGTCCTCGGTCATGGACAATGCTTGGTGATTTCACACAAGGGGTAGTGTTTTCAGTTATAACTTGGTGATTTATGTTGGCAGTGGGCAGGTGGTTCACTGTTGGTTTAGCTTGTGAATTGGTGTTCACAAGTGGTTCTTATTTACTTTCCTTTGATTATTTATTACTGTTGTTTTCCTGTAAATTTCGCTTTCAATCTATTTATTATGTTTATTTTGAAATACCTTTTATGCAAATTAACCTTTCAGCCTTCCATTGGTAAGCCTTGCATATTATATTGCATTCATTTGTTACAAACGACTTGCTGAGTACCAATGTACTCACGGCTTTACGCCTATGTTGCTCAGTTGAGGGAGAGGAGTACTATCAGCAGGAGGTTCTAGAGGGAGAGTACTATGACGACTTCACGGATTAGGCTTCATTCTCCACTTGATAGCATGTGGCTTGTCGATTGGTCGCTACACTTTATTTTGGATTTTCGCTGCTATTTTGTTAAGCCCTTCCGGCTAGAGATATTGTAAGTTTGGCCATAAGGTCGCACCTTTGAGATTTTATCGATATTTTGAGTTTTCCCTTTATTTATATCGTGTGTATGGTTGTGATTACATCTATGTTGACTGTGTGTACTAGCGTGATCCTGGACTAGTACAGTTTACACAGAGAGACCGAATTTGCATATTTGGGTCTCGACACGGCCCATGCACACTGGGCCCAAAGCCGGCTGTGGTCACGAAGGCACATTTCCGTGCACGGGGGTTGCACATCTTTTTGGGCCTTTTCCGTGGAAATGACACGTGTCGCTAACCAGTTACTACTACAAAACAGGCTATACTGGACGGGTAAATCACAGACGGTTCATACGGAACCGTCTGTTCTTAACTATCACAGACGGTTCATACTGCCACCCGGTTGTGATACTATTACAGACGGCTATTAACATGACTCGTCTGTGATAATAGAGAAATCAAAGACGGTTCGTGTTAATAATCGTTTGTGATAGTTCACAGACGGTTTTGTTATACGAACCGTCTGTGATAATAGAGAAATCAAAGACGGTTCGTGTTAATAGCGTGCGTGACACTTCCGAGCGGTTATTAACACGAACCGCTCTGTGATGTCTCTATTATCCTGAGCAGTTCATATAACAAACCGTCTTTGACATGAATTATCACGAGCGGTTCGTGTTAATAACAAATCTGTGATAAATTGCACTATTAATACTTGGGCGGTGTCGACACGAGTCTGTTTTTATTGCGTTGCATCGGTGGAGCAAGGCGACGGCTTTGGGAGTTCGGGGTGAAAATATATCGCCATCTTCTTAGTGATCGATCGAGGTTAGTACTCAATTACTTTTAATTATGCTTATATACATGTTTTTGTAATGCAAGGCTTAGAGATGATAATTTATATGCTATGTAGTTGCGGTAACAATCATTTTTTGCAACCATTTGTTACTTGTGTAGCTAGCGGAAATGGATCGATGCTGGATGTATATTGAGAATCGTGTGAGTGAAGAGTACATTATTGGCATGTCTGTTTTTAGAAGTGCGGCCGAGCTGGATATGTTAAAGAAGGGGATAAAATATATGTACTGTCCATGTATTGATTGTGATAATCTCAAGATGTTTAGCAACTCAGCGCAGATTGAAGCTCACTTGATTTGAAGGGGTTTCAGAAAAGGGTACAAATGTTGGACCAGTCACGGTGAAGAAAAGTGTACACAAGAAGCTGGTAGTTATGACATAGTCGATGGGGACAACGATATGCTAGTTGTGGACTGTGCTTTTGATCATGAGGCCGCAGATGGATCGCAGGATGACAATCTAGATCAGATGTTACGTGATGCAGAAGAGAACTACATTGAGAGAGAGTTTGGTAAATTCGAGGGCTTGATGGAGGACTCGGAGAAACCTTTGTTCTCGGGATGCAAGCCGCAATACACGAGGTTGTCATCAGTTCTAGAACTACTGAAATTGAAGGCAAGCAATGGTTGGTCCGACAAGAGTTTCACGGCATTGTTAGGTCTCCTAGCGGACATGCTTCCAAAGGGAAATGTGTTGCTGAGAACCACCTATCAAGCCAAGAAGATTCTTTGTCCATTAGGAATGGAAGTAGAAAAAATACATGCATGTCCGAATGATTGTATCCTGTACCGTAAAGAGTATGCTAGCTTAAATGTTTGTCCGGTGTGCAAAGCATCCCGATACAAGCGTAAAAATGACTCTGATGATGGAAAGGGCATCGAGGTGAAGCAAGGACCTCCTGCTAAGGTGTTGTGGTATCTTCCTGTAAACCCCCGTTTGAAGCGTTTATTTGCAAACCGCAAGAATGCAAGATTGATGCGTTGGCACTTGGAGCAGCGTAAGAAAGACGGAATGATAAGACATGTTGCTGATTCTGCCTAGTGGAGGAACATCGATAGGATGTTTTAGATTTCGGTGTGGAACCGAGAAATATAAGGTTTGGGTTGAGTACAGATGGAATGAATCCTTTTGGTAACATGAGCAGCCGACATAGCATCTGGCCTGTGACTCTATACATGTACAACCTTCCTCCTTGGCTGTGTATGAAGCGAAAGTATATTTTGATGTCACCACTTATCCAAGAGCCGAAGCAACCTGGCAACGATATTGATGTGTTCCTAGCACCATTGGTAGAAGATCTTGCAATACTGTGGAACGAAGGGGTACATGTATGGGATGCGGACAAGCGAGAGAACTTTACTCTCGCGCTATGTTGTTACGCACCATTAATGATTTTCCTGCACTTGGTAACCTGTCAGGGTTGAGTACAAAAGGAGCCAAAGCGTGTCCGCACTGCTTAGACAATACCGAGAGTGTGTGGTTGAACAACTCGCGTAAAACTGTGTACATGCTTCACCGTAGGTTCCTTCCAAAGTATCACCCGTACATAAGATGAAAAAACAATTTGATGGAAAAAGAAGATGACTCGGTACCAAGACCTTTTAGCGGGAAAGAGGTGTATGATATGGTCAAGGATATAAATGTTGTGCTTGGAAATGGGCGTAAATTGAGGAAAAATATGTGGAAAAAAAGGTCAATATTTTGGGACTTGTCTTATTGGGAGCACTTAGAAGTTCGCAATTGCATCGATGTCATGCACGTAGAGAAGAATGTATGTGATTTGATTGGTCTCTTATTGAACATTCTGATAAAACTAAGGATGGTGTTAGCAAGGCGTGACTTGGTCGCTATGAACATCGGGACCGAGTTAGCACCGATAGAGACCGATAAAGGCCGGACATACTTTCCCCCAGCTTGCTACACTCTGTCTAAGTCTGAGAAAACTGAACTGTGCCAGTCCTTACATGGTGTGAAAGTTCCATCCGGTCACTCCACCAGCACGAAGAAAATTGTTTTCATGGAACATTTGAAATTAATTGGCATGAAGTCCCACAACCGCCATGTGCTAATGACACAAATGCTACTGTTGCAATTAGAAGTATTTTGCGAACAAGGTTCGAGTGACAATCATAAGGATGTGTTATTTCTTTAACGCAATTGCTCAGAAGGTCATTGATCCCGATGGACTAGATGCTCTGCAAACCGAGGTGGTGACAACTCTATGTCATCTAAAGATGTATTTCCCTCCATTTTTTGATATCATGGTCCATCTCATTGTCCACCTTGTGAAAGAGATAAAAATATGCGGCCCGTGTTTCTCGTCATATGTACCCTTTCGAGAGGTACATGGAATTCTCGAGTCCTATGTGCATGTCGATCTCGGCCGGAGGGTAGCATCATCGAAGGTTATACAACGAGAAGAGGTCATTGAATTCTGCATCGGCTACATGGCTTAGGTCGATCCGATGGGTGTACTGTATCTCGTCACGAGGAGGTTAGAGGTATCGGGACTATCGGAAGGAAAGCAATAACTCGGATCAAAAGCGTATGCTCAAGCCCATTTCACAGTTTTACAACACATGACTGAAGTGACCCCATATATTGAAGAGCACAAGGACATGCTACGTCAAGAGAATGCAGGCCAGTCAGAAGTTTGGATCACGAGACAGCACAATCGTCAGTTCAACGAATGGTTGAAGGCGCAATTGACTAGGAGGTCATCAAGTGAAACACTACAATGGTTGGCAAAAGGGCCAAAATTTACAATTGTGACATGGCAAGGATACGACATTAATGGCTACACATTTTACACAATAGATCAGGATAAAAAGAGCACTGTGCAGAACTCAGGTGTCCACATAGATGCCTATGATGCGCACGTCAGTACCGCTGGCCCAAGCTCATACTACGGGCTTATAGAGGAGATTCGGGAGCTTGACTACGTAATTTTCAAGATTCCTCTATTTCGGTGCCGTTGGGTCCATCTCCCACGGGGTGTAAAGGTCGACAAGTACGGTGTCACTACCGTGGACATCGAATGTGTAGGATACAAAGACGAACCATTCGTACTCACGAGGCAAGTTGTTCAAGTATTTTATGTAACCGACCCGGCAAATAAGAAGCGCCATGTAGTTCTTCAGGGAAAAAGAAGGATTGTCGGAGTTGAGAATGTTGTGGATGAGGAAGAGTACAATCAATTTAATGATTTGCCTCCATTCGGAGACGGCATCAGGCTCGAGGAAGAACAAAGCGATGAAACAAGCTATATGCGTGTCGATCATCGTGAAGGGCTTTACTTAAAATAAAATAGCTATGTATAATAAATGTAACTATATATGTTTTATTGTAATTGTAAAATGACTCAGAAGCTGTACATGATGTATTTGTGAATTTGCATCTTTGGTAGGTGTAGTTATATTCATTACACTCTGTGAGAGGTCTTATTGAATGCTGGTAGTGTAGTTACAATAGCCAGCCGGCAAAGGTTTATTACAGATCGACAAAGTGTGCAAAGGCTTATTACAGACGGTTATACACTTAGAACCAAATGCGTGATAGTTATCTGAGCGGTTCTCCACTTATAACCGTCGTGATATTGTATTATCATAGACGGTTATATAGTAAGAGCAAATGCGTGATAGTAATACTATCACAAACGGTTCTAAGTAACGAACCATCTGTGATAGGCATACTATCACAGACGGTTTGTAACGTATAACCGTCTATGATAATATACTATCACAGACGGTTTAATTATAGAACCGTCTATGATAGAACTATCACAGACGGTTCTGTTAAGGAACCGTCTATGATAGTTCTCCTTATAAATACCCCCAGCTAGGGCACAGATTCCGCACTCTCGCACTCTAGATCTCCAGCGCCCCTGGTATCTCTCGCGCCGCCCTTCGCTCCCGACGCTGCCACCGCCGCTGGTCGCTCCCAACGCCGCGCCCTCCCGCCGACGCTCCCTCCCGACGCCGCGCCCTCCGCGGCGCTCCCTCCCGACGCCGCTCCCTCCCGACTCGGTGCCCTCCTTCCCGGCGCGCTCCTCCCCAAGCCGGCTCCGCCCCGACTCTAGCTCCCTCCTCCCCCGTGAGCCCAGCGCCCTCCTCCCCCGACTCCGGTGCCCTCCTCCTACGACTCTAGCTAGGTTTTAGATTTGTTTCATGTAGCTAGTTGTTTCATGTTTCATGTAGCTAGTTGTTTCATGTTTCATATATTGATATATATGCTACATTGTCATATTGATATATATGCTACATTGTCATAGTGATATATATGCTACATTGTCATATTGATATATATGCTACATTGTCATATTGATATATATTTGGCGAATTTACACATCTTTGGATTGATGGATATGTTAAATTCATTTGTCATTTGTATTTGGATATGTGTTATATTTCAAATGGTATGTTCAATTCATATATTACATACATGTTATGACATTGGTATTTCGATTGATGTCATTTTTGTGCTCACATAATCATACTAGAATTATATTGCTATATATGAATTATTAGCAGCTAGCTATAGCTAGAGATATACCACACCTCACTGCGTCCACATAGTCATCCAAAAATATATGCCACATAGACTTTCAAAGGGATGAAGCTAGTGACACACTCTAGTGTATCGGGTTCAATGAACTTGATACACTAGTCTATGTCATTTACTTCATAGAATTTTGTTTAGGCCCACACCTCACAGGCTAGTGACACACTGCAGTTATTTTTTTCTTAGAAGAGAGATGGCGTACTCACAGGCTTCGTCGTCGTCATCTGGGTCTCACGCTCCCAAGATTGGGAAAACTAAGCGTGGTCGAGGAGTATCGAAAGGCGGATGGCGAATGACCATCACGGTGGTCTCTCGGATGGGGTCCTCTGCGCAGTCGAAGAAAGCGGTGGCATCATTTCGGAGTACCTGCGGGATAATTGGAAGGGAACGGGTCCCCATCACCATAGCAAGCTAGAGAGAGTTGTCAAACGATCACAAAAATCAGCTATTGGAGGAAGTTACACATTCTTTCGAGATCCCAGCAGAAGTACAGGGACTCGTGCGACGGCACGCGCTCCTCGCAATGGGAAAAGCATGGAAGAATTTTAAGAGCACTCTTGTGACGCGGTACGTGGCCAAGGATCTTACGCCCTTCACAAAGTATCCTTTCGTGTCGCCGGAAGCATGGGAGGCCTTTGTGCAGATGAAGACAATGACTGAATTTGAATAACAAAGTGCGGCGCACAAGGCTATCCAATCACAAAACACTCACCCTCACGGACTCGGCACCGGCTGAGTGCGCGGGTAAAATCCCGCGATGGAGGATGCGGGGCAGTCGCACTCCGATCGGAGGCCTCCCGCCATTTGCGGGATCGCATAAGCAGCGCTCGGCGGTTAGGCGAGGTCATCAACCACATCTTGGTGTCTCTTTCAAAAACCTCGCAGATGAGGAAGTGTCCCAACGCCTGGTAAGATAAGTTAAACTATATAGTTGTTAACACCTCTTGAACTTCGTGGGTTCAAAAATAACATGATTAATTGCCTCTTGCAGCAATCATTGACTACCGAATTTTCTCGTGGATCCTTTCAAGAATACAGGGAGAGAGATTTACTATCACAGGCCTTGGGAAACAAGGAGCACCCAGGTCGCACACGAGGCTTGGGGGTTTACGTATCTTGGAAGCACGGATTTCCAGATTACTCCGAGACATATAGGAGTAGGAAGATATCCCAGGCATACCGCAACGACCAAATGAAACAGGAGCTTTGTGCTCAACTTTAGGAACAACTATCTGCCTCACTTCAAGAGCAGACTACCTCACTTCGAGGAGAGATAGATTCATTGAGGGAAGAACATAGCGACGCCCACTTACCTATCGATGACATTCAGGTAATGCACCTCTTTAGAATGCTGCATAGATCTCTCTGGTGGACGCCTTAACTCATCTTGTGTCGTTATGTAGGGGCTCATGCCTTGCATCCTCAGTCGAGCTTATTGGCTCTATTCCGTTGTATTTGGCGGGGATGGTGTATCCATTCTTTGTCAAATATCTTTGGTGCACGATGTACAAGTAGAGACCGGTTTCATAAAGGTCAGGTGGACATGATTAATGATATTTTAAGACCGTCCCTCTTGAGAAGCCCCAAGCGAAGAGATTAAGACATTAGGGGATGCTGTCCACACATTCATTCAGTGGCCGAAGAGGGACATTGCCCTCGACTTGTCCGTGCCACGATCTCCACATCTAGTGTCCCAAGTGGGACATCGCCCTGGACCTGTCACATCGGCTCCGGTGGCTCCACCTCCGGCTCGGTGGCTCCACCTCGGCTCGGTTCGGGCTTTGTTGCATCGGCTCCGCGAGACTCCACCAGAACGTATCGTGGCGAGGCTATAAGACTCAAGGGAAGAAAAATAAGGCTCCGTGCCATGGAAGTTCAGTCTAGGAGTGTCGTTGGTCCACGAGTCACAATTACCCAAGCTTGGCATGATTTGCAATACATTGCATGCACGGTACATGGAGAAGTCAACATGAAGCCAATCGTGAGTGCATTCAATGTGAAATATCACGAGCAGCATTTCCTCCACGACACAGGCTACATCGTCGTGACATTCGAAGACTTATTTTACTATTCAATCTCGGCGAACTCGGCGCCTCGCTTCTCTGCTGCTGGACTTTGTAAGTGTCTTGTACAATGAAGTTCTACATTCATGTTATACCGATAAATGTCATTACTCTTTCCTTATGTATACATGCATGATCCAACAAGTCCGCGATCGCGACAACCGGTGGGTTTCCTCGACCCTCACTTGGTCTCTGAGCAAGTTATCAAAGGTAATGAATCCTTCGTGCAAGATTACATAACAAGGGGATTGCATGCTCACATCGACAAGGAGTACGTCATGTTTCCTTTCAACCAAGGGTAAGTGCTTCACTAGTTGCCACACATGTTTTATTTGTACTTTACATGCAGCATGAACTTAGGATTAATCACTATGGTGCGTACATGACTAGGCAACACTGGATTTTGATTGTGATTATACCAAAGTGAAGTAAGGTAATATACCTTGATTCCCTACTTAGGAGCAACCACGATTTCAGTTGTGTGGAAGAAGTATTTAACAAGTAAACTCATTTCCTCAATCTATTGTAATATTTTCTTCGTTTGCAATGGCCAAGGCTAACTTTTTTGAATCACGTAGGTCGTTTGCTGCTTATGATGCCCAGGGAGGAAGATACGACAAATCTAGTGACACGCTGCGACACAACACGCGATTTCCGGTACCCGCTACAACACAACAATCCTATATCACACTTTGTTATAATGCCTCTAGAATTGACAATACCTATGTACGTAATGCAATTTTTGTAGTACCACCAGTAACTACAGGGCAACGTATGTGGATTCTACGTTTGCCGCCATATGAAGGAAATCATGGATAGTAAGATCAATGATCCAGAGGTTTGTCATGTCCTTGCAATAATTATTATTTTTGATTATATATGTATATATATACACACATGCTAATTAATGACTTATTGCTCCTAGCGGCAATGGTGGACTTCGGCGTAAGTACATATGATCTTGACCAACTCGTCGAAATTCGTGCAACACTCTCGGGTTCTTACTAGGGCGGTGTATAAACAATCTTTGGAGAGTTCTACCCCGGCAATGGTGATAATTAGATGTTGAAACATTAGATGCAATTGTACAAATCACTCAGTTGTGTGCTTAATCAAACAACTCATTTGTCAGAACAGTGTGACGATTTTCATTCTATATTTGTATGTGATCATTGGCGTTTGTTACATTTGTAATTCACGAGTTGCAATTAACTTATATGTGTAACTTTGAGTTGCAATATTGTATGTGATTCATTTATCGGATCTGTAATCTGCAATGTATGTGATTCTTATATATGTTGTAATCTTGTTGCTTGCTTTGAGAGGGCATGGCTAGCATATCACGAGGCTAGCCAAAAAATAACAAATAAAGCTGCTTTGTTGCAATTGCTATCACAGGCGGTTCGTTGTTGAAAACAAATGCGTGATAGTCGACTTTCCTGACGGTTAAAAGCAGTCACAAACCGTGCGTGATATTGCGTGTATCACGAGCGGTTGTTGTTTTAACCATCTGTGAAAGTCGACTATCGCGACGGTTGTTTGCAAAAGCAAACCGTGCGTAATGTAATTATCACGAGGCGGCTCGGGAGCGTGCTGTGATAACCACCTATTATCAGCGATACATAAAAGCAGGCGGTTGGCAAATGCGTGATGACGATTCGAACCGTCGTGATAGGCACATGCGTAGCGATGAGTTGATCCGCGGTTGGGGGCCAATTGTGTAAAAACCTATAGGTGCTACTAGCAATTATCATACCGTTGGGGCAATGGATCTTTGTCGCTAGGCGATTGGCGACAACACACTGTCGTCCATTGTTGGCGACTTTATCCCTATCGCCCAATGGTGCGGCGCCACGTGGCGCCTTCGGTAGTGAGGCAACGGTCTGATCGCCCAATGGTTGGATATTGGGAGCTATTTATGTAAAAATAAATATAGGTATATTTTTGTATTTTCAAATAAAAAGATTATTAAAAAATTGGTAACCATATCCATAAACAAGTAACGGAATGGTGGCACCAATTTGGTTTCTCTATTCATCACCTCACAGGTTAGGGTGCGTCAGAGAGTGTTTATGGCTTTTGACTTTTGTTATAGTAAATTTTTTAAAAATGATGTGTTTTTATGGCAAAATCTAAAAATAAATTATAGTATATATTATACTGACTTTATCTATATTGATCAAAATTATATACGAATATCTATCTATGATCTCTCTTACAAGCAGTGAGATATCATAAGTCATAAGCACAAAAAAATATAAGGCACGGATAATAAATGGGCCACGTCGTTTGGCTCACGACACGAGGATCGGGCTCGGCGCGGCCGTGACCGTCTTGCGTCGGCACACAGAGCACAATTAGGGCTAAATGGGTCGTGCCGACACGGTTGGCCTGTTTAGCCCAAAAAATTCAAAAAATTACTCAAAATTGTAGAAAATGAAGAAAAAATTGTAGAAAATTATAAAAACTTATAGAAAAATTATACAAAATTGTAGACATTGTTAATCATCAAGATAATTATTATTAATGATATAATAAGTTTTTATTAACTTGTTAAATTATATTACATGTCTGCCTCATTAAAAATTTTACCAAGTAAAAAATCAACTTGAGAAAACCTTGGTAAAGAAAAAAGAGTATAGCCTGTAAAACTCAGTAGTGATTACATTTGAAGAAAAAATATTAAAAATCCTATCCATTGATATCTAAGTACAATTTGTCAAAAGATTCTTCTAAGTCTGTATTCTATGTAGTATGTTGGAGTCTTGATTCAGCTTGTTCCCAGTGTTTGATGATCAGAAGGATTTCAATCATCTCGTTTGATAGACTTGTTTGTCGCTCCTCGATTATTCTTCCAGATAGACTGAAGGCTAACTCCAAGGAGACCGTAGAGACAGGAATAGTCAACACATCTCTTGCTAATATGGATAGCACTAGATATGTTACTTTCTAGGTTTGCCACCATGAGAGGATGTTCAACTTTTACTCAAAGCTAACGCTATCACTGTTGAGATAGCTTGATAGGTCCATAGTGCTTTGCCACCTTACTCCTCTTGACTGATGTGTATCTGCATGAGAACCTCGAGAGGAAGAATAAAAAATCTTGCCCCATTGCATAGTCCCCACAGGAGTGCTAGGGGTTACCTAGGGTCTTTTCAAATGCACTGACCCAAACTTATTTTCGTATTTCTCGTATACCTCATGTAATTTATCCTTAACTACTCTATAGTATATACAATAATTTAAACCGTAGCATCACTTAAAAGTTGTAATACATTTATAAATCTCTAGTTGTGGTTTGCCTAGATACAACACTAAATCGAAGGTTATGAGTAGTCCTAATATATTTTTGAAAAGCATCAGACTCACAAAAAATTAAAGGTAAATCTTGAGAAGCAATTAATCTACAAAGGGATTTGCGGGATACCTCCGGGTTGTACTTTCAAGTACGTACTGAGCCATCGAGGTTATATTGCAGCTACGTTTGGTGCATTTGTATTCCTTGCCTTCTTTTGCAGCTACCAGCATGCCATTGCAGATGAGCCATCCCACCTAAAGATTTTCTGATCAATTCATTACCACAAATTTTACAAACAACATATCTCTTTGGATTCCCATCATTGTCGGTCTGAACTTCTTGTCAAAATCATTTTCAGACTCCTAATGTAGCAGCTCTTGATCTTTTTGAACCCGTGCTATGGGTTGTGGATGCACTCATTGAGTCAGCAGAAGATGGATTGATTAGACCCTACGCCATCGGGCCGACCGCTTCTTCTGACTTTACAGTTTGTTGTGGATGTAGACCTTCCGCAGATGGATATCCTTCTTGAAAGGATTGCACATCCTTCGCCGTAAGGTCGAATTCGGAGAGTTGAAAATCATAATTCTCCATTAAATTAACTGCAAATTGAAATAGTAAAGTACAATTAATTTACTATTCAATTAGAAAATAATATAAAAATTAAAATAAGACAACACTATTACCTCTTACGCAACTCTCAGAAAATTATTTGATATTTTTGAATTTTCTGAATTTCACACAATTTCTCACTAATTTTGCCAAATTTGTACAAACATTATCGAATTTTCACAGCTAAACAGAGAGATAAGAGTGAGGTTTGAGTGTGGAGAATGGAGATCGGATGCCCCTATTTATAGAAAAATTTTCACATTTTTTTAATTTTTGCAATTTTTTGAAATTGTTTTACACAATGGTAAAAAAAGCGATAAAAAGCGGCTATTTTTACGGGCGTGCACTTTCATACAGTTCATTTATGCCCGTTGCCGTCTTCTTATCGTATCATGCTAATACGATCCCTGATCTAAATGAGCCATGCCATGCCAGCTATTCAGTCCAGACACAACACGGTCTATTGGATCATACCGACACAGTCTATTATCTAAATGGTTGGTATTGTGTTTACAGTTGACAGACCTCGGATCGACGCGCCCGCTACGGCATGGCCCAGCTATAGCAAGAAGAATATGTTGGGAAACTAGGACTCTTGATTTAAAAGTCCTTATCCCTAGTGGGTACCTCACCACAACCTATAAATAGAGAACTATATGGCTAAATTTGTACCCAATGAATTGAAGCAATAAAGAAAGATCAGGAGTTCTCTCTATCTCTCTCTGTGTTCAATTTATTCTTCTGTGATTCTAGGATTGATTCATTCTTGTTCTAAGCAGAGAAATCGCTCGGGTGAGTCGCGCGGGTGACTTCTCAACACGTTATCAGCACGACTACGCTCCGGTGAACGAAGGTAATCATCGAAGCACAGATTGATTTCTAGTTCGCTTTGAATTTGCAATTTTCTTCGCGTTCTAGATTGATTGTCTACGGTGCAAATTCGCCCTAATTTTTCGCGAGCAGACCTGAAGTCGCCGGCACAATATCGATCGGTAAATTGCATGCAAGGGTGGATGTCGATTGCACTGTAGACTGATCTATCGTAAGCAAACTTGAAGTTACCAACGAATTCGTCGATCAGTAGATCACATACATAAAATTGCATTGCAGATTGAAAAAAAAATTTGCACGAACGGTCCTGCATGGCCGCCGCAGGCAACATCGCCGGCATGCAGCCGGCCGCCGACCAACCACCACCTCCCACATGAAAATAAATCAATCTAAAACAAGGGTAAAGAATCCTACCGAGGAAACGAAGCTCTGATACCAAGATGATACGGGGTCGCCCGATCTTCTCGACGTAGGATTAGATACTCACGTGCCCTCTCTCGAATCGTAGCGATCCTCCGTTGCCAATGCAAGAACGAACGCTCTTTGATTCGCAAGAACACACGCGCCGGACTTCACGACCACCAAGCGAAGCCCTATCGCGCTCCCAATTCCCAGCGGAAAGGTTGAACGATCTAAAATTGCAAGAACTCGCAAAATTTCTTTTGAATTGGAGTGGCTAACAAAAATCAAGGTTTGTGTACAAAGTTCTCACAATTTCCTCACGTCACGTATGGTCACTCCCATAATCCAGTTTCCGTCACGTAGTGTTTTTCTCAAAGCAAAAATATTCAGCCTCCTCTCTCGTCCGTGCATGCATCATTATATATATGGCGGCGCTGTGCAGTCGTGCCCTCCACGCCTGGCTTGGTGGGCTTCCAAGTCAGTCCGGCCCAATCCGAAATCAACTCCAAATCAAGCCATGCCGATTACAGCTCTTAATTAATCTTCATGCATGCCGTGTAAAACCGTTCTCCTCGTACCTAAGTATGCACAAAATACTAGAATTAGGTAGTAGTAAATTCTCATCAAAATTATGCTCTTTAAAGAACAAGTTCACCTGCTTATTTAAAACTTTGGCCGTCGCTCTAGTTATTGGACCTTTTGGTGCTTCATGAATACTCGGAGAATGTAGAGGGGTCTTATTTAAAACTTTGGCCGTCGCTCTAGTTATTGGACCATTTGGTGCTTCATGAATACTCGAAGAATGTAGAAGGGTAGACGAGATGTCCTCATCATCGCCGGACTACGTAAGATGCAGCTCCTGAATGAGCGGCGACCGCCATCCGCTGACCACGCCCCGCATGGGCCCAGGCGCTGACGCTGTAGCCTCCTGCACAAGACACGACGCCGTGCCGAAGGAGCCGCTGCCGGCCTTAGTCGCCTGCGCGCACACTCTGCGCTTGCCAGGCCGCATCCGGCCGCCGCCCGCACCTGGCCACCGCGCCGGCACCCGCTTACACCCGCATGCGCCCGACGCCGGCCGCCCATGCCGCGTTGACATCCCCACCCGGCCGACCCCGCTCGCTCGCCCCGCCGCCGCCCGGCCGCTCGCCCTCGCCGGCCGCGCCGGCCTCCTCGCCGCCACTCCCACCGCGCGGCTCCGGCCACCCGACCATGCCTCCCTGCCAGCACTCGTCCCCGCCGACCCGCGCGCGTTTGTGAGCCATCGCCACCATATGTGCACAAGGGTAGGGGAAACCCTACCCCTGCCTCCCTGAAGCCGAGCAAAAGGGCCGGCCGCTGGGCCGGTGGAAGGGAAAAGAAAATGGGTCGGGCCGGTGGAAAGAGAAAAAAATGGGGGGTGGGCCGACGGGAAAAGGGGGAGACTGGAAAATTTACAGAAAAACCCTCGGACAATCTGCAAATTACGCATATTTTATCTGAATTGAAAATTTTGCGTAGAAACCCCCAGAAATTGCTGAAAATTCATATTCCAGCCCAAAAGGGCCTCAGAAATCCGATTTTTGAATTATTTTCAGCATTTGAAGTTTTTTTATGCCATTAATGTTTTATGCTTTTTCTGTATTTATTTACTGTTTTTGGTTAATTGTAATTGTTTAAATTGCTTTTAATCATTGAAATTAGCAGTAAAATTATGAAAAATGCATAGAAAATTATGAAACATTATGAGAACCCTCTGTACCATTTATTTACCCGTAGTAAATAATTTCATACATGTTTACCAGCAGTAAACTTATTCTTGCCATACACATGTAGATGACTGGCATCACAAACCGGGAGTTCGAGGAGCTTGCCCAGCATGGCAAGAACTATCTGACATGGGCATCTGATGTCGAGATAATACTTGGAGTCAGGAAGCTCTGCGCGGCTATCGGGATTGGCGGACAGCATGACGCTAAACCCACACTTGAGGAGAATGATCAGGCACTTCATTTTCTCAGGCACCATCTCTGCATTACTCTCAAGAATGAGTATATGGTGGAGAAAAGTGCGTTGGCACTCTGGACCGCACTTAAGAAGCGTTTTAAGAGGTTAAAGTACACCATTCTTCCTCAGGCAGAGCAGGAGTGGATTGGACTAAGGTTTGTCGATTTCAAGACAGTTGGGGAGTGCACTTCTGCCTTGCACAAGATTTGTACCAATCTTCAACTCTGTGGCAAGCAGATCGTAGATGAGCAGAAGATCGAGAAGACTCTGTTCACCTTTTCACCCCAATGCTGTTCAATCCGCCCGCAATTATCATCAAGATGGCTACAAGGAGTACGCCGAATTGATTGATATGATGCAGGTTACGGAGACTCAAGACGAACTTCTCTGCAAGAATTACGTCGCTCAGCCACTAGGGAGCTCCGCTGGCCGCGGGGCCAACGCTGGGAGCTACAAGGTGCGAAAGCCCTTGATGAAAAGAAGAGGGAAGAAGGGCAAGGCGGTTA
Source organism: Melocanna baccifera (assembly GCA_036346265.1). Classification (NCBI taxonomy): domain Eukaryota; kingdom Viridiplantae; phylum Streptophyta; class Magnoliopsida; order Poales; family Poaceae; genus Melocanna; species Melocanna baccifera. The sequence goes on along the minus strand of CM070677.1, from coordinate 21,114,335 downwards.
CCCAGAAAAGCAAGTCAGATGCTACAAGAAACAAAAAGGCTAAGAAGAGTGGCAAAATGCGTAACCTGAAGCTCATTTTGCAGCGGTTGAGGGGGAGCATCATGAGCCGCTGGCTGATTTGATGGAGGTTGAGTCCATTCCGGCAGCAGCACCCCCTTACAACCTAGAGGCAATCACCTCCACGATTTCTCTCGAAGAGAACATCACTTCTGAAAAGATAGCCGAAGAAGTCAATGATTTTCTAGTTGATTTCGTCTGATGCACAGAATGCATGAGATGTTAATTGTCATTTATTTTGTGTTAAATGGACAAGTTAGAACTTGCATGGATGGTACTCTAGTTTTATTTTCTCGTGATGGTTGGATGATTTTGGAATAACTCATTCATTTATTCAATTTATGATGGCATGATATGTTCTGATATTTGTGTATTTTATTTATGTACTATGTGTATTTTAATACATATTAATAAAATACCTTATATTAGAACACGTGTAGCGCCCTATGAAGGAAGTATGCCTTGCCGACAGTGGCACAACAAATACCATCCTAAGAGAGACTAAGTATTTTCAGTCGATTCGTAAGAGCACCGGCAGCCTTACGACAATTGCCGAAAGTGATGCATGCATAATTGGTTCTGGAAGAGGCACAATTATACTTCCAATGGGTACAACTTTGGTTATTGAAGAAGCCTTAATGTACCCAGAATCGACTAGAACTATCCTAAGTTTCAAAGATATTCGCGCAAATGGTTTCCACAATGAGACTGAAGAAGAGTACGATAAGAAATACCTGCTCATCACGAAGCGCGAAGAGAATGGCAAAAGGGTATTAGAAAAACTTTCTTCACTAGAAACTAGGCTATATTATACCAATATTAAGGCATCTGTAGCGTACACTGTCCTGAAGACAGTATTTAGAAACTCTGAACTATTCTGTCTATGGCATGACAGATTAGGCCACTCAGGTCTTAGAATGCTGAGAAATATAATTAACAATTCTCACGGGCATAATATTAGTGTGAAGAATTTTCCGAATCATGAAGATTTTGTATGCCCTGCATGTGCCACCGGGAAATTAATTACTAAACCCTCCACTCTGAAAATGAAGAATGAAGTACTTGCATTTCTAGAACGCATCCAGGGAGACATCTGCGGTCCTATTCAGCCCATCTCAGGGCCATTTAGGTATTTCATGGTGCTCGTTGATGCTTCCTCAAAGTGGTCATATGTGGGTTTATTTTTCATAAGAAACCATGCTTTCGCCAAATTGATCTCGCAGATCATTCGCATCAGAAATGTGTTCCCTGATCATCACATCAAATCCATCAAAATGGACAATGCCGGCGAATTTAATTCAAAGGTATTTGATGATTATTGCATGGCGATGGGGATTGCAGTCGAGCATTCGGTGCCGCATGTCCATACCCAGAATGGTTTGGCAGAGGCATTGATAAAAAGGATTAAATTTATTGTCTGACCCCTTTTGCAGAATTGTAATTTACCAGCTACATGTTGGGGACACGCAATCCTACATGCAGCAAATCTCATCAACTTTAGACCTTCGGTCTACAACATCCATTCACCTATTCAACTAGTGTAAGGGTCACCACCGAGAATTTCTCATCTTAGGAGGTTTGGATGCAAGGTTTATGTACATATACTCTCTCCGCAGCGAACTGCAATGGGCCCTCTCCGTAAGGCGGGATATCGTTGGTTATGAGGCGCATCCATAATTAGGTATTTGGAACCTATGTCGGGATATTTGCATACCGTCCGCTTCGCTGACTGCATTTTTTATGAGGATAATTTCCCAACATTAGGGGGAGAAAATCAACCCATTAATGAAAAATATCAGAAAATTACGTGAGACGCCACGGGAATTCCTGCACATAACCCGCGCACTAGTGAAACTGAAAAAGAGGTCTAAAAGATCATCGACTTGCAAGCATTAGCAAATCAACTGCCTGATTACTTTGGTGATTTGAAGAGCGTGACTAAGTCGCATGTGCTGCACGCAATGCACCGGAGAGGGTTGAAATACCAAAGAAAATTGAATGTATCCCTAATCCCGTTCAGAGGCCTCAGAATAAAAGGACGAGAACTCCGGCTCCTCGAATCCCAAGTAACCGGGGAGTCCGATGAAAAAGGATAAGAAGAACTTATCACAGCCGATCACCGAAGTCCGCCAAAATGAGAAAGGGAGCCAATTGAGACCTGGCATGAGTATGACACCTTCAGAAAAGGACATATCGGATCTGAATATCCCCATCGGTATGGATGTGTGTGCGCACACATCGGAGCCAAAAACTAAAGGGACTTACCACCGCAATTAAAAGAAGCGATGCGCAAGGTGAATCTCTAGAAGAAGCAACTCATAAAGAAATAGCTATAAATTATGTGCACACGGGAGAGTTCCTGAACAGGACAACAGCCAATGTTGATATCTACTTCGCAAAGAAAATTGCAACAATCATTAATCTTGATCCCGAGCATGTATCGCTCGCTGAATGTAAGAAAAGATCAGATTGGGAAGATTGAAAGAAGGCAATAGCAACCGAATTGCTATCTCTGAACAAAAGAGAGGCGTTTGGGTCCGTATGTCGCACACCTCCCCATGTGCACCCGAAGGGCACAAGTGGGTATTTGTTCGAAAGAGAAATGAAAGAAACAAAGTGGTGAGATACAAAGCAAGCCTGGTAGCACAAGATTTCACTCAACATCCTGAAGTTGATTATGAAGAAACCTACTTCCCAGTCATGAGTGGAATTACCTTTAGATACTTGATCTTGATGGCAGTGAACTTGAATTTAGAAATGAAATTGATAGATGTTGTGACTGCATACCTTTATGGTAATTTGGATTCGAAGATTTATATGAAAGTCCCTGAAGGAATTCCTCTCCTGAACCAAAACAGAGTAAATAGAAATCTGTATAGTGTGAAGCTTAGAAAGTCCCTGTATGGACTGAAGCAATCTGGCAGAATGTGGTATAATCGCTTAAGCGACTTTCTCTGCAAGAAAGGCTACACGAACAATGAAGATTGTCCTTGTGTGTTTATACGGCGATCCTAGGATGGATTTTATATAATCTTAGTGTACGTAGATGATCTGAATATTATTGGGACAGTGGAAGATATAAAAGAAGCAAACTCCTACTTGGAGTCACAATTTGAAATGAAAGACTTGGGCAAGACCAAGTTTTGCCTAAGCCTGTAGCTTGAGCATGTCTTTGAAGGAGTCTTGGTACACCAGTCGACCTACACCTAGAAGGTGCTAGACATGTTTGGCTTTGAGAAAACATTCCCATCAAAAGTACAGATGATCGGAAGATCTTTACAGAAAGAAAAAAATCTTTTCCGACCTAGAGAAGAGGGGGAGGAACTTTTGGGACCGGAATTCCCATACTTGAGTACAGTTGGAGCACTCATGTACTTAGCCAACTGTACTAGACCAGATATTTGCATTTGCCGTGAACCTGTTGGCAAGGTACAGTGCAGAGCCCACCAAAAGTCATTGGCAGGGTATAAAAGATATTTTCCGATACCTCCAAGAGAGTAAGGACCTTGGATTGTTCTACACAAATAATCAAGATCTGAACTTGATTGGATATGCAGAATCTTGGGTACTTGTCGACCGCATACCGCAAAGTCACAAGCAGGCTATGTATTTCGTGTGGTGGAACGCAATTTCTGAAAATCGTCTAAGCAAAGCCGTAGCTACCTCGGCGAACCACTCGAAATAATAGCGTTGTATGAAGCCGCGCGTGAATGCGCAGCTACGCCAAATGGTTCACCACATCCAGCAGTCATGTGGGATGAACATTATGCAAACCCCCACAATTATCTATGAAGATAATGCCACTTACGTTGCACAAGTACAAACGGGCTATGTGAAGAGTCATCTCACAAAGCATATCAACCCCAAGTTCTTCTATGCTCATGAATTGCAAAATATGGACGAGATTAAAGTACTGCATACTAAGTCTTGTGAAAATCTAGCAGATTTATTCACAAAGTCACTTCCCGCATCTAGCTTTGAAAGGTGCGTGCGATGGATTGGTATGATGAGACTTAGAGAAATGCAGAATTCAGGGGGAGAATTCTCTTAAGCCCGCTAGTGAATCATGATCCTAAAGATCAAGTACCCAAAGAATAAAAGTTCTGAAGACTGAATGATGTTGGGTGAATTGTACTCTTTTTCCCTTGACAAGTTTTTCCTGAACTTTCTCGACTAAGGTTTTTTATGAGGCAATTCGTGCATCGCAGCATAACATGCATCATGTACTCTTTCTTTAAAATTTTTCCTACTGAATTTTATGGAGTTTTAATGAGGCATAAGTATGTCAGGTGAGTGCCTAAGGGAGAGTATTGAGAAACCAGGACTCTTAATTTAAAAGTCTTTATTCCTAGTGGACACCTTAGCACCCCTATAAATAGAGAGCCATATGGCTAAATTTGTACCTAATGAATTGAAGCAATAAAGAAAGATCAGGAGTTCTCTCTATTTTTCTGTGTTCAATTTATTCTTCTGTGATTCTGTAATTAATTTATTTTTATTTTAAATAGAGAAATTGATCGGACTGATCGTCAACGAGGATTTCTCACATAATCCACTTAGTCGGTTGTGGAGCTGCCTGCCTGCGTCACTAGAGAACGAAAAAAGAGTGGTTGCAAGTGGGGATGGCCACAGCGCAACTGCTGCTGCGACGCGCCTCCTCCGCCTTCTTGGCCACCACCTCGCGCTCTCCACTCCGCCGCTCGCCCGTCAACTCCTCCCTTTTCCAGCCCCGCGCCGCCATGGCCGCCTCTCCGTTCCAGAAGGTCCAGATCCAGCGCGAGGACACGGTGAGGCGCTCCTTCCCACTCCCCGCACTCCGCTCCCGCACCACTCCCGCTCCAGCCCTGTTCTGTGATTGACTTGCCGACGAGGGGCTTCTCTAGGGTTTTTCTACTCCCCCCTTTTGCTCTTCTTTTTCTGACATCCAGGGAGGCTTCTCCGTCGTATCCGCTCGGCGCTCCCCATTCGAATTTGTCTCTCGCATCTCGCGACGATTGCTTGGATTTTTAGCCCCCTTTTAGAAGAAGGCTTTTAGTTTTTCTCTGAGAAAAAAGTTGTATTTCGTGCGGTTGATGCGAGGAGGCTGAAATTATTCATCATTTCGGAAAAAGAAACTGAGAGCATGTCTCGTTGAGATAATCATACTATGTACTACTCCTTGCATAGTTGTGGTTTCTCAAGTCCAGCAAGATGATTCTGAAACGTAATAATCCGCTTATTTTGGTTTTATTTCTACTTTTCCATATCCTTCTCCCCTTTGCCTTTTCCTTTAGGGCTTTGCCCCCTTTTCCCTTGTTGTTTTGCTTTACCTTTTATTTTGTTTTTACTTTTCCCGAATTTATAGGATACTATTCACAAAACATTACTAAGGGGTCAAGGGATATTGGCTTTGTTGGCCGCCGTTTATGCTGTAATATGTTTATGTCGTTACGTAGAATTATAGAGTTCAGTTTATTCCATCCAATTATTTCTTCTTCTTTTGCTTATTGTTCGTGCAACTACTGGATAGATTTAATTAACTGAAAGTACGCAGCAGAGATATCTGATATCTATTCGTGACACTTTTACAATATCGCTAAGTTCACCTTTACTATTACAAAAACTCGATCTTTTTTGCGTCTTCTGTTAGTTTTATTTTATTGTGCTGTAAAAATATGCAATATCTTATCTTAAATTAGATACCCAGATATATGTCAGCAAAAGGCCCTCATAACATGTAGCACTGAGAATATGAATTGACCCACTACACAACTAGAAAAATTTCTCGGTACAATGCTCTGGGAAATTTCATCAAAGCTAAATTCTGTTGGCTCAAGAAGCTAAGAGGAAAACTTCTGTGGAAAAAGGATGAAAATGTAAATGTTGAAATAATGGCCCTCATATTATAAAGGTGGAATAGTGTAACAAGCTCAATTTTTATTTGGAGGCATGTGCTAGCATACTTGCAGTTTGGTACCTAGGTATCTTGTTACAAGAAAGCTTGCACAGTAAAAAATGATGCTAGCTAATAATGCTTTCACTTTCTTGAACTACATGGACAGCAATCAGTTTGTAGACAAGTTGAATATGATAGTGTAATCTTCACTGGCTTTTTGCTAACCTTGTAACACAACAACCATGAGAAGTATCTTTTAGATGGAAGTGTAACAATGGCACAATTCACTTGTCCTGGCAGATGCGATTACCTTTTGCCCTGTCTGTTACTCATAAACAAATGTAATGTTGTTTATCTGCAGACTTTTGATGCCTACGTTATTGGCAAAGAAAATGCTCCTGGAATTGTGGTTTTGCAAGAGTGGTGGGGGGTTGACTATGAGATCAAGAATCATGCCACCCACATTTCCCAAATTGGTGGAGGATACAGAGCACTTATTCCAGAGTATGATCATAGCTTGTGGTGTTTTCTGTTTCATCATTTGTTCAAAGTACATTTATATGAAATGAATGTTTCATAAGATGCCAGAGCAAATGTTTCATAAGATGCCAGTACTTGCTCATAATGTTGTTGCTCAGTCAAGCACTTTGTTTCTTGACATGATCATATATTCTTTTTTCAGTTTGTACCGTGGGAAAGTTGCTCTGGATGTAGCTGAGGCACAGCATCTTATGGGTGGTCTAGACTGGCAGCATGCAGTCAAGGATATTCAGGCTTCAGTTAATTGGCTCAAGGCAAATGGATCACCCAAGGTAGGGGTTACTTATCTTTGTTCTTGTTTTATAATTTTCTCTGTGTTTGCTTTATTCAAATTATATTACAATTTATTTTTAGTAATTGGCAAACCATTTTGATTAACTACCACTATGTGGTAGACAGACAGATGTTTTTGCTGTATGTTATCTGACATTACTGAAATGCTATAGCCATTAGCCAGTACCAGGGTCCTTTTCTTAAGAACCCACATGTCTAGTGGTGTCAATGATGGTAATGAACTACAATATGTTGGATGAATAACAATAGATAGTGAGCTTTGGGTGGCTTTCGTGTGCTATCTCCTAAAATCTGCTGTGTAAGAATAATTTTTTTGTTCACAAAAAAATGAGGCATTACATATCATGAATCTTAGTTCATAATGGGATAAACATCCATCGGAAAGAGGTCAGACGATGCTGACTTGAGGTAGAATGGTGCTAGAGGAAAGAGGGCACTGATTAGGGGAGGAATAGATCTAGAGTAGCTGGTCTAGTGGAGAGACCGGAGCTAGAAATCAAGAATTTGGGAATACTTTTTCATTATTCATTGCTTGATTCATAATAGATATATGCTATCTCTTTTATAGGGACAATCCAACTTGATGCGTAAAAAATAATCTATAAGGAAACTTATCTCTAACAATCTAATTTAATAATAACTTGCCTAACTAATAGATAATCCCAAACACCTAATAGATAGATTTTTAAATAACAAACCATACCTAATACACGCCCTCGGATGAACATTACAATTAGGGTTAGTTTCCTAAATTAGTAAATCGCACCTGTTAATTATTTATCTAACACCTCATCTGCTGAAAAGAATCAAATCCTCTGTAGTCTCAAGTGTAAATGGTCATTTTCTTGAAAAAAGCACCAAAGGGCCCATTAATCAGTGAGAGAACCTTCGGGGTCTTATTTCTTGTTAGAAAATGTATTTGCGTCATTGTGTGATCTGTTCTAACATGTCAAAGCCAGTGGAGGTAGTAATAAGATTAGAAGTTTTGTACATTAGTTGCAAGTACATTGTTGACATCAAACAGCTAAATTCTGGTACTTGCAATAGTCAAACACTCAACTGTTACAAAAGCTGAATGCCTATCTATGGTGTGGATTATTAATCCCTTCCTTTTACCTTGCTTTCTATTTTGTGCTGATTTAATACCTTAGGAAGAATTGTCTGTCTAGTTGATTTCTTATCCTGCAGAAGTCCAGCATTATCGCCTGACTGCATGGTTTAGTATACACGGAAATGCACACTTCATGATAAGTCACAAACCAAATGTGTAAGAACTAAGAAAACAACTTTGCGGCATATTCATTCCAATGGTGTTTTCATTTTGTCAATTGTCAGCCATACAAGAACCATTACAATATTTTAGAGAATTGAACCATATGAGAATATTCCTATCAATTTTGACCAACTCCATGGTCATTAGTACTTCAGAGGTTTATCCAATAAAGCAAACTTCTGTACTGTGACATAGTCCATAGTTATAAGAGGAGGAGACAATCTACTTAAGCTCTAATTATGTTAGTTTGCTGACCGAACTCTGCCGGTAGCTTTACTAGGTATAACCATGGAAGTATAGCCTATGCAGCACATATATCCTGTAGTGATGGACAATCCATAGCAACATATGTCTTGTGTATGTTCTGTCGAAAACAATGCAGGTTGTAATTACTTGCTCTACGATAACTTATTTTGCCATCTATTCTGTACTTAGGTTGGCGTTACTGGTTATTGCATGGGAGGTGGTTTAGCAATTGCAAGTGGAGTTTTAGTCCCAGAGGTTGATGCTGTTGTTGCTTTCTACGGGACACCATCTTCTGAGCTTGCTGATCCTTCCAAGGCTAAGGCTCCCATCCAGGCTCATTTTGGGGAGCTTGACAGTTTTGTTGGATTTTCGGATGTCACTGTAAGACCTTCTATCATAAGTCATTAATCTCTGATGTTATGACGTGATCATCTATGTTTTCCCTTTCTACTTCTCTTCATTGCTTGCTTTTCATACTGCTGCTTAGTTTGTGTTACGGATATTTGCTTAAACGTATACTTCGTATCATTGAATAGCTAGTTTTTGAGCAAGGGCTTAGTGATATAAATATGCATGATTCCGTATGATATCTACATGTTTGGCTTTAATCCGACATGTTTTCAGATAAATGCTCAAAGCCTCAAATGAATAAATATCCCAGAACAGGATCTTCTACATATATTGATTGATCTGAAATTGTAACACTGTTGTTTTGTGATGTTCCAGGCAGCCAATGCCTTGGAGGAAAAGCTCAAGTCTTCTGGAGTACCATATGAAGTCCACATATACCCTGGATGCTCGCATGCCTTCATGAACACATCACCTGAGGCCCTCAAGAGGAGGAAGGATATGGGTTCGACTGATGAGAACCATGGAGCCATTGACCTGGCCTGGTCTCGCTTCTCGACATGGATGGGTCGTTTCCTGGGATCTGCATGAGCCATTCCCCTGTTATGTATATCTGGATTTCGGAATCAGGCCATAAGAATAAAATGTTAGGTCCAGGATGCAGTCAGTACCCAAACGTGTGCTTGTGTTACAAACGTGAACTTGCCATGGTTTTGGTTTACTGATGAACTGTGGTGTGTCTTTCCCAAGTGTTTTGTGGTTGCAGGCTGCGTTGGTTCGAAATTTTGAACGTCTTTTGGGAACTCTTACAGGGAAAAGGAAACCCGAGATAAATTTAGGTTCTAACAAGCTGCAGCTTCTTACTTGTTGGGTAAATGCACTGTTGAGAATCAATCCATGTTCTATGCATAGTTACATTGCAAGCTGCAACTAGTACCATGGTTGTTTAGGGGTCGGTATATTGGCGATATGTTGTTAGTATATCGGCGTGGCGGACTGAAGTGCACTGCGGCGTATGGCGTCCACTATGGAGGCGATATGGTGCTATGGTAGCGTTATGGTGGTAAGGCGTCAGTGGCGGACGCCCGGGGGAGGGGGGGGGGGTTAAAGTCACTCGAGTCAAGGCTCTTGTCCAGATGTATACCTCAATAGCTCACGGGTCGGGGTTTTAGGAGAAGTTTTCACCGCTGTTAGAAAAAGCGAGGAGTCATCGCCGTCGCTAGATCTGTCGTCGTCACTCAATAGCTCACGGGTCGGGGTTTTAGGAGAAGTTTTCACTGTTGTTAGAAAAAGTGAGGAGTCGTCATCGTCATCACTGCTGGATCTGCGATCTTCGCTACTGGACCACCTCTGCTTCACCGGTCGGCTCTCCGCCGCCTCCAATTCCCACCTCCTCTGTCGCCGAGAGACTAGTCCGCTGCCGCCTCCTCCAGCCCGCTTCTCCTCCTCCAGTCTGCCGCTGCCTCCTCCAGTCTGCACCTCCTTTGTCATTGAGACTCTCTCCACCTCCTTTGTCGTCGAGACTCCAATCCAGCGGCAGTGAGCCAATGAGTTACTAGTACTACTGCTGCCTATATATACTCATGCTACTAGTTACTACTAGTTTGCCCTCCGTTTTGTATTGCTGCTACTAGTATTGCTGATGTCTGCTGCTCATATACTGTACTACTGTCTACTGCTATATATACTAATACTCGTTTGCAACTAGTTACTACTGGTCTACTACTATATATACTAATGCTACTAGTTACTCCACTCAGTCATATGCTAATGTTAGTTTGTAATATGCAGAAGTATGACATATCACAAATGGTAACTGAAAGCACAGGGGCTCTAACGCCACCTCATAGGATCTAATGATTGAGCCTAAACGGAGGGCAAAGTCAAATGATCCAGAATAGAAGTATGGGTTTTGGCCAACAATGGCAACCGAGATTCGGTGCAATATTCGCTTTGTGGCAAAAAGGTACATGGAGAAATAACGAGGCTCAAAGAGTATCTTATGGGTGGATTCTTAGTTATTTATTTCATATTGACCTATTTTCATGTACCTTACGGGTTACGAGAAGATATAGCATATTATCAAGTATCAACAAGGTATGTTATTCGATCCTTATTTACTCAATTAAATGTAATATCAAATATGCGTTACTGTAATATATTGTAACAACCTATATAGTGCAACTTACAAGTTATAAGGGATAGGTATGGAAGAAGGTACATTTGTAGATGATGGTACTATATGAGCTCAACAATAGACAAAATCAAGATATGCATATTCTACTATATTATTGATTTAATTTGCTATCAAACTAAGCTAAGATGTGTGTATGACATCGCCACCCCACACGTCATATGACGTCGCCACATCATGCACAATAAACAATATTATTGTGTTAAGGTGGTGAACCGCCGTGTCTTGTCATACCGTCTTAATAACCATGACTAGTACACATATGTAGGATATATTATTTACGGATTTTTCTTTTCTAGCATTTGATTTTATCCTTTTTCTGCAGTGATGCAGTGGATATGGCTCCGCTCGTTTCAGCTTTTTTTCAGTTTCATCTTCTAGCTTCAGTTTTTTCACTATTCAGTAATTCGTCTTTTTCTGAATTTTTTTAGATTTTTTGGGCATTTTTACATTTTTTCTGTGTTTCTTTGCATTGTCCGTGATGGGCTATATATATATATATATATATATATATATATATATATATATATTCTATTTTTATATTTTTTAAAATTTAATTATGCTTAAAAAATCAAATCAGCTACAGTAAAAAAAGTTAACTATAGTGAAATTTCAACAAAAAATCAGAAGCCAGCGCTTAAACTAGTGTCGCACATGGCCAACCGAATATGGTTGATCCATGCGTCGCTAGGCGCTGCCGCGGAGTACTTGTTAAGCTTAATCAAAACACGATTGCGAAATTTGGACATTGTTGGACCCATAGCACTCCGAAATTCCATTTTTGACCTCCGAAGCAAAAAATTCCAGAAATGGACCCCGTTTGAGCGCGCGACTACGGAAGGCCGCCACGTGCCCGATGCGTGCGATGCAGTACCGCACGACCGCATCGTTCATCAGTCGTGCGGTACTGCATCGCACGGCCGGCGCAGACGTCTGCGCCCGCGCGCGCGATCGTCCGCCGAGCGCGTGGCCCGCCCGCCCGCGCGTTTTGGCGCCCGGCGTGCGTCGCGTCGCCCGCGCGAATAATTGCCGACTGCGGGAATCTCGCGCGACGATCGCGCGCTTCGGCGCGTCGCGCAGCCGTCGTGCGATGCGTACCGCACGACCGATGAATGCGATCGATCGTCGCGGTACTGCATCGCACGACCGGGCACGTGGCGGCCTCCCGTAGTCGCGCGCTCAAACGGGGTCACTTTTCTGAAATTTTTTACTTCGGGAGGTCAAAAAATAGAATTTCAGAGTGCTACGGGTCCAACAATAACCAAATTTCCACGATTGCGGCGTGTTGTTAGTATTAAGCGTCGATCGCATGCAGCTAGTAGGGTGCGTGCGTGCTGAATTAAAAGCTAGATAAGATCACATCAGGCACATGCTGCTGCTGCTGCTACTGTCTTTTGAGCATTGGTAAGTGTACTACTTTGTCTTGTGAGCTTTGGTAAGTGTTAATGAGTGATTAGTTAATTTGCATGCGTTGCTCATCTTAATTACCGATAGGCTCAGTTTACTGTTGTTGAAGTGGTTAGTTTTAAAGCTGCTTTGAAAAGTACTATTTTGTCAGTGAATAATGAGAATCAATTGATTTTTTGTACTATTTTGTCTGGTTTATAGTTAGTTAATGATATTCATCTTCAGATAATCAGAGTGAGTAATGTGTTGCATTACTGCATATTTTTTGTGCTATATTGTGGCCATCGATTTCTCGGAGCATGATCAATATAGTAACATTTGTTCATTGATCTGTAGCCGTAACATGTCAGTAGCGAATCAACGCTGGGATTCGACTCTCTGCCTATGCGTTTGAACGTATCATCACTTCACTGCCGAATCCTGGGCAAACATTGCTCGTACTGATAGATCCATGTACGCAGTGGTGGAACTTGAACAAATATGATCGGGATTCACCATTTCATGTATACATATAATACCAAATATAATTTCGAAGCAATGTTGAGCTAAATAGTTATATGTGATATAATTTTTACTTTTTAGCATCAATAAGTTAAGATAACCGATGGCAATATACAACGATAAAAAAATAGCGATCAGAATGCTTACCAAAATGAAGAAACTCACTAATATTATTGGTTAATTGCAACAAAATAAAGAAATTAAGAGTAAAATCACGGACAAAAGATGGTCGACATTGGCAAAAAATGTCATCTGACCTCAATAGGTTACAAACCTACAATAAAGAGAATAAATTGAATTAAAATTTTCAAGAAAAATAGTAAAAATGATCAAATGAAAATAAATGCATTACCTTTAGTATTTACGTTTTTTCAAGTTCATAAAACGATGAACCACTGCATCATTGGTAACTTTCTTCATTTCTTCTTTTTCCACATAGCAAATTAGACTATTACTCATGAAATCATCACCGATGCGATTGCGTAAATAAGTTTCCACAATTTTCATAGCGGAAAAGCACCTCTCAACTGTAGCAGTGGCAACAGGCAATACTAGTACTAGCTTCAAAAGTCGATAAACCAAAGGATAGGTAAGATGTTTCCTTGTCTCCACCATTATTTGAGAAAGCTGACCAATAGTATGTATGTTCGAGAATCTGTCATCTGCTTGCACATCAGCAATGTAGAGGTAAAGATGATGATTAAGGTCCCTCAATTCTCCATAATCAAAATCATTGGGATAAAGTTTAGCTAGATTTATCAAATTCTTCAAATTGAAATCATGAAATGAGTCTCTTGGACTTAAAGCGGCCGACCAAATAAGCAAGTTAGAGGTTGTCTCGTTGAAGTGACTATCAAGCTCTTGAAGTAACCAATCAAGAACATCATTAAAACAATCCACTTCATAATGATGCTTGTTGTTAATTCCAGTTCCTTGCCGTTTCTTCTTTGGATTAATATAAGGTTCTTCCATTTTCAACTTGGGAATATCATGTTTCTCACAAAAAGCATACACTTCACCCATAAGAGATTCTCACCCATCTCTTCTAAGTCCATCCAAATGCAACCTTGTTGATTTCACACATTTAATAGTATTTACAATATCTTGATCTTTCCGTTGTAGTGCTAATGACAAGGTGTTTGTGATTGTTAAGATAGTCAACATGAGATGCAAATAGAAGACAAAATCAAATGACTGAAAATACACTAGAAAACCCAATGCTTCATCTCTATTTGTTCTGTCCTTGTCATCTTCTTCTACAAATTCTAGCACTTTAACAATTGTTGGGAACAAGTCAACCAAACTCTTAAGAGTTTTATAATGAGAACTCCAACAAGTATCTCTAGGCCTTTGAAGACATTGCTCTTTATTTAACCCTATCCCAGTTTGAAGTAGCCCATAACCTAAGGCCATATGCACTTGTTTATGATTGATATCTCGAACCATATCCCTTCTCTTCGAAGATCCACCAACCACATTCAACAAGAGAGAAATCATACTAAAGAAATTACTAATGCCTTTATGCTTTCTTACGACAGCCACAACTACTAATTGAAGTTGATGAGCAAAATAATGGGCATAATATGTTGTACTATTTTCTCTCATGATCAATGATTGCAAGCCATTGAATTCACCTCGCATATTGCTAGCACCATCGTATCCTTGGCCTCTAACTTGCTTCAAACTTATCTTATATTTTGCAAATAGAGTATCAATAGAAGACTTGAGATAGGAAGAAGTTGTCTCTTTCATATGAACAAGACCAACAAATCTCTCTTTCACAATTCCACAATTATCAACATATCGCAAGACCACCGCCATTTGTTCTTTGCAAGAGACATCTCTGGACTCATCAACTAGCAAGCAAAATACATCATGTCCAATTTCTTTGAGAATAGAATGCAATATTTCTTTTTGCGAAACAATGAGCAATGTCTTTTTGGATGGGAGGAGACACCATAAGACTATCACCTGCAGCATTTTTACCTACCACCTTGTCTATAGCTGGATTATTCTCTACGTACCATTCATGAATTTCCAAGAAGTTTCTTTTATTATAAGATTCCTTCGACTCATCATGACCTCGGAAAGGCAATCCTTGCTTCAACAACAATCTAGCAACATCAATTGAGACTCTTAGTCGAGTAAAATAAGCAATCTTAGCAGCTTCACTTTGTGTATGGATAACAGCATCAATGTGTTGTTCTCTTTTTAACAAATCATCACAATTTTTCAGAGCTTGATTGTGGACGCTATTCACTCCACCTACATGCTACCTACAGAGTGCTACCTACGCTATTCACTCCAGAAGCCCAGAGTGCAGCAGGCGGTAGTGCGCTACCTACAGGCTACAGCAGCAAATGGCAGAGGCAGACCAGCAATGCGCAGTGCGCTACCTACTAACAGCAGTGCGCAGTCAAGCTCTACAGCCTACAGGTGAACAGGTCTAGTGGTCTACAGACTACAACATACTCAGTTACTCATAGAGACGAGACGGGGATTGGATTGCACGAGCCACGAGGCGACGGACTGGATTGGACTGGAACTCGGAAGTTGTAGCGAACAGCCATTATGGCTTGACACAGAACGGCGGAAGGGCCATGCGCGGCGAGATAGGAATCCGCACTCGTGGGCTTGGTGGGCTGAGTAAAGCTACCGGGTGCACAAATTTTTGGGCTGAGGGTGCACATATGGTATATATAAATTAATTCGTGTTGAAAATTTTTTTAGACCCGGTGTCCTGTGACACCGGGTGGGCCTATTGGGCTCCGCCCCTGCAAGTACGTATCTCCATATATATACTATATGAAATGTCATCAGTAATGCAGCAAGACTACTGCAACTGAGAGATTGAGAAGCCCTGACCTATTCTGAATTTTCTATTTGCTGCATCCATGGTGGTGCCACGTTTGGGCTCTATCTGTGTGTGCGCGCGCGCTCTTGCGATGAAATTGTCATATAGCCAAAACGCGTATATATGCAATTCATTTGGGGAATTGGGGGAAGAGTAAAAAAATTCGAACAAGGTAACCATGGACGCGGTACTCTTGTCAGCCAGCTAGGTGTTATCGATCCAGGGTAGTTTAGCTTTTCTGAACTTGTCGTTTTTGCTACAGTAGTATCTGTCATCTCCATGTAACACAGGTTGACGTGTACGGTGCTCTTGTAACACATGTTTAATTTTAGACCCTAGGGTCAAAATTGAGGACCCACAGTTCCTTTATACTCCATAGCTCCCAATGTGTCAAAATATAAGTAGTTTAGGACATTGATGATGGCTTACGGTGGGTTTTTTTCGGCTGCGGCTGATGGCTTATAGCGCTAACGTGAGTGATTGTATGAACGAACCAAATACCGATAAGTCGATAACCTATTTTGAAAAAGTTATCCTGATAAGTTGTTTCGAAAAGACGGGAAAGAAGATATCATGTTTATTTATTCGGGAGAAACCATAAACTATAAGCTAAAAAAATGGGCTACTCCAAGGTGCCACTTTGACTAGCAATTTCTATGAAAATACGTTATTTCAAATTAGAATAATTATATATATGAAAGTATATTTCATGATGAATCTAGTGGCATCAATTTTGTAATGTCAATCTAGGTAATTCTTTACATATTAATAGTCAAACCTAAAAATATTTGACCAACATGGATTGATATGGGTTGGCTGACAATGATCACATAGTCAATGAAGATAATTCAACCGAAACAATACAATTCAAGATTATACCACACGATCACAAGGGTAACTTGAAGAACGCAATACGACTTGATAAAAGAAGTAAACTAGTGTTAATCACAAGATTACAACCACCACAACCATATCGTAACTTTCACAAGAATCCTATCCATGCAACTTCTATCAATAAGAACATGAAATGGTTGATCACGACAGATCACTCTAAGCAAACCCTAAGAACTTGCAAAGACAGAGAAGAATATGCGTTACTGTAATGTATTGTAACAACCTATATATTACAACTTACAAATTATAAGGGATAGGTATGGAAGAAGGTACATTAGTAGATGATATTACTACATGAGCTCAACAATAGATAAAATCAAGATATGCATATTTTACTATATTGTTGATTTAATTTGCTATCAAATTAAGTTAAGATATGTGTATGACATCGTCACGCCACATGTCATATGACGTCGCCACATCACGCACAATAAACAATATTATTGTGTTAAGGTGGTGAGCCGCTGTGTCTTGCCATACCGTCTTAATAATCATGACTAGTACACGTATGTAGGATATGTTATTTACGGATTTTTCTTTTCTAGAATTTGATTTTATCCTTTTTCTGCAGTGATGCAGTGGATATAGTGTCGCACATGGCCAACCGAATATGGTCGATTCATGCGTCGCTAGGCGCTGCCGCGGAGTACTTGTTAAGCTTAATCAAAACACGATTGCGGCGTGTTGTTAGTATTAAGCGTCGATCGCATGCAGCTAGTAGGGTGCGTGCGTGCTGAATTAAAAGCTAGATAAGATCACATCAGGCACATGCTGCTGCTGCTGCTTCTGTCTTTTGAGCATTGGTAAGTGTACTACTTTGTCTTGTGAGCTTTGGTAAGTGTTAATGAGTGATTAGTTAATTTGCATGCGTTGCTCATCTTAATTACCGATAGGCTCAGTTTACTGTTCTCCTCCTCCACTCCTCCAGTCTGCCGCTGCCTCCTCCAGTCTGCACCTCCTTTGTCGTTGAGACTCTCTGCACCTCCTTTGTCGTCGAGACTCCAATCCAGCGGCAGTGAGCCAATGAGTTACTAGTACTACTGCTGCCTATATATACTCATGCTACTAGTTACTAGTAGTTTGCCCTCCGTTTTGTATTGCTGCTACTAGTATTGCTGCTGTTTGCTGCTCAGATACTGTACTACTGTCTACTGCTATATATACTAATACTCGTTTGCAACTAGTTACTACTGGTCTACTACTATATCTACTAATGCTACTAGTTACTCCACTCAGTCATATGCTAATATTAGTTTGTAATATGCAGAAGTATGACATATCACAAATGGTAACTGAAAGTACAGGGGCTCTAACGCCACCTCATAGGATCTAATGATTGAGCCTAAACGGAGGGCAAAGTCAAATGATCCAGAATAGAAGTATGGGTTTTGGCCAACAATGGCAACCGAGATTCGGTGCAATATTCGCTTTGTGGCAAAAAGGTACATGGAGAAATAACGAGGCTCAAAGAGTATCTTATGGGTGGATTCTTAGTTATTTATTTCATATTGACCTATTTTCATGTACCTTACGGGTTACAAGAAGATATAGCATATTATCAAGTATCAACAAGGTATGTTATTCGATCCTTATTTACTCAATTAAATGTAATATCAAATATGCGTTACTGTAATGTATTGTAACAACCTATATAGTGCAACTTACAAGTTATAAGGGATAGGTATGGAAGAAGGTACATTTGTAGATGATGGTACTACATGAGCTCAACAATAGACAAAATCAAGATATGCATATTCTACTATATTATTAATTTAATTTGCTATCAAACTAAGCTAAGATGTGTGTATGACATCGCCACCCCACACGTCATATGACGTCGCCACATCATGCACAATAAACAATATTATTGTGTTAAGGTGGTGAACCGCCGTGTCTTGTCATACCGTCTTAATAACCATGACTAGTACACGTATGTAGGATATATTATTTACGGATTTTTCTTTTCTAGCATTTGATTTTATCCTTTTTCTGCAGTGATGCAGTGGATATGGCTACGCTTGTTTCAGTTTTTTTTCAGTTTCATCTTCTAGCTTCAGTTTTTTCACTATTCAGTAATTTGTCTTTTTCTGAATTTTTTTAGATTTTTTGGGCTTTTTTATATTTTTTCGTGTTTCTTTGCATTGTCCGTGATGGGCTATATATATATATATATATATATATATATATATATATATATATATATATATATATATATATATATATATATATATTCTATTTTATATTTTTAAAATTTAATTATGCTTAAAAGTCAAATCACTCTGAGAAAAAGTTAACTACAAGTGAAATTTCAACAAAAATCGAAGCCATCGCTTAAACTAGTGTCGCATATGGCCAACCGAATATGGTCGATCCATGCGTCGCTAGTACGCTGCATGAGTACTTGTTAAGCTTAATCAAAACACGATTGCGAAATTTGGACATTGTTGGACCCGTAGCACTGAAATTCCATTTTGACCCCGAAGCAAAAATTCCAGAAATGGTCCCGTTTGAGCGCGACTACGGAAGGCCGCCGTGGCGGTCGTGCGATGCAGTACCGCACGCATCGCGATCGTTCATCGGTCGTGCGGTACGCATCGCACGACCGCCGCGACGTCGCCCGCGGCGCGCGCGCGACCGCCCGCCGAGCGTCGCTCGCCCCACCCGAGCGCGCGCCCGCCCGCCCGATCGCGCGTTTTGGCGCTCGAGCGCGTCGCGTCGCCCGCGCGAATAATTGCCGACCGCGGGAATCTCGCGCGACGTAGCGCGCCGGCGCGCGACGCAGGCGGTCGTGCGATGCGGTACCGCACGACGATGAAGCGGTCGCGGTCGTGCGGTACCAGACCGCACGACCGGGGCACGTGGCGGCCTCCCGTAGTCGCGCGCTCAAACGGGGTCCATTTCTGAAATTTTTTGCTTCAGGGGGCCAAAAATAGAATTTCGGAGTGCTACGAGTCCAACAATATCCAAATTTCCACGATTGCGACGTGTTGTTAGTATTAAGCGTCGATCGCATGCAGCTAGTAGGGTGCGTGCGTGCTGAATTAAAAGCTAGATAAGATCACATCAGGCACATGCTGCTGCTGCTGCTACTGTCTTTTGAGCATTGGTAAGTGTACTACTTTGTCTTGTGAGCTTTGGTAAGTGTTAATGAGTGATTAGTTAATTTGCATGCGTTGCTCATCTTAATTACCGATAGGCTCAGTTTACTGTTGTTGAAATGGTTAGTTGTAAAGCTGCTTTGAAAAGTACTATTTTGTCAGTGAATAATGAGAATCAATTGATTTTTTTGTACTATTTTGTCTGGTTTATAGTTAGTTAATGATATTCATCTTCAGATAATCAGAGTGAGTAATGTGTTGCATTACTGCATATTTTTTTGTGCTATATTGTGGCCATCGATTTCTCGGAGCATGATCAATCTAGTAACATTTGTTCATTGATCTGTAGCCGTAACATGTCAGTAGCGAATCAACGCTGGGATTCGACTCTCTGCCTATGCGTTTGAACGTATCATCACTTCACTGCCGAATCCTGGGCAAACATTGCTCGTACTATGGCACGTGGAACAATACTTGCTCAACTTATTGTTAAAGATTTTTAATTCTCCAGAATAAAGCACACATGGTACATGAGCATTGCTTCGAAGCATTTGATAGACATTACGTGACATAATGTGTACTGAAGATACTACCTACATAGCTACGCCTTTTGGTGGAAAACTTCTTGTCCTTGGTGGAGACTTCCAGTAGATCTTACCTGTTATTCAGGGTGGTACCAGGACAGAAATAATTGAGACTTCACTTATTAGATCTTCACTTCGGCAACACGTAAAGGTCCTAAAACTATTTACCAATATGAGGCTTCAAAATCCAGACCTTTCAGCTACAGACCGTGATGTTCTCATTGTGTTTGCTCAGTAGGTGTCTCAGAGAAGATATCGTTGGTCGGGCAAGACCGACAAGATGTCATCATGATGAATGAAGAGAAAGTGTGGCCATAACTGCACACTGCAGAGCACATTAAAGCACCAATCGATGTCTGGTTCCTTGACAATGGCGCCAGCAACCACATGACTGGTGACAAGGAGAAATTCTATGAGCTGGATGAAGGAGTCACCGGGAGGGTGAGATTCGGCGACGACTCATCGGTGCAAATCAAGGGTAAGGGCTCAATTCTCTTCGTGTGCAAAAATGGTGATCAATGGCTGCTCCAGGAGGTGTACTACATCCTTAGACTTCGCAGCAACATGGTGAGCCTTGGTCAGCTCACTGAGACTGGTCACTGAGTTCTCATGGATAAGGACGTACTCGAAGTGTCCGTCAAGGATCCTCTGCGCTTGATGATGAAGGTGAGATGAACTCAGAATTATCTCTATCGCATCGAGCTGCAGCTGGTGAGGTCAGTTTGTCTGTTGACAAGCCTCGATGACCTAGCATGGTTGTGGCATTCTCGCTTCGGCCATGTCAACTTCCAAGCCTTGAAGATGCTCGCCAACAAGGGGATCGCGGTAGGTGTTCTGCTAATTACACATCCTGACCAGCTGTGTCGGACATGTTTGGTGGTGAAGCTATAGGATCAAGGATGACCGACTAGAGGGGGGTGAATAGGAGGTTTAAAAATTCTTGCCTAATTAAACAAATAATGATAATTGAAAACTAGGCAAGTGCTCTAAATAGACCAAATCTATTCAATTCTAGTCACTCTAAGCAATTGATATTACAATTCAATCACAAGCACAAATAAATGATGCAAATATCAAATTGCTCAAAAACTAAAGGAAGGAAAAGAAATGATCATAACAAGATGCGCGATGTTTTCCCGTGGTATCGAAGACTTGCCGGTCTTTACTAGTCCACGTTGAGGATAGCCCAAGCACACTTAGACCGGCTCCACAAATTAAGCATTCACTCCTCGATCACTAGTGGTTGCTCTTCCTTCGCTCCAGAGATGGCGAGCACCGAATCACTCACAAATTGCTTAGGCCTCTTCATACGCTTCTTGAAGAGGTCACCTTGCGATCAACCTCCTCGTCGTCTAAGTGTCAGCAAGCACCAAGAGAATAGACCAACGCTTCGCTTGACGGCGCTCAAGTGCAAATGGATCAAACTAGAAATGAATGCACTTGAAAATCTCACCACACCTCAAAATTAATGCTCAAGTGAGAAAAGGGTGTAGAATGAATGCTCTAGGCTCAAGAGTGTTCAATGTAAGTTCAGCAGCCTTCTCTTGGGCAGGTGGAGGGGAGGGGTATTTATACCCTCACCAACTAAAACTTGCCGTTGCAAAAGAATTTATTCAGAAAATTCAGAAAAATCGGAACTACCGTCGTCCAAAGTGTGGTACTACCGCGCTTTACTATAGCACACAGTAACGGCTATGTCAGAACATCAGAACTAGCTGTTTCAAATTCAGAGCGGAACTACCGTCATTATACCTGCAGTACTACCGCACTGCGGTAGTTTTGCATATCTGTGCGGTACTACCGCACTACGGTTGTTCCGCTGTGCTAAGTCTGGTACTTCCGATTTCTGGCCAGTTAAGTTTTTCGAGGGGTACCTTCTGGAAAAAATGTACCGCTTCAAAAGTCGGTACTACCGAAAATCGGTAGTTCTGCAGTACCGTGCAGTACTACTGCACTGCGGTAATTCCACCATTAAAAATCTGGTACTACCGATTTCGATGGGTTGAAGTCCCCTCTGAGGGTGCTCTTTGGAAAAACGTACCACTGAAAATCCGGTACTATCGAAGGCCGGTAGTTCCGTTGTTAGCATGCCGGAACTACCGCACTCCGGTAGTTCCGTGGTTATACCGGCGGTACTACCGATTTTACTAAGAGAGCACAAGTGTTTTTGAAACATATTTTTATGTGCATGCATGATCCTAATTTGATCCAAATGACACATAAGCATGCTATCAAGCTACTTTTAATGATCACTCTTAATAGTATGGCATCTAATCTATAATCTGGTCTTACACCTTTTCACCTAAGACCGGTAAAATAAAAAGAGATCCTATATTTCATGTACCTTGATTTTGATCCTTCTCGATGTCCATTTTCCATGCAACTTGATCTTGTCCACTGCTCACATATGAGATTTTGTCTATACAATTCTTAAACAAACACATTAGTCTCATATTCATAAATTATCATTAATTACTAAAACCCGATTTTAGGGGCCTAGATACTTTCAGAAGCAGACAAGACTACCATTCTCGGCGGTAGCCAACTACCGAGCGGAGGAGCCGCTCGAACTCCTGCACATCGATTTGTGTGGACCGATCACGCCATCAACACCAGCTGGTAATCGTTACTTTATGCTAATTGTTGATGACTACTCCCAATGGATGTGGCTGCATGTGATCGGGACTAAGGACCAGGCGTGCCCGGCATTCATGAAGACCAAGATGCTGGTTGAGAACGCGAGTAGTTGCCGCGTGAAGGTTCTTCGGTCCGACTGCGGTGGTGAGTTCCTATCGGCTGAGCTTGCAAAGGTGTGCGAGCAGGCAGGAATTGAACATCACTTCACCGCACCATATTCACCGCAGCAGAATGGTGTGGTGGAAAGGCGCAACAGGACGGTGATGGCTATGGCGTGCTCACTTCTCAAGAGCATGAGCGTGCTCGGTAGATTTTGGGGGGAGGCGGCGCATCATGTCATCTATCTTCTCAACTGGCTCCCAACCAAAGCAATGGGTGATCGCACTCCTTTTGAGGCATGGTGTTAGTGACATGCCCTAGAGGCAATCATGGAGATGATTGTATCACTTCTATATTTATGATCTTTTGAATAATATATTATTTTTGTCCCTTAAATAAATGTCTTTCGTATTGATCAACAAGTATTTGACTTGTTCGTGAAACTCTTTATTTATGTTTTTGATATTATTCTAAATTAACCCTAATCTTATATCATTATGTGGGATAATTATAATTTACAGATCAGCACATGTATTGATTGATGATCATATTTCACGAATCATGGATATGGGATATCAAATCAATAATGTGGACATATGTTAGAGAACATGATGTTGAATTGATCCATCATGAGACACTGCGGGAATTGTTATATTCTTAAGTGTCATTAGTTGGTCTCATATATAGTGTATGTATGATCCTTAGACCTGAGATCGTCATTGTTTCCTACATGTGTAATAGTTTACTTAGGGGTTACTAAACACTACTCTGTGACTGGATGGTCATAAAGGTAGCTTTCGGATTTACTATGAAGCATGCGGAGAAATATGAACGATCAAAATGGAATTTGCCCCTCCTATATAACAGGAGAGATATCTCTGAGCCCCTCGATGTGGTTGGATTAAGAAATTGTATGGCCATGCCGAATGTGGTTGAAGAGTCAATCACAAATGAGTAATCCATCACAGGTTCGAGTGAAGGATCGAGCTATCATAGGATAGCACATTTCTCGCCTTGAGTTTTATCTAGTATCGTGAGGCAAAGAGATCAGTACATAAGTATTATATAGGTTCATCTGATATGATCTTTATGTATATGTGGAGGTCGTTATATCCTGTTAGAGACCGCTACCGACCTATAGACCGAAAAGGAGTTTTCGACCCATGGCCAAATGTACATGAACCTCAGGGTTACACACTTAATGGGCTGTAACGATAAGGGTCCGGATGATAGTTTTCGAGTGGGATTCGATCTCCACTCGTATCGGATAAGGATCCGATTATGAGACTATATAATGAGAGGTGCGAGGGCTGAGGGTGACATCCCAGAAACCCTAGCCGTCACCTCTCATAACCCCTGCCGTGCGCGCTGGTGCTAGCATACCGACGCACCGTGTTTCTTCCATGGACGTGTGGACCTCGGTAGAGATGCTACTATGACTGCGGTGTTAATCAGGACGATCGCAAGGAGGAGATGGTTGGTCAGAGGATGATCGACTATTATCGCCTACATCGACGTGCTCTTCGTTGAATCAGCTACTTCAACTCTACTTCCGCTGCACTGCGCGTCTAGTGGTAACAATCTATGATCTCTTACTCGCATGGCTTCCTGGTTTACGCGGTAGAAATTTTAATTTACGCTAGTGTAGCCTACCCATATACCAACACATGGTCTGGAAGGAAGCCGCACCTGGCACATGTCCGTGTGTTCCGCTGCACGGCGCACGCCAAGGTGACCACGCCACACCTCAAGAAGCTCGATGACCGTAGTCAGTCGCTCGTGTACTTGGGCGTCGAGGAAGGTTGCAAAGCTCACTGTCTGCTGGACCCACATCATGGCAAGATCCATGTAAGTCGTGATGTTATATTTGAAGAGAATGTGGAGTGGAAGTGGTCGAAAGATGTAGGAGATGATCGGTCTCCTGACTTCGTGGTCGAAGAGGAGGAAAACCCCGATCAGACAGGAGTCTGCACGGCCCCACTCGTGGGTAGCCCAACAGGAGTGCCGGTGCCCATGGCACTACTCAGACCGACTACCTCAACCACTCCAGTAGTCGGCAGAATGTCGACCACAACAGCTCCAACGGGTGGTTTGGCAAGCTCGTCAACAGCACCCACTATCTTGCCGACCACTCCACAGGCCACGCCGACCACGGCAGGTCCCGACCAAGGCAGGAATTTTCCCATACCGTGGTCTGGTGGGCATGTCGATAGCGATGATGGACCTGTTTGGTACAGACACATGGCCGACATCATGGAAAATTCACCACGTATGGAGCTGGAGTATGAAGAAGCTGATGAGGAGGCAATGCTCGCAGAGACAGAGGAACCGTCTTGTTACCGCGAGGCTGCTGGTCAGCTAGCATGGGAGGAAGCCATGGCCAAGGAGATTGAGGCCATTGAGAAGAACGCGACGTGGACGCTCACCACGTTGCCAGTCGGTGATCGGGCTTAAGTGGGTGTACAAACTCAAGAAGAACTCAGACGGCGAGGTCATCAAGCACAAGGCCAGATTGGTTGCAAAAGGTTATGTGCAGCGGCAAGGCATTGATTTTGAAGAAGTTTTTGCACCAGTCGCTCGCCTCGACACAGTACGTGTCATTCTTGCTATTGCGGCCAACCGCGGGTGGCAAGTACATCACCTCGACGTCAAGTCAGCGTTCTTGAATGGTGAACTCAAGGAGGAGGTTTCTGTGGCCCAACCGGAGGGGTTCATAGTAAAAGACAAGGATCACTTAGTGCTCAAATTAAGCAAAGCGCTCTATGGACTTCGGTAGGCACCACGTGCGTGGAACACGCGGCTTGATAAAAGTCTGAAGCAGCTTGGCTTCAGAAGGCGTGCACAGGAGCAAGCCATGTACACAAGGGGCAAGGACAATGCCGGCATCATTGTCGGTGTTTATGTGGATGATCTAATCGTGACTGGGGAGGATCCAGAAGCAACTGTAGACTTCAAGCAGCATATGATGGGTGAGTTCGAGATGAGCAACCTTTGCTTACTCACGTACTACCTCAACATTGAGGTGGCACAAGGAGATGGTGGCATCTCGATCAAGCAGACTGCATATGCCAAGAAGGTATTGACTCAATTTGGCATGTTTGATTGTAATTCCACCAAGATTCTTATGGAGCCGAGAACCCAGCTGCACAAGGATCCAGAAGGGCACCCGGTTGACGCCACTGAGTACCGGCGCATCATCGGATGTCTACGCTATCTTCTTCACACTAGGTCGAATCTCTCCTACACAGTTGGCGTGGCGAGTAGATTCATGGAGAAGCCTATGGTGATGCATCACAAGGCTGTGAAGCAGATCCTCCGATATCTCAAAGGTATAATTGAGTTCGGACTGGTGTATGGGAGAGGTGGCGGAGAAGAGGTGATCACTGGCTTCACAGACAATGATCTGGCCGGTGATATTGATGACCGGAAGAGCACAGGCGGCATGGCGTTCTACGTCAATGACTGCCTGGTTACGTGGAACTTGCAGAAGCAGAAGACAGTGGCTCTTTCATCCTGTGAAGCTGAGTTCATGGCGGTGATTGCGGCAGGTTGCCAGGCACTCTGCTCAGGGCTTTGTTGGCCGAGCTAGTCAGGACAGAACCAAGGTCGGTGAAGCTATTCGTCGACAACAAGTCTGCGATTGCCCTCATAAAGAATCCGGTCTTTCATGGCCGGAGTAAGCACATCAACACAAAGTATCATTTCATTCGTGAGTGTGTCGAAGGTGGTCAGATCTGCGTCGAGTTCGTCCGCACTGATGAACAGCGGGCCGATGCACTAACGAAGGCGTTGCCGGCAGTAAGACTGGCGACTATGCGGCACCTACTGGGTGTCCGCGAACTCGGACCACGCCAAGACTATGGGGGAGAATGTTGAATGCTATTCATGGCAGTGGTCTCAAACCATTGAATACAATCAAGGCAGCAACGGTTGAGGTGTTTTCAACCATTGCATGCGGACCGAGTACATTCTCAGGAGTAATGACTAGGTTAATGGTCAGCATTGAGTGCGTGCGTTTTTGCATGAGAATGTAATAGGTTGTGGGATGGCATGATCTCTAAACTTCCATGTGTTCTATAAATAGCTGTAGCTAGAGCAATGTAAGGTGTGTCATAGTTTTAAAGAAAAGGAGAAGAAATGCCAAAATCTCGAATAACATCAAAATTCAATAAAAGATTTTGAAATCTCTGAAATTTTCAGTTACTCCCAATCTAGGATGTTACACTTAGCCGAAACAAGACCATAGCATGGTGGAGCCACATCGAAACTCCGACAGAATAGAGAACGGCTCGACATTCACGAAATTTGTAGAGTCTAGTCGTGGTGATGGTTTAGCTCAGGAGGTTTGTGTTGTGCTGGCGACGGTGACCGTGAATGGCCGAGTGGCGGCGCATAGTGACAACGAGGGCTCTCCTACGCTGTCGAGGGAGCAAATGGCATGCTGGTGCATGACAGTGGGAGCAAAGTGATGGCGCCAGGGCAAGAAGATGCGTAAGGAGTGGTGAAGGCGGATTTCTCAGATAGGAAAGCGAAAAGTTGAAGGAAGTTTATGTATTTGGCAAAATTTTCAAATTCAAGCAAATTTTAAATAAATTCAGGATTTTTTAAAAAATTGGGTTGTTTCATCACCATACCCACGCAGTTTGGGAATTTTATTAATTTTTTCGCCACCAAACCCATCGAATTGGCAATTTGGCATCTCAGCCTCTATTGCTCATAATGGTCAACCGTGGAATCGAATCTGATATTAAGTTTAAAAAGAAAGAAAGTGGTTGTACCAGTTATAGACTGCGCAATTCCCCTTCACGCATGCTTGCGCCATGGCCTCCCCGTTCCAGAAGGTCCAGATCCAGCGCGAAGACACCGTGAGCTTTCTCTCTCTCTCTCTCTCTCTCTCTCTGGATTCCCAAGAATTTCTAGGTGAGCTGCTGCTCCTATGCGTCTTGTTACTACAAAGCTACCTTATGTGGTAGAGATGACATATACCAGGTGATGATCTTTCCGTGTTCTTGGACTAACAACACATGGTAACGCGGGCACCCATGAAAATCCCCACAAGTCAATATGCAAGCACTAGGCAACATATGCCTTTTCTATTGGTGAAAACATAGTATACGCGTCAATCAAAGGAATAAACCAAGTAGTACAGGCATCATAACGAGAGAAAACCCTATGAATTTCTTTAGTGGCCACAGGAATGTTCTTGCTACAGCAAGATATAGAAGTATATTTATGATAGATAGTTCACTACTTCTGAGTTCTGACAGATACTGTTTTCAGTTTCTTTTTCTGTTCTGCTAAGGAGAATATTCTAATGTTATCTATTTTCAGACTTTTGATGCATATGTTATTGGCAAAGAGAATTCTCCTGGAATTGTGGTTTTGCAAGAGTGGTGGGGGTTGATGCGGAGATTAAGAACCATGCTATTCACATCTCCAAAATTGGTGAAGGATACAGAGCCCTTATTCCAGAGTATGATCAATAAATTCTTGTCTTGGTGTAATTTCGATATCCTTACTTGTTCGAAAGGAAGACTTACGAGATTGATGCTTCATCAGAAGCTAGCTTTCTACTACCCACTCAGATAGAATAATATCCTGTTGTACAGTTCAGTCAAACACTTACTAGTTTCTTGTCATTCTTCAGTTTGTACCGTGGGAAAGTTGGCCTTGATGAAGCTGAGGCTCGACATCTGATGGAAGGTCTAGACTGGCAGGGTGCTGTCAAGGATATCCAGGCTTCAGTTAAACTAGAACATCGGACGCGCTTCGCGCGCCTTGTCATAACTTCAATTGCAGAAATTAATTCACACTTTAATATAGACACTTCAAACAGATGACAGATAGAGGACATCGCAAAAATTAATCTCTACTTCAATATAGAATTCCCACTTCAATATAGACACTTGAAGGAAATGACAGATAGATTGGTTCCATTTATGCAGTTATATTTAACTGTAAGATACTAACAGAATCAAACAATACAATGACCCTAAAAGGATAGATAACCGTATCTTAAATTGCTTACCTCAATATGCATCGCTTTTCCGATCTTCCAAAATTCAGTGCACACACCAATTCCAGAGCTAGCAAGGATCATCCATGAAGTCTCATTATCAAGCAGGTATAAGAAAACAATCAGCTGACACACAAAGTTCAGAACCACAGATTTTGCCGATAGACCTTCCATGGACCTGTTCTTATTCCAAAACTGGATATCTGAACAATAGCACACGAAGATCATCAAATATATGTCGAGTTATTGTTGGATAATACTTCTGGTTACGGAATACATGGTATAAAAAAACTATGCAGTGTACTTACCATTCTTGAAAGCCAAGAAATCAAACAGAGAATGTAACAAAGAAACAACCATGGTCAGTCCCAGAAGGTATGGATTCCCTTCAAGAAAAACCCTCTGCATTTTACAAAGAAGTCTAGGATCAGTGAAAACCCATAACCAAGAGCATCTGACTAACATATGTGTCAAGTTGGGGGTGTACAAAGCAAAATGTGCATTGCCATGACTTCAATTGCAAAAATTAACTCACACTTCAAGTAGATGACAGATAGAAACCATCGTGGAAACCTCCAGTAGCTAAGAGTCTTGAATAATTCCTTTATTACATTCCTACGTATCAGTCCATTACAAATAATTGGTAGACAGTTAGACACTTCAATTTTGTTTCTTGTAAGCTCATTAACATTCTTTGACCACACAAGATTACAGACCTGTTAAGTCATTTAGCATCGTCAGTACATACCAACAAATAGCATGCTTAACTCTTATCCCTTCCGCAATTCTATATAGGCAAATCCCTGCCTTCGCAACAAGAGATGTCTGTGAAGGTCTCAAACATGAACAATTAAAAGTAGAAGTTTCTCTGCGGCCAGAGAAACATTGCAATTAAAATGCCAGAAAGCTTTGCTAAAATCTCCTGAAAGAGCAGGGAGTTAGAAACCTTATGAAGTGAACCGGCCTTCCCAATACAAGTCCACACACCTTACTTTTTCTTCTTTCCTCTATTTTGCTTTTTATGACGATGAAAGTGTGAGTACTTGTGAGTTGTGTAGGCATGGGTGAAAACCTTAGTTTTCGTAGGTAGAGCTCAGCCTGCAGGGTCTAGATCTTTTCTGATAACTAATGTATTGATATGACTAAACTGTTAAATCAGTAACGGTGCTCAAAGGTTCAGAGAGTTATCACGCTTAATTATAGACATCATGATATTTGAATATGGTAGTATAAATCAACAAAAACCAATAAAAGTTCAGGAACATAAACAAGGGCTCCAGGTAATTGTTGAGAAATTAGATAGGTAGCAAACTACCTGACTTCCTGTGTCCATGCAACTCAAGTGTGTATTCGTGGTTGTATTCCAAAATCGTATGCATCTATCAGCAGTTCCTCCACCAGATGCAAAAAGTCCATGTAGATGAGGTGACCAGGCAATAGCTTTGACAGCTGCTGTGTGCTCGGTATAATTCAGTACTGGTTGCACTGAATGTTGATTCCAAACAAAAAGCTGGAAAGGAAAAACATTAGTATGAGCACAAGAAAATAAGATTGTGAATTCCACGTGGCATGCACTCCATTATGATGGAAATGTATGGACAGGCAACTTACTCTGTTGTCATTACCGCCAGACGCAAGCTGACGGTTATCATAAGACCACTTGAGCCCACAGACCTGAAAAATGTTTGGAAATATGTAGACTCACATTATTGGAATTGAAAAATGGAGCACCAATAGGATAACTCATACATTGGACAAACCACAAAAGATCATTTTAATGATGTACGCAATATGGCAAATTATATGGACAGTTAAGAAAAGATTACCTCAGATTTATGCCCAGTAAGTTTGCTAACATAGTCGTCCTGAGCACGGATATCATGGTGAAGGATGCTCTTGTCGCGACTGCCAGAAGAAAGCAATGAAGAATTCCATGCAAGAGCACCTACTCGCATGCGATGGCTTTCCATGGCTCTTATTCTCTTACATCGAGTTGCATCCCATATCTACATAAGATAAAATGCAAGATGACAATCAGAATTACTGACACCCTTGGGATGTCAGCTTTGCCTACCAGTACCAAACGCCAACTGGATTAGTCATTTTTACCACTAAGAAAATATATAAACTGAGAAATGAGCTAAACTGGAACAAATTTATTTATTGAACACATAAATGAAGATGGTGTTTACGTTAATTCAAGTTATCCACAAAATTCCGTTGTATACATCATAAATTGGTCATGTGTACAGTCATGAAATTATAAAAGTACCACAACACAAGGCCTGCTGGTGAGCTGGTAATAGTATTGTAAAATTTTCGAAATATTCATAACTCACTGTACAACTGTACTATTTTATGTTTGTGTTGGACGTTTTCAGTAAAAAAAAGTGGTTTAAGTATCATTCTAAATTTTGATGGATCATGAACATGCCATGTAAATCATTTCAGATGGGGAGCATGACTTAACCTGAACTTTGCCTTGGTTAGTCCCTACAGCTAGGTGAGTACCACGCTGCGCCCAACCCACGGAGCATACAGTGTCGTCCACCCCCAAATCGCAGAGCTTGGTGACCTGCGCAGTGATAAACTTGTTTACAATCTCTCTACAAGCCTCATAAAAGAAATCGTGCAAGGATGGCCGTGGTTGCTCACCTTGCTGCTGCACGCATTCCACAAGTAGACGCAATTCCCCAATCCGACTGTGAGGACATTATGCGAGGACCAATCCACAAGGTTCAGGTAGAAGTCATCCTGCAATGCGGGCGCATCCAGCACCTAAAAGCAACAGCAAGAAATCATCAAACATTTTCAGTACAAAGCCTTCAAAATCCGTCTCTTTATGCAGGACAAATAATCCAGACTCTTGGAACAGAGTGGCCGAAGAAGAAAGATCGAATCTTTGTCATCACAAGAAGCACCAGAGGCTCAATCAAGAAACAGAGGACACCCAGGAAAGAAAATCAAGAAACAATGAAATCGGAAGGCGCCCTTCTCACCTTATAAGGAGACCTCGGGATCTTCCTGGACCCGGTGCCCCTCGCGGTGATCACACCGGGGAACGGCACGTCCTCGTCGTCCCCGCCGGCGAAGAGGGCCCGCTTGGCGTTCCGCGGCACCTCCGCCTTGAACCTGAATATGTTCCTGCTCGCCGGGGACCCCACCGGCGATGCACCCGCCGACGAGGAGGACGAGCACGCGGTGGCCGACGACGCCACCCGGTCCGGCGTGGTGGGCCCGAAGAGCGCGGCGCGGAGGAGCGCGCAGTAAGGCGACGAAGCGGGCGCAGATCCGGAGGATGTGCCGGGGACATTGGCGCCGGCAGCGGCGACGGAGTCGTGGGGGGGCGAGGGGGCGAGGTCGAAGAGCGCGAGGTTGGATCCGGAGCGGCTGGGGATGAAGCGGTCGCTGTAGACGGTGCGGGAGGCGGGCGTGGGCACGGAGGAGGTCGAGGAGGGGTGCGGCGGCGTGGAAGAGAGGCGGGAGGACGGCGGCGGGGGAGCGGGGAAGGAGGGGGGACCGGGGAGGAGGGGGCGGCGGGGGAGGGGGGAGGGGGGAGCGGGGGAGGAGGGGGCGGCGGGGAGGGGGAGGAGGGGAGAGCGGGGAGGAGGAGGCGGCGGGGGAGGGGGGAGGCGAGAGCGGGTGAGGAGCGAGGGAACGGGCG
The DNA here is from genome assembly GCA_036346265.1 of Melocanna baccifera. Classification (NCBI taxonomy): domain Eukaryota; kingdom Viridiplantae; phylum Streptophyta; class Magnoliopsida; order Poales; family Poaceae; genus Melocanna; species Melocanna baccifera. Next base: position 21,081,754 of record CM070677.1, on the reverse strand, counting down.
GCATGGGCGAAGGGAGGGAGGGGGCGCGTTGGGGGAGCTGCGGCATGGGCGCGCGCGGACCGCACGGGGGAAGCGCTGCCCCGCCACGCGTCGCGCGCGAAGGCCCTCGCGCGGGCGTGGCGCTCTCTGCTGCGAGTAAACCCACTCGGGTTTTAATAACTCCGATGGCTCAAGGCAAATCGATCATCCAAGGTTGGTTTTTTCTTTGATCTTTGTTCTTCTCGTTATGGTATTCATTTTTTACAGTAAGATTACATTGTGCCATGCCTAAGCAATAGTTTAACTGAACCATAGTGATGCTCTGTATTCAGGTTGGTGTTGCTGGCTATTGCTTGGGAGGTGCATTATCAATTGCAAGCGGGGTATTAGTCCCAGAGGTTGATGCTGTTGTCGCTTTCTATGGGCTACCGTCTGACGAGCTTGCTGATCCTTCCAAGGCTAAGGCTTCGATCCAGGCGCATTCCGGGGAGCTCGACGCTCTCTTCGGTGTCACCGTATGTCAATCTATCTATTGTGATTGTGTTTTTGCCTGCCAATTCTGTAAGTACAACATGGTGTGATGTTACCTGATGATGTTTCAGGTTGCCGAGTCCCTGGAGGAGAAGCTCAAGGCCGCCGGAGTACCGTATGAAGTTCATATGTACCCTGGATGCCCGCATGCTTTCATGAACACATCACCTGAAGGCCTCAAGAGGAGGAATGCGACGGCTTTGACGGATGAGAACAAGGGAGCCATTGAGCTGGCCTGGTCTCGCGTCTCTACCTGGATGGGTCGTTTCCTGGGATCTGCATGATCCGTAAGCATTTCATATGGTCTGTGATGTATATCTGGAGTCAGGTCGCAAGAATAATAATAAAAAAATGTTAGCTCCAGGATGCAGTCAGTAATTCAGTATCCAAACCAGACAAAAGTGTGCTTGTGTTATACATTGTGAGCTTGGTTCCCCGGTGCTTTGTGGCTCGAGATTGTCCATTGCTGCGTAAAACTTGTATTTTGTTTGGGTTGTGCATGGAAAAAGGGAACTCTATACATCTATAATCCTTAACAAATAGTCTAGATGAATTGGGCCCAAAATGTTAAGTGTTTTTTTCCTGCGCTACAGTAACATGTGGGGTATAATGTACGTAGAGCAAAGCTCAGCGTTCAAATTGTATGCAGGGTTTGGATGCATGCAGGGCAATGCTCCTCCGGATTCACTGGTATATCGTATGGTGAAGGCTAAAACTCCTTCGCACGATCGAAGTTGCACACATTGTACCTTACGGGCGATGAATTTCTACAGTCCCTCGTTTGGGACTTCATCGTTGGCAGCTCCCAGCTTGGCATGTCTCAGTAGGATGACATTGATACTTACCAGACTCAGCCTACTAGTGCACTTTCATCCATTCAACAGACCGAACGATCTTCGTACCTCCTCCGATTCGACACGCGCTCTCCAGACCAGTAGACGTATCCCATAGGACATGCTCGACGCAAGTCAAGACGGCGCCCGTAGATGCAGATGCAACGAGGAGAGAGTAGTGGCTTAGATGAGTGAGCCATATCGCATCTAGTGTTATGCGATTTTGTACTGCTATATCTATACAATTTTAGAAAATATAAAATTCAAAAATTACACAATCAAGTCCACTGTGTAAGGATCCATCAAAAAAATTTCATAATTTTTTGTGCTCATTTCTTATATTAAAAGTTCCTACCAATAATTTATTTAAATGAGTTTTCGAGCGAAATTATGAGTAATTTACATAATAAAGTACACTGTGTCAGAAGGTCCTACATAAAATTTTGTAAGTTTTTTTAGCTCATTTACTATATCTAAAAATTCCTATAAAAAGTACCTGAAAATAAATTTCTAATTAGGAATAGATGGCAATTAACTAGCATGCTAATTGGGCACCGTATGGCCACCATACGGCATCGAGCTCCACTACATGGTGATTGTGCGGCAGCCCCTAGCTGCATGACGGCTGTGCGGTTCCTTGACATGTTGACTTCCTGGGCTCTAACACACGGTTGCTGTACAGTGGAGACATCATTTTTACTATTTTCGTGCGACGAAAGCCATTCCTGCAACTATGTCCCAAAAACCACCAATTCGGTTTGCCTGAATTACTTCCTAATGGCTGAGTACCATCCGCATCGTGAGTATGTTCAGTTTTGAGCATTACTTATCCAAGTGTGCTGTGCTAGTTGTTTTTATATATTTGACTAGTACTAGGAGACTTGGATTAGTTTGTGCTGTGGGCTCGGTTTCATGCTTAATGATGTATTGGTGTCTAAACTGAGATTGAATATGACAATTGAGCATAATTTGGTCTTGAGCTAAATGAGTACTTGCTGTTTTAATTTTGAGATATGCAATTCATGATTGCTTTGTATATATGATCTAATCAGTCCTTACTAGCTTTTATCTATGATTCATTGTGTTTAATTCAGCTGCTTGTTGGCACTAGGCGTCACTGTGATTCATTTAGTTACTAAAACAGTGCATTGTATTGATTTGTTCACTGTTATTTCAGTTCGACTACTATACAATTGCTGACTTCAGTAGATATTTATTTACATATTTGCATGAATTGTTTATAAGTGAAGTTTCGGTTTGTTTCAAGCGCCGTGAGGGCCAAGATTCAATCTTGAGCGACTTGGCATCTGAGAGCAAACAAATAAATTAAAACTTGAGCATTATGCTAGTTTTTATTGTCCTCATGTTCTATATTTTGAGTATATTATCTTGCTTAAATGACATGGAAGATTTACATGTTTACATGTTATTTTTGTTATTTAAATGCTGTTGAAAATATGATTTAATTATGATTAATACTGCTGGAATTAGTTTACTAAAACGGCCAAATATTCAAAAGCTTTGTTCTATCATTAGCTATAGTCTGATAAGTGATACGACTAAGCAAGGAAATTAATGATACATAGATTGTAAGGGTCTAGCTTATAGCATCAAAGTATATATCCCGGCAGTTAGCAAAGACCCTATTGTAGCAGTTAATAACTAGAAAAATTACTATTCCTTCGATACATGCGGATTAGCAGAGACAGAAAAGTTTAGTTATACCTGATGTTGGAGATTAAATTTGTTCCGTGTTGGGTGGCGGAGCAAGATTCCTGATGTATATATGTAAGGATGATGGCAACGGCTGCCCTATTGGAACGGCTACTCTTTTGCTTTCAGCCAACGGCTAGTTGTTTGAGTTTTAAAATGAAAACAAATGATTTTTAAAGTTTCAGATTTCCTATGAATCCCTATGGTGCTACAAAATCTCTTCTCCGTTCCTATGTTTTCAATTCCCATGGGATTCAAGAGATGCATGCCATCTTAATTCCTACATTTTTCCTATTTCTGCATTTTTCCTATCCTGCGTTTCAAATGGATCCCTAAAGTCTTACACATTTTTATCTAAGGAGTAACATCAAATGCAATCACCCATTACGGTGCAGTCATGCAACCACTTTCAGTTTGGGCCTCATATTGGAGGAATAATCCATCCCTTTCCCTAATGGGGCCCCCGCTCCATAGAAGACACCTACGTACAAATCAAGAGTGATAGTTATACTTATCAACTCTTGTATCTATAGGGTAGCTATCCCCCGAGGAGCACTTCGGTCATTTGTACAGGCCCAAGAGGCTATAAATACCTTATGTTCCCTCATTTGTAATAGAGAGCTCTCATGAGGAATAAAGAAGAATATCCAAACTTGCGAGTCCTGAAGGGCTCCCTCCCAGGAGGTAACCCTCTCCCCCTCGATTGGCTCATTGACAGGAGTAGAATGGTCCTTTCAGATCCCCAAAGCTATATAAATACTCTAGTCATTTTTACTCTCATGGATGACAGCCCGTCAGACGGCCGACGTCTACCCTCTCACTTGTATTTGGTTTTTTCACACCTACAACATTGGCACCATGTGGGAACCGTAGCTAATTGACGAAAGGCTATAGCTCCTACCAATAAATACTCTAAGTCCACGAAACCTCCTCCAACTCTAGAGTACAATGAGCTCGTGGATGGTAAGCCCACTTTTCGGAGGAGCCCCAGGTACGCAGCATCGTCGAGCATCAAGGCCCTCCACCCGGGATGGACAATGTCCTACGTGCCCTGGTGCTCCCGAGCGCGTCCTCCCTTGTGATGGACCAAGGACGAGAAACTCAAAGCGCCCTCGCCAATAGAGGGCTATGGGTGCTGGGGCCAACTATCGCCCTAGGACCCTTAATGTTGCTAACTGCAAAGCGATGAAGGCCAGCTACAAGAACTACCCCCTAACATGTTACTGTTAGGGGATAATCTTGATCTACAAATCTCGTTGCCCTTGTTTGGGCTCTCGAGACACTTTCCCTACATAGGATTTTACCCCCACGGTGCATAGAGTGTACGACCTTCGTGGTCTCTCCTAAAAAAAGTCCAAGGTAGATTGTGCATTTGTCACCTCCACCATGGTGGCTCACATCCTGTTGGACCCAGAGCATGAGCGACAACTTGGGCCCTGTGCCCAAGTTGATAGATATATTGAGGACTTGTCCCCCTTAGACTCCAGGCCGAGCGCTGAATGACCTCTGGGTCACCATGTGTCTCAATCCGTTGCTTGGCAAGGGTTAAGCATTCTCATGCATTCCTAGTCGCTAGCTAAAACCCCCCCATCTACGGGGTAAAAGGACTCCATTTCCCTCATATTTCAGTGCCCCACGACTTAGTCTCATGGGTGCCCCTTCAGTGTGCCTACAACTTAGTGTCATGAGCACGTATCTGAGGTGCTTGTGAGTAAGCCTCATGGGTGCCTTTAAGCCCACTGAGGGCTACCACCCCTAGTGGACATTCGATGCCCTACAACTTAGCCTCATAGACACCCCTCCGGTGTGCCTGACTTAGCGTCATAGGCACACCTCTAAGGTGTCCATGAGTGAGCCTCAGGGGCGCCCCTAAGTTCACTAGGGGGCTACCACCCCCTAGTGGCCATCAGTGCCCGATGACTTAGTCTCATGGGCATCCCTCTGGTGTGCTCTCATGGGCATCCCTCTGGTGTGCCCATGACTTAGTGTCGTGGGCACATGTCTAATGTATCCATGAGTAAGCCTCATGGGAGTTCTCAAGTCCACTAGGGGCTACCACCCCTAGTGGCAATTCGGTGTTCCACGACTTAGTCTCATGGGCACCCCTCTGGTGTGTCTATGACTTTGTTGTGGACACACCTCTAATGTACCTACGAGTTAGCCTCATGGGTGCCTCCAAGTTTATTGGGAGGCTACAACTCCAAGTAGTCGTTCGGTGCCTCATAACTTTGTCTTATGGACGCCCCTTCGATATGTCCATAACTCAATATCATGAATGCACCTCCAAGACACCTTGTGATTTAATATCATGGGCACTTTAAAGCCTATTGGAGAATGCTACCACTAATAACTTGTGTTGCTCTTCAACAACACACATACATCTCTCCCAAGCAGCTCAAATCATCTACCATTAACCTGGATTGAATATCAATCAAGGGTTGTCATGCCTGCATAAGTCTATCACCTTGGAGATCTCAGTACCTAAAGTTATGGGACCCTACCTGTCCCACAACAATGACTTCGATCATCTATCATGTCAAGTGAATGCTATCTTGATATGAGAAACGAGTGTTGATAATTTTATCTCTCACTTCCAATCTCGTGCTCCCATCTCACGTTATCTGTCTCCGCAGCTTCCCTAGCTCAAGTGTTGATCATTATCCAACAACATTTTGAGCTCACACTTGGTGGATTATACCTGCCTTTTCCTTTGGAACATTCCTCTTTTCCTCCTCGGCTCTTAATTTCTTTTCGATGGCTTTGACTTCGCAGGCCTCGTTTTGATGCGCCACCGACCTGGAAGGCCAAGCCTCGGTGTTAACTCAGCAAATTCCATCGTGGTCCGAACGCTGCAAAACTGGGCAAACCGGAGAACCTTGCCATACTTTGGATGCCATCTTTAAACCTAAAAGCTTTGCAAATGGTTCGTCGCCTGATTTTGGATACAACGGCAATTTAGACCCCCATCAAAGCCTCAGCTAACAATCAACATTGGCACAATAAGTGCAATAGTTCAAAATTACCCCTTTGGATGCTTCCTCTAGCGCTCTACAGAAGACACCTACATACAAATCAAGAGTGATAGTTATACTTATCAAAGATTGTAATACCCCTCTCTTCTATCTATAGGGTAGCTATCCCTCAAAGGGCATTTCGGTCATTTGTTTAGGCCCAAGAGAGTGATAGTTATACTTATCAATTGTAAGGGGGAGCTCGCATGAGTAATAAAAAAGAATATTCAAACTAGTGAGCCCTTAGGGCTCCTTTCCAAGAGGTAACCCCCTATTGACTCACTGACAGAGTAGGACAATCCTCTTGGACCCTCGAACCTGTATAAATTCAAGTATTATTTTTACTCTTGTAGATGATGGCTTGTCAGACGACCGACATCCACCCCCTCACTTGTGTTTGGTTTTCATACCTACAACACTTCAAATCAACATGAAAAATTCTAAAATGGAATCCGGATGTGCTTCTCGATTTACTCTACCTAATGATAAATTTCACGTCCATATTCATTCTATGTTCAGAGTAATAAAAATGAGGAAATTCTTACAAATAATAAATCAAAAGGAAAAAAGAAAAACAAGGAAAAATATTACTATTCATAGTAAACTTTATATTTTGTTTCTTCCACACATTTTGAGTATGTAGTTGAAATTTTGAAGTGTGCTACAACATTTTGTAGACTACATCATTATTTTTTTCCAAAGTTTTTCATGTTGACTTAGTTCCTAAACTGAAAGTTGATTTCATAATTGCACATCGGGAGGTGATTGCACCTGATTTGTTGCTTGTATCTAAATTTGATATTGGTTTCACTATTACAGAAATCATCATCACAGACGGTTCAAAAACGCCATTACAGACGGTTTTTTGAACCGTCAGAATTTATGGATCAGTGATAATCAAAGGTTATCACAGACGGTTTATAAGCCGTCTGTGATAAATACAATACAGATGTTTTGTAACTAGAACCGTCTGTGAAAAACACTATCACAGACGGTTTTATAAATAGAACCGTCTGTGATATGCGTCACAGACGGTTTATACTACAAAATCGTCTGTGATAGTTCATTCTATACCTAAATTTTTTTCTATTTTTGAATTAGCCCCAGGAAATATTAGCTATGCCGTTTGAAAATAAGCAAATACGATAGTGTGTAGTGGGGAGTTAGGTGAGCAATGCTCTCTCCTCCTCCATGGCTTGTATCGTGTATATATCTTCATAGTGAGTGTTTTTATAGTTATACCCTTCCATCCAACTATCCCTTTCAAGGGCATTCACGTCATTACACATGTCCCACTTGGGGCTTACAACTTTCTAACAGGTCGGCTAGGCTTAGGTGGGGGCCACCCCCACAATAATTACAATATCACAAGATTACAATGCACCATCACAATATCACAAGATTACAGTCCACCATTACAATATTACAAAATTACAATCCACTATTACAATATCATAAGCTATGCCTCTCGTCTCTGATGCAGCTCGGGCCGGTAGGCCTTCTTGGTGGCCGCCCCACTGTAAGTAGAAGAAACAATGGAGGGAGGAAGCCCTAAATACCACAAATTAGCAACACAAAGTTACAAAATCAAATACTAGAAGAAACAATGGAGGGAGGAAGCTCTAAACGCCACCAAGTAGCAACACAAAGTTACAGAATCAAATACTAGAAGAAACAATGGAGAGAGCCCTAACCACAAAGAGGTCGATTGAGGAGGAGATAATAAGGAGCCTGGAGAGATTTTGAGCGCATAAAGGGTAGGGGATAGGTTTAGGTGAGTATTTATAGGGGAGGGAGAGGTGGCACAATCTGTGAGGTGTGGGTTGGTCAGTTTCTATTGGCTGGAATTGGGTTGGAGATGATTGACGAGTCCAGCGGTCAGCGACCAATTTATCACAGACGGTTCTTACCAAGAACCGCCTATAAAAGCATGAGATAGCAAAATTCTGTATAACTTATATATATTCATTTGAAAGGTTTCGACGAGATCTACAACTTTACAGTTGAGACAAACCCCATATTGCGAAAGGAAGATCGAAAATTTAGGCAAAAATAGAAATCAAAATCTTTTGATGCAAATTTGAGGCTAAAGATGGCCAATTTTTGGGGTCTTTGAGGGCAACTCGTGCAAGCCGGTTGTTTTTTTGGATTGGGCTCGTCGTTAGCTTTCCAACGAGTACAAGAACGTTGAAAACGGACACTGTATGCAAAAGTTATGTCTGTTTTATTGAAAATGTGTCAAAACAAAATCTTACTCGAACTTAGGTGAAAAATTATGAAATTTTGGGGATGTATGAGGCGGAAAACATATCACAGACAGTTCTTTATTAAGAACCGTCTATGATTGGCCAATATCACAGACGGTTCTCAATTAAGAACCGTCTGTGATTGCATTTAATACAGGCGGTTTTTATGAACCATCTGTGATGAGGCGTCTAATATAAACTTTTTTGTAGTAGTATTTATTTCATAAGGCATTTAGCATTCGAAATCAATTTAAATGGTATATAACTTTTTTGGTTAAAAATGCTTTCACACTTCAGTCTTGAGATATTCACATTTCATTGTTTTTGCTCGTGCCACATATATGTCTCATAAACTTCATGACAACAAATATCTTACAGAACCCTTGCTAAACATAGTGCCATCCTTCTCTTATTTTATATTTGTTGCTTACATATTTTCACTTTGCGCTTCCCCGAACGCTGATCATTTTTGTCTCAAATCTTCCCTGAGTATATCACATTGTAACTAAAAAAAACAATGTGTAGATAAGCTTTACTAAGTTATATAACATTTATGCCAGACAATATATAGAGTTTATGATGTCCACATTTGGACGGAGGTGAAATATATAGTTGTAGTTGATTGAACCTTTTCAAGATTTCTAGCTAGAATGATTAGCAAAAGCAAAGGTTCATACTATAAAGATTGTAGTCTAAAGGCCCCGCTCGTTTCGGCTTTTCTAGTTTCTGTTTTTTTTCACTATTCAGTATTTCGTCTTTTTCTGAATTTTTTTAGATATTTTATGTTTTTTTGTATTTTCTTTTTTTCCCGTGTTCCTTTGTATTGTCCCTAATGGGTTAACATGTTTTTTCTATTTTTACATTTTTTAAAAATTAATTATGCCCAAAAAGCCAAATCAGCTACAGTAAAAAAAGTTAGTTACAGTGAAATTTCAGCCAAAAGTCAGGAGCCATCGCTAAAACGAGTGCCCCCTTTAAACTGTATAGTCTCATAATTAATGACACACTTCAACACTACCACATGGTAATTTGTGATGTTAATTGTCCAATAATAAATTCCACTTCTCTGACAATGATTTATCAAGTGTACACGAGTATAGGGTTAATGTAAAATTGTGAATCTTTCGACAGAAAAAGTAACATTTTATATTCCCTTTAGTGTCTCCAAAATCGTAGGCAAGCATGAATGCCTACACCCTTACTGAAGAGCTAACTGCACATATATGTCAAAAGGGTTACTCGAACTTTTTCTGCAACTAGATGACAAGGACAAGGTGCTAGCAAACCGTTACGACGTGTACTCATGCCCAATTGCACGTAGGACAACATTACCATAGGTACAGGTACATATTTTGAAGTTAGGACACATGGAGATCGAGATGCGCGTCTAATTACCTTGCTTGGCACTTTGAGAAAACTTGTATGGAGAGATGCAGATTATCGATATATTTGTAATGTGGATTATCAATATATTTGTAAGTTCCTCAAAAAGAAGAAGTCTGTGTGGCAAGCTCTGAGAACTGCTCGATGGAACGTATGACAGGATATGGTGTTGCATCCAAGGATTAAAAAACCGAAACGGGAAAAATATCGTACCCCTTCGGTACCAATGACTGGCGGTTATATGTTGTAAACAGGTCAAATTTTGTTAAATAAAATTTAAAATTAAAATTTGAATTTGATCAGTTTCTGTCCGGTTAACGCTCGTTTGACCGGTTACCGTCCAAAATTACTGTTCATTGAGTTAAATTCAAATTTTAAATTTAGAACATTTTTGTACCTATATTTTTTTTTACCGGTCTAGCTCAGTACGGCCGTAACAGCTGGTAACCGATCAGTTACCGCCAGTTTTTTTTATCCTTGGTTGCATGAAACTCCAAATGCATGGGTACACAAAAGTTATGGAAGAAATATTGGCGCATGGCCCCCGTCCAAGGTGCGCATTTTCGCATAATTGCACTGTGTGCCATCCATGAAGGCAAACTAAGTGCCATGTTGCAAACAGAACGGCTAGTGATTTTTGTGGTGATCCCTTCGTCAGTATTTAGCTCATTATTTGTTTCACTGTCGGCAAGGAGAAAGTAAAAGAAAACCAGGCTGGTGGTTCAATGCAAGAAGATATAGCTAGCAGGCTGGTACTATGTTGGATTTCGAATTTGGTCATTGCAGGATTGGTAAGATCTTGCTAAACCAGAACATATGGCCCAATTTTGCTACTAACAATCAATTTACCGCATCTTGCAGCAACGTAACTATGGTCTAACTGACGGTAGTCATGGTTTATCAATTGAACAGAGCTGGCATTTCCTAGATGGGCATCAGTGTACACTGTTCGATATCCGAAAAGATCCCCACAATTGAATGTTCAGTGTCCCTGACCTGAAGACGGGTTCGCCTCTGATTCATCTGTCACACTGCGCAGATACTACAGGGGTGTTCGTATTGGCTGCATCTAATATCTTTTGATTAAAAATAAATAGTAGTGGTTGAAAGAAGTAGTTTTTAGAAAGAGAGAATGAGTGGTAGAAAAAATAAGGGAGAGATACGTACACGAGACGGGAGCGAAAGGAGTGGGATGCGTGATATGTCCACGACCTCTTACCTTATCCTCGGAGTGAGAGAAGTAGAGAAACCGCTTCGAGAAACTAGATATTCATATTGACTTCTATCCAAGCAAAAGAAGTTAATATGAACACCTCTATATATGATGGGGTCGATCTCAGTAGAGTGTTTGGATCTATCGTAAATCCTCCTATGTCATCAAGTAAAAGGGTTTCCCTATATTGGTTTCCTGCAGGCATTCCTCTGTGTTGTTGATTCTGCATCCAAAGGAAGCTGAACGAAGGGTTTGAATGAAGGGTTTGAATTTTGCTTCTAAGATTGCCGGTAGATTTTGAAGTCATTTGCAGCCAGTAAATATGGGCAATATTTTAATTTTAAATTTTACTAGGAAACAAATACAGTAAAAGACTAGTGATGCAAAACTCATAACTAATAGCAGGCTACTCATTGTACTTCAGAAAATACGTAAGGAAAATACAATATCAAAGTTGATCGATCGCACGAAAGACTTCCTATTGGGCCTGGTGAAGAACAAAAAGCAGTGCAGACTCGATGTAGTATAAAACATAGATGAAGCAGAGCAGGAGTAATTGCGCAAATGCATTGCCCATAAACTTTATTGCCACTCTATGTAGGTACTCTCTGCGGTAATGGCTCGAAGATAGCTGCTCTCCCTCCTTCTAGGTGTACACCGAGAAGAAAGGTCGGGGAGCTTCGGTTACACATCACACCAATAGAGGAGAAAGTAGAGGAAGAATTATTTTTTAGTCACATTAGCTTGGACATCTCTAGATCTTTATAGATGTTTTTAGTAACTGATGCCATTAATTCAATTAAATTGAATTAATCTAGTAACTGACGTCATTAACTGAATTAACTTAGATGTTTGAATTTACATTCAAACACAGACACACAGAGATGCACGATTTAACAAAAATAAGGTGAACTTAGTTTACCAAGTGGCACACCATGTTATGGCATGGTAAGTTACAAGTCAAGTGATTTTTCACGTGAAAATACGCGACTATGCGGGCACGTGCATTCACGTGTTTAACCAAAGCCCTCCTCATGCCATCCCTATCCATGTGTCATATGTTTTAAGAAATGGCAAGGACTCTACATTATAAATTGGCCTCCTCCACTTTGCTTTATCAATATGGTAATAAATCATACATACTTTGAAATTATAGGAAATGTGCCCCACCCATATGGACCTATTTCTAGTAATCCCTCACCAATTCCAAACCAAGTAGCAAATTGATGTCAAAGATATTATGCTGAAGTACTGTTAATATACTAGTCTTTTAGTGTGAGTCCCATATGGGTTGAACTTGCATCTGGAATAATAAAATTCATCTTGTTACTATTGATGAATAGACTATGTCTGAAATTTACTGCTTTTTATAATCAGACTTTACTTTGAAATCTCAACTGATACTAGGCTACCAATGAACCACGTCTAAACGAAACGTTATATAATCATACTCCCTAATATGCTCATAAGCTTTCTAGAGAATGCCGCGTTCTCGTGAACTGCGACCGCACAATTAGGCTTAAGTAGGTGTATCTTTCTAGGTATCCTGCAGGGTAATACCTTTTTCTTATTTAGACAATAAATTACATTAATGCTTTATGCCAACCTTCTATATGGTCGAGAGTAATTTGTCTATTAGAACACATATACAATAAGTATGTTCTCTCTTTTTACAATATCAACTTGTTTTTCCATTGTCTAAATTAAGGGATCTCTAATCAAGAAGGTATGTGTTACTATTGTGATGTTACTCAAATGGGCATTCCCATGTTCATAGATATAATAGAAATCACCTTTCGTGCTAACGTCGTTGTCAAAGGGTCTGCCAGATTTTTCTCAGTGCGAATATAATTCATAGTAATCACTCTGGAGTTTCTCAATTTTTTAACAGATTTAAACCTACACTTCACATGTCTAGAGGACTTCAAATTATCTTTAGTACTTGTGACTTTAGCCAACACTATTTGATTATCACAGTACATTAGAATTGCCTATATTAGTTTCTCAACTAAGTGCAAAGTCTAACAGAAGCTCACTCAGCCATTCAGCCTCAACAGTGACTATGTAAGTGCTATAAATTCTGCTTCCATAGTTGACCTCGTAAATATGGTCTGTTTGCAAGTAAACATATAACCACTTATAGCATTGATCTCATCCGCATCTGAGATCCAATTGGAGTCACTGTATCCTTCCAACATGGAAGGATATCCATTATAATAAATTCTAAAAGATGTTATGCCTCTTAAATAACACAACACTCTTTCAAGTGCCTTCCAATGATCATCTTCTAGATTAGAAGTAAACCGACTTAATTTGCTTATAATAAATAAAATGTCAGGTCTTGTGGCACCAACTAAACACATGAGTGATCCAATAATTTGCGAATATCTCAATTGATCTTTTTCTAGCACCTGGTTCATTCGAAACTTAATGCTCGCATCATAGAGTGTTGGAGGAACCTTATAATTTTCAAAGCCGAACCGGCTCAATATTTTCTCAACATAATATGATTGTTTCAAACTGATCTCATCCTTGTTCTTGATCAATTTAATATTTAGAATAATATTTGACTCTTGCAAGTCTTTCATATCAAAGCATCAAGATAAGAAAGATTTGATCTCGTCAATTACGACAATGCTTATTCCAAATATAAGTATATCATCTTCATATAGACACAAGATTACTCATTGACCCCAACCACAATGGTAGTATACACATTTATTAGCTTTATTTACAACAAAGCTAGCAGATGTCAAAGTTTCATCAAACTTTCCGTGCCATTGTTTATGTACTTGTATTAAACCATAAAAGGATTTCAATAATCTACATACCTTATTTTTCTATTCAAAAAATCACAAAACCATCTGGTTGATCCATATAAAGTTCGTCTTCCACCTCTCCATTAAAGAAAGCTGTCTTCATATCTATTTGATAGAAATGTAGATCATAGGAAGATGCTAACACAAGGAGCACTCTGACGGTGGTTAGACTGGTGATAGGAGAATAAGTATAAAAAAATCTTCTCCCTCTTTCTGGATATAACCCTTGGCCATAAGTCATGCCTTATACTTCTCAATAGTACCATCATGCCTTATTTTCTTTTTAAAGACCCACTTACATCCTATAAGTCTGCACCCAATAGAAAAGTCAATGATCTCCCAAGTTCCATTACCTATGATAGAGTCCATCTTGCTATGGACTACCTATTTTCAAATACTCAACATCAAAAGATGATGCATATGCCTCTAAAAGAGTCTTTGGCTCATCATCCACGAAGTATATAATAAAGTTATCACCAAAAGTTTTCTCAACCCTTTGTCTCTTCCTCCTGCTAGGAGCCTCTATGACTAGATTGTTATACTCCTCAGAGATATCACATATTGGTTCAGAAACAACAAGAAGTTCAAAAGTTTGACTATTTTCACTTTCAATATTTTCAGTTTGAATATTTCCAGTTTGTGATGTATTGCCTGTAATTCTCATAGGAAAAATATTCTTAAAAAATAAAGCATCTCTAGACTCTATTATTTTATTAACAATAAATTTTAGGAGCTTCTAACTTAACTACTAAAAAATATAGGTCATGCTATTATGATCATACCCTAGAAAAATGCGATCGGTTGTTTTAGGTCCAAACTTTCTTTTTTTTCTGCAATGGTATATTGACTTTTACCAAATATCCCATGTTCACAGAAAAATAAAATTAGGTTTCTCCCCTTCCATTCCTTATATAGAATAATATCATTCTTTTTAGTAATTCCTGTGTTTAGGACAAAAGTTACTATCAACATAGCTTTCCTCACTATGCCTTAGGCATATCGGCATTCTCTAATATGACATTAACTAAGTCTATTAGTGTTTAGTTTTTTCTATCAGCTACCTCATTTGATTGGGATGAATATGGTAGTGTGAACTCATGGAATATTTCATGCTTAGAACAGAATTGGAAAAAAATCATAAGAGATGCACTCCTCTCTATGATCAAATCTCAGTCTTTTTTTGTCTAGTTGGTTCTCAACCTCGGCTTTGTAAGTCTTAAATTAGTTTAAAACTTCATCTTAGTTTTTTCGCAAATACACATAGCAGTAGCATATTGCATCATCAATAAAAGATAGAATATATCTTTTGCATTCTTTTGTCAACAATCCGTTCATTTCACACAAATCTGAATGACAAAATCTAATGGTGTCAAGTTCTTTTCATCCTCTAATCCCTTAAAGGTTTTTTAGGCTAATTTACTTGCACACATGACTAGCACTTTGATCCTTTGATAATTTTATATTATAAAATTAAATCTAATCTAAACATTCTAACAATACTATTTTAAGGCCAATATGACAAAAACGATAATACCAAATATTAGCCTCATATTTGTTTAAACCAGATGCAACATTCAGATTATAACAAGACTCTAAAGTAATTAGACGGAATAAGCATCTGCTCTCATAGCCTTTACCAATAAAGTTACCAAACTTAGATATTATAATTTTATTTGACTCAAAGATTAGTTTATAACTATCTCTACATAGGAGAGAACCACTAATGAGATTCTTTTTTTATTGTAGGAGCATGCTTCATATTCTTTAAGAGGACAATATTTCCTAAAGTAAGCTTCAGATCCATTATGCAAACACCAAGAGCAGAAACATGCGACCCATTTTCCATTCGGGCGGAGGAAGCCATTGCTGCCTGGTAAGAAGAAAACAACAAAATTTAGTAACTGACGTCATTAGCCGAATAAATTCAGATATTTGAATTCACATTCATATAGAGAAAAAGAGATGTACAATTCAACAAAAATAAGATAGACTTGGTCTGCCAAGTGGCGTACTATGTTACGGTATGCTAAGTCATAATTTATGCGATTTTTACATGAAAATATATGAATACGTGTATTTAGCCAAACCCCTCCTCGTGCCATCCCCATCCATGTGTCAGTATATTTTAAGAAGTAACAATGCCTCCATCTTATAAATTAGTCTCTTCCATATTGATTTAGTAAGATAGTACTAAACCATGTATACTTTACAATTATAGGAAATGGGCATCACTTATATCAGTCTATTTCTAACAAGCCATAGAGAAGCTAAGTGTGCCTTTGTCTATTTGCAGTATTTTGCATTTTGTTCTATGTAGACCCTTGAGCGTCTTCTTTGATTCGCAAAGTCGGAAATTCGCGGTGAATAGGGGTCTTAACAGATTACCTAACTCATTCGCCAAATGTGTTGTGTCCCTGGATAAGACAGACATGTACCTATGTTTACTCACTCTGTCATTGTGCATGAGCGCACTTGCTTCATGTACAATGTACGAATGAAACGGTACCAAGAGAGATTAACAGGAGAGCTAGACACAGTAACTTAACTAATAGGTAAAATTCTTTGGTTAGTCATAATCCAGATTAATGACCATTTGCGTTAATGCTTGTTGTTGCTTAATGAAACATAGGACCTATTCACCTGCATCCAGCGCACCCTACACGGATGCACCTCCCGAGTACATGCATGTACCAACACATGTGATTGCGCAGAAGCCAACCCGCGCTATAACTGTACGAGCCCATCAAGTGAACATTTATATGACCTTGCCCGTGCCCATGGCCCCTGCTGGGCTGAGCTAACCGACTAACAGAACATACAAAGAAGAGAAAGAAATGATTTCTTATTTTCTTAAGTGGATCGATCGCATACTCATGCGAAAATGCTCCAAATGGATTTATCTGTACTAATATAAAAAGTACCGAGTTTTTTTTTAAAAAAAAACTCTGTTCACTTGATGGGGGAAGAACTCCTATATATGACCTTGTAACCCAAAAAAAATCAATGGATCATCCAAAGTAATTTATGGATCAAGGAAATAATTAATGAGGAACCAAACAGCATAATATCTGTGCCGGTTCCTCGCTGCTCGCTCTACTACGCGTCCCCCTACCAACAAATGCAAAACACATATACGACTAGATGTATTTCAGTATTCAGTACTCATGCATGTATGCGTATACATGGCTTCAGTTATCAGGAAGTCGAGAGAGAAACTCTAGAAGGCCTTGGCCTTGCGGTGATGGTGACAGTAGAGGTCTTGGAGCTTCTTCCAGGACTCCTCCCTCTGCATCTTGAGCTGCTTGTAGAAGTTGCCGATGAACGCCTCGGCCTTGGTGAACAGCTCCTGCTTGCTCATCAGCTCCCCGGCGTCCTTCCCCTCCTCCTCCTCGACCGTCGCGTCAACGGCCTCCCAGTCGGCGTCCACGCCCCCGATGAAGAAGATGCTCGCCCTCGAAGGGCACTTCTTGATCTTCTTCTTCTTATCTGCTGCGCCGGCGACGTCCTTGACAACCGCGTCTGCAAGCCTTACCTCATTGAGGTTGAGGGAGTTGGGAAGGGTTGGAGTAACAGTAGTACCACCAGCCAAGTGAGAGTCGATCGCGACAACGTTATCACGCGGCTTGGTCAAGTCTGGAGACGCCGCTCCTGTCGTCGGCTTCTTTTCGTCACGCAGGCCGGAAAGGAAGCCGGCCTCGACGCCCAGGGCGACGACGAGGGCGTTGAAGAGGAGGTAGAGGTAGGGGGGCCTCAGGGAGGAAGGCACCAAGGGGGCAAGGAGGAAGAGGAGGAGGAGAGAAGCTATCTTGGCTAGCTGAGGCAGAGATGGCAGCCTCTTCTTCTCCATAACCATCTGAGAAACCAGTATGTCTCTGTGGGTAGCTAGGAGTTGGAGTAGTGGTGGCATCTAGCCCCTGGCTCTCTATATATACACGTCGATCGATCGTGGGGCACTGTGGTGCATGTCGCTGCTCTTCTGGATAAGCTCGAGGTGCTTTCTCTTTCTTGCGCGTGAGTGAGAGAGAGAGAGAGAGAGCATCTGCAGTGTGAAAAGCTTGCATGGCATGGACATATCAGTGTTCAGAGATGCACGAAAGATGAGCACACTGACGATCGACAGAAATATGTTTCAGTCTTTTTTAACTTAAACTAGTGCATGTCCTTTTCAGTTTGTTAAATGGTTTTTAATTTTTACTATAATATCTAACTTTTAAATAGAGTATTTTTTTAAAATAAGGTCTACAAATTAATTGTAGTACACATTAAAAGCCCAACATCTATACCATCCAAAATCATAAGTGAGTATCTCGCTCTCCGTAATCTCTGTCACAAACAGTTAAAATTTAAAAATTTTAACCAAAAATCATAAGTCACAGTTATATCAAACAGACCCCTAATTCGCTTGAGGGTGTGTGGAATTTCGGGGCAAGGTCGGTGAGCATATGAGGATGAACTTGGGATCATTCCTACTGCTTTTTGCTGCACGGCGGCTCCCACTTGGTATTGTGGAGCATGGTCCCGTAAGAACTTTTCTCCCTTTTTTTCCTTTATACCTTTCTCGCCTCTACTTTTATTGTGTCGCTAGTTTTTGTTCTCTCAATTTTCTACGGTCTTGCATGAATGGGTATAGGGATGATCACATGATGAATACATAAATTCTTTTATCGAATAACCTTTTCAAATAACATTATACAAATAGACTTCTGTTATAACATATCTCCGCGAAATATATCATTGTGCTAAAGCTAGCCCAATATTGTCGCAGGTGTACTTTTTAAAGAGGAATGTCACGTTTGTTGGCGTTCACTGAAAGTTAGGATGTTTAAAGATTAATTTCCACAACCCAGCTGACATGCAATATTTCATTTCGCAAGTTGCAACATATAAAAAATGGTGACAATATATAGCTGTAAAGCCACAATGCATGGAGCTAGCACTACTACAGAAAGCCTAATACTAGACGCCAAATCACAGACGGTTTCACAAAACCGTCTGTGACCGATATTAACACAGACGGTTTTTATTTGGACACCGTCGTGTTGATGGCGCCGAGAAAACGAATATTACAGCATCGTTCTTACCAATGAACCGTCTCGTGATATTTCTTATTACGCACGGTTCATTGTTAAGAACCGTCAGGATAATTGGGACTATCACGCATGCGCTTTTAAACAAAACTCGCTCGTGATAGTCAATTATCACGCACGGTTTTGTAGTAAAACCGCTCGTGATAGTCCCAATTATCACGCACGGTTTTACTACAAAGCCGTCTGTGATAATTGTCTATCACAAACGGGTTTTGTTTAAAAATCGCCTCGTGATAATGTTGCTATGTATTTATTGCGCCGCCGCATCAGATCTGTCTTCATTTCGATCCAGATCTAGCCGGTGCTGCAGCTGGAGGCGGCAAGGCTTTTAGGCCATTTTTTGGTGGAAGGATACTTATTTGGCAGGAGATTCATTGAGTTCGTGTGGATGCCCTAGATATGGTTAGTAATGAAATTTGTTTTTGGTTGCATATCAAAATAAGTTTGATCTAGCTAGCTAATTAATTTTCGGTGAACTGTTATATATATACTTTGAAGATCTAGCTAATTTAGATGTAGCTAGCTAGCCTCAATGCATGTGGTATATATGTAGTAATAATTAATTAAATTAATTTTAATACTAAGTTGTTTTATATATATGTGCATAATATAGGATCGAAGCTGGATGTATACCGCAAACCGTGTGAGTGAAGAATACATTAATGGCGTGTCTGCTTTTACAAGACCTGTCGAGAAGGATATGTTGAATAAGGGGGTGGAATATATGTATTGTCCATGCACTAACTGCGAGAATTTAAAGATGTTTAAGAATCGAGAGCAGATTGAAGCGCACTTGATTCGGAGGGGTTTCAAAAGGGGGTATACGTGTTGGACCAGTCATGGCGAAGTCAATGATATGCCGCCGGATGACATCGCCCGTGAAGTCAATGATATGCCGCCGGATGACATCGCCGGTGAAGTCAATGATATGCTGCCGGATGATGATTGTGGTAATTCGGCTTCGGATAGGCTGCACGATGACAATCTGGATCAGATGCTTCATGATGTAGAAGAGAACTATGATGAGAGAGAGTATATTAAATTCCGAGGCTTGATGGAGGACTCAGAGAAACCTTTGTTCACGTGCTGCAGTCAAAGTACACGGTTGTCACCGTGCTTGAACTGTTGAAATTGAAGGTAAGCAACGGTTGGTCCGACAAGAGTTTCACGGCGCTGCTAGGTCTTTTAGCGGACATGCTTCCGAAGGGAAATGAGTTGCCTAAAACCACGTATAAAGCCAAGAAGGTTCTTCGTCCATTGGGAATGGAAGTAGAAAGAATACATGCATGTCCGAATGACTGTATCCTCTACCGTAAAAAGTATGCAAACATGCATGTCTGTCCGGTGTGCAACGCATCCCGATACAAACGTTACAATCAATCAGATGATGATGGCAAGGGAACAGAGGTGAAGAGAGGACCTCATGGAAAGGTGGCATGATATCTTTCTATAATTCCCCGTTTGAAGCGATTTTTTGCGAATCCAAAGGAGGCAAAACTGCTGCGATGGCACTCGGAGGAGCGCAAGAAGGATGGAATGCTGAGACACCTTGCTGATTCCACCCAGTGGAGAAATATCGATACGTGCTTTGCGAGTCGGTGCAGTAACCGAGGAATATAAGGTTTGGATTGAGTACAGATGGAATGAATCCTTTCAGTAGCATGAGCAGCCGACATAGCACTTGGTCTGTGACTCTTTGCATCTATAACCTTCCTACTTAGTTGTGTATGAAGCGAAAGTATATTTTGCTGTCGATACTTATCCAAGGGCCAAAGCAACCTGGGAATGATATTGATGTATATCTAGCGTCGTTGGTTGAAGATCTAAAAGTACTGTGGGGCGAAGGGGTACAGGTATGGGATGCATACAAACGAGAGAACTTCACTTTGCGCTCCTTATTGTTCTGCACCATAAATGATTATCCTGCCCTTGCTAACCTGTCGGGCCAGAGTACAAAAGGTGCCAAAGCTTGTACTTACTGCTCAGATGGTACCGAGAGTGTGTGGCTGAAACACTCACGCAAAACCGTGTACATGCGTCACCGTCGATTCCTTCGGAGGGTTCACCCATACCGCAAGATGAAGAAACAATTTGACGAAGAGAAGAAGGACGGTTCAGCTCCAAGGCATTTAAGCGGAAAAGAGTTTTATAATATGGTTAAGGATTTAGATGTTGTCCTCGGAAAGGGACGTAAATTGAGGGGTCGTGAGAAGAACATCTGGAAGAAGAGATCTATATTTTGGGACTTACCTTATTGGGAGTACCTAGATGTTCGACATCGCATCGACGTCATGCACGAGAAAAGAATGTGTGACAATTGATTGGTCTCTTCATGAACATTCGTGATAAAACAAAGGACGGCGTCAACGCACGGCTTGACTTGGCTGATATGGATATCAGGCGTGAGTTAGCACCGAGAACAACAGATAATGGACGAACGTACCTCCCCCCTGCGTGTTACACTCTGTCCAAGGCCGAGAAAACAGAACTGTGCCTGTGCTTGCATGGTGTCAAAGTTCTGTCTGGTTACTTCAGCAATGTGAAGAAACTTGTTTCGATACAAGATTTGAAGTTAAATGGAATGAAGTCTCATGATTGTCATGTGTTGATGACACAGATGCTCCCTATTGCAATTCGGAATATTTTACCGATCAAAGTCCGAGAGACAATCATGAGGCTATGTTATTTCTTTAACACAATTGCTCAGAAGGTCATCGATCCCGAAGGACTAGATGCTCTGCAGGACGAGGTGGTGGTGACTCTATGTCATCTTGAGATGTATTTTCCTCCTTCGTTTTTTGATATCATGGTCCATCTCATTGTTCACGTTGTGTGGGAGATAAAAATGTGTGGACCCGTATTCCTACGTAGCATGTACCCGTTTGAGAGGTTCATGGGAATTCTCAAATCCTATGTACGGAATCGATCTCGGCCGGAGGGCAGTATCGTCGAAGGTTATGCAAGCGAAGAGGTCATTGAGTTTTGTGTCGATTATATGGCTCAGATTCAACCGACAGGTGTTCCTCAATCTCGCTATGAGGGGAGGCTCAAGGGTATCGGAACTATAGGAAGAAAAGCAATCACTCCAGATATGGACACGTATGCGCAAGCCCATTTCACGGTCTTGCAACATATGACTGAAGTGGCCCCTTATGTCGACCAGCACAAGGATGTGCTTCGGCAACAGAATCCGGAGCGGCCGGATGTTTGGATCATGAGACAACACAACAGTCGGTTCAACCAATGGTTGAAGGAGCAAATCGCTAGGAGCTCATCAAGTGAGATGCTGACATGGTTGGCAAAAGGGCCAACATTTACAGTTGTGACATGGCAAGGATATGACATAAATGGGTACACATTCTACACACAGGCTCAGGATGTACAGAGCACTAACCAGAACAGCGGTGTCCGCATAGATGCATTCAGTACAGATGGGGTGAGAAACTCGTACTATGGGTTCATAGAAGAGATTTGGGAGCTCGACTACGTGGTTTTCAAGATCCCCTTATTTCGCTGTCGTTGGGTGCATCTCCCACAGGTGAAGGTTGACAAGTACGGTGTTACTACCGTGGACCTCCAACGTGTCGGGTACAAAGACGAACCATTCGTACTCGCCAACCAAGTTCTTCAAGTTTTCTATGTAACCGACCCGGCAAATAAGAAGCGCTATGTAGTTCTTCATGGAAAAAGGAGAATTATCGGAGTAGAGAATGTAGTGGACGAGAAAGAATACAATCAATTTGACGAGTTACCTCCTTTTGGAAATGGCATATGGTCGACGACGAACAACGTGATTGAAACTAGTTACGCATTTAATTGATCATCATGAAGGGTTAATTTTTAAAGGAAATAAGCAAGTGGATGAGAATGGGGACATATATGTGGGCATTTGCATTAATGTATATAACAATGCATGTATGGGATGTATATGTGAATTGGCAATTATGTATATAACAATGCATGCATGTGTGTGATATATTTGTGAATTTGCATTTATGTATTAGTGAAAATGTGTCGATATATAGGTGAATTTTGAGAATGAGTCATACAAATGTATCTCTATGCTCATTGGGCTGTTGTAAAGAAATATACTTGGGTTGTTGTAAAGAAATAACTACACTGGACAAGGCTAGCTTATTGAATCTTTGGTTGGTGCAAGATTTATATTAACTACAAATAGGCAAAGGCTTATTACAGACGGTTTTTGGTACCAAACCGTCTGTGAGTACTATCACAGACGGTTCTAATCTCAGAACCGTCTGTGATACTAAATATCACAGACGGTTCTAAACTCAAAACCGCTCGGTACATATCACGCGGTTCTCGCGATAAGAACCGCTCAGTGATATTATTATCGAGCGGTTCAAATATTAGAACCGTCTGTAATAAGCCTTCATATAAAAACCCCCGCTAGGGTTTTGCGCGTACACTGCCAGTTATTCGCAATACACTACTTAGTCGCTCTCCCGATCACCCGAGCCCGTCGCCGTCGCTGTCCCCCGAGCCCGTCGCCAGTCGCCTGCGGTCCCCGAGCCCGTCACCGGCCGCCTCCGTCGAGCCCCGGAGCCCGTCGCCGTCCCCGGAGCCCGTCGCCGCCCCTGAGCCCGTCGCCAGCCGCCTCCGTCGAGCCCCCGAGCCCGTCGCCATCCCCGGAGCCCGTCGCCGGCCGCCTCCAGCCCCCGAGCCCGTCGCCAGCCGCCTCCGTCGAGCCCCCGAGCCCGTGCCGTCCCCGGAGCCCGTAAATATATGTTGCTTGTTAAATCTTACTTGTATATGCATATGTATATATATGTTGCTTGTTAAATCTTACTGTTATGCATATGTATATATATGTTGCTTGTTAAATCTTACTGTTATGCATATTTATATATATGTTGCTTGTTAAATCTTACTGTTATGCATATTTATATATATGTTGCTTGTTAAATCTTACTTGTATATGCATATGCTTAAGATCTTATTGTTGTTAAATCTTACTGTTATGCATATGTATATATATGTTGCTTGTTAAATCTTACTGTTATGTATATGCATGTGTTGGTTGTTAAATCTTACTTGTATATGCATATGCTTAAGTTGCTTGTTAAATCTTACTTGTATGTTGCTTGTTAAATCTTACTTGTATATGCATATGCTTAAGTTGCTTGTTAAATCTTACTTGTATATGCATATGCTTAAGATCTTATTGTTGTTAAATCTTACTGTTATGTATATGTATACTTGAATATATGTATACATATATTGGAATTAAATTTAAGTATGTGCTTATACCGCACTATTTACGTGTGTGTGAGAAGGCCAACATGTCATCCGCGCATTCTTCAACATCATCGCCGGAAGCGTCCGCTCCAAAATCAACACGCAAACCAAGAGGACTATCGAAAAACCCGAGGGCCGATTTACCATCACAGAGGTCGATAGATCTGGGACCCCTCTCCTTCCTAACAAAGCAGCAAGGGCATTTCGAAGTACGATCGGAATAGTTGCACGAGAACGAATTGAGATCACAATCGATTCGTGGAAGAGCGTGAGTGAGACTCAGAAACGTGAGCTGCTGACAGAGATTTTAGCATTGTTCGAGATCCCAGAAGAACACCACGACTCCGTGCAACGACATGCGTTGGCAGCGGCGTGCAAAGCATGGAAGAACTTCAAGAGCGTGCTTGTGAAGGACTATGTGCAGAAGGATCTAACGCCCTTTCATAGGTATCCATTCCTAGAACCACACTGGGACGAGTTTAAGGCGATGAAGACGACCGAAGCTTTCAGAAGTGCAAGCACGGCGCACAAGGCTCTCTAGGCAAAAAACACACATCCCCACAGACTCGGCACAGCTGGGTATGCGGGTAAAATCCCGAAGTGGAGGCAGGAGGACGAACAGGCAATCCTGCGGAACACCGCCCCGCCATTTTCCACGATCCCGGATGAGCGCGCTCGAAATTGGATTAGAGCGAGGTCATCTACCATGTCGACGGGGGACATCTCCTTCCGGAACCCTGCAGACAAGGAAGTGTCCCAACGCCTGGTAAGATATCGAACTACGTAGCTTGTAATTACTCCACTACTTCCTTGAAAACTAAATGACATATCGGTCTCTTGCAGGATGCACTGAGTGTCGAATCGCCCGAGGATCATTTCACCAATTAGGAGAAAGATATACTCTACGCAAAGACTGGAAACAAGGAGCACCCGGTCGTACGAGAGGCCTTGGGTTTTATGTTCCTTGGAATCAAGGTTTCTCAGATAACCCGAATTGTATCGGAGTAGGAAGAGAAACAAAGCCGAGCGTGACGCACGTCTACGAGAGGAGATCAAGGCATCTCTTAGAGAGGAGCTTGCTGATTACGTCGAGAGATGAGGTGCGAAGACAAGCGAAGAAAATCAGCGAGCCACCGCCGCTCTCGTGCTAGCCAGCCCCCAACCGTCGAGTAGTCTGCGCCCAATCCTCTGACGGAGTGCGAGGGCAGATTTCTGTGGACGACATCTTGCAAGCTACGGTGCAAGCTCCAAGTGAGATATACCTCCGTTGCCTTGTGCGCCGCTTGGGGCCCGCATATCCGTCCGGTGAAGGGCCTTGGTGCATCGTGCACCTTTAACTCGTGCTTCGGAAAAGTGTGTGTGGATGGTGTGCATGCCAATTTCGATGTCGTCCGCTACCAAAGCCCCCAACGACAAGATCGCGACTCTAGGGTAAGCCATTGGAACCTTCATCCAGTGGCCCAAAAGTGACATCCGCTTGGAGGCTTCTTCACCGGTGGCGCAGTTCCCAAGGGCAAGACGAACAGAGCGACTTGCACTAGTGCTATCTCCACAAGCTCTACCTCCACCACCGCTACTGCACCGGTGATGAGTCCACGGAGATATTCCCGGTGCAACAACTTCCACGGTGCTACCTTCTGATCGACCTACACCGAGGCAGCAAGGGCAAAGCAAAGAAGACCGATGATGATATCCCGTACCGCCATTGGCCCGCAAATTCGTGCTTGGCGAGCCGATGGTCGACCGGTGAAGCGCCTCCCAAAACTATCCGTGAGTTGCAAGACATTACACGATTGGTATATGAAATAATCCAATAAGCCGAGAGAAAGAACGGTGCACGTATCATCACAAATTCACGCATCATCATTTCCAAAGACGAGTTTCAAGATGGTGTCTTCGTGGTGACCTTCAATGATTTATTTGATCTTTTCACGCCAACACTCTCGACGCCTCACTCGCTCGATCTTTGGGACGTAAGTGTGTACAATCACGATCTCTGTTCATGTCGCACCGATAAATGTCATCTATAATTTGTTGCTTTCGTGTGTATATATATAGACACATGGTGTGAAGTTAGAAAATCCACATCATCGGTTGGTTTCTTGGACCCACACTTGGTCGCGGTTATACCATCAACGAGAATGCCGAGGTCGTCGAGAGGTACATTACAGACATCACCGCTGGCTTACCGCGAAGGAATATGTACCGATGCCCTACAATCGGGAGTTTCATTGGATTTTAATAGTAATTATACCAAAATGGAATAAGGTAATATACCTTGATTCCTAAGTAAGAATAAAACCGACTACGCTTGTCGGCCAACTCATCGATAGGTAAGTACATTTTCTCCATACATACTTATATTTGTACTCTTTCTTTCCTTCCGATTGACTAAGGTCAACTTTTTCGAATCACGTAGGGCGTTCGCAACGTACGTTAAAATGGCACAGCTCCCCACGCAACGGGCCAAACCCCTGACATATCATCGAAACTTTAAGGTATTCGCTACTACATATTAATTAATCTTATGCAACAATTGGAAGTATTAATGCCTCTTGAATTAACACATTCTATTTTTTGCAGTGCCACCAGCAACAGCCGGGCAACACGTGTGGATTCTACGTTTGCCACCATATGAGACTACTCCTCGATTCCTCGAGGATCACCAATCCCAATAACAAGGTTTGTCAATATTCCCATAATTACTTCATACTTATCAAGTTATATTATATACGCACATTGATATTCCTATCGACAGTTGCTTCCATCCAGCGCATTGCAACAAACTCGACTTTGAAGCAATTCTAGGACAAGGCGCTTACTTTTGGTGGCTAAAGTCCTACAACCAATCGGAGAGTTCCACAACCCACAATGATTTTTTTATTGCTCTTATCACTCCAGAATCGAGGTCTCGCAAAAGAAATTGATCCATAATCAACGACTTGTCAGGCTGCACAAGCAATACTTGGATGGCAATCATGCACCATCCAACTAATGCTTATGCAGCCTGACAAGTTCGTTGATTATGGATCTGTTTCTTTCGCGAGACCTCGATTCCGGAGTGACAGAGCAATAAAAAATGCAATGTTACCATCTAAGTGCAAATGTAATGTAGATCTTTTGTAATTGTGTATTGTTAATGGATATTTTACTTCATTTCAATTAATTGATTTGCGAAATGGATGTTTTATGTATGTGAAATGAATTGAGATATGAATTGGATGTTATATGTATGTGAAATGAATTGAGATATGAATTGGATGTTATATGTTTCTGAAATGAATTGAGATATGAATTGGATGTTATATGTTTCTGAAATGAATTGAGATGTGAATTGTCTGTCTGTGTACATGTTGATCTGCTTGTTTCAGAGGGCATGGCTAGCATTTCTGAGGCTAGCCAATAAATAGAAATCGATCTAGGGTAGGAAAGAATATCACGACGGTTTGTAACTACAAACCGCTCAGGATATCGATATATCATGCAGCGGTTTGTGGTTACAAACCGCTCATGATATTTATAAAGCATCTGACGGTTGTGTCTTACAAACCGTCGTGATGTTAGATATCACAGACGGTTTGTAGTTACAAACCGCTCGTGATATATACTCCATGCACGGTTTGAAAACCGTCTCGTGATAACCTTCGATTATCATCGACCCATAAAGTCGGGCGGTTGAAAACCGCCGTGATGACGTTTTGAACCGCTCGTGATAATGGTTTCGTAGTAGTGTAGTTAACCCCAACATGCTATATGATAGATCGGTTTATCTTTGTTAATCTATAAGTTTTCGAATTGAGAACATTCTCTTGGTAGGATGTTGGAGTTGTGGAAGTATAATTCTACCCTAATTCTACCCACCAGATGAGTTCAAATCTTGGTGCATATCTTTTCGCACGCATGAATACATATCAGTAGGTACTTTGTGAGATTGTGAATTTATCCCCGACTTCCCATATTTCTAGGGGGTGTGCTAAGTGGGGGCACTCATGGGTGTATGCATGTGGTGTGCATGCAGTGTGCACCTTCCTTGTAATCACAAAAAAAGTTATTTGATTTTTTTATTAACTATGTCAATTTACCTAGCCATAATTTGGATTAGTTTTGAGATATATGTTGTCTGATTCTGTAACATCCCAAAAGTATGGGATTATTATACTTACGAACATAACAAAATCTTTCCCTTATTTTATGTGTGTTCCAAAATTTTGCTTTATTTGAGTTCTTAATTTACAGACTCCGGCAGAACCAAGATGCAAGCAGAGAAAAGTTCGAGGAGCCAATACTGCAAACTGATTAGGCCAGCTTTGAGCTACGTCAAGGCCACGGTAAACAAGCCAGGCAAGTCATCACTTTGACCATGTTGATCCTATATTTTACAAAAATTATGTTCTTTTAAATTATCAAAAGTGCATGCTTAATTTATAATGCAACTATATGTCAAATATAAGGTAACTACTACCCACGTAATACTACCACTATTACTATGACACTCTTTACCGCTTGATTTAACGAATCCTTGTCACCCTAGATATTAAAAATATGGCTACTAGCTAAGTCGTATTTAATGCCAAGCAAGTCCAAGCTAAGGGCAACTACGTTGTCCTGCTCATTATTCTTCAATCATTGAAAACTTGTTTCGGGCAGTCATTGGAGGTAGATGACTAATATTCTGATACAACTTATCTTATGCGTCTCAAAACCCTAAAACTTGCTTACTTATCTGGACGGTTGGTAAGAGTGGTTGGTGTGGATGTAGCACGAGAATTTGTGGTCTACGGTATGCATCGTCTGGACAAATTAAGGACTTAATCCTGTGCTGACCTCTTCGTGTAAAACTGTACAAATCACAAGCTAGCAAAGTGTAGACATGACTAACTAATTTGCATCGCCAGCAAAGGAAGGCACTTCGGGGGAACCCACGAGTCATATCGCTAGACGAAAAACAGTCTTGGATATGGTCGTATCGCTGAATAGAGACAGGCGCAAGAGGGGGTCGGGGTGTGGCCAGCCTACGGACGAAACATTAGCGAGTGTAATCCCGTTACTAGGTGCATTGGAAAAGTCATGTGGTAATCTTTTTGATCTACATGTCTAAGAAAATATGTGAAATATAGTAATTAGATTATCTCTTGTGGGTAAAGATATACAACTCTGCAGAGTCTAAACTATTCGAATAGCCATTCCCACGGTCAAGGGTGGACATAGGAACTTCCTCGAGTTAGTTCTATTTCAAAAAAATCTTTCGGGTAGGATAAAAAGCTAAGTGGAGGGAGGTACTTCACTTTTGATTTTTCTTGGAGGGATGTACTCCAGCGCGAGATAATTAGGGTGGATGTAATCCAGTAAACAAAAACTAGCATTGGTAGAGATAACCATGCACTGTAAAAGGTGGATGTAACCTGTGCTACTATTACTATTGCATTCTTATAATCAATTTTATATAAATCTGATTTTATTAAAACTGCTAAGTCTCAGGATATTTCTTATGTATTGTATTTAAAAAGTGATGCTTTAGCAACTAAAATAACCTCAAGCCTTCCTTCCACAGCCTTGCATGTAATATTAATGTTGCATCCTGTGTGGTGACTTGTTGAGTACGTTTGTACTCATTCTTGCTTAATTACTACCCTCCAGTCAGTCAGGAAAAAGGAGAAAAGGCCCTGTAATGCTTGAAAAGGGTCGATAGATCTGGTATCCACGAAGGCCAAGAACTAGGTCGCGAAACCCCAGTTGGCTGCATGTGGGCAAGTCCTGAGGGTCCCACTCGTGTGATGATTTCCGCTGCTGCTTTCTTTGTTTTTCGGCCCAAAAGGCCCATGTGTAAGTATTACTGTATAATCTATGCTTCCGCTTAATATGTATTGATATACAGTGATGTATCTATGAGCACTATGTACTGATCCAGGGAATAGTGCGGTGGAATCACAGAGGATTCGGAATGGCTAATTCCAGTTCCGAGAGATTCTGATTTTCTTTTTGTGGTTCAGAATACACAACTCATACTTAAGAAAACATAATACATTATAATATATTAACATCCCCCTTTTTGCATTCTAAATAAACATTCCCTAGTTATATAAATCATAGTAAGCTTCCAAGTTCACTATTTGTTCCCATGGAACAATTGGTTTTCCATGGCATCTTGACAGTATTACGCCATGTGCAAAAGTAATGTAGCTTTTAGTTATGTCTTTTGTCTTTTATTTTATTACAAGAGAGATTCAGGGAGAAGGTGACACTCGTGATAAAAAATCACTCCGTTCAAAGCAACTCCTGCAGTAACCCTTACGAACTATTTATAGAAATTATTTTGAGAAATAAATTCGTTCAAAAGCCAACTTATAAAAGTCAAAAGCCAAACGCTATTTGAAATAAAAGCCAAACGTTCAAAGCAACTCATGTTTGTAGGTGTAGCTGTGCACGCCATGAGGTGTGTCTAAAATGTAATATTATTCTTGTATTAGATCATTTTTTGAAATTTGTAATTCTTGACTTACAAAACAATCTAACCACTAACCACACATTTGCCAACAACCATTAATCGTAATGTATGTACGACGAAGTTCAGTTTCATGCACGACTAATTTTCTTGGAATTTTAGGATGTGGAATAGATAGTGTACATATTTCTCATAGACCAGTACTCATCATGGTGCAATATCTTATCTTTGCACATGTAAAAACACGAAATCTAGCTACGCATTAGTCCATTTACGACAAATTAAAATTTTAAATATCCACGTCTGGGCTTTTTTAATGCGGCAAGTAAACCAAAAAAATCTTGGCATTGGTAACAATATTCGTTTTTGCTGCATGGGAATCGATTAGCTATAATACTGACAAGCTATGATTCCATACTGTTAAACTTTTAGAACTTCGACTATTGATATCTTTTTAAATATTTATGTTAGATACATAAAAATCAGATGTGTAGATTTGTATCAAAAAGTACTTTCATATACTACCTCATAAAAGTTCATCACAGACGGTTCTATGAACCGTCTGATTTAATGGGTCAGTGATAATAGGAGTTATTACAAATAATTTTTGAACTATCTGTGAAAATCGTATCACGGATGGTTTGGAACTTGTTAGACCATGTGGCTAGATCTAGGATTTTTATGGTGATGAATAATTGATAATATATTTAGTGATATTATGCGAGACGTGTGACGTGTGTAGACTAATGTCAGTCAAGTTAGGAAGAACTTGTACCGGAACAAAATGTTGGTTTGATCTTTGTGTGTGCAAGATAACTCAGAGGCGATCATGATTTATGGTGAGAACCGAAAGATGGCTTGGTGTGAATCTATGGTCCAGCGGGTCAAGGATATTGGAGGAGATGGTCGTGTTCGAGTTGGGGCGCATGGAGATCAAAGACAGATAATACATGTTGATGCTACGATGGTGCGGTTCGGAGGCTACGACATGTGATGAAAGTAAAAAAACCCATGTTATGTTAGGGTTTCGGGTCCTTTATTTGTTGGAATTGGATTAGAACTCATGGACTTAGGAAAAGCCTAGTTTTTAGGCTCGAGATTATAAATAGATATGGGGTTAGAGGCTAACCCTAAGGCTAAGAGATATAATTTCATGCTAGATTTTGAGACTTGTTAAGAGGGTATTTTATAGTCATAGGCATGATGATTAAGTAAAAAAATAGATTTGAAAAATTATTCGACAAAATCGAGTCCTCAAGTCGACGTCTCAATTCACGTTGAGCCATCATTGATCAGGGAATCTCACAAGGTTTTCCTAGCCTCGATCACCATGTGGAGAGTTAGTGCATCTCGTTCGATAAGTGGGGATGTTCATAATGGTGTTGGTTTATAGCTTTTTTTACTGTAGTTAGCTTATTTTTTTTACTGTAACTGAATTAGTTTATTTGGTATAATTAAATGGGAATCTCATAAGGTTTTCCTAGCCTCGATCGCCATGTGGAGAGTTAGTGTGTCTCGTTCGAATGGTGTTAGTTTATATTTTTTTTTACTATAGCTAAGTTAGTTTATTTGGTATAATTAAATTTAAAAAAATAGAAAAAAACATGCTATCCCATCACAGATAATGCAAAAGAATACGAAAAAAGTAAAAAAAACCCCAAAAAATAAAAAAAATAAAATTAATAAGTAGTGAAAAAAAATAGTTAAATTGAGTGGCAAAAAGCGCAACTTTGAGCAGAATGAAGCAACAAAGACATGGAATCGCGCCAAAAGCAACACCAAGGTTTGCCTCGATCCACATGCACTGGAACAAAGCGTACCAAATCGAGTTTCACCAAGAAGAAAGAATAGAGGCACGGCCTCTTGATGCAAAGCAAGGCAAAAGTTAAGGGCACACGACCCAAGGTAGGAGAGAGAATATAGTCCATATAACAAAGACGGCCTACGCCCTATGCCACGTGGTGATTTTTCAAAAAAGGTCCCCGTATTTGCGTATTTACATACAGACCCTTGGTTCTTTCGAAAAGATCTCTGCCACCTGAGGTTTTTGCAAAAAAACACATCCACTCCTCCGAAATTATGTCCGTATCCTTAGTTTTTTCATGGAGACCCCTCCTTTTGCTACATAACACTTTGCGGTTTCTTTAAAATTACGCACGGATCTTTTTTATGCAAAAAAACCCTTCGCTTTCTCTTTAGTTTTTCCATGGAGGCCCCTCCTTTTGCTGGATAATACCCTGCAGTTTCTTTGAAAATATGCACAGGTCCTTTTTATGCAAAAAAAAAAGCCATTCGCTTTCTCTGAAAATATGCACGGGTCCTCATTTTTAAAAAAGAAAAACCCATCTTATGAATTTTTGTCTCTTTTAGTTTGTTCGACACAGTGGCAAGCGCGCCGTGGCGTCACGCTTATATTGCTAGTTGTTTTTAATGCTTGGGACATCAATAACAAAAGAAAAGAAAGCCAATGAGAGACAGAATAAAGCATCATTCATTTTAGTTTGAACTTTTAGTTTTTAGTTTAATTTTTATTATTTTTCTAATTTTTTTTTGTTTTTTGAGCTTTTTTACTGTTTTTTCTATATTCGTTTGTATTATACATAATGGGTTAGCCTATTTTTTCTATTTTTAAATTTTTAAATTTAATTATGCTAAATAAGCTATCATTAGTTATAATGCAAAATAAGCCAGCTACAGTACAAATTCAGATATAAATTACTATTTTTCAGCTCAACTTAGCGGGCTCTAAAAGATTGTAGTGGTTTTGACCTGCGGTTGCATCAAGAGAGAGAGAGAGCAAGTCAAAATTAAGTGCATGTTTCTTTGGTTCAGAGACAAGACAGATAGTAGCAATAATTTTTTTGTTCCAATGTTTTTTGGCTACAGTACGTAATAAAAATATATTTTTACTGTCTTTTTGTGTTTTTATTTTTTCCTGTGTTGGTAGGTTGAAAAATCAAAAGACAACAGATTGTGAAAAAAGTTTCTACTGCGGATTATAATCATCCACCCCCTCTGATTGCCATCGATGATGCTATAAGTGGCATCAGAGCAGCTTGCAATGGCATCAGATTGGGATTGTTTTTCAAGTAAGTCACCTTTTTTCGATGGATCAGATTATGTTTATTGCAAAACAAGCATGGAGGTTTTCCCACAAATACAATATTTCTTTTTGGCTGTGGCTTTTGGTTTTTGGCTGAAATTTTTGAATTTTAGCTGTTTACGACAGAGATTACGGAGAGAGAGATACTCGCTTGCGATTTTGGATAGTACAGATGTTGGGCTTTTAACGTGTACTATAATTAACTTGTAAACTCCATCTTAAAAAATACTTTGTTTGAAAGTT
This sequence comes from Melocanna baccifera, assembly GCA_036346265.1. Classification (NCBI taxonomy): domain Eukaryota; kingdom Viridiplantae; phylum Streptophyta; class Magnoliopsida; order Poales; family Poaceae; genus Melocanna; species Melocanna baccifera. The sequence continues at coordinate 21,047,892 of CM070677.1, read as the reverse complement.
AGGTACTATAGCAAAAGTCAAAAGCCATTTTGAGAAGCTGAAAAGAACAGGCCCATAATGCTATTAGGCAAAAAGTTGAATATTCATATGTAGTGCCTCATGTAGTTACTATAGAGAATATCATTGATGTTGAAACTAATGTTAAGTCTAGAAATATTTTATTAGAAGGTCTTAGTTGAAATAAGTTTATCAGAATTGTTCATATTAAATCTGCAAATAAAATTTAGACTATTCTAACTGATTATCATAAAGGTTCTAAGTCTATTAAAGGTATTCATCAAAACCAATTTAAAAAGGAGTATTCTATATTTGAAATGAAACTAGAAGAATCAGTAGATGCACTTTTTGATCGCTTCAATAAAATTATTAGTGATTTGCAATATGTTGATGTCATATATGCTAATTTTGACAATGCTCGTCAAATTTTAAATGCTTTGGATATGTCTATTTGGAATATGTTAGTTATTACTATTAATCATTCTGTTAACATAGAAACACTCACTTTTAATGATCTATATTCTAAGATGAAAATACATGAAATTGATGTTTTGGCCAGGATAAACAAGACTAATTCTTTTGGCTTAGTGACTAACCAAGCTGACAGTTCTTCTAGTTCTTCTATTGTTTCTTTTATGAATATTGTGCTCTATTTTAGATGAACAATTAGAGGAGATTCCAAAAGAGTAGTTTGTACTTCTCTCCAATAAGGTGACCGACGCAATTAACTACATCAAATCAAGGTGGAGAGAATGTCAAATCAGATGCTATGAATGTGGTGAGCAAAATCATATCAAAATGAATTGTCCCAAACTGAGAAGCAAGGAGGTCAAGAATGATAAGGCACCAACTTATCGCTCTCAAGTCAAGATTAACCCATAAAAGAAACGCAATTATCGTAGGGCAGTCAACAAAACAATTTCAGTACTTAATGAGATTGATTTGAGCGATGATAATTCTGAAAACGGCAACGAGGACAATGGCAAGAAGGCAAACGAGGTGGACTTCATAGGGATGTGTTTTATGGCAAATAGTGAGGAGCTCAACAATGATAATATTTACAATAATCCTGATGAGGTAAAACCTTCTTATATAGATTTATCTCGTGCTGTGCTTAGATTGACAGAGGAACTCAAAAAGTATAAAAAGGAAATTAAAATCATGATTTTGTTGTTGAGAGCTTAAATTATGAAATTAACAGATTTAGAGCTTCTATTCCTGATGATGAATCATATGAGTCTTGTCAAATTTTATATTCTGAGTTGGAGTCTGCTAGAACAATAAATACATAAAACTTGATTCAACTTAATAATATAACTGCTAAACTTTGACAAATTAAGATTAACACGTGATTCTTGAGATGAAAAATTAAAACGTGCAAATGATGAAATTGAAAAACTCAAGTCTAGTTCTCTTATATGTGTGGAGTCAAGTATTTCAAATACTCAATCTAAAACTTGCTCTAAATGTGAATTGCTAGAAGCTAGACTTAATTTATATTAGAAAATAATTCAACAAATGTTTTATCATGAGGTATCTTCTTACTTTAACTGTTATAAGTTTAATACAGAAATAGAAGCATTGACTAGATAACTTAATGATTTTTCTGAAAAAGAAAAATTAGTTCAGTCTAGTGTTTCTAAAAATTTTGTGAATGAACCTGTTAAATGTATAACTTGTCCCACTTTAGCTAAAGAAAATGAGTATCTTAAGAACACTTTAGAGAGATTTTCATTTGGCAAGAAAATTTTGAATATAATTCTAAACAAGTCAAAACTGCATGTCAAAAACACTGGTCTAGGCTTTAATGATGCTAATCATGAAAAGAATAATCCACCTAAAATTGTTAAGGTCATCATTGGCAGTGGGATAATTGAAACAAAAAGTGAGTCTCATAAAACTGTGTTTAAATTTACTAGCTTTGTGCAAAGTTCATCGAGTAATGATGTAGACACTAGCTCAACATCTCAAAAGAATTCTAAATATATTAAATTTCATTGCACCTACTATAGAAGAGACGAGCACTTACACGGCTTTGTGAAAAAATTTCTGCTATGGATTACAATCATTCACCCCTCTGTGATTGTCATCGATTATCAAATAGAACTAGAATCGTTTGTAAACCGTCTATGATAGCCGTATCATAGCTAAAAAAATTGGATAATTTTACCATAGTTTGTATATTTATTATGGCTTGCATGGACAAAATTTTGGCTAAGTCTTACTTATACCGTGGTTTGTATTTTGCTATGACTTGGAATTCTGAATTTTTGGGTATCCAAGCCATAGTAAAAATCTAGATGGGATTGAAGAAGAGGTGGGGAAAAGAAAGGAGTGAAGAAGGAGAACTGAGAAGAGAGAAGAGGAGATGATGAGAAGAAGAGTCGACTGAGCCTTCTATTTTTAAGGGCAAATTTGGCGAGGAGAAGTGGAGGAGAAGTGAGAAGAGAGAATAAGAGATGAGGAGAAGAAGAACCGACCAAGCCTTCTAATTTTAAGAGAAAATTTGGTGAGGAGAAGTGATAAGAGAAAAGAGGAGATAAGGAGAAAAACTGCCGAGCCTTCTATTTTAAACAGCAAACCCAGTGAGATGAGCGGAAAATTCAAATTCGGTGAGAGCAGGTATGTTGAAATATTGTCATAGAAGGTCCTAGGTAAAGAATCATCTCTGATAAGTAGGTTATCATAGAACTGTCTGTGATACATCATAGACGTTCAAAACAAAAATCGTATATGATAAGTATAGACATCACAAGCAGTTTTTTTGTTTTGAACTGCCTGTGATGTATCACAAATGGTTTGGAATAAAAACCGTCTGTGATAAGTATGGACATCATAGGTAGTTTTTATTTTAAACTGTCTATGATGTATCATAGACGATACAGAATAAAAACCGTTTGTAATAAGTACAGACATCATAGAAGGTTGTTTATTCCGAACCGTCTGTGATATATCATAGACGGTTCCAAGCATAAAGCGTCTATGATAAGTAGGTTATCACAGACGGTTCTTTATATCTCGGTGAGCTTAGACGATCCATCTTGTAAAACTGTCTATGGTAACATTATCACTGATAGTTTGTGTCGAACTGTCTGTGATGAAGTATCTAGAATGATATTTTTGTAGTAGTGATAATATTATAATTTTATCGAGTTTTATAGATATATTATAACAGAAATTAGTGGTCAAAATATCATTTTGGGGATTAAGTCAATGTCCAAAACGACATGTATTTGTGATCGGAGAGTGTATATTGTATAATACTTGATACATGCATGTAGACTTAGACATATGCATTGCATATCCATTGTGCATTAATTGTTGTTAGGTGATAAGTCACCACAGCCAACTAGCTAGATAGTGCTTCACCCAGATAAAGCCAGACATCTTTTGGAATTATCCCTATATTACATATGGGGGGATTTCTGGCCTCCCCCCTATGCCATGTCATAGTTTTCACAAAGATCCCCTCCGATTTGTGAATTAGTGTACAAGCTCTCAGTTCTTGCATAAAGGCCTCTATCACCTTAGTTTTTTTTTTGTGAAAAACCTCTCCGCTCCTCCGAAATTACATATGGGTTCTCGGTTTTTTCATTAAGACCCCTTCTTTTGCTGGATAACACCTGTGGTTTCCTTGAAATTACGCACAAGTACTTTTTTATGCAAAAAAACCTTCTCTTTCTCTGAAAATATGTACGAGTCCTTGCTTTTTTTAGAAAACCCCTCTCATGAATTTTTGTCTCTTTTACTTTAGTCTACACGGTAAATTAGTACAGTAGTCATTCCACCAAGGGGGTAATCTTATTTTTGTGCTGGTTGGGCAAAAAAAAAGTTATAAATAAATAAAGCAAAAGGGTGTACATGATCTAAGGTACATTGCTGGTTTCGATCGTATTCCCTCGCCTTTGGGGAGTGGATAAAAAGCTTGGAAAAGACAAGGTTCCTGCCGTACCGTAGCCTGCATGGACCAGTCATACAAACACAAACACAACCTTTAGTGTCGAAAATGCTACTTCCATTGTTCGGATGTTATTTCATATTATTCTAAATTATTTCTAATTTTATATCTTTATATAGGGTAATTATGATTCATCAATTAGCATATGTATTTATTGATAATCATATTTCATAAATTATAGATATACGGATCTTAAATCAATAATGTAGACATATGTTAGAGAATATAGTTTTGTATTGACCTACCATAAGACACTGATGAAATTTTTTTAACCAAGTGGTATTGAAATATCTTTGAATTTGTATTTAAGTATACCAAAAGTGATAAAGAGGTATAAAATATTTATTTAAATAGTATATTAGAAATAGGAGTATGTACTTATGAAAGTATGAAAAAGATTTTCTATATGTATGTATGTATGTGTGTGTATTGCATTGGTGGGAACTTTGCCTCCCAAATTTTCTCTAGGTGTATACTATGACGGTAGGGAATGCGAATGTTTCTCTTGGGTTTTGCATCCTCACTCTAGGGATACCTAATGCCCGAGTTTGAGCACTAGGGACCATTTCAAGCACTAGGGAAACTGTGCAATTCTAGTAGTGAGTGTGCATATTTCTCATAGAGTACTTATAGTTTGTGCTTAATGTAAATTTAATTAAATTAAACCTAAGTCAACTAATGGTGCAATATCTGAATTTTAATGCAATATAATGTTTACGTATAATACATGATACATGCATGTAGACTTAGGTCCCGCTCATTTTAGCTTAAAATCATCTTCTATTTTTGACTTCTGCTTTTTTTCACTATTCAGTAATTTCGTCTTTTTTTATTTTTTTTTGGCTTTTTACACTTTTTTTTGTATTCCTTTGCATTTTTATTTTAAATTTTTAAAAAAATTTAATTATATCAAATAAGTAACTTAGCTATAATAAAAATTATAAATTATGGTTATTCTGAATGCACATACGCATGGCATATTCATTGGACATTGTCGTCAGGTGATAAGTCACCAAACCCAACTAGCTGGACGGTGTTACATCCAGATAAATCCAGGCATCTTTAAAGCAAAAGGGTGCAGAGGATATAAGGTACATTGCTGGATTCGATCATATTCCCTCGCTTTTGGGGAGTGGATAAAAAGCTGGAAAAGACAAGGTTCCCACCGCAGCCTGCATCCAGCCGTACGAACACAGACACAACTTGCGTGTCGAAAATGCTGCTACATGCGCCCGGTCATTCTTTATCTTTTTGGTGAGGTAAAAGCTCCCGTGGGTTTGACGGTGATTTTTGGCATCTATTTTTATTTTATTATTTTTTAATTTTAATTTTTTGTTTTTAGGATTTTTTATCTTTTCTTTTTTTATATTTCTTTGATCATCGTGATGAACTAATTTATTTTTTTTTAAAAATAATTATATTAAATAAATCACCTTAATTATAATAAAAAATTATAAATTATCGTTATTCTAAACGTCTCATAAACGATGCAGAGAGCTAATAGCTGTATGCCATGCATGTGCAGATGATGTAGCTCGCTTGCTGCTCTAGCGCCGTGTGCAGCAAGGGTACAGTTGTTCGGTCATTCTCACGTACGTGGCGACCGTGCGAAACCATCGCACGGTATTTTCGATTGAGGACGGGGACATCAAATGAAATCTAATCCGATGGCGCGCACGGCCTCGATCGGTCTCGTCTATCGTCAGCCGGTGTAGTCGACAGAGGCAGGCAGGCCCATGCAGCCGATCGATCCAGAATATTAATATGACTGTCTGCAGTGTGCACCCCAAAATTTTTTATTAATACTAATTAATATTTCTGAAATTAAAAAAAGTAGGAAAGGTGGACAGGAATTAGAATATACTAGGTAGGAAGGGAGGACGCTAAGTACCAACGGCAAACCCAGGATTGAAATGTAAGACAAATTCACAAGTGTGAAACAAACAGTATTATTTAAAAGCAAAGTAATCCTTGATTAAACCACATTGCAATCTGAAATTTCATGTTTTTGTTACTGTATTTCCTAACTGCTACCTAAATGCTTATTCAGCTAACTATTGGCCTTCCTTGGCATACATAACTATAAACGATGACTGATATGCAAATTAACACCAGAAGGAGATCGATCAGTGAAATACAATGATCCTCCATACTAGGGAATTTGGAAGGGTTACATGCGATCAACCAAAAATTGGTTAGCAGACATCAAGGAATATTAAAAAAATAATGCTTCAGTTATATAAAAAAAGAAATATTAATTAAGAAGAAGAAAATTTGAGCAATTAGGTGAAATGCAGTAATCAACAAGAGTTTATTACTTCATACGGCCTGGCATTGCACATCAATGCCTTTGCTCTTGTACCCAACATATATAGAGACATCTCCAGAATTGATAGACAAACCTGAGAAATTCAAACAGAGCAGTCTTACTGTCCGTTGTAATAAACAGTTGAGTTCAAGAATACAAAACACTCACTTTAGCTGAGATACAACCAACCTCTTTTTAGTTTGTATTTAGTTATATCCTATAGCTAGCCTTCTGAAACAAATTAATGTCCTTCTATATTATTTAGGGAAAGATATGATCTATCCAAAGAATGCATTACATTTATAGGATGTCCCTGTTAGTATTTCCAACAGAGTACAAGGAATATAACAAAATAAGACCTCACTACTGCAAAACAACCTATACTATGCCTCATCACAGACAATTCATGGGGAACTGTCTGTGCTGTAATTATCACATATAGTTTTACAAGCGTAACCGTGTACCGTCTGTGATACGCAACTGTTCTTATGATAATGGCAGTCATCATAGACAGTGATCACAGATGGCTTATGGTTGGAACTGTCTGTGATATGTATTTGTAGTATGAATATTGGCGCTTCGTCTCCTCGATGCGCGCATGCCTTTTTGATTGTTTTAGCTCCTCAATACGCCTTTATCTAGTCTCACACGCAATATATTTCTTGTATAAAAATGGCCGTCTGCCATGGGAGATTAATCCCCACATTGCTGATCCTATTCAAACACCTCACTGGTCAGCTATCTTCCTTGTCTTAATTCCTTGTCTCTCTAGCATAAATAAAAGGCTCCCTACTCTTTCTTATCACCGGCATTGATGGCCATCCTGGACGAGCATCACACTGGCCGTACGCTGGCAAATACTACGGAAGGACACTGTGCCAACAGTGTCATCCCTCCTATATTCGAGAATTCACCAAAGAAGTTGAAGGCCACCTTTCGCTATCTTGGCATCCTCCACCACCGCGTCTTCTGGTTTGTTTCTCGCTTCCGGCGAGCTAACCTTGCCATCGACGTGGTCCTCCACATTGACATTGCATATCTCCAGGAGGCTTGCCATCGCTTAGAGTGCTTACTTGAGGCGGCGAGTGACCAAGTCAACCTTGCCGAGACCCCTCAAGAAAGGGAAGAAAGCCTATGGGTTCAATTTGACTTGATTATTCAGTCCGAGAGTGTTCGGGAGACACTCCAATGAGCATGTTAGTGGGTGGATGTATTTTGCCCTTCGTTCACTGATGATCCCTAACTGTCCGATGCCGACCACATCACCTACGAAGCTTTGAAGATGGAGATGGCATGCTACCTTTGCCATTAGAAAAAACTTTGAAGTAGATAGCTAGGTTTTTACTACTTTGTTATCTTTTGTAAGAAGCAATTGGCCACACTGTTTGGCCATATGTAAAATAAAGTAGTTGAATTTATATTTGTTGTTTTCTATATATATAAACAGTCTCAATATAATGAAATGATGGCATTATTGACGAGTAAAACAACTAAATAATACATATTTACTCTTGAGGCATTACTAAATTTGTATTTATGTATATGAGAATGAATTTAGAACCATTATCACAGACGGTTCTACTTTAGAGCCATCTGTGATGTGTTTTCATATATAGTTATTAAATAGAATCGTCTGTGATAACTAATTATCACATACGGTTATTAATGAGAAGCGTCTGTGATAATTATATATAATAGATGGTTATTGATACGAACCATCTGTGATAATTATATATCACAGACAGTTCGCAGTTGGACATGTCTAGGATACACCGCGTTGTTAAATGCCTAGCCAGCAGGGTTCCGATAGATCTGTTTTCATTGCGCTACATTGAAGGAGGCGGCCGGCTTTGGGGAGTTTAGTGAAAGTATACCACTTGTAGCTCTAACTTGTAGATCGATTTGTTCTTGATGATTAGAGGTTAGTATTTACTTCTAATTATCTGCTTTGTAATAGAGAGAGATGAATAGCTAGGTTTTTAGATCTAGCTAGGTTTAGAGAGAGATGATAGTTTGCTCCAATTTAAAAATGGGTCAGTACTTCTAATTTACTTCAATATATTCTTGCTTGATATATATATATTGCTTCATGAATACCTAGCTAGCTACTTATTTTAGATATGGACAATTTATTATAAGGTGAATAACATAAGTAAGTATTAGGCTAGTTAGCTATAATACCATTAATAATCTAATTTGACACTAGCTTATTTGTTACATGTGTAGTATAGATGGATCGAAACTTGATGTACGTTGAGAATCATGTGAGTGAAGAGTACATTAATGCTTGTTTACTTTTAGAAGAGCGGTTGAGCAAGATATATTAAAGAGAGAAATGGAATGTATGTATTGTCCATACATTGAAGATATTTGCCAACTTAGCACATATCAAAGTTCACTTGATTCGTAGGAGTTTCAAAAAGAGGTATACATATTGGGCCATTCACGATGAAGAGAAGATTATGCAGGAAGATAATTATACCATCGTCTAGGGAGACAACGATATGCTAGTTGTGGACTGTACTTTCGATGAGAATAGATCATAGGATGACAATATGGATTAGATACTGCATGATGCAGAAGGGAACTATAGTGAGATAGGGTTTGGTAAATTCAAGGGCTCGATGGAGGACTCAGAAAAACCTTTGTTCCTCGGCTGCAAGCCGCAATACACAATATTGTTATATGTTCTTCAACTACTGAAATTGAAGGTAGCATTGGTTGGTCCGACAAGAGTTTCACGGTATTGTTAGGTTTCCTGGTAAACATCATTTTGGAGGAAAATGTGTTGTCGAGAACCACCTATCAAGTCAAGAAGGTTCTTTGTCCATACAGAATGGAAGTAGAAATAATATATGCATGCCCGAATGATTGTATTCCACTTCCAATATTTTACTGGTTCTTTCGTACTAACATGTATTTTGGTAAGTAATCCCTCCAAACTCGCTGTGCATAAGAGTAGGATGGAACCCCCAATCTCGCATATACCTTTGCTTGCTCGCAACACATAGCCACAAACTATGGATTGAAAGGTGAAGGCTAGGGCTTACCAGCGAGGGAACTACCAGGTGGCGGATGTCTGGCACCGATGGTTGGACAGAGGAGATGGAGGTGGAGTGGCTCGGTCCCGGTTGTGACAACGCACTGGCTGTGGCAAGGTAGGATGTGCCCCTTGGTGGCTTGGCTGCCAGGCGTCTACCTTGTTTGCTCTAGATCTAGAGTTAGCTCTCGATTTGGAATGGCTCCTGTGCTCGCTTTGCTTGCTCACATCACACCTCTACTCATTTGTCATGCATGGTGCGCCTCTGGCCTCTTGGGCTAGACCAAAAGTCACTGAAGCCCATGCGTGCGCTCCTCAGAAACAGGTCAATAACCATTGTAAGCGCTCGCTGTCCATCGCCGTTCTCGGCTCGCTCTGGAGGAGGGGCCGCTGGTGTTGGGGGAAGGGGGATCCGACCGACGATGAAGCTCAGGCAGCTGCCCAAAGGAGGGTCCTCCCCTACTTCGTACGATACGTCCAGAGATGAATGCATCTAAGAGCGACGTCCAAGTCTTGACGCCAACCAAAATGACTTCCGTGTTCTAACCAAAAGCCATAGTGGACTGCCTTGACCAACTAGGTACCAAAACCTAGATCACAGGGCCCAAACAATCATCATGGTGTGACCTGTGACGGCTCGATTCCGTGCGGGTTCTGGTGGCCATTGCTGCGCATGAAGGGTGGACAGTCCATCACCTCGATGTCAAGTCTGCATTCCTCAATGGGGATCTCACGGAGGAAGTTTACATCGTTCAGCCGCCAGGATTTGTGATCGCCGGACAAGAGCGGCGAGTTCTCAAGCTACGCAAGGCATTGTACGGCCTACGTCAAGCTCCACGAGCATGGACCCCCTAATCTAGTTGTTGATGATCTCGACGACGTCAAGCTTCGAGCGTAGGTGAAAACAATTTACCTTGCTAAGAGATTTTGTCAATATGTCTGCCAGCTGATCGTCGGTGTGGATCTTCTGGATGGCAACTTGGCCACCTTCGACGCACTCCCGGATGAAGTGAAAGTGCGTCTCAATGTGCTTGCTCCGGCCATGGAAGACCGGATTCTTGCAAAGTTGTATTGCCGACTGGTTGTCAACGTGGATGGTAACAATGCCCGGAGCTCGCCCGTAGAAGCTGCCGAGTAGGCGACCAAGCCAAAGCCCTTGGCATGCCGCTGATGACGTCGCAATGTACTCAGCCTCGCAACTGGATAGCGCGACCACCGATTGCTTCTGGGATTGCCATGTCACGGGTGCCTGATCGATGCAAAACAGCACACTGGAAGTGCTCTTGCGATCGTCTAAATCTCCCGCCATGTCCGCGTCGCTGAACCCCTGGAGCTTGATGTCGCCGGAGCCACTGGAGTAGCTCAGGCTGAAGTGAATTATACCTGCAACATAGTGCAGTAGGTGCTTGACGGCGCTCAGGTGCTCCGTTGTCGGTTTCTCCATGAACCGGCTGATGTACCCGACGGCGAAGCTAATGTTCGGCCGGGTCTGGACCAAGTAACGAAGACCCCCAACGATACTGCGGTAAAGTGTAGAATCAACAGAAGGGTTGGAGCTCTTCTTACTCAGCTTCAAACGCGATTCCATGTGGACTTGACCAGCATTGCAGTCAGCCATGCCTACTTTGTCCAGAAGCTTCATCGCGTACGCCGCCTGGCACAATGTGATCTTCCCGGGCAGCTGCTTGACCTCGATCCCAAGGTAGTAGCTCAAGTGCCCGAGGTCGCTCATCTTGAATGAGCGCTTCATCTCCTTCTTGAATTGATCGATCTCACCTGGGTCAGCACCGGTGAGAATCAAGTCGTCGACGTACACGTCCAATAGTAGACGCCCGTTCCCAGTACCGCGAGTGTACACACCGTGCTCCTCTGTGCACCGAGCGAATCCTAGTGCTACCAACGTGCGGTCGAGCTTGATGTTCCATGCTCGTGGAGCCTGACGTAGGCCGTACAATGCCTTGCGTAGCTTGAGAACTCGTCGCTCTTGTCCGGCGATCACAAATCCTGGCAGCTGAACAACGTAAACTTCCTCCGTGAGGTCCCCATTGAGGCATGTAGACTTGACATCGAGGTGATAGACTGTCCACCCTTCATGCGCACCAATGGCCACCAGAACCCGCACGGAATCGAGCCGTGCCACTGGTGTGAATACCTCGTCATAATCCACACCAGCACGCTGCACATAGCCCTTTGCGACGAGTCGTGCTTTGTGCCTGACCACCAAGCCCTGTGTGTCCTTCTTGAGTTTATACACCCATTAGAGACCAATGGGCCAGTGTCCCGCCAGGAGTTCGATAGCCTCCCAGGTGCTGTTGTCCACGATCGCGGCCATCTCCTCCTCCATCGCCGTGCGCCAGGCAGGATCAGTGTTGGCCGTGGCGAACGATGTGGGTTCCTCAGATGCCACCAAGAGCAGCTCCTCCGGATCCAGCTCGACTGGCTTGGATTTGTTGATGCAGTTCTCGACAGTGCGGAATCGCCAAGGTGCTCCTTCATCGTCCAGTTCATTGCCGGACGGGATGTTCGACGGTGGTGAGGCGTACGTGACACGCACGCCGCCCGCGCTGCTCCTGGTGTCCAAGGGAGTGCGTGGCGTCTGCTCCCCTTGCTCTTGTTCTGGTGAGGCTGGCGGGGATATAGGAGAAGCTGGCTCATTACCGCCCGTGAGAGCACTGACCGTGTATTCCACGGTGAAGGTCTCAGGGACTGCGTTGCCATCGCCCTCCTCCCAATTCCACTCGCTGCCCTCGTCGAACACTGCATCACGGGTGACGTGCAGACGATCGCTCGCCGGGTCGTACACACAGTACGCCTTTAAGCCCAGCTCGTAGCCCAGAAACACCATCTTCATACTGCGATCGTCGAGCTTGGCGAGGTAGGGACGCGTGACCTTCACATGCGCAATGCACTCGAACGTGCGCAAGAAGTTCACCGCCGGCTTCTCACTGTGCCAAGCCTCATAGGGAGTCATGTCGGTGACAATTTTCGTCGAAGACCTGTTCAAAATGAACACAGCTGTACTCACCGCCTCCCCCCAGACCGTACTGGGCACCTTTCTTGCCTTGAGCAGGTATCGCACCATAGCCATCACAGTCTGGTTCTGACGCTCCACGACGCCGTTCTGTTGCGGAGAGTACGGCACCGTGAGCTGCTGGTGCACGCCCTTCTCCGCGCAGTACTCGCCGAAAGTCACGGACGTGAACTCGCCACCACGATCAGTTTGTAGCGTGCGCAACTTTCGCCCGGTCTCGACCTCAACGTCGGTTTGAAATTTCTTGATCGCGCCGACCGCCTCATCCTTGCTTGACAACAGTACCATCCACATATAGTGGCTAGCATCGTCGACGAGGAGAAGGAAGTAGCGCTTGCCACCATGCGTCGCTGGCGTGACGGGCCTGCACAGATCTCCATGTACGAGGTCCAGATGTCCCTTGGCACGGTAGTTGGCCTCAACTGGGAACGACGTGCGCCGCTGCTTGCCGACGAGGCATGCGTCGCAAAGCTGGTCGACATGATCCAGTCGGGGAAGTCCACGTGCCATGTTGCCACGCGCCATCTTTCTTAGCGTGTCAAAGCTGAGGTGGCCGAAACGTTCATGCCAGCGCCAGGCCTCATCGTCCGAACGTGCGAGGAGAGAAACCGGACGTGCAACGGTGAGTGTGATCTTGTACAGACGGTTAGCCGATCTGCGTACCTTGGCGAGTAGCTTGTGCTGTGCATCGCGTACCCGCAGTACGTTGTGCTTGATCAGGACCTCGCAGCTGAACTCGTCGAGTTGACCCAGGCTCACAATGTTGCTGCGCAGCCTGGGGATGTGGTACACGTCGGAGAGAACGCCGTCGGAGAGAACGCGGTGTTCCCCAACACGCACCGCGAACACAATTGAGTCGCGCCCGACGATGTCCACGACCAAGCCATCGCCGAATTTGACCATTCCGGAGACATTTCGATCTAGCTCGGAGAAGGCAGCAGCGACACCCGTCATGTGGTTCGATCGCCCGTGTCGAGGTACCACATGCTGCGCTTTTGCTCGCCGGTGTCGGTGTCACCAAGATGCACCATGGCGCGCTCCTCGTTCAGATGAACACGAGCGCCCACGCGTTCTGGGTCGACATGAACCCGGGAAGACACCGGCCCGGGAGCCAACACCGCCACCTGGGCCATAAGCAGGGCCGGTTCATCTTCGTCACCACCTTCCTGGACTAGGTGCGCCTGCGCTACGTCTCTTTTTTTTCTTTCTGCATTCACGGGCCCAGTGACCCTTCTTCTTGTAGTACTTGCAGTGATCCTTGTTGGAGCCTTGCCCGCCTCCGTCTTCACACGGTGCGTCTCGGCCGCGGTTGAACTACAACGGGTCATGGCGCGGGGCGTTTGAACCGCTGCCCGTGAAGTTGCCACCGCCTCGTGCAGCCTCGCTCTCCCGCCGGCGCATACGGCGGATCATCTCCTCCTCTTTGGAGGAGAGGAGCAGGCGTGAGCCCAGTTCCGCGGCCACCGCTCGCGCTTCGAGACGTTGCTCGACGGCTCGCAGCCGTCCGGTGACCTCTTCGACAGAGAGCTCGCCAATGTCGAGCAAGGTCTTGATGGATATAGCTACCTGCATCAGACGATCAGGGACCACTTGAAGCATCTTGCGAACTACCTCAGCGTCAGAGATCTGGTCGCCGAGAATCCGTAGGTTGTTGGCGAGAGAGCCGATCCGCATGGCGAAGTCGTCAACCGCCTCGCCGTCCTTGAACGAGATGTTGTTGAAGTCTCGCTGCAGCTTCTGCGCGTTGGCCTCACGCACGCGTTTGACGCCCATGCGCATCACCTTGACTGCGTCCCATGCCTCTTGCGCGGTTTCTTTGTTTGCGAGCGAGCCCAGCATCTCCAGCGAGACTGCGCGAGCGATCGCTGCCAGTGCAAGCCAATCCTCGCTGTACTCTACGTCGCCGGGTTCGATGGCTCCCCACAAGCCTTGTGCCTGCAGGTTGATGCGCATGAGCATTGCCCACTCCGGGTAGTTGGCTTGGTCAGCATCAGATATTGTACCGACGCCGACGCTTGTTTGACCACGTGCTCAATGACGACCTAGCGCTCCCGACCATGCTGTTGTCATGGATGGCGAGGACCACGTGGTGGCGACCGACGGTGATCCAACCGTGGAGGAGTAACCGACCTGCCTCCCACCGGAGTTGACATGGCCACCAGGATCCTGAACGTGGCTCTGATACCAAATGACGGCCGAACGTCCGCTAGCACAACTCTGATCTTCTTGTTGTCTATGAGCAAGCAACACTATACACACAAGAATACAAGAGCACAAAGAATGAGTTTTGGTGCTGCAGCACGTTACATATTTCCTGGTTTACTTCTTCCTTTATATAGTAAATACATAATAGAAACTGAAGTATTAAGGACCTAAAACTGAACTAGTAATGACAAAGAAACTGCTCACTAATTACTTTAGAAACTGACCCACAGGGCTGTGCCGTTAAATTTGGAGGCTCTGTATAAAGCTCTAAGTGAGGCCTAAACCAAAGTACCAAATATAGCCAAAATAATATATGTATTGCAAAGCAAATGCGATATATCAAGAATAGTACCTTTTGAACTCTTGGTTTGCATAATCTTTACTTGAATAACATCATTCTCTTAGTGTTCTTTGAAATAAAATCTTCAATAATATGCTTATAATTAATCTTCTCCAGGAATCCACTCTCAAATGCTATCGTAGCCAAACTATTAAGTCTTTCTTGTGTCATTGTAGAACGTAAGTATGACTTCAATAGCTTCAACTTAGAAAAGCTTCGCTCACTGATACATGATCCACAGAATGGTCAATAAAATTCTATATGCAATAGCTGTATTGGGAAAACAATCATGCCGCTTTAGAAACTTAAGAATTTCAAGAGGACCCATATTTTCTTTTGGAATGAAATCTTGAAGAAACCTCAACTCTGTATATAGTTCATTGGCATCAATATCAGAACTTTGACAAGCAATTCGAAATTGGAATACTAACCCTAAAGGTACAAACAAACGATACAGAAACACAAATAGCACAAATAATTCTACAAGAACTCAAAATAACTGAAGGAATTCCTAACTAAAACATAAAGATTTAATGCCAATGGTCAATTCCAACATTCAAATTCTGATCAATAGAATTCGACTTCTTAGTCAAGATTGAATGGAATCTGAATTTTTGAATTAAAAGTCGAGATTGAAAATTGAAATGAGTGCATATGTAAAAGATAGCTTGATATTTATAATTGCAAAATAACTTGAAATTTCAAATTCAACATAAGGCATTGCCGAATCTAGTGTCTTGATCATGTCCCCGTCTTCCGCTCAAAGGGTTTGTTTCAAAGAATGTCGTGTTGTCTATATTTATCCAAGTCTCCAAGTTCTCATTTCAGTGTACAACGATAAGCACAAACGTAACGCGTTTCAAACCTCTGCTAATCTGAATCGGCACCGAATTCCAAACAGAGACAAGACAGCATTGAGAGAGGAAGGAGCCTCACCCAACCGCGCGACCTTCACTGAGCTCGTCGATCTCCGACCGCAAGCGCCCGCGACGGGCGGAGTCGGCGTCGGATACAGCGTAGATGGCGGCGAGGAGCGCGGCGATGGTGAGCAGCGCCGCGGCGGAGCGAGCGCGGCGGTGGGTGGCGAGGGAGGGAGAGGGGGAGAGGCGGAGGCGGAGGGCAACGGAGAGGAGGCGGAGGGGGAGGAGGAACGCCACGGCGAGGAGGAGGACGGCCTCCACGGCGGTGGCGGCCATGGTTTAGGCCTCTTGGCCCGTCGCAGCGGCGCAGCGCGTCCACCTCGCGAGCAGCGGCACAAGAATACGAAGCGTCGGCCACACATGCGAAGTCGCCGCGCGGAGACGCGCGCGCGGACTCAGCTCTGGCTTCTCCTGCTGGGCTGATTTTTTGAGGCCCTGGAAATTGGGGGGCCCTTTACGGTCGCACGGGTTGCACGCCCATGGGCCCGGCCCTGCTGACCCACTACACGCATGAAGTGTACTGCTTCAAGATGCATCGTGGGTTGCACTTATGCAGACTTAAAAATAGTAACAGACATGAAGATTAACTAGATTAGCTAACACTAAGCTTGGCGAGTTGCTACAATCATCACTGGAGACCAAGAATATGGCGTTCTGGCTTGGTTGCGAGAGAATGTACAACATCAATAGGTGGAGGAGCTACGAGGGAGCATTGAACACATAGTAACGCGGCTAGTTGGGCAAGGGGCTCACCGGGACGGCAGCAGACTCCGGCCTGAGGCGGCGGTGACCTCTTGGGGTAAGCATCCTGAAACGACACGGCAAGAGGCGGCGCGCCAACGACGACCTTTTGGGGCGAGCTCCGGAGGCAGTGGTGTGGGAGCAGCGATGAGAAGGCCAGCGAGTCACCGTCGGCGGCGATGAGGACCAAATGGAGAAGAGCAAGTTGCAGGCGAGGGAGAAATCCCGACCTGAGTATTTTTTGGCCTTGGATCCCCTGGGATATGGCCGGGATTTTCTCTTCCCCTCCATCACCCAAATGCCACATCCGGGGCGGGATTCCCATATGGATTTCTTCCCCGTTGCGGACCGGGATTCGACCGGGATCCCTGCCGTTCGTATTGATGTTCTTCATGGCCGTTGTGTTGCTGCGCGCAGTTCCCAGATCGATTGGAGAGGTAATATAATGGTAGCGAGATAGCTTTCTTCTGATATAGTGGCTTCAATTTATGCCCTCTTATCTGTTCTGTTCTGCTGATTTTTGTTATATAATCTTATCCAGACTAGATTATTACTAGCTAGCCTTCGTAACATATTGAAGAATATTGTTCAATAAGGTGATGTCAAGTGGACGAAAACAACATGGGAGTTAATTGGTCTCTGCATTAGTTCTCTTCATTATTTTGGTTAACTAAACATCATGCATACTCTTCATTATTTCCCAAAGTTATATGCATGATTTGTTTAATGAAGCCAATTACGTGCAGTATATATTCTGGATCTGTCATATTCACTGACCCAATCATGTGCATTTTTTTTCTTCTAAACACGCAGACGGTAACGGCTAGGCAAATTCATTGTCAAGCACCCGTTAGAACACTGGAATTTTTCCTGACTTCTACGGGAATTGAGCTGTTTCCTATAAAATTCTAGTAAGATTCATATGAAATTCCTGCATTCTAAATAGGTCATTGATCCTTCACTTTTCGATCAAACATCACACTCTTCATAGTACATTAGCCGTACACTACAACAAAAAAGCCTATACTGGATGTCTTATCTTAGACTGTTTGACGAAACTGTCTGTGTTGAGATTACCATAGACGGTTTTACAAGCGCATCACTAGAACCGTCTGATATACATAATTACCATAGACAATTCTTATTAAGAACCATATATGAATTATCGCAAACTATTTAGATTAAAAACCCGTCTGTGATATCAATAATTATCATAGACGGTTATTAATAAGAACCGTATGTGATAATTCACATATGGTTATTAATAAAAACCGTCTGTGATGCCTACATATCACAGACAGTTTTTAATCCAAACCGTCTGTGATAATATCCTGCTGCATCATCGATCCACATCATATCCCCTAGGATCCCGATTCCACCCGTCTATTCTCTCCGCATTGAATGGCAGGCACCGGGTCTCCTCCCACCTCTCGCTCCTTATTAATCCCCTACCCTTTCCCCCATTTTTCACTCCAAGAACCAACACAATAGGTACGTACCTGATCCTCCACCATGGCCGCAGAGTCCCCAACGAGCGTGGCCTCATCGTCTCCTCCCTAGTACAAATCCATCTATCCTAAGTAGCTATCTTTCTTTAATTTTCATGTTCCAAGAATTGCAAATCTAATTTAGAGTTTTGATTGAGGCGACCTTTCTGGTGTTGGTAGGAGAATGGCATAAAGTCAGAGTTCGGGCTGGAACCACAGGGCATTGAGCAGGCGTGCTCCACCGGCAAATCACTTTGGAAGGTATCAAAATCGAATTGTTGTGTGTGTTTTCACTGTTGTGTCAGTGCCATGGCCTTTTGGTTGGGGTGTGCAATAGTAACTTGGGGAAGTGATTTTATGTATACAGGAGCTAAAGGAAAGAAGCCCCCAATGGCAGAGAAATTCCGTCATGGAACTTCGACCACAGCTTCGACCACGAAGCTTTAACCATGACACTTTGACCATGGCTTCGACCACGACGCTTCAACCAATAGCATGTCCCACGACACTTCGACCATGGCTTCGACCACGACGCTTCGACTACAAAGCTTTGACCACGGTAGTTCGACCATGGCTTCGACCATGATGCTTCGACCATGCCACTTCGACCACTATGCTTTGATTGCAACTAAAACAAAACAAATAAATTGGATGCCTCCAATTTCTCAATAATCAGACAATACATTGGATATTAACCACGGACTAAACTTGGCAGAACAAGACAGATAAATAATTTCACGGCAACCAAAAATAAAATCATCTGTGATAACCACATATCACAGACGGTTTTTGGGAGAAATCGTTTATGATAGTAGGCTTTCACGTACGGTTCTTTATACAAACCATTTATGATAGGAGGCTTTCATAGACAATTCTTTATACAAACCGTCTGTGTTGTAACTTATCACAGATAACTCATAAACCGTCTGTGATAACCGCCTATTATTACAGACACATAAATTCAGACGGTTTAGAAAACCATCTGTTATGATGGTTTAGAACAGTCAGTGATGACAATTTTATAGGAGTGATAGGACTGTAATGCCCCATGTTTTCGATGGAATTTTGAATTCAAAATTTAATTTGAATTCAAATTAGAAGTTTAAGCTTAAGATTGAAATCCATAGCTTAGCTTGGAAATATGAGATTATATATAAGTAGGGTTCGGCAAGATTGTTGAAATCGACAATTTATTCATTCGATTTGGAGCTCAAAGCGAGAAGTTGTGGGTACTAGAAATTAACTCCGATGATTATTTGAAATTAAAAATAATTATAAAATATTGGGCTAGATGGTCAAAGAAAATAGCTCGAGCCCACCTTTGGGCTGCTGCTCATAAAAGGAGAAGGCATAGGGGTGTCGGCCCTAGCTGCCACCCCGGTCCTAGCCACTGCTGCCGTCGAGGTCTATCACGACAAGGGAAAAGGTTGCTACGGTGAAGAAAGTCACTACTGTGGCAAGCCATTTGGCTACTGTGGCGAGTGGGTTCGATGCCACCCTTGTGCTACTGCCGCTGCTACCCAAGTTTTGCCGCAGTAAGGAGGAGCGCCGCCAGGCAAGGGGTTTTGGCTGTCATGGCATGGGTTTTGGTTGCCATGGGAGAGTTGGAACAGAGGAGGGAGGAGGTGTTAGAGGAGAGGATTTCACGTGGTTCCTTCGTCGGTTTTTCATCTATTTCGTGGTTAACCATAGAAAACTCTTATTCTATCATGTGCATGATGCTTTATATGGATTAATCTAGAATTAAGGCAAAAGTATCCTTGTGGATTGTGCTAATTATCGGTTTAGAATTCTTGGATTTACAGGTTTTTTTTGCAGTGTAGATCTAATCATTTTTCGAGGACCTAGGGGGCAGAATATGGGATAGTAATGTACTAGAGAGTTTTATGTAAGTTTTTAATCTTTCCAACAAGCTCAAGATCACTAAATTCCATTAGGTCAATTGCAAGTTATATCCTTTGGAACTCTACTATCTCATAGATTGTCATAGTCAGGCGGTACCACAGTTTTGAATGGTTTAGGCCTTGAAGATAATCAAATTAGGTCTATTCAATAACTAGAGAATTGCATACAACTTAATTACATTTCCATTGAGTGTTTGATCACATATTTTGGTTGGGTAGGTTAAATATTATGTTATTTGTGAGCACCCTGTCCATTGAATCGTCGCGACCAGACAATGTTGTGGTTAGGTGTACACTAAAAATAGAAGATGACCTATGTATAACATGTAAGTTGTATTTCCTTGTTCATGCTTTCCATAGAGTGGTAGAACATCGGATTTGGGTAAGTGGTTTAGGAGTTATGCTTTGGGCAGGTTGCTATCCAGAAAAGTAACAGAATGACCTTCAGGCTGAAAGTGAGGGTCTATATGGCTTAATCTTAAAATCTTCAAACTAGATAAATGTGAGTAATTTTTTGTAGGTTTCATAAAATATATATATTTAAAATTATTGGGTTATTGGCTTGTGAGTCATGCTTATCTGAATGCTAGAACAACAATATCGGTAAATTAGGGAGAAGGGAGAGAGACATGTTTAAGCATAGAAGCGCATGATCTTATTTACATGTTATGACTATGTAATGAGGAATTGTACCACGATAGTTATCAAGTTATAATGCTTTGTTTCGGTGGTTGATCGTTAGTCATCATTTCATTCTTTATGATTAAGGCATGTGCATAGTAGAATAGTGGATTATGATAGATGTTTGATACTTGTTCTTCCATGCCATATTTTTATAGCATTTTATGAAATGATATCCATGTTTACATATTGTTTATATAATGATGAGTGATGCTTATATGGTTAAGTGTTAACATTGGAAGAATGTTACATCATGCATTGCATTTATACACAGAATCTACCTCGGGTAGGTATTCCACAGGAGTGGAAAGAGAAAGACCTACTTTGATAAGCACTCCATGTAAGTGGAGGTTGAGACCCCGTATGAAAGATGACGGGGCAAGAGTGATTCATCGACTGGTGAATACTCCGTTATATCGGTATGAACTACAATTACAGATGTATCTACATTGCATTGCATGAAAGGGAAAGTGAAAGAGAAAGAGGAGGATACAATTTACAAAATTTATAGTTTACAATTATGAGATCATTTAATATGATTTATTGATGCCACTATTTTATTATGTTACTTGCTAACTCTTTGGACCTACCCTTGCTTTGTTGTTATTTTTAGCAGAATATTGAAGGCGACATGCATGGGTAGGAGTAGCACATTCATTTGACATGCAATCAATAGTTTAGATATCACTTTTATTTGCCATATCCATATTTCCATGGTTTGCTTAGATAATTAGTTTTAATAATGGACCATAATGGTAATGTTTAGTCATACGTGGATAATGCAATTTATAGTTGTTGACGATCTAAAGAGGTTATTTATCTTTATGTTGATGCTAGTTGTCAATACTAGGTAATGCTCCTGGTGCATTGTTCCAGGCATTCTTGGATGTGAGGTCTCAAGTGTTCTTGAGTGTGAGGTCCCAAAGTTATATGTGTTTTGATTAATTTCATTCTTAGTGTGAATCTTTTATAATATAGTCTACTAATGCCATGTGAATTATCTTTTGTGAGTAGTATATCGAGGGAAGGCATTGCTGAAACCTTATAATAATGGTTTAAATTTAAAGTACAAGTGGATAATAGTAACATTCCAAGCACAGCGTTAGGCTAGAGTACATGTTACAAGGACGATCCCAGGCTCATAGCTACACAAACAAATCACCTTACTATATCAAACAAAGCTCATAGTGAAACCTAGCTGTTCGAGAAATCATACTAAAACTTAATCCAAAGCCACTTCTAATCTATTATTATAGTACTCTTATGGCTCATAACCCAATCTACTGTTTGAACCACAAAATCAACGCATACGACAGCAAGGGCGAAGCTAGGAAAACTAGGCATTGGGGTCACTAGGCTACTAGAGCATAAACTAACTATAGTACTAGTAGAGTACAATTCATGCTATGTAACAATTGGAATCTCTCACACAAAAAGATTACATAAAGAATTGAAATATGCATAGACATAATAGTTTTTCTATATTCAAACGGCAAGACATACTAGTTCGGGTGAAGTTAGGAAACCACTTGTTTACATAATTTAGGGGGAAAGAAACCAAGTCCCAAAAGATAACTTTGTAGCTTCAATTCTAACTTCCTGAAAGCAATGAATAAATACCACATGTGATAATTCAAAATTTACCATGGTAGTACAAAAATTTTATAGACTAAAGGAATATCATTAAGCGAAACATGTGAAGTGACTCACATTTTATAGTTGTGCTTTGCGAGTTTTCATCTTCATGAAGTGATCAACCACGGCATCATTTTGAATAATAGAAAACATGTCCTTCTCCACATAGCAAATTAGACAGTCACTCATGAACTCATCTCCAAGTTTATTATGCAACACAGTCTTGACAATATTCATAGCTGAAAAGCATCTCTCCACTAATGTTGTGGCAACAGGCAAAATTATCACTAGCTTCAAAAGTCGATACACCAAAGGAAAAGAAAGATGCTTCTTTGCTTTCACTAGTAATTTATCAAGATCAGTAATGCCATTCAAATTGGAAAACCTTTCATCTACCCACATATTGTCAATGTAAATGTGAAGTTCATGACCAAGAGCCATCAATTGCATTGAATCAAAATCATCTAGATAAAACATAGCTAACTCCACTAAGCTCTCCAATTTCAAAGTAGCAAATGAGTCTGTTGAGCTGAAAGAAGCCATGTGCATGAGCAATGCAGAATTTACCTCATTGAAATTTCATCAAACTCTTATAGTTGCCAATCAATGACTGAGTTAAGACACTCTGTTTGGTAATGCCGAAGATTAGTGATATTGGTTCTTTGCTGTGGCTTATGCCAATTGACATATCTTCATTCTTCTTTGTTATTGCCAAAATAACTAGCTGAAGCTGGTGAGCAAAATAATGCACATAATATGTTGAGCTATTCTCTTCTATAATTTTAGCTCTCAAGCCATTGAACTCACCTCGCATGTTGCTTCCATCATAACATTAGCATCTAACCTATTGCAAGCTCAATCCAATATTAACAAACAAACATTGAAGATCATACTTGAGACATATTGCTGATGTCTTCTTCACATGTACAATTCCAACTAATCATTCCAAGATTAGTCCGTGCTTGTTAACATATCTCAAGACAACAACCATTTGTTCTTTATCAGACAGATCGAAAGCCTCATCAATGAGCAAACTAAACACGTCACCACCAATATCTTCAATAATGGAATTCAATGTTATCTGTGCAAAACAACAATAATAGAGAACATTATTTCTAGTCTAGCAAGATATCGATCGTTAAAATATATAAAAATAATAGAGAACATTGTTACCTTTGCAAAACAATTAGCAATATCGTTCTGAATGTCTGGAGAGACCATTTGACAATTTCCTGGAGCATTTCTTAGAACCACCTTACTTATAGAACCATTCTGTTTTGCTATAATTTGTACCAACTCTAGAAAGTTTCCCCTATTTCTAGATTGTTTTGATTCATCATGGCTACAGAAAGCTAATTCTTGATGTAGCAAGTATCTAGCTGAATCAATGGAAGCATTTAGTCGAATTTTATACTCCTTTTTTGCAAGATCACTTTGCTTATTGAGAGCAACATGAATTGATTGATCTTGATTCATTAGAGCATCACATCTTTTCACTGTTATGTTATGAAAGCTATTAAAATTACCAACATGAGTATCAAACCTATTTTTCTTGTTCCAACTGCAAAAACTATCAATTACAAATTTATCATTCCTAGCTTGGCCATCAATACAATCTCGAAATAGGTAGCAGCATAAGCAGAAGGCTTTATCCACCTTCTCACTATATTCTAGCCAACCACCATATTCTTTAAACCATTCTATATTAAATCTTCATAGCTTCTCACCTATGGGCTTCTATGGATATTTAAAGCCAGGTTGTGGCTTGTTAGGCCCTCTACTTAAATATCTTTACCTTATCTCATCCTATTTCTTAGGATTACTGCTGTAGTGTACAATTCTTTTCCGATCAGCGATCATAAGGAAGTTCATCTAAATTAATCTCTCTTAGAGATGAAGTCCCTGCATCAATATCTGATGATAGTTTTCTTTTCAAAAATTGTTCCATTACGCATTACCTAGAAGAATCAAGAAAAAGGCGTGACAACGTAAATGCATGCTTAACTATTAACCCTATATGGCAATTGGCAAGATAAATAGATAATGTTGACTACTGGACGTCTGGACCATGAGTAAAAAAACAAGTGCCAAACCAATTGGAACTTCTATGCAGTGCCCATGCAGACATGCTATTTATTTTGTTCCATGTTCCTAACTATCCATCAGCCCATAATCTCTTAGTCAGTTGCCACAAAATCATTTTAACTTTGATTAACTAACACATGAACTCCAATCCAAGCTAGTCTAATGCCCAATTTGAAGTATTATTCGATCAAAAATCAAAAGCAAACTATTGACTACCAAAGAGAACATACAACAAAGAAAGATGAACTAGACCTCAGTAATGCGTAATTATACTACCTGTCTACCTCCCAGTCTCACTGCTATAGTGCTATGCTGGGTGGTGGGATCGGAACTTCGGAAGAAGTCAAGAAGAAGAACTGAAGAAAAACGGAGGGGATCGGGTGATCGGGCTGCCGCCTGCTTCTTGCCGCAGCACCAGCTTCTAGCAGAGGTGGGGCTGGTTAGGTCAGGTGATGAGGGAGAGGGAGCTCAACTGATGGCCTGATGCATGCACTGGAATGCACTGGACTTGTGGTCTTGGGCTGCCGGCTGATCAACTGATGGCTAATTTTTTACTGTAGCTGAGTTGACTTATTGAGCATAATTAAATTTAAAAAATGTAAAAATAAAAACGACATGCTAATCTAGAGTGGACAATGCAAAGGAATACAAGAAAAAAAACAAAACACAAAAATACTAAACAAAACACTACTAAACAAAAATGCTACAATAGTAGTACAACAAGCAACAACTAGCCATTTCAATGGGAAACTAAGCAATCTACTCCCTCTATTCTTTTTTAAGTTATGTTTTAGAATTTTTACAGTATATGAGATGTAACTTTGATCGTCAGTTTAACTCTATCTTATTTTATACTAATAAAATTATAATATTATAAAAAATATTTTTAACGACAAATCGAATGATATAGTTTTAATGAAGTCAATCTAGATAGTTTTAAATGTATTAGTGGTCAAATTTAAGAAAATTTGACGATACGAATTATAGGAAGTCACTTGAAAAGAAGAGAGGGAGTAATCAATAAATATGTACATTTGCAAACAAATAGAGGTGGGGTCATTAGGGGAGCAAACGGAAGGCAGCAGCAGCCTCATCGCGGCAAGCGGCGTGGAGGATGAGTAGTCAAAGTGAGCGTGGCAGGCAAATGGAGAGCAGTAGCGGTCTCGCAGCTTGGGGACAAGGGTCTAGGGTGAGCGGCAGCCATGAGGTGGTGGGCAATGCACGGGATGAGGAGCCGAGGTGAGCAACGGCAGGTTGTTAGCTAATCTAGTTAATCTTCATGTCTGTTATTATTTTTAAGTCTGCATAAGTGCAGCCCACGATGCATCTTGAAGCAGTACACTTCATACGTGTAGTGGGTCAGTTTCTAAAGTAATTAGCGAGCAGTTTCTTTGTCATTACTAGTTCAGTTTTAGGTCCTTAATACTTCAGTTTCTATTGTGTATTTGCTATATAAAGGAAGAAGTAAACCAGGAAATATGTAACGTGCTGCAGCACCAAAACTCATTCTTTGTGCTCTTGTATTCTTGTGTGTATAGTGTTGCTTGCTCACAGAAAACAAGAAGATCAGAGTTGTGCTAGCGGACGTTCGGCCGTCACTTAGCAGTGCACTGCTGAGCTCCTCCTCTCCGTCCCCGTGGTTCTAGTGCATTTATTCGCAAATCGCCCATTTCGTGTTCCATGCCCTTATCCGTACTTCCTACCAATCAATTTCAGTCCGTCACCAGTGAAGATGCCGAATCGAAGCCTCCTTCCTCAGAGCCGATGAACCGCCGCCAAACACATCCACGATTGGGCTCCTTCTCCGGCAGTGGCGGAACCACCACCGGGGCGGCTGCCCCGGGTCTCCCGGGCCGACGCAATACCACCTCATCATCTCCAAGCTCGCAGCCGCGCGCTTCTTCCCCACCATGGAGTCCCTTCTCTCCCAGCTCCGCGCGTCCTCCATGCGCCCTCGGGAGCAGCTCTTGTGCTGCGTCATCGCCTCCTACGGCCGTGCCCCCGCCGCTGCCCGCCTTCCCCGCGCCCCGCACCGCGCGCGCCTTGAATGCGCTCCTCCACACCCTCCTCGCCTGCCGCACGCCCCTCCACGACCTCCTCTCCATCTGCCGCGACGCCGCCATTCCCCCGATGGCCTCGCAGACGGCGGATGCTACGGCAATACGGTGAGCGGATTTCGCCCCGGGTCACTTCGATTCCTGGTTCCACCATTGTTCTCCGGTGAGTTTCCACCCCATCCCTTCGCGTCATAACATGCTCCTAGAAATCTTAAACCTGGTAGGAAGGCCATCTTGGTCCGTATCTCACCTAGATCCTCTGCCTTGGTGGTTTGTCTTCGTTGCCGCCGATCACCATCGCTAGGGCCACACGGAGCACGATTCTTCGTTTTGTCTAGTGTCTACACATTTGGATTCCCCGCTGTGCGTAGATGCTCGTGATGCAAACAAGTTTTTGGTCCCATCGCCTCTTAGTCCCTACTGTCGCAGACAAGCACACCACCGCCGCTGCGCATGTGGCCGCCCGCCGTCTCCGGCCGAGCCGCAGCTACCCAGAGCTTTGTCTTGAGCTCCTACACCTATTTTTGTCATCGCCCCGCATCCTAAGGCTCTATTTTTGTCTCACCCGAGCTTGTTCGTGGTCATTGGTGCATTTTGGGCTACGGTTTATAACTTGACTACAGATTTATACTTTTTGATTTTAACACAAGCGTTTGTGCCAATAAATTAAATGTCAATAAATTGATAAGTCATTTTAAAAAGACTGTTCCAATAAACCGCTTTGAAATAGTGACGAATAAACTATTCTATATATTTATTTGAGAAAAGCTATAAGTTATATAAGTCAGTGTAACACCCCAGAAACCATATTACCCTGGAATGCTACTAAACTACACTACGTCTAGCTAGAATACAAGAAAGTTCCGATAGCATCTTCCCAAGATAATGAAAACTACACGAAAGCATAACAATACAACAAGTAATGGAAGATATTTTAAAGGTTCAGCCGCTAAGATCATAAACAATTTAACCCAACCACATTCTAGCATTATTAAATAATAATGCTCAACAACGAGGAGATAGAAAACGACTAAAGACTCCTCTAAATGATTACAGCAAAATTCATGAAGTAATGTGTAATAGTGTCGTACCGCTCTACCCTTCTCATACATGCGCAAGGATCACCTGAAAGGGGGAAAAACAAGAGTGAGATAAAATCTCAGCAAGTAAACTGTTTAACAAGTTAATTAAACTACGGTTAATTAAGCATCAACGATTAATTTCTCAATGACCGTATTCATATCCACAACCACAATTACTACCACAACAGTAAAGCATTAGCAATTAATCCTCGATTGCCTAATTCACAATCACAACTACTACCAACAACAGTAAAACATTAGCAATTAAGTCTCGTTTGCCTAATTCATAACCGCAACCACCTCTATTACCAATATCAGTAAAGTATTAGCATATATTTCTCACTAGTCTTATTATTTTCCACAACCACATCCGCCATCAATAATTATCATAAGAGAAATATCTTATGCCACAACCGCAACCACAACCATACCATAGGAGGGTGAACCCCACTCCACAATCACAAGCCTCATACCATATGTGACTCTCATGAGCCAATTCCATATAAGATCTAAGAAATTACATATGCATGCATATAATTCATCCACAACAAATTGCTTATGTATGCAAATGATTCACCCATAATGAAAATGCATATATATGCATATGATCCACTGCACCCTTACCCAACAAGGTAAGAGTGTGTATGGTACTACGGTAATGTACTATCGATACTGTACCGGTACGGTCGCGGCTAGGTGCGGTGACATCCACGATGCAGATGACATACTATGATATGCATGATATGAAATAAAGAATATTACATAGTCTACAATTGATTCATAAAGAATATAGCCACATGGTCCACAATTGATTCATAAGAGTATTGCCACATAGA
Source organism: Melocanna baccifera (assembly GCA_036346265.1). Classification (NCBI taxonomy): domain Eukaryota; kingdom Viridiplantae; phylum Streptophyta; class Magnoliopsida; order Poales; family Poaceae; genus Melocanna; species Melocanna baccifera. The sequence goes on along the minus strand of CM070677.1, from coordinate 21,019,585 downwards.
CCACAATTGATTCATAAAGAATATAACCCCATAAACTACAAATGATTTCTAAGGAATATTGCCACATAAACCACAATTGATCCATAAAGAATATTACCACATATACCATAATTTATTCATAAAGAATACTACCACATAGACCACAATTTATTCATAAAGAATACTACCACATAGACCACAATGTATTCATAAAGACTAATACCACATAGACCACAATTTATAATGGAGCATGTAGCACAGCAAACCATGTTGATTTAAATGAATAAATAGCCAATCAATCAATAAGTAAAGTGAAAGTAGTAAAATTAACAAGTTAAACTGTAACAACAGCTGCTATGTTTATGTAACACCCCATTTTTAAAACCTAGCGAAAATGTAAAATTCTCAAACTTATGTTAATTTAAAAGGTTTTATTCCCAATTTGGTTGTTCTTGGTGCTTTCCAAAAAGAAAATTTCAAGGAATACAAAAATAAATTATGATGAAAACCTTGTTTTATCTTCAAGCAAGCATTCCAAAGTAACCTTTTGAAGTTCTGGACTTAGGATTTCACCTCAAATTAGAAGTTCAGCAACAGTTGTGTTTAATCTTTTAAAGGAGGATAGAGCAAGAGAATGCGTGTGTATGTGTGTGTGTTGAATTAAAAGCCCTCCCCTTTTTTCCGGCCGTTTCCAGCCGTCCATTCCCTTCTCCCCTTCAATCCCAGCGGCCATCTCCTGTTTTCCCCAACCCTTCTTCTCCCTGGTTGCAGCGCCCCTCCCCTCCTGCCCAGGCTGTGCCGCCGCTGGCCCCCTCCGCCCCCAATCCACGCCGGGAGCAGCTGCGACTCTGACGCCCTCACCTTCAGCGCTGCCCTCGCCTTCAGCACCGACAGCGGCCGACCTGGAGCACGCCACCCCGCCCTCTCTTTTCAGCGCCGTCCGGCAGCTCCCGTTGCTCGCCGTCCCGTCCCCCACCCGAGATGCGCCGCCGTAGTCCTTCGCGGGCCCCATCAGTCCCGTCAGCCGTAGCTCCACCTTGCCTTCTGCGCCGCGCCCGCACTGTGGCCGCACGGCGGTGACGCCACCGCGCGCACGGCGCCATGCCGCCTTGCCCCCCCTCGGCACCTCACTCCTCCCCCGGCCTCTATAAAAGGCGTCGGAGCCCCTTTGCCAATCCCCCACCGAAGCTAGCTCGCCACCTCCTCTGCCGCAGGTGCCCCACCAGGCTTCCTCCGCCACCAGCACAAACCGGTGGACGGCAGGGCCCTCTAGACCCACCAGCGAGCTCGCCTTTATCCTTTCCCCCTCCTGGCCGGGCTAATTGCTCTCTCTTGTCCCACAAGCCGCCGGTGATGCCCCCTTCCTCAACTCCGGCGTCGGGATTTCCCCAGAGCACCGCAGCGCCCCAGGCCGATTCACTGCACAAGGAGCACCCCAGGGACCCTGCGAACGCCCTCCCCACCTCGTCGGACCCTGCCTCCCTCCCCAGCAAGCCGCCGCCGTCTCCTTCTCTGCCACCGAGCGCGCTCCCGCCGCCGGCCCACCCTGCTCCACTTCGGCTGCGATTGGCGCCACAAGTGAGCTCAAGGAAGCCCAGGGAAGCTCCCCCGTCGGGGAATCGCGCCCGAACCACTCGAGCCGCCAGCGCCATTGTTTCTCCTCCGCCGGGCCAGCTTCGGCTGACCTCCCCCTCCTCGTGGAGCCCGCCGGCCCGCGCAACCCCTCTCGGTCGGCGCAGGCGCGCTGCCATGCCCTCTCCGCCGCCGGCCGGTTCCGCCTCCCTCACGGTCGGGATGAACCAGAGAAGGAGACAACTGTGCATTACTTCACTGCCTAAACCAACCGGCCATTTGTTATGTCCTTAAGCCGACCACTTAAAGGAGGCAGCAGTGGTTTATTCCCTCACGGGCCCCACCTGTCAACGACTCGCTCTCTCTCTTTTATTTATTCCCTGGATTTTTAGGATGTTAAAATTTTGAAAGGCTATGACTTCATAACCATAACTCCAAATTTATTGAAACCAATTTCTAAATTCTTATAAAATCAAGATATATCTAATGGTTCTATCTTGGTTCAGTTTAGAACTCATTTGAATCTTGTTTATTTTATTTGGTATTTATTCCGTGCTCGCTCTTTTGTTGTTTTTCCGGTCCTTCGTCCGAGTAGAATTCGAGGACGTGAACGAGCCCCAGATCGAAGCAACACCAGACCCCCAAGCTCTTGATCCAGGCGAGTCAACACTTTGACCATGTTGAATACCTATGTTTTAAATCAATTATGTTGTTTTAAACTAATCAAATTGCATGCGTTATTTTATGTACAATAGTTTACCGTTTCTCCTTAGTTAATTCACCAACTTGCTTTATTAGCGCTATGTAGCTAAACCATTCCTTGAAACCAGTGATACCCTTACCATTGTCACCTTAGGTAATACTAATAAAAGAAATTTCACGATAAGCTACATTATTAATTGCCAACAAAGTCCGGTAAGTTCTCAGGACATTAGCATGCCCTGATCATACCTTCTCAACAAATAAATTCATTTTGGGCAATCATGGGATGTACATGATTGATAGTTTATGTAAAGGCTTATCTTATGCTTCTCAAAACCCTAAAAACTTGCTTCCCTGTAGACGAAACCTTAGCGAGTGCTAGTCTTTACTAGATGCATTGTAAAGGTCATGTGATCATCTGGTTGATCTGCATGTCTAAGGAAACATGCGGAATATAACAATTGAGTTATCTCTTGTGGGTAAAGATGTACAGACTTTGCAGAGTTTAAATAAACTATTCGAATAGCCGTGCTCACGGTCAAGAGCAGACATGGAAACTTCCTTGAGTTAGTTCTATTTATAAAAAAAATCTTTTGAGGTGGGACAACGCAAACTAAGTGGAGAGTACTCTGCTTTATTCGATTTTCCCTGGAGGGACGTACTCCAGTGTCAGTAATTAGGATGGATGTAGCCCAGTAGCCAAAAACTAGCATTGGTGGATGGAACCATGAAATCGGTGGATGGAACCATCTACAATATACTTATTGCACATTTACAAACACTTTTGCATTATCACAAATCTGCTAAGTCATAGGATTTTAATTATGTACTTGTCAAATATCACTTTGTGCAACTAAAATAAACCCCAGCCATATGTTGTCAAGCAATGCATTTTATACTATTGCATTCTGTGTGTTGGCTCACGGAGCACGTTGAATTGTGCTCACCCTCGCTCTTCAACCCCCTTATTCAGAAGCTGCAAACCAAGAGCATTACGCCTACTACGAGGACCAGGGCGCCGAAGGAAATGAAGATGGTGGATATTAGACTAGGCATCGGTAACTTTGCCTCTCGTTTCAGTCTGGTTGACCAGACTAGCTTTGGTGGGTGCCTCCGTTATTAGTTAGGTCTCTGGTAATAGCGGTGATACCCAAGTGGTCCCAGTCACTTGCCTGTAGCGAGTTGTGCCCCTACGCTTATGTACGTTTCCGTTTCCGCTCTTTATGTACTGTAAGACCTTTGGCCTGACGGCCCTACTGTAACCTCGACCTGACGTGGTCTATTTTAAACTCTGGTATTGTAATGTATGGTCTTGTCATGTATGAAATGATGCAGCATTGTATCTATGAGCACTATCTACTGATCCAGGGAATAGTGCAGTATTTCACAGAGGGTTCCAGGTTGGTAAACTTGGGGTCCGACAGTTTACTTGCCTTTACCGAAGGGACGGAAGCCACAAGCACAGTCAGAAGCAAAAACACTTGTTCGCAGGTCACAACTCAGCACAAATCCACAACATAACATCCACAAGTGATAAATAAACCGCCGCTAAGCCCAAAACCCGATAATTCCCTCTTAGCTCATCGTTCCCACGCTCAGCCCACAGCAGCAGTGCTGCTTGTTTTTTTGTATCTTTTAATCTACTAGTTAAATCTTAGCAAACAATAATATTTCTAAAAATTACAGAACGAATGCTACAACTTTCAAGGAGACCCTATTTTTATTCTATTGTTAAAGGGGTGTAAAATACCACGAAAAACAGAGGACAGACTCTGCATCGGTGTTCTGGCCAGCAAGTTTCTACCGACCACCACCCACTGTACACTAGTCTAAAAAGCATGAAATTTTCACAGAAGCTAGTTTACATAATTGTCTACAACTTTCGTTATTATGGGCAAATTTATAAAATTCGTTATACACTCTGATTCTGCTCATGATCAGAATCTAGACTCTGAATTCTCCCCTGCTACACAGCAGAGTTCCAACCTCTATTACGCCCAAACCCCATGGCCAAAAATTCTACAAAAAAATGTTAATTTTCCGTGTCCTATATAACTTTCATGTTAATTGTTTCTGCAGAAAAAAGTCATCTTGACGTCCTAAACTAGACGACCAGATGATTAACCCAAACAGCCTACGCGCAGACAATGATTAATCGCTAATCGATTGATTTACCCCCATAAGAACACCTCTAATCATGAGCCAAAAACTCTAAATTAATCTAAAATAGAGGAGATAAGATGAGAAATCATACCTAGGTGATCCCACAAGATCATCCCTTTTTCTTTCTTCCTTTTCCCCCTTCCTCTCCTTTCCTTCCTATTCCTTCTTCATTTTCTTCCTTTCTTTTCAGCCATGGCAGCCATGGGGGAGAGAGAGAGAGCAGGGAGGGGCGCATGGGGCAAGGGGGTGGTGGCCATCAAGGGGGGAGAAGTGGGGGTGGGGGCACATGGGCTAGGGTTAGGGGTAAAAGGGGGGAGGGGGCAGCTTGGGCCTGGTGAGCTGCTCTGAGCCCAAATGTGAGAGACCTCTCTCTCTCTAAACTAGCCCACAATATTTTTTATTATTAATAATAATATTATTATTTTTCTCTTTAGACAATTACTGGCTCCCATAATTCACCAAAAATGAAGAATTTTATGAATCCGCTAAATATTTTCAAGGACACCGAAAAGACGTTCAGGACATTACAATCAGAAGCTACAAAAGAATTGGGTGGCTGCTTTCCTTTCTTCGTCTATTCGAACGTCCCGGTGACCACTTCGCAAATGATGACAGGGTTTATTCCCCCCAAGGGATTGTGTTCCACGGGGATCCCATGAGACCAAGAAAATCCCGTCCGTGATTTATTTCCCAGGGAATTTTATCCCTGCTACTCAAACAAGCCTAAGATCAAGGGATAAAATTGGTAAGCCTGAGGAATGATGCTAAAGGATGCAGTTGGTAAGTTGAATAGTGCTTAATGGCCTTTCTCAGTTTTTGCATGGTTTGGACTGGAATTTTCGCCCAAGATCAAGGGAGCCTATTACCTACCAGGCTGGAACAGAATTGGGCCATTGAGAGCATGCACTCCATTGCCCAACCCTAAATGTGCGTGTGCTCATACGATGTGCATAGCAAAAGGTATTGGAATCTGTAGAGAAACTGAGTGTTGCCCAGTTGGGCATGGGCGCGCGGTCGCTCCATGTTCAGCGTGCCACGTCACCTCAATTTATTCCGGCCGTCGGATCGCAGCTACGCGCTCAATATTGGGCGCAATCCAGCCACCTCTGTCTAGCTCAGTTTAGCTCAGCCCAGGGCAGCACATAGTAGGACAGGACACAACCCAAGTCCGCTTTTCTCATATGCAGCCAGCCCATCCCAAGTCCTCTTGGTCTTTGTTCTTTTTTTTTTTTTTTTTGGCTTTAGCTTTGACTTCTTGGGAAATCAAAATAAACAAAACGACTTCACAAATTTGCTTTTCCAAATAGCTTTTCGAGGCTAAAATTTTATACGTTCTTCACGCCGATGGCTCTACCATCGTATCAAAAGGCATAATAAAAAACCAATCAGACAAAAACCAACGTGCATAACCCAAAAGAACAGGACAATATCTAATCTTCCCACCACCTTCGACAGTGGTTGCAAGCGTCTCAGATTCTGCAACTGTCACAGGCATTCCAAGAGACATGCCATGCCCTTCGTTACCTCGCTTGTGTTCATCTCCTCCTGCTTGGCTCCTCCCTATTCCCCTCGCACATGCTGCGTTCCCCCTATGTTCTTCATCTTCATCAGAGCAAACATGTGCCGCCACCGTCCAGCCTATGCTCCATCGGAGTCACCGCAAGCTCACCGAGCTTTGACCGCTGCATCCAGGCTCCCTCGGCTTCAGCAACGACTAGATCCTCACTGGCACCTTTGCCTCCCCAAAGCCCCCGCCGCAATCCGTGCGTCCTCACCTGATTTGATCACCTTACCATCTCCGTTCGTCGGGCCGCCACTGGTTCCTCTGCCCGTGTACCTTATCTGTCTCTACACCCTCTACCCCTTTGGTTCTGAAAGTTCACATGTCATTGTTCATTTGTTCTCTGGTGTATATAGATCTGCGTGGCACGATGAGGTTGCTTCTTGGGAGATTATTGAGGTCAGAAGCGATCCTTTTGTTACATATCTAACTGCTTTGTTTCCTTTATGCCTTTTTAACTACTGCTTTTTGGATTTCATGATGCCAATATTATGTAAGTGATATGCCTTAGAGGCGATTATGAACATGATTGTATTACATATATATTTATATCTTTGAATAATATATTATTTTATCCATTGAATAAATATATTTCGTATTGATTAACAATTATATGACTTATTCGTGAAACTCTTTATTCATATTTTTGATGTTATTCTAAATTATCCCTGCTTGTATATCATTATGTGGGACAATAATGATTTATAGATCAACATATATATTGATTGATGATCATATTTTACAGATCATAAATATAGAGATATCAAATCAATAATATAGGCACATACTACAGAACAAGCTGTTGGATTGACCCACTTTGAGATACTATTGAGATTGTTATATTTTTTATGTCTTATCAGTTGGTCTTAAGCAATGATGATATATAATCCTTATACCTTATATCAACATAGATTTTTACATGTGTAATAGTGCATTTAGATATTACCAAATGCTACTCCGTAACTAGTAGTTATAAAGATTGCTTTTGGGTATGTTAGAAAGATATGCATGTTTCTGATATCTATCTATGGATTGAAGCAAACTTCTCGAAGTTGGAACATTTATCTTGATGAGGTAGTCAAAGGGTTCTTCTTCATCAAGAATAAAGAAGAACATTGTGTGTACAAAAGGGATAGTAGGAGTGCACTTATTTTTCTGGTCTTACATGTGGGCGACATATTATTAATTGGTAATGATATTCTTATGCTTAATATGTCTAAGTCTTATTAAGAAATAGTTTCTTTATGAAAGACTTAGAAAATGTAACAAATATTTTAGGTATAACAATCTATAGATATAAAACTAAAAGGCTAATTGAATTAAGCTATGATATATACATTGATAAGGTGTTGAAGTGATTCAACATGTAAGATTCGAAAACGGGTTTCTTAACTATGTCACGTGTCATTAGTCTTAGTAAGACTTAATGTCTATCGACACCTAATGAGCGAGATGAGACGAGTAAGATTACATATGTTTTTATCATTAGGTCTATCATGTATGTTATGCTTTATACATATACAGATATGTCATATGCGCTAAGTGTTACGAATAGATATCAGTTAGATCTAGGTGAATGTTATTGGATAGTTTTAAAAAAAATTCTAAAATATTTGAGAAGGAATAGGGACATGTTCCTTGTTTATAGAGGTGAGGAAGAGTTAGTTATAAATGGTTACGCTAATACTAACTTTCAAACTGATAAAAATGATTTTTGATTATAGTATAGCTTTATGTTTTTTCTTAATAGAAGAGTGGTGAGATAGAAAAAGTTCTAAGCAAGAAATAGTTGATGATTCTGCAATGGAGACTGATTATATTGCGGCTTCTAAAGCTGTAAAGGAGATTGTGTGGGTAAGGAAGTTCATTTATGAGTTGGGTGTGCTAGTGCTTCTTGTCCAATAAATCTCTATTGTGATAATAGTGGAGCCATTGCGTAAACCAAGGAGCCTGGATCGTACCAAAAGTCCAAGCACATATTGTGGCGTTTTCACCTCATTCACAGGATTGTTGATAGAAAATGATATAAAGCAATACAAGGTGCACATAGATTAAAATACTACTAATCCGCTGACCAAGCATCTCCTGTAGCCAAAGCATGAGGAGCACATAAGAGTTATGAGTATTAGATACTTGTATAATTGACTCTAGTGCAAGTGGAAGAATGTTAGTGATACACCCTATAGAGGATCATGAAGATGATTGTATCACTTATATGTTTATGAGATTTTGAATACTATGTTATTTTATCTCTTAGATAAATATCTTTTGTATTGATCAACAAATTATGTGATTTGTTTGTGGAACTCTTTATTCATGTTTTGATGTTTTTCAAAATTATCCCTAATCTTATATCATTATGTGGGACAATAATGATTTACATATTAGGACATGTATTCATTTATGATCATGTTTCATAGATCATGGATATATGGATATCAAATCTATAATTTTGACACATGTTAGAGAACATGGTATTGAACTGACCCATCTTAAGATACTATTGAGATTGTTATATTTTTATATGTCATCAATTGGTCTCAAGTAATGATGATGTATAATCTCTGTACCTAAGATCAGCATAGTTTTCTACATGTCAAATAGTTCAATTAGGGGTTACCAAATACTGCTTCGTAACTAGGTAGTTATAAAAGTTGCTTTCAGATATGTTATGAAACATGCAGAGAAATCTGACTAGTCGGATATGGAATGTGTTCTCCTACATAACAAGAGGGATATATTTAGGCCCCTGGATGTGGTTGGATAAAGAAACTGCAGGTCCATGCCACGAGTGATCAAAGAGTCGACCATATAAAGTTATCCATCACTAAATCGAAAATAGATTAAATAGTCTAAGAATGACACGTTTTTCACATAGAGATCGATCAGATATCGTGAGGCAAAATAAGAAAATGCAAATAAGTCGTTTAGTCTAACTTGATACAAACTGGTTGTTAGCTGGTCGGACATATAACAAACTGGTATGTGAACTGCTCATATAGATATACAGACTATTTGTAACTAGATACGAACTATTCATAAAGAATTATGAACTGATCGTGAGTAACTAAGACCAAGTTGTAGATTATATTGCATAAGGTTCATCTAGATTGAATGACAATTATTATATAGATCTCACAAATGAATTACAATTGAATGAATTATAACCGAATGAATTATAATTGTATCAAATGGTTTAATATTTATTAATTGTTGTCGTCGGAGTTGAACTCTCCCTTCGGGTCAATGATGTCCGTCTCAAGAAGGTGGAAAGTTCGTTAAAATGGAATGTACTTGAGTTTATTGTCATGCCCGGAGAAATAAAGTCGTAAACTAGACAATATAAAGTCATAACTCATAACTTGTTCTTGATTTAGATAAGTGATGTCCATATATTTTTATGGTAACATTAACATAGTTTTGCATATCCCACAATTTAAATAAGATAAAGATAAAGTTAGATCTCATATCACACTCGATAAGTAAAGCTCTGTCAGTCGGAGTAGTAGTTATTTTAAAACACTCTTTCAATGAGATCTTGTACCAATAATATATGTCAAGATAAGAAAAAGAGGACCAATTGTCCACTAATTCTTCTTGAAAATAGTTAGGCTATTCATGTTGGTATTTCTAAACAACTACAAGAGGAATATTAAAGCACTGTACATTTGGGTTTCAAAAGGTATGAAGTAAATTACACACACCAGTGTATCAGGTTCTATGAACCATCATGCTGCGGTTGGGCTTGGAAGTTGTCTTAGGCGTACTCGCCGCCTTCTTTGCGACTATCCATCGGCTTCTTAGCAAGAAGCTAATGGATAGTCGTGAAGAAGGCAGCAAAGTACACCTAAGATAAGCACGGGGCCGGCGGCTGGGCACCTCATCGGAGGAGCGGCTCGGCCCCATTGGCGGGCGCAGGGGAGGCGGGTGGGGGCAGCCGGCGAAGGACCGGTCTCGCGGCCATCGGCGGGGGGACCGGTCTCGCGGCCACCAGCAGGCGCGGGGCCGGCGGCCGGCAAGCACGGGCTCGACGGCCAGCAGGTGGTTGGGCGCCTTGTCAGAGGAGCGCACGGGGCCGGCGGCCAGTAGGTGCGGGGCTGGCGGCTGGGTGCCTCGTCGGAGGAGCGGTTCGGCCCCTCTGGCGGGCGCAGGGGAGGCGGGTGGGGGCAGCCGGCAAAGGACCGGTCTCGTGGCCATCGGCGAGGGGACCAGTCTCATGGCCACCGGCGAGTGCAGGGCCAGCAGGCACACGGCCGGCAGGCGGCTGGGTGCCTCGTCAGAGGAGTGCACGGGGCCGACAGCCAGCAGGCGCGGGGTCGGCGGCTGGGCGCCTCGTCGAAGGAGCGGCTCGGCCTCTGGCTTGCCTCCGGCGGCAGCAGTGCGAAGAACCCGAGCGGCTTGCAAGGGTGAGGTGACGAGTGGGTAGACCGATGCGCGGAGGACAGCGTTGGCAGCCCAGATCCGAGGCGGCACAGGTCGGAGAGTACCCGGAGGCGGCACACGGAGGGCGGCGACCGGTGGATGGGCCGACGCACGGAGGGCAACACTGAAGGCAACGGAAGAATAAGGTCAGAGTCCAAGCTCTAATACCATGTTATGAATATTATGTGTATTATCATAAGGCGCAAGGGGTCATATATACAGGAGAGTATAGGGAGTATGCTATATACAGATAAGAAAACAGAAGCATACAAGAAAACGAATAACAATCCTATTCTATCTCCTATTCGTATCTTTTTCTATCTCTAACATGTATATTGCGATCAAGTTACTCCTTGTGATTTACTATGGATTAAAGCAACAGAAAATTGCGCTTTTTGCACATGAACTATTTTCAGAATCCTATCCAGGTGAACGCACTATTTTTAGAAGCCTATCTACTGTGAAGGCTCAAGATTAACTCTGAATCGTTGATCACTTCTTAGCCGCGCACATGCCACTATTTTGGAAAAGATGTACGGACTTTTTAATTGATATCTGTCCTTTTTTTGATTAGGGCCGATAGTTTTTAACTTCAGTACGAGTGTTTATACGAACAAATTGAATGTCGATAAGTTGTTTTGAAAAGTTTATCCCGATAAACTATTTTAAAACGATGATAAAAAACTATTCTATTTATTTATTCAGAAAAAACTATAAAATATAAGCTAAAAATTTTTAGACCATCATCAGCCGTACATTGCTATATATGCAAGTTTAGTCTACTCTTGGCACCGTGAATGCGTTCCTTCAATTGATATTACTACCGAATTTCGGTTTCCTTCTTTGTCCTGTGAGGAAAGAACAATTAATTAATTAATACCAACGCACAAATGCCATTTGATGATGAAACGATGATTGGATGAGCTGTACTGATTTGACCGAGTGAACATATCATTACTCATATAATTTGTCTTTTTGAAGATTTTCTTAAAATGTAAATTTCACTACATGGATAGATCCCATTCTTTTTAGGCTATGAATAGATATAAATTTGACTATACGGATATATCCCATTCTTTTTAGGCTATGAATGGATAATGGGCAGCAAAGTTTGGAGTATCTAATTTCATGTTCGTAGTTTAGGTGGTACTTTAACTAATTTTTGACTTAAGTTTTTAACTATAATTTTTAGTTGAAATTACACTATATCAGTTATTAAATTTTTTTTATAAAAATAAGAAAAAATATTATATTATTATGGACAATACAAAAAAATAAAAAAAGATAAAATAAACTAAAATAAATTAAAAACTAAAATAATTAAAAAAATTAAAAATCGATATACTTTAAATATTTTCTAACTTAAATAAGCCAACAGTAAAAAAACCAACGCTGAAGTGGAGCATTAACCTCTAGCAAGAATACACGGTAACCCATGCCGTTAGTTTGCGTAACTCATTTGGCAATTGGCAGGCAAAAGCCGGAAACGCCGTCAGGCCCCGTCACAGTCGGCGAGCGCGCGCACGCCAACGCCAACAAAAGCCACACCTGCTCCGCTCGGCTGGGCCCCACCGCACTGCAGAAGCCAAGTCGAAGCCAGCAACGAACTCCAACCTCCTCGTCGCCATCGTCTCCCTCTCCCACGCTTGCTCCGGCCATGTCGCGGTGGCGCTTCCTCCGCCGCACCGCCTTCACCGCCGCAGTGGGCGGGGTCCTGTACGCCGCAACGACGGACGAGCCCCTCTCCCTCCCCGGCTTCTCCTCCCCGTCGACCGCCTACCCCACCGGCCACCTCGCCCTCGTCCGCGCGCACCCGGGCCTCCGCGAGCTAAACGCGCTCCTCACCCCGGGCGCCTTCCTCGTCGACGCCACCCAGGCGCTCCTCGCCTCCGCGCTCCGCTGCGTGCCCTACCACCGCGCGGCGCTCCGCCAGGGCCGCGAGTTCCTCTCCGGGCGGATCATGTCCGCGGAGTCGGAGGGCAACGCGGAGGAGCAGGCGGCGTGGGACCGGCTCAGCCTGGCCCTCCTCGACGCTCGCGACGGCCGCCTCGAGGACGCGCTCGACGCCTGCGTCCGGCTGGCCGCGGAGCGCCCCGGCGAAAGCACGCCGCGCATCTACGCCGCTGCGCTCTGCCATATGCTCGGCCGGCCCGAGGAGGGGGCCCGGTGGCTCGGCGCCGTGTCCGACCTCTCCCGCCTCGAGGACAAGGTGCAGTTCATGGAGGCCGTCACGTGCGCCACGCTCGGCTGCCCGCCGCACGCCGTGGCTGGCGCCGAGAAGCTGGTCGCGGTGACGGCGCTGGGGCTGGTCGAGGTCACGATGTGGTCCATGTTCAAAGACGCGGACCTGCCCGAGAGGCTCCAGGTGTTGGCGTTGATGGCTTTCCTGCGTCGCGCCGTGGCGAAGAACGTACGCAAGGATCATGCAGTGGAGGGATCTCCGGACGCCACCCCAGCGTAGGTGAGATAAACAACGTGCATCAACGCTCATAAGAATTTCACTCATCTACTGTGATTCGTGCCGTACCATTTCACTCATTTTGCCTGGACTCAAAATCATTTGTCTACGTACTGTAGATTCATATGTAGAGTCTCCTACTTGCGTTGCTTGGCAGAGCAGTCCTTTTTTTTATTGTTCTACCAGTTTGAAGCAATGTCGATCAATAAGTAGTTCTCAATTTTGAATAAATTGCATGTTGGAATTCTTCCTCGCTAAACTCTTACACACATTGATGTACTTTTCCAGAGCACCAACCGCTCCCTCTTTTCTTCTTATTTCTCTTCCACTCCTCTCGTTTTCGTTTGTTTCAATTACATGACTATTGTGCTTTATATAGACTAATTTTAAGCCTAACACTCAGACTCATAACCTTACTTGGATTCTAACTCATAATCCTACTTGGATTCTTATTCTCTCTACTCCTATACGTATACTTTGTAAATACTAAACAAACTCTCCAAACCTACTAAAATAAGATTAACTCTAACATTGCAACAAGGTCTCTTGGGCCAAAGGGTTTGTAGCAGTGTTAAAGAAGAATTGACTCCTGTCATTTTTGACAAGAAGCTGTATATATATCTACCTTGACCAATGCAGGCACATTTCTATTGTTGGCCCGTGTATAGTACTGTGATACTGATATGTGTATTACTCGAAGTCTGAGTCCACTGTTCACTGTTAAATTGAATACTGAGCTAAAGGTTGGGGGTGACTAATTGAGCACTTAGTAGGTGGATTATTAGGATTTAAGAGACGAGTTCAGAAAACTTTATGGTAATGCACTGAAGGTATTTTGCTAGGTAGGAACAATCGCTCACCGTAGAATATTTGCATTGTATTCATTGTGATGAAAATAGGTAACACCATGTTTTTGATTGGGGTCCTGGAATCATAAGGCCAGTTACTTCACATTTTGTGTGGCATAGGTTAATGGAGCTTTTGCATTGTATACATACGTTTACTTCACATTTTAGCTTGCTGTTCTAGTAACATTGTTAAAAAAAATGGAAGGAGTTGTGTGTGTGTGTGTTTGTCCATTTTGTGTTCACTATTCAGGATTGGTAGGAGGTCATTACAAACCTGACAATTGTCATATTTGCCACCTTGTAAATTACGGAGCATGTAAATTAGGATTGGAAGCTCATGCTGTTCCTGTATTGCCTTTTCTTGCCACCTTGTATGGATTGCAACATGCCTACCAGTAGTTCTGTACTGAGAAATATATTATGACCAACTTGTGTTTCAGTTCTCTGTGTTTTCTCTGCTTTTTATGGGAAATCTGTTGTTCTGAAGATACGTATAATGTGATCGAGCTGTTCTCTGTGATTTACTATGGACTAAAGCAACAGAACATTGCTGTTTTTGCAGGTGAACTATTTGCAGAAGCCTATTCCTTGGTGAAGAGAAGATTAACAACTGAATCGATGATCGCTTATTAGCCGTGTGCCACTACTAGTTTGGAAATGGTGTACCGATTTTTGAAATGATATCTTCAATCATATAGTCTGATGCAAGTTTGGTCTTTACTCTTTAACCTTACTACGTACTTTTCAGGTTAGGACACTTGCTGTTGGTATTATTTCTTCGACGTGTAATAGATGTATGATTAGGGCGTGCCTTAAAAGTGGTATAAAAGTTGTGTTTTGTTCTTTGTCCAACGAGGAAAGAACAAGTAATACTGAGGGTGCGTGACCCACGGATGTCCCTTTTGACGATGAATTGGTGATTGATTGGGATATGCTATGAGCTTGTGAGCATATTATTAGTCATATCATTTGCCTTTTGACTATTGCGGTAAATATGACTGGATAGACCCGATTCTTTTCGATTATGAATGGATTCAGTTTTGTGGTTGAGCTTGAAGACTAATATGCGGGAGGTGCTTCTATATTTTCTTTAACAGTGGTTTGCATAATTTTTAAAATATGATGAGTAGTGCATAAATGTTACTTAACTCTTTATTTGCTTTGAGATTAGTGCTACTTTTGTTAGACAAGAAAGTATAGAAGCATTACTCCTAATATGCAGCAAAGTATGGGATATTCAATGTCACGCCTATTGGATCAAGGAGGTCGGTTAGAGAGGGGTAAATAGACAGTCTTAAAATCTTTTTTCTAATTAATATCAATTTTTATTTGTGTAAATCAAGTATATAATACGGAAACGCTGTGCATACACCTATGTTGTGCACACGATCTCCATTGGCTACCATCACCCACAAGCCGTGGCGCGGTTGGATGGGCATGCCAGCTTGCTGAGCAGCAGTGGGAGTAATGAAATTATGCATTGGGCCTGAATCCAAAAGGGCTAGCAGGGGCGTTCCGGCCACCAACACTTGTAGCTGCGTTGTCTGGCTCACTTTTGGTGTTATCCCGGTCACGGCATACAAGGAAATGCCCGGCTCAACACAATCAGTCGCCACTTCATAGTCAGCCTCTTCGTCCGATCCATCGCTGGGCAAGAAAAGGAGGAACAACAACTTGCAACAGTGGTTGGGGGTGAACTTCTCATCGCAATTGAAGCATAACTCGGCCGCACGACGATGTTCCATCTCCTCAGGGGTGAGGAAGTGGCGTTGGATTGATCGGCGTGGACGGGCGGCTCCCTGGGTCTGCCCTGCGGTATTGCTGGCCGTAGGTGCTAGGAGGGTGGGCAGGGTGACCATCGTCTGTCCAGCAGTAGTACCGACCATAAGTGTTGGACGTGCTGCTGCCGCTGATGTTACTGCCGATGATGCTGAAGGTGTTCCTGTGTGCGCAGATGACGTCGGCCTTCTGTGCTATAGCCCAATGTCTTGCCCGATGGCCTAAGCCCTTTGTTCCTATGCCCTTGCAAGTGCCATGGCCATATGAAAATTGGCAGGGTTCTGTAACTCCACGTCGGTGCGAATAGGCTCGCGAAGACCTAGAGTGAATAACTGCACTTGCTGCCGTGGTTGAAGGTGATCTGCTTGGCAAAGGATGGCGAGGAATTTCTATTAATACTCCTCCACCGTGCCCATCTGTACCAATTCCTTGAGCTCGCCTAAAGGATTGTGTCGAATGGATGGTCCAAAGCGCAAATTGATATATTCCTTGAAGTGATGCCAATTGGGCTCTCCTTCGTCCCACTCCAATTGAAAATACCATTATTGTACCACCCCAACCAGATGATAAGATGCGAGCCGTACTTTTTAACTTTCCAATGTTTTTTGTCCTCGAAAGAATTGCACGCATCACTGCAGCCAGCTGAGAGGATCCTTGCCTATCATATGACGGAAACTCCAACTGATGGAAGAGGGGTGGCTTCTCGGTTGCTGTCATAGTTCCAGCAGGGGCCAACATTATTCCATCTCCCATCTGGGCACTTCTCCATGGCAGCAAGTTTGTTTCCAAACTCCTCTGACCTAGGCTGCTGTTTGTCAAAGCGTTCCTTCAATTCGTTCATCTGTTTGGTCATGTTATCTGTCAATGTTACAATCTGATCTAGGATCGCATCGACGCTTGTCTGATTGTCCGCCATATGCTCTGATACCAAGTTGTCACGCCCTGATCTTGGTTTTAGATTATGGGCCTATTTGTTTTAGCTTCTGGCAGCTGCAGCTACTCCTAAAATCTGCAGCTCCCCAAACAGTCCAGATTTTCATCCAAATTCTAAGTAGCCAGAAGCTACAGAATCCAGAAAATGAACTAGTAGCCAGAAGCTGAGGTTATCCAGCTTCTCCAGATTCTGACTAGCTAGATACTCACCAGCTGCTTCTCAGAATCTACAGCTGAAACAAACAGGCCCTATATGCATAACTGCAGGCGGGCGGGCGTGTGGTTGACTTTGGTGGAGCCGTGCTGGAGAAGCCGGCGCAGGAGAAGAAGAAGAGTTGCGTAGGGAAGGAAGCAGGATAGAGTTGGAAGGAAGGAAGAATTGGGGTAAATCTTGTCTTAACTTTATTATCATAACTATTTCTCTTTATATAGTAGAGGAACCCTAACAATCTGGTCTAATTCCGACTCACTTCCTATTAGGACTCAGACTTACGAATACAACTCTTTTCTTGAAGTAGCCGCAACTGGCAGTACCGGATGTGTTGGTTTAGATCTTCTGGTATAGACGTTACCAAATTTGCCATGTCTGACATCCAATTTCATGTTCTTGACGTAATTTCCAACCATGCAATTTGCCAAAAGAACCCCACCTGTGGAATTTTTATGCGGGTTGTATACAAAAAAAAGATAGGAATCTTCGCTATAAACACTAATTCAGGGGAGGCTTTGTCGGGCGCTCATACGCTCGATAACAATCGCAAGTGCAGAGGAGCCGTGGTACCGCATAGGGGTAGACCATATAAGGAGAAAATCATTAGGATCACCAAGGAATGTAGACTAATAACGAGAAGTAGTAACATCACCATGGGCATCAACTTTTTTTTTGGTTAGCTTAAAATCAGCTTCTTGTTTTTGATTTCTATTTTTTTACTATTCAATAATTTAGTCTTTTTCTATTTTTTTAGATTTTTGGGTTTTTTTGTCTTTTCTTTTTCCCTGTATTCCTTTACATTGTTCATGATAGACTAATATGTTTTTTCTATTTTTATATTTTTTAAATTTAATTATGCCAAATAAGTTAACTCAGCTATAGTAAAAAATAAATTAATTACAATAAAAAAAATCATAAATCAATGTTAAACTGAGTGCTACTAGACTCGAGGTATATCCTTCGAGTAGATGGCACCAATCCGTTGGTCTTAGTGTTCACTACCCGACAAACCACCTTATACCGTAATCCCACCGTCGGCCGGCGTAGTGTAGCCTACTGGTATGCCCAATACTTGATATGCCCAATACTAACTCGATCATATCCCTGCACACCAAAGCCACGGTAAGGGCCACCCTCGCCGCCCAACCGTAACACCTAAATCTGAGGTTGGGTATCGTCGAATTTGCCACTGTTTATTACCGTCCTGCTACTTGCGGATGAAGAATTTTGTTGCCATCTCCACTGCGACCCTAACTTTGTATTCTTCCCTTCGCGTTTACTTGTCACAATTGACCGAGACAAACCGCAAACACCATTTTTATTAAAAAATGACCAATTGCCATTAGTAGTTTTGACTGTAATTAAATAAGCTGAGCTCAATCGAGCCAAGTCTTTTAAATTTGAGCTCAGTAGAAACTTGAGTCAAACTCAAGTGAGTCTGAATGGGATCCAAGAGACTAGAGCTAGGTTTGAGTTCAGCTTGACCTAAGCTAAGTAAACTTAAACTCAGCTCGAATAAATTTGGTAAGAGTTAATATATAACAATATTCAATAAGTGATAATAGAAAATATATTATAACTTACAATATAATAGCATGTATATCTTAGTAGAAACAAATATTCGAACTCGATTTATAGAAACTCACGAGATATTTGAATTTAGTTCGTTGAAACTCATAAGCTTAAGATCAAGTTTGAGCTCAGTTTATTTAAAGCTCAAAATAAATTTAAATTGAGTCTAAAGCAAATTAAACCTAAGCAAATCAAGAGCCACGAGCTTTTTGTAAGGTGCTAATGACGACAAATCAAATATACCACGGGCTCACCACACGTGGAAAGGCACAGTAATTCATAACGGCAGAACGGACTGTTGGCATTGGAAAATGTGAAGCAACAATTATTCGTGAACATGTAAAATAGTCAAAATTTGGGAGTAGTTCAGGTCGCCGTCCTAAAAAAGGCCGCTGTGTATTTTACATGCCAATATGCATACTAATATACGGTCGAGTACGTTGGCGTTTTTCATTTTTTTTTCCTAAAATCATCTCCATATTTCTCTGTGTAGCAGTACAGGTGGAGGCCACTCATTGGTGTGTTCGACAAGGGGCGGAACTACCGTTTCTTCTCCATCGAACGGTCCACAACACACCGTAAAGATGCGTATCCGCGCACGCACGCGATCACCCTGATGCACAAAAAGCAAGCAAGCACGGCATGGTTGCTTCATCTCCTGCCTCCAGGAAACAACCCCCACCACTACCACCTTCTCCCTCCGCTCCACCCATGGCCGCCCGCGTCCTCCGCCGCGCCGCCGCCCTCGGCCTTGTCGCTGCCTCGGCGGGGTCCCTGCACGCCGTGACCAAGTGGAATCCGCCCGAGCCCCTCTCGTCCTTCACCCCCTCCGTGAGGCGCGTCCTCCTCGAGTCCGCCCAGGGGCTCCAGGCCGCCCTGCTCCGTGCCCACCCCCTCTCCGGCGCGCACCTCCGCGACGTTCGCGCCCGCGCAGAGCAAGACCTCGGGCTCGTCGACGCGGTGGGGACGAGGCGACCCCGCCGCGGCCATCGACCTCCGCCTCCTCCTCGGGCTCCTCGCCGCGCGCGACGGGCGCGCCGACGAGGCCCTGCGGCTCTACGCGGAGGCCGCCCGCGACAGCCCATTCGACCCCCGGCCCCGCGTCCTCGCGTACTACGTCTGCTTCCTCGCCGACCGCATGGACGAGGCGGCGCGGTGGAACGCCGCCTACCGCCGCCTCGTTCCGGAGATCGTCGACCCTGAGTTCCCAGGATACGAGTCCTACGAGATGACGGAGCTCATCAACGAACTGGTGATTGCGGCGATGCTCGGCGGCGTGTTCAACCTCGCCTCCCCGGAAGAAAGGGGCTTCCTGATGCACAGGGCTTACGGTGGGGTGGACTCAGGGCTGGTCGCAGCGCTGCAGGACAAGACGCTGTCCACGTCGGAGAGGCTGCAGCTCCGAGCGCTCCGCGTGTACTTGCAGGCCAAGGTGCGGCACCTGCTGGGGAAGGAGATCAAGATGTTGAACCACCACGAGGACGTTGGCGCGCGCTGAAGCAACTCTGGTTTCTTAATTCTTGGTGAGCAAACTTACACTTCAATTGGTTGGTGATCTCACTCGTCTCATTGCAGGTGCAAATTGTCTGCTAAATTCACATTTGTCGAGCTATCAATCTGGTGTTCCCAATGAACAGGGTAGATAGTACATAGGTGGATTAGTGACTCTATGAACTAAGTAGAACGTACATGCTTGGCACTCAACAGAATTGCAAATATACTACCTGTGCAGTTTATGTATTCAACTTTTCTTCCTGCGTGGATCAGTTCATCAGTAAGGTCCGGTTAATGGTAACAGTAACGTGTGATTAATTTGGTGATCAACACATGTTATCATGTGATGCGTTACTGTGCCTTTTTATTTGTGGAACTGTTTGGTGTTACCTATCTACAAAATTAATAGTTCGACAGTGGATGTGTGATTTTGTATGAAACTGAGTTAACATGCATTCTTGAAATTTACAGTGTAGTTACAAATTCATGTGCTGTGAAGTTAATGTATTCAATTTATTTTTCCCTTTGATCAGTTCATCACTATTGTCCTGTTAAACAAAACATAACAGAGGGTGATTAGTTTGGTGATCTATATCCTTGTCAGTTGCCATACCATGTACATTCTTGTGTAGTGTTGGCGGTGCGTGATAAACAGGAGTAAAATGTTTTCTGTTGTTTTGACTTGAAAAATGTAGCTCATCAACATTATGTAAAATTAAGTTTCCTTTTCCTAGTACCTTTTAATGGAAACTGACATGAGAAGTATTTCAGATTTCAGAGCATGTATTGCAATAAAGTCATTAGGAAAACACAATGAATGTGGAAAAAACTGGAAAGTAGCTAGGTTCTGTTTCTATCTGTGTTTTGCACTCTGAGATCTCTTTTTTTATATACATAAATTAATGTACCAAATTCTGTTCATTTTTTTTCGAAGTCCAGCTGAAATTGCATGATAAGTTGATAACTACTTCTTTTACCTACATACTTGCATGCAAAAACATGCATGGCCACAATACCTTTCGCCTTTTAAGAATGTTCATAGCTAGCAAATATCATCTATCAGATGAATAAAACTCTGCCATTTTTCTGTGCAGGTGAGGTGACATAATAGGGAAGGTTCTTGTTTTCCTGAAGTGTTTGACTGAGTTACTTTGAAGGTCATGTTCGAAGCATCAGTTTTCAGGTTCTGGATCGTCAATTGTAATCAGCATTCAGGTTGCAGTTTTGTTGGCCGAAACTAGGTTGTATCTCAGTGTAACGATTTTAACTCAGATGCACTCCAAAAGAATTGTCTGTTGTAAAAATGACTCTGTTGGTGCCTAAATGCACTACAAACATTAGCAGTCAATACCTGTCAATCATTACAGATTACTTCAACATCCCACAGCTTATTGATGGTTTGCTTAAAAAGTGATGCTACTTTTTTTTCCAGGCATGTATGTAGCCCTTAATTGGGTATGTTTTTGGTTTTAGAGATTTGCTGGAATATGCACTTGTTTTGCAGGAATAGCTGGGCAGTCTGTTAGATGCTGACTAGTGATTAACCAATGAATTTGCTAGTTTGAATATTGGGTCAGCAGTTGGAATGCACATTTGAATTGACTAAGATATGTTAAATACTCCCTCCATTTACATATATAAGTCTTCATGTTATACACAACATGCACTCCAAATTTTTGACTTTGTCCGATAATATATATTGATTATATTTATTGGTTGCATAAAAATGGCATCAAAAGATTTTCTCAGAAAATTATGTTCATAACATTAACTGTTGTAACCTTTACCTAACAAATGTAGAATATTACCATGGTATATGTATTCGAGGTATGGAAAAATCTTTTCATATATGCACCATCTTTACATTCAATAGTTGCTCCAGTTTCTGGACAAGCTAAGCTGACTTTTCATTGGATTTCATCCCACCGTCTGCTTATTTGTGTTTTAATGTATTGACTATTGAGCTATGAGTACGTGCTAAATTGCTAATCCTTAGTGTTTTTACGATTTACATTACTGTTAACGTGGAAGTTCTGCAATGCTGGAAATCAAATAAAACAAGATAACTCCTGTTTGAATGGCCAATGTAATGAACCTGCAAAATTTCGAGCTGATTCAAAATTTTGATCGCTTATTTCGATATTTTCTTATTTGTAAACTGAATTTTTACACTTTTATGAAATTCGTGGAATGCTTGCTTAATTTTACCCTTGTTTGGATCAATATAAGCAACAGCTAAAGGAAGCATACTGCATCAAACCCACTTTCTCGTGTCTTTCTCTCAGTCTTCTCCTGGATCTACATACTAATGGCATGGATATTGTTAGCAGTGTATGTATAACAGAAGTATACTGAGGGGAAAAATGACTTCCCGGCAATGGACAAATGTAATGAGAAAGAGAAGATAACAGGGAACAGTGGACGGAGTCTCCGGAAGCTCCTAGGTGCTGACCGGCTTTGGGTGACGCAAGCGATGATGCAAGACGGTGCGGGAACCGAGCGGATGGTGGAGCATGCCAGGCGACTCGATCGGCGGCGAGGGAAGAAAGGTGCTCGGTGAAGAGGTTTACCCGCGATGAGACGGTGGCAACGGCGTGGTTTGAAACGAACCGAAAATTCAACAAATTTTTGAATTCCTTGAATTGTTGATATCCTTTGATTCTTAACCCAAACCTCCACCTATCTCCTCCATTTGCACCTCAATCCTTCCACCACCCCGTCCACTCCACTCCTTCCCACGATAAGAATAGAATCCTTCCACCACCCCGTCCACTCCACTCCTTCCCACGATAAGAATAGATCTGGTTACGATAAGAATACAATTTTACAAATTCTATTTTCAAATATAAAAGAAATTTCAAAAACTATAAGTATTATTGCTATCTCGCCTTCTCTATTTCTATCTTACCTCGCTTAGACATGCATTAAAAAGCTTTTCTTTTGAGTTTGTCAAAAATCTCAAAAACACGTATAGACTTGTAGACTAATTTTTGCTGTAGGTATTGACCAAACCAAACGAAAACTAACTTTAGTCGAACAAGTGTTAAGGATGGTGTTACGAAGAATACTGCGAATACTCCGATCAAAACTTTTCCTTTCAAAAAGTTGCAAGGTCACCGTTCAAATAGTTAGAAAATAATACCCGTTTGATTTTCTTAATGCAACAGGGAAAGACCATTTAAAATAGTCGAATTTGAAGAAAAAGCATAATCTCCATCCGGACAGTGGTAGCTCAAAGTAGAAAAGAATTGTGAAGACAACATCACGTCATTGAACCATATAGGTATGATCAAGAAGCTACTTTGAGAAAATTTTACTTGGCGATAATCATGCATGAGTACCCTTTCAATATTGTTGAGCATTTGATGCATTTGATCGAAGATAATTGGCAAATTCAAAAAACAATTATCAATTTCATGCATGTAGAAGGATGACATACCAGTGCTAAATTGTCTGAAGTATTTACTAATTGTGTCATGAGATTGTATATTAAAAGGAAAATATTTTCTTTATATTTGGACAATGCATCTGCAAATGAAGTCTATGTTAAAGATATCATTATTGAGCTCAGAAAGCAAAAGTCCACTAGTGTGTGATCGTTTATTATTTCATGTAAGATGTGCCAATTATATACTGAATCTTGTTGCTAGATCATTTGTAAGAAATTGCATCTATAGTTCAGAATTCTGTAAAAGGCTCTCCATTGCAGTGGAAGGAATTCTGTAAGTGTGCAATAGAATGTGGGTTAAAAACAACGATGGGTCTCTCATTGAATGTTGCTACAAGGTGGAATTCTACCTATACCATGTTAAGGGATGCTACATATTATAGGAGCACTATTATGAGGCTTTTGTGCTTGAAACACTGTAGGTATGAGAAAATTGCTCCTTTAAATTTTGAATGGGATAAATCTCTAACACTTTGCAAATACTTGGAGAAATTCTATGATGTTACTGAGCTATTGTTTAGTTTCTAATAACCAACTACAAATTTGTTTTACCAAAGTTTTTAATGATATTAAGGTTTTGATATTTGAATGGTGTGCTAGCACTGATACCACTATTAGACAGATGCCACAATCTATGTGTGCTAGCTAAGTTTGAAAACTAGTGGAAGAGGTCCAACATTGCTCTTGCTGTGGCAAGCTTTCTTGATCCTGATTCAAGAAAAAAGGCAGAATTTTACATTGAGAAGTTTTATAGTGAGCTATTGTATAAAGTTGAACTTGAAGAATTCATCAATATTGTGAAGCAAATGTATGCAACATATGCTTCTGTCACATCTACTATCCCAAAGAATACTGGTACACCTGCTCCTACTGATGAACCAGAAGTAGATCTCTTTATGGACAATGAAAATGATGAACTTCATAGCTTCTTATATGACACTCAAGATGGGACTAGTCAAGATGAGCCAAATAACTTAGAAAAATACATGGCAGAATCACCACTAAAGCTTCCTAGATCTTCCAATTAGAAATTTGATATGTTATCGTTGTGGAAGAATCAACAATATGAATATCCTATTCTCACAAAAGTTGCTCGTGATATGTTGACCATAAGTGTCAATAGTTGCTTCAGAATATGCTTTCAGTGATGGTGGCCATGTCATTCATCCATTTCACAGCCGCCTTGAACCCGAGATGGTAGAAGCATTGATCTGTACCAAAGATTTGGATAGTTGTGTCTAGAAAAAGTGATAATTTTAATAGTTTGTTATCTCTTAGTGTAAAAGAAGTTTGTATTTTTTTACTAATGTAGCTTTTATTCACTATTGCAGAAAAGGTCATCACAGACAGTTTCATGAGCCGTCTGAGTTTATGGGTCAGTAATAACATGAAGCTATCACAGACGACTTTCGAACCATCTGTGATGTAACTATCACAGATAATTTCAACAATAAACCATCTATGATAGTTGACTATCACAGACGACTTTCATTTGCAGACATTTGAAGCAAGTAATCGTGTTGGCACTTTCTTAAGAATGTTTAAGTCATCTCTTGCTAATTAATGAGAATTTTAATTTTGTTGAAAGATAAAAGAGAGGTTAGTTTAAGCAACCGAGTTCTAAATCCTACGCAAGTCTTATCCCTTGAAGTGCAACCGAACCCGTTGTCGACAATGCCAACTGTAGTATATCCCTGTTGTTCGGTTGTTTTTAGATTATTTCCTTGTAATCTGCCGAGTAAATACAAACACCTTGCACGTGTGTAACGGCAAATAATTAGCTTTGCAAGTTCCTGTTGGAAGATAAATTCTTCCTCGTCATCTACTCCTGATCAACATGCACTGCACACCGTTCTGGACACCAGGAAGACTCCTAGCCGGATTCAAGTTATACCGACGTTGCCTTGCCGTTCGGTTACTGCACATCGTCCGACAATAGGACACTTTACTGTTTCGGTGATTCCTTGTAGATAAGCCTAGGTCTCTTACTGTCGTACTCGACCCCAACAAATGTACTCTCTAATGTATAAATTCTGATCAACGAAACAATGCACGGCGAGGGATTCCACTGCCTTCTTTCAATTCCTCCTGCAGTTTGGAATGTTGGGACGCATTCACAATGGAATTCGTTTCTCCTTCGGATCAAATTGCATATGCTTGAATCTTTTTAGAATGAGAATCGATGGCCCAATCTGTGAACTTGAAAACCGATGCCTTCCACCATGAGCTTCTCCAAGCACGATTTCTTGTTATTCCTGACTCCCCATCATCCCTGATTATCAGGTCAGATCCAAACTTTCTAGGTTGGAATTTCTGGCTAGATGTAGTTTCGATGTTCTATGCTGTTGATTAAGCTGCTCGTGCGGTAAGCAAGCTACGTGCTCAAATGGTATATGCATTGGTGGATGGCACACTAATGTATACAGCCGTGTTACTTCATATTTCACTTTTTTTTAGGAAATATGTCACTCTTATACTTCTCGAATAACTGAACATGAGATGGCCATTTATCAAGGTAATGACATTCAGTCGAATATTACGCTCAAATGCTTCTTCCAGTGTCGTTCCATTTATTTTAAAAATGAAGAATGTGATCGCCATCTTTTTTGTATTGAAAGTCGGCTTGAAGCAATGAAGTCAATACGGTCAATTAGACCGGTGTTGCACGGTCCGAAGGATAACAAAACCCGCCTACAATCTAAAGGAATACGCGTAGGCTACGGAAGCAGAAAACAAAACTTTTCTACCGCGCACCCAAGAACATCATGCTAAGGAAGGATCATGGATCGTTACCACTTAGACGCGCAGCGCAGTGAAGAAGAATTGAAACCGATCCAATCTCGCGCGTCGAGGTAGTAGTGGAAGTAGCCGATCGTCCGAACAGATCGTCTCCTCCACGCACGCCGATCAAGATCGCAGCGAGCAGCGCCTCCACCGGTATCCACACGTCCCGGGTGAACGCCGATCGCGAGTGTACTAGCACTCGTGAGCAGCTAGGGTTTGGCTCGGGGTGGCGGCTAGGGTTTTGCTAGATGTTAAGCGGCACACGCCCTCCGCCCCTCGCCTCCATATATATAGACCTCCTCACGTGGGCCTCGTGGACCGAGGCCCAATAGGAGTCTATTCGGATCTCTATCCGAATTGAGCCCATATCCGAATCATATTCGAATTAGTGTTCCAACCCGTTAAGCGTGCGACCACAGAGGTTCACGATACTTGGTCGTGACCGGAAACGCCTTTCCGGTTATCATGTTAATAGCGCCTCTAGTAAGACATATTAACCCCAAAGTATATGTAAAGATCATATCGGCTGAACTCGTAATGTTCTCTCATGTACGAATCCCTTTGCCTCACGATATAGATTGAGCTCAAGGCGAGACTGTGTCATCCTCTTAATAGCTCAATCACTCTCTCGATTCCGTGATGGATTATAAACTCGTGATTGACTCCTCAATCACCTTGGCATGGCCATGCACTTTCATAATCCATTACATCGAGGCCCAGAGATATCTCTCCCATAAGGAGGGGCAAATTCTATCTTGATCATTCACATCCCACTACATGTTTCATGGCAAACCCGAAGACTACTTTTATGACTACCCAATTACGGAGTAGTGTTTAGTAGTCCCAAAATAAGCTACTACTCATGTTGGGAACCATGATGATCTCAAGTCTAAGGACTCTACATAAACACTACTTGAGACCAACTGATGACACATGGAATCTCTGCGGTGTCTCATGGCGAGTCTATCCAACATATGTTCACTAACACATGTCCATATTATTGATTTGGTATCACCATACCATGATCCATGAGACATGATCATCAATCAATACATATCTGATCTTTGTCTTTGAATCATATTTGTTCCTCATATGATATACGATCGGGATCATCTAGAAATAGCAACATCTTAGTATTTAAGAGTCTCATGAATAAGTCACATACTCATTGATCAATAATGATGATGTCTATTCCAAGGAACAAAGTAATGTATCATAAACATAGTATGTGATATATACAACATCTCCATGTTGCCTCTAGGGCATATCACTAACAGATCTCCCACTTGCACTAGAGTCAACCATGTAGGTATCTAATACCCATTGCCCTAGTGTGAGCCTCATGCTTTGGTGGGAAGCGGCTTTGTCAACGGATCTGCAATGTTCAAATCCGTTTGTACTTTGCATATCTTCACATCGCCTCTCTCCACTATCTCGCGGATGAGATGAAATCGCCGTAAATGTGCTTGGACTTCAGTGCGATCTAGGCTCTTTGGCTTGCGCAATGGCCCCACTATTGTCACTGATGAGGTCCATTGGGCTGGAGGCACTAGCCATCACACCAAGCTCGAAATAAATTTCTTGATCCAAACAGCCTCTTTGGCGCTTCGAAGCTGCTATGTACTCGGCTTCGTTGTAGAATCGGCAACCGTCACGCTTGGAACTCTTCCACTTACCGCACCGCCATTCAGCAGAACACAAATCCAGATTGCGATCTAAAATCATCTTTGTCGGTTTGGAAGCTAGCATCGGTGTAACCATTTACAACGAGCTCTTCCTCACCTCCATAGACAAGGAACACATCTTTAGTTCTTCTCAAGTACTTCAAGATGTTCTTTACGCAATCCAAATGACTTTCACCTGGATCGATCGTATCTACTCGTAGCACTTAAAGCATACGAAACATGCGGACGTGTACAAAGCATGGCATACATAATGGACCCAATAGCGAAGCATATGGAATCGCATTCATTTTATCCGCTCATCGGTGTACTAGGACACTGATTCTTGCTAATACCATGTGACATAGGTAGAAAACCTTTCTTGGAATCATGCATATTAAACCTTTTCAACACCTTATCAATGTACGTATCTTGGCTTAATCCAATTAGCCTTTTTGATCTATCTCTATAGATCTTGATGCCAGAATATATGCTGCCTCTCCTAAGTCTTTCATAGAGAAACTATTTTTAATGAAGACTTATGATTCGAGCAAAGGAATGTCATTTCCGATCGATAATATGTCATCCACATATAAGACCAGGAAATACGAGTGCGCTCCCACTAGCCTTTTGTAAACACAAGGCTCTTCTTCGTTCTTGATGAAACCAAACCCTTTGATTACTTCATCAAAACGAATGTTCCAACTCGAGATGCTTGCTTTAATCCATAAATGGATCTTTGGAGCTTGCATATCTTTCCAATCGATTGCGGATCGACAAAACCGTGGGCTGTGTCATGTACACATCCTCACTCGATTTCCATTAAGGAAAGCTGTTTTGACATCCATTTGCCATATTTCATAGTCGAAATATGCAGCAATCGCTAGAATGATCCGAATAGACTTTAGCATTGCGACGGGCGAAAAAGTTTCATCATAATCAATACCTTGAATTTGTTTGAAACCTTTGGCCTAATCGCGCTTTATAGATGTGAACATTTCCATCTATGTCTATCTTTTCTTGAAAACCCATTTGCATTCAATGGTTTTAACACCATCGTGGATCAACCAAGTTCCAAACTTGATTCTTGTGCATGGATTCAATTTGGATCTCATGGCTTCAAGCCATTTCTCGTAGTCTGGTCCCACCATTGCTTCTTCATAGGTCTTAGGCTCATCGTTGTCTAACAACAATATGTCCCGTTGTTGAGTAGTCAAGAACATGTACCTCTCAGTGCACGACGTGACCTTTTCGACCTCACGTGGTGCTGGTGTGTCCACAACGAGTTCTTCAACAGTTTGTTCATCCTGTTGTGGTTCCAGAGGAGCTGAAACGTTATCAGTGTTTCTTGAATTTCTTCAAGTTGCACGTGCTCCCACTATCCCTTCTTGAGAGAAACTCTTTCTCTAAGAAGACACCATCTGCCGCGACAAACACTATGCCTTCTCCTCGATTATAAAAGTAATATCCTTTTGTTTCCTTAGGATACCCGATAAAGAAGCATTTATCGATTTAGGAGTGAGCTTATCAGATTGTATACGTTTTACATAAGCCTCACATCCCCAAATCTTAAGAAAAGACAAGCTAGGACGTTGTCCGTCCACATCTCATATGGTGTCTTTTCTCATCGATTTTGATGGAACCTGTTTAGTGTGAATGCGGCTGTTTCAAGAGCGTACCCCCAAAAAGACAACGGAAGATCACTTTGGCTCATCATGGAGCGCACCATATCTAATAAGGTGCGATTTCTCCGTTCAGATACCACATTCCATTGAGGTGTTCCTGGCGGAGTCAATTGTGGAACAATTCCACAATCCTTTAGATGATTGCCAAACTCATGGCTCAAATACTCGCCTCCACGATCAGATCGTAGAAACTTGATTGTCTTGCCTAAATGATTTTGCACTTCATTTTGGAATTCTTTGAACTTTTCAAAGGATTCGGACTTATGCTTCATCAGGTAGATATACCCATATCTACTAAAGTCATCAGTAAAAGTTATGAAGTACTGAAAACCACCTCTGGCTGTTAAGCTCATTGGTCCACATACATCAGTATGTACAAGTGCCAATAAGTCATTTGCCCGTTCACCTTGACCGGGAAAGGTGCCTTTGTCATCTTGCCAAGTAAACAAGATTCGCATGTCTCTAATGATTCAAAATCAAATGAGTGCGAATACCATCTCTATGGAGCTTACGCATGCGTTTCTCATTTATGTGACCTAGCGGCGATGCCAAATAAACGTGGGATTCAAATCATTCGGACGTTGCCTCTTTGCATTAATGTTATAGACCGGTGACCCTTCAAGAGTAAGAACGTATAACCCATTCACCAATGGAGTATGACAATAGAACATATCTTTGAAATAAAGAGAACAACCATTGTCCATAGATTTAAAGTCATAACCTTCTGCTTGCAAACATGAAGCAGAAATAATGTTCTTTGAAAGAGATGGAACACAATAACAATTATTCAATTCCAAAACTAATCCTGAAGGTAAAGACAATGGCATGGTGCCAACAGCTACCGCAGCAACTTTTGCTCCATTGCCAACGCGAAGATCCACTTCGCTCCTCCTCAAACTTCTACTTCTTATTAGCCCCTACAACGATTTGCAAATGTGAGCAACCGATCCGGTATCAAATACCCAAGAATCAGTTGATGAAGTAGCAAGATTGATCTCTATAACATTTATACAGGTGGAAGTCGACTTCCTTCTTCTTCTCAAGATCCTCCATGTACTTTGGGGTTCCTTTTCCAATGTCCTGATTGCTTATAGTAGTAACAATCTGCATCAGGATGAGCATCGCCCTTCTTGTCTTTCTTGGCCTTAGAACTGCTCGCGATCGCATCAGGAGCTTTCTTTCTTTTGACCGCGATTCTCTTGACATAGGGCTTGCCCTTGCCTTTCTGCATCATCATCACATGATTGCTGCTTTTCTTAATGCTTTCCTCGGCAGATTTTAGCATCCCATGCAACTCAGCCAGGGTCTTGTCCAGGTTGTTCATGTGAAAGTTCATTATGAATGGCTCAAAGCTCGGGGGAAGCGACTGGAGAATCACATCAGTAGCCAACTCTTGGCTAAGGGGAAAACCAAGCTTTTCCAGACTCTCAATGTAGCCAATCATCTTAATCACATGAGGGCTGACGGGATTCCCTTCTGCAAGCCTGCACGCAAATAAGGACTTTGAAGTATTGAACCTCTCAGCCCTTGCTTGGTTCTCAAACATACCACGTAACCCCACAATGATATTGTAGGCATCCGTGTTCTCATATTGCTTCAAGCTCGAGAGGACATTGTGGCAAGCATGAGACACTCACATCAAGGCAATCATTCGCTTGCTTCTCATAAGCTCTCCGCAGCCACAGTAGCATTATCGTGCAAGTCTTCGGGTAAGGAGACTCAAGGACATACTCCTTGCGCTCTTGCTTGAGAACAATTCTCAAGTTGCGATACCAATCCAAAAGTTTGTTCCATTGAGTTTTTCTTTCTCAAGAACAGATCGCAAATTAAAAGTCTTGGATGCGGCGTTCTTGACATGATCTACAACACAAGAATATGCAAAGTTTAGCACTATGTTTATGTTCATCTTTTATTAAACTATTTAGCAAAAGACTCCCACTATGAGTTTTGCAACAAAACTCCTCTAAGTTACATAGTGGGTAAAGATCCTCATTTCACTAATTCCTAGTGAGCTTTGGCATCACGGCTAGAAAACTAGTGACATGGGTAAGCAACACTTTGCTAATCACATCCCTATGTGACTCTACTTTGGGTGACATTAGTATGCCTCGGCCCCAATCTATGCCCCAAGGTCCAAAACTATTTTGATAACCTTGTTAAGTAAACCAAATGCTTCCGCATGTAGATGTCCGACATCTACCCCAAATGATGATGATAACCGATGGCACTCTACTTTGGTAGACCTACCATACGGTGATCATTATCTTTTGGTGCAACATATGGAAGGGCATTAACACCTAATTTTAAGAGGGATTCTATCCTACCAAAGCAACATATCACATATATCATTGCATAAGAATAAGATAGATAACATCATATATAAACACATTTAACTGTGAAGTAGTATGGCCCAAAAATGGTGATATCCATCTCAAAGTAGGTGTAGACGATCTCCATCCTCCACATCACTCCTTTAGGCCACCATGCTTAAAAGCTTGTAACCTCAAAACTAGGCTACTACCTATAATAGCTAGAAATTGAAGATTACAAAGATAGATTTAAGCATTAAGGTCGACACGCAGGTCGTTAAATACAATATATACAGCTAACAATAGCTGTAATAATCATGACACGCAGGCCATGAACGAATGTTACATGCATCACATACATCTCATACATTCAAATAAGCTATAGGGCCATACTATTCACATCATTCTCTGCAAAAACAAGTTAGACGTAGAATCGCATTCTACCTAACGATGTGAACCCAAGACGCTATACAAGGGGGATACACGGCGGTCCCGCTGACCGGTCACGGGCGGGGATCGAGGGGAGCGCCGCGGTTTCGTGGCAGCGCCAAAACCTCGCAATTACATAGATCGCATCTATGAAATCGCTATGAAAATCTTATCGAGCCGATCAAATCAACCCAAATCCGAGCCATTCAAAATGTCTCAATTTTCATTAGATCAATCATATTGATCACCGCGATCGGTATACTTGAGGAGACCACAACACAAGACCTCGATCTGTTGGCTCGATCTACTGATTATGCGCGCAGTTAGCCCCGATGGTGATTCCAACCGGTAGGGGCAAGTCGCGCGTACATCAAAGAAGGAGCACGAACTAATCTTTTTGGCCTTGTGATGCTATCAACTCATACCAATTTCAACCCCTTATGACCGATTGATCTCATCAACCCATGCTACCTTATTTAGACTGTAATAGATCCAATCTACTACTATCGCATATCAACATATATGCGCTGATCCAGATTGCAAACTAAGCAAGATGGCTCTGATACCACTATTAGAATACGCGTAGGCTACGAAAGCAGAAAACAAAACTTTTCTACCGCGCACCCAAGAACATCATGCTAAGGAAGGATCATGGATCGTTACCACTTAGACGCGCAGCAGCGAAGAAGAATTGAAACCGATCCAATCTCGCGTCGAGGTAGTAGTGGAAGTAGCCGATCGTCCCGAACAGATCGTCTCCTCCACGCACGCCGATCAGATCGCAACGAGCAGCGCCTCCACCGTATCCACACGCCCGGCCGAACGCCGATCGCGAGTGTACTAGCACTCGTGAGCAGCCTAGGGTTTGGCTCGGGGTGGCGGCTAGGGTTTTGCTAGATGTTAACGGCACACGCCCCTCCGCCCCTCGCCTCCATATATATAGACCTCCTCACGTGGGCCTCGTGGACCGAGGCCCAATAGGAGTCTATTCGGATCTCTATCCGAATTGAGCCCATATCCGAATTATATTCGAATTAGTGTTCCAACCCGTTAAGCGTGCGACCCTGTAGGTTCACGTATACTTGGTCGTGACCCGGAAACGCCTTTCCGGTTACCATGTTAATAGCGGCCTCTAGTAAGACATATTAACCCCAAAGTATATGTAAAGATCATATCGGTGAACACGTAATGTTCTCTCATGTACGAATCCCTTTGCCTCACGATATAGATTGAGCTCAAGGCGAGACCTGTGTCATCCTCTTAATAGCTCAATCACTCTCTCGATTCCGTGATGGATTATAAACTCGTGATTGACTCCTCAATCACCTTGGCATGACCATACACTTTCATAATCCATTACATCGAGGGCCAGAGATATCTCTCCCATAAGGAGGGGCAAATTCTATCTTGATCATTCACATCCCACTACATGTTTCATGGCAAACCGAAGACTACTTTTATGACTACCCGCCACGGAGTAGTGTTTAGTAGTCCCAAAATAAGCTACTACTCATGTTGGGAACCATGATGATCTCAAGTCTAAGGACTCTACATAAACACTACTTGAGACCAGCGATGACACATGGAATCTCTGCAGTGTCTCATGGCAGTCTATCCAACATATGTTCACTAACACATGTCCATATTATTGATTTGGTATCACCATACCATGATCCATGAGACATGATCATCAATCAATACATATGCTGATCTTTGTCTTTGAATCATATTTGTTCCTCATATGATATACGATCAGGGATCATCTAGAAATAGCAACATCTTAGTATTTAAGAGTCTCATGAATAAGTCACATACTCATTGATCAATAATGATGATGTCTATTCCAAGGAACAAAGTAATGTATCATAAACATAGTATGTGATATATACAACATCTCCATGTTGCCTCTAGGGCATATCACTAACACAATCTAGATTTAACACGCACCTTCACACTCTCAGAGTTAAACGTATTGAACATATTTGACACTAGTTTGCGTGGATCTGTATTTTTGAAGTATAAATATATAACGATTTTTCTTTTTGTTTGTGGTACATTTGGATGTATGTTTTGTTCAATATAGTTCATATATGTCAAGATACAAGGTGATAAGGACATCCTAGCCTATATTATTCGTTGTAATTCAATAAGTACATCAGAACTATAAGAGCTTGCTAGAAGAGTTAGAGCTTTGGAAAAGAGACTTAACATTAAGGTAAACTCATTCCCAACTAAGCTTAATGTTGATTTTCATAATGATGAAATACTACTTCATGTTATCACTTTGTGTATTCTCAGATTTTACAAATGGAAGACATTGGAATTGAGAGGGAGGAGATGGAGGCCGGGGCCAAAGCAATGGAGAAGCATAAGGAGGAGAATAACCACATTGGGTGCTAAACACATGAAGGAACAAAACCCATGTGGCTGGAGCCAACAAGAACAAAGCCCAAGCGGCTGGCTGGAGCACATAAGAGAAATGCCCATATAGATGGGGGAAGAAAGCCCATGCAGTGGGAAAGCAAAAGGGGAGAAACCCAAAAACTTAAAGTACAAGTTTTGGATAAGATTTATAAGCCCAATTTGGACCTCCCACAAGTCCAACTAAATTCAAACTCAGATTTAACTCAAAACTCAATTCAGATTCGGTCTAGGACAACCCAACAGACACTTACAAAAAAGACCATAACTTTCACAAACGGAGTTCCTACACAATGGATAAGGTCCCATCTTCAAATACATCACAAATCATCTGCTATGACCAAAACAATATGACGACTGTAAAATCTAGTTTCCTTTTTGTGTGAGTTCGAGTTTAAAACAATATAGGGTTGAGTTGTACTCAGTTTGGGTACCTTAGGGATGTCCCAATGGGTTATATAAGCCTTGTATTCATAGCCTTCAGGGCTCAGACCAGTTTATGCATAAGATTGAAACATAGCTATTTCTTGTTTTTTCGAAACTAGAGTTCATACGAGGACTTTAAGAGAGAGCTAGGCGATCCAGTGATTTGTTCTGCCATTCAAGGTCAACCATTATTCTATTAGGAATTGGGGACTTGGCGTTCGTCGTTCATGGTCTCGTGATGATCATCTACCGGTGTGTTTTGGGCGTATTCCGAAGAGTTGAGGGTTCATGCACGGGTGCGAGTGTTCAGCTAGCGACATCATCTACTTCACATCAGTTATCCATGGTTCCTCATAGAGAAGATCAGGCCACCTCTGTATCATGTGGTACCGGATTCTAGGTTTACTCAGTGAGAATTTCTTTACTCGTAGTTAGATTCATTTTCTTTCCTTTAGTCCATTAAACCAAAAATTTGCAACACCAAAACCATATTTCAATATGTTATTTTATGTCAATTTAGTTAAGTTTTCATCCATTAGAGTTTTGTTTTAGTGCTGATCTTATGTTTCTTTTGCGTAGCTTCATCTTTTGTCCACTAAAATCCTCGAAAATTGCTAGTTATTTCCCTCAATTCGCACCCAAAAAAAGTGTCACCTGATATGTCTTCACTTATATCCTTTCATCCTTAAGACTAGCTATTGATATTGCACTAGGGGTACTCATTATAATTGATTATACCTTTCTGATTTGTGAGGCTTGCGCAATCAAAAGAGTAGCATCTTCAACCATTGCAAGAAGAAGAAAAAGAAAAAAAAGAGGAGCCGCATAAGTAAAGCCACGGCTTTGGCAAAAAGAGTATACAAACAAAATCTTTTGTAGATTGCTGCAGTTAAAAAATTGATATTTTTTGCTGCTACAGTACTAGTTCATACTTTTTTCAGTTTGTGCTTTTCAATTTTTTTGAGCAATCTTGTGCCCTACTATATTCAATTGCAATTGGCTAGCGTCTCTTTTAGTACTTAGTGTAAAACGAGCTTGTTTCATCTCAATTCATGATTGCTTCTCACTAGCTCATTCCTTTGTTTGCATTAAGTCTCGTTTGTCTTTGCGTGTGCATTCATACACTTCGCTTAAATCTATTGGATCAGCACATAGACAAAATACTCTAGTTTGGATCATTACTTAGCTTTACAATAACTTGAATATCAGTTTGTATATGTTATACACATACATTACCAAGCTCCACCTACACCCATTTTGTGTACTCTCTTGCTCTTGGTTGTGCTCATACATTATTGGGTTATGGTCGTTCGCTACCATAAGTATTAACTTGCCATCCTTGATTCCTTTTGTAACTATAAGCTTGTCTTATTTTTAGGACATTGAGTTGCGATCGTAGAGAGAGATTTTGTTTTCCTAACCCAGATGTAATATCGTTTATTGTTCGTGAGTTGTTACCATATTAGGTCATGATGAGGATCTACCTAATCCGGAGGTGCAAGTTCAGTGGACAGAGTACACTCGGTTGCACGAGATGATACAAAAACAACTTCATAAGGGTGATCATGGTGTGCGCGATGAGCTCGGGAAAGTTCAGACGGGGCTAAACACCCTCGAGAAGGAGGTCACGCAACTATGTACGGCCATCAATAATAACTTTCTAGAGCTACGTGCCATGTTCGCACACCATAATCTACGTGGGGATGCGCAAGTTGACGATGCGAGTGTGCATGGTCCTTTGGCTGTTCTACACAATGAGACCAAGGAGGAGCATGCTATTTGCGTGGACGAGGAGCGACGACAGCGTCAGTACCTTCCTATATTTTTAGGTGGTACAGATGTGAAAGAATACCTCACTTGAGATGAATAACTATTCCAATGAGAAGAAGCTCTTACTTGCGTCCAATAGTTTGAATGATTATGCCACACATTGGTGGGAGCAGTTTGTTTGTAAGCGCATGGAGCGCCATGAGTTACCTATTATCACCTGAGAGTAAATGAAGCAGCATTTGTGGGAACGTTTTGTACCTCGCCACTACAAGCGTTCACTATTTGAGAAGTTGACAGGGTTGCGATAAGATATGAAATCAATTGATGACTATCATAAGAAAATAGAGACTATCATGATATATGCAGATGTCCGCGAGAATGAAGCGCTGACCATGGTGAGATTTCTAGCTGTCATGAATTATGCAGTCAAGCGCATTATCAATTAGCATCCCTACAATGATATGATCGAGTTGTTGCACCAAACACGTGAAGCCGAGCGACAAGTGATTGAAGATGCATGCTTCGTTGCCCGTTCTCGTTTTGATAGTAGCATGCAGAATCTTGTGAATTATGCTAGAGCGGAGGAGCAGAGAATTAAGGATAACCATGCATCATGATTCAATTTGAATAAACATTTCTATTCTTATGCTTGTCCTAGTGTGACATATGAGGAGATGCTTGAGCATGGGACTTTCTTTTCGGTCAAGAAGACATATAGTGTTGCCTCAAAACTACATACATCACCTAAGATGATTCAAAACTCATGTGAGGATGAAAGCCATAAATCCAAATTGAGTGAAAGTGTTAAAAAGAGTGAGCTGTGTAATTTCACCATATGTAAGGTAAAGAGCATCCAAATTAAGTGTGAGAGAGATACACCAAAAGAAAGAGAGAGGTAGATGATAGGTAAAGTGAGGTTGTTTCTAAAACTAACACATTAATGTATACTTCAAGTGTTGTTTCTCATATTGTGCAGGTTGATATTGAAGAAAAAGAGTTGACCATTCAACAACCGACACTATTGAAAGAAAAAGATGAGGAGATTACCATGGTTGAAGAAGAAGTGCTTGCTGCCCCATGGTCAAATCATGATGAATTGATACCTCTAGCACCTACATCATCTGAGAAGGACGTTAAAGGTAACAACATTGGTGCTGATTTATTAGTTCATCAAGAAAAGGTTAGTAAATGTGTGAACTCCTTAAATCAAATAGAAATCCCATGTTCTGAATTTGATATGCTTAATTTCTATAATATGGAATTGATTACTCATATGGAAGTTCATACTATAGTATCTCTTAGTGATTCTTTATACTATATCATGTTCGATGATTCTGGAGAACTATCTAGTGTGATTGAGACTGTTTGTAACATCCCAATTTTTGCTTTTATTTTGAAGAAATAGTTTTAAATTAATAATTTCCAATTTTCTGGAATTTTCTGAAGTTAAAGTTTCTGTTGAAAAGAAAATTTAATATCCAAATAAGTTGGAAATATTTTTCATATGTTTAAAACATTATCGATGAGTTATGTGAATTTTCTGGAATTTTTGGAATTTATTTGGTATTTTTCTGAGTATTTTAAAGTCTCCTAATGATTTCTGAAATATATATACCAGATTTAAATATCAAATCTCCCTCGGGCTGACACTTGTCACGCATCCGAACCCTTCCTCCCCGGCCCGAGCTCATCCCCGCCGTCTACTCCTCATCCCGCTTCCCCTCTCTCTCGCGGCGCCATGTGTCGCGCATCCGACGGCAGCCCGGCCATCCCAGCGGCTAACACTCAAAAGGATAAATCAACCTTATAGGGTAGGTTGATCCTCCCGCTTGGCCAGTTACCGCCGCGCTCTCTTTCCTCCCCGCTCCTCGGCGCGTTCGAGCCCGCTCGCGCGAGGTTGAGTTTCTTTTTTTCAATTTGCGCTGACAAGCGGGCCCCACCTGTCATAGACCGGTCCGTGTGGACTCACTGCCAGGGGGTCCCACATGTCAAACCCGTCGTACCCGACGCGTGTCGTCATCTTGACCGTTCGTGATTGCCGTATTAAATCGCAGCCGCCCGTTGCCACTTAGTACACCCCATCGGCTCAGATTTAATCAAGGTTGCCGGATTGAATCTCGATCGTTCCTTTCACTTACCCTTCGCCGTGATCTAGCGGCCCGATCTTTCCTTATGCCACACGTCACTAATCCAACCGTCGCCGATTTCCTTCTCTTTTCTTCTCTCTCGACGCGCGGGCCCTCTCGCCGATCCTCCGTCCCGATTGTCTCCCTTCTTCCTCGCGCGATCATCGCCGCGCCGCCATTAATCGAGGCGAAGCTTTAAAGCTTCTTTCTGGCCAATTACTTCCCGTGCCGATCGCATATTGATCCCCGCCTCCACGCGTCGGTTTACGGCATAAAGGCGTGCGTTACTCCTCTCCTCGCCGTCGCATTCATCTCTCCAGCGGTTCCAAGTCCGGCGAACTTCGCGGCCGTTACACCCTCCCGGCCTATAAAACCCACACCCCGAGGTCCTCTACGCTGCGCTCCTCCTCACCTCTCAAGCGAATCACCCGAGTGCAGAGCCCTCCTGCGCCGATTTCTTCCCCGCGGCTTCAAATACTCGGCGAGCAATTCCGGCGCCTCGGGTTTCCTCATTCCTCGCCGACACCTTCCCGGCGTTGCTGGTGCTAAGGCGAGTTCGGCGACCTCTTCCCGAGCTGCTGCATGCCGGATCACCTCGCCGCCGTGAGGTTCCTCTCCGACCGCCGCCCCTTCTAGCCGA
Source organism: Melocanna baccifera (assembly GCA_036346265.1). Lineage (NCBI taxonomy): Eukaryota > Viridiplantae > Streptophyta > Magnoliopsida > Poales > Poaceae > Melocanna > Melocanna baccifera. The sequence goes on along the minus strand of CM070677.1, from coordinate 20,980,192 downwards.
TTTTTCCCTCCGGTCACCCTCGGTCTCCGCGCAAGGTACCAACGCATTCCCTGTATCCTCCTCTTCATTTTGGTACCCTTGGCCGGCGCCGCCGATCACCGGAGCTCCGGCGACCCTAGGTCCCCGTGCGCCACCACCGCCGCCAGCCCCGCCGTCAGCCGTCGGGCTGAGGTGGCAGCAGGCGTGGCGGCCAGATCGGCGCCACGTCAGCGCCACCCGAGCACTTCCCCGCCACCTCGCGCGTGCGCGGCCACGTCGGCAAAAAGCCGTGACGTGGCAGCCACGCGGCGACCACGCGTCAGCCACGTGTGTGCCACGTTGTCTCGCCGGCCTCCCCGTAGATAATCCTCAAGAGGATTACCTACCCATTAAGGGTAGGCAGTGCCTCCCCGCTCACTTGGCTAGCGCCGCTCTCCTCCCCCTCCAACTCCCTCGGCGCGCGTTCGAGCCCCGCTCCGCGCGCTGAGGTTGAGTTTTCTCCGTTTTATTCCACGCTGACAGGTAGGCCCCACCCGTCAGCGACACCCCTCTGCGCTAGCCAGCGACTCGATGGGTCCCGAGTCGAGTGGGTCCCATATGTCAGAGACTCATTTTAATGAAATTGCTGACCAGTGGACCCCACATGTCAGAGATTTCCGAATTTCTGGATTTATTCAAATCTGAGATTTTCAAATAGCCATATCTTTTTCATTTTAGCTCCAAATTGGTCCATTCAAATTTCTAAATTCATCTAAAATTTCAATCTTTCATCTGGTATATTTATTTTCAATTTTTGAATTTTTATTTTATTTTATTTATTTGGAATTCTCGATTTACGTGTAGAGACCGATTTGTCAGAGCAATCTCAAGAACAAGTTGGGGAAGAATTCAACCAGACACAGGAAGGCAAGTCTCCTTTGAACATTTTGCTCCCATGTTTTGCAAGTTTCCTTTGATCAACTTGTTCAAATAATTTAAAAAATGTTTAGGTAGTTATTTTAAATTAATGCATGCTTATGTTATATCAAGTGATAGTTTGATTTAGAAAATTTAGTTAAAGACCCAATTTGTTATACCTTCCATTGAAAATTGTTTACCTTGTACCATTGTCAACTTAGGATATCCCTTTTACTCAATAATGAGTTAATACTACAATTGTTGAATGTTTAAATACTAGCAAATGCTTAGCGTAGCAAATAAATGTAATAATGTTCAAATGAGTAGCATGTTTATCAAATGTTTTAATGAATGATTTGCTTGAACATTGGTAATGGATGTTACCATTGTTAAATATTTTGTTTGAACATTGGTAATGGATGTTACCATTGTTAAATATTTTGTTTGAAAAGTGGTAATGGATGTTACCTTTGTTAATTTGAAAATCAAAGGGAAAAGTTGACAAGGGTGGATGGAAGGTTTGGTCAGTGCGGTTAGCACGAGAATTGTTGGGTTTGTGAATGAGCCACCCTGGTCGATTAAGGACCGACGCTTGTGTTTGTCCAAACTGAGCAAAACAGTACAACCACAAGTCTATATGGGTACGACCTAGCTAACTACCCTATAATAGTGTAGTTTAGATATCACCAGTGGTGTATTGAGTTCTGTGGTGTCTTGGTTACTCATAGTGAGGGACAGGGTTCACTGTACTCATATGGCGCAAGAGGGGGCTCCAACTCGTGGATTCGAGTTGTGGTGAAACCTTAGCGGGTGGTATTTAAACTATATTGGAGTAGGCGAAAGGCTTTGTGATAATTTGTCTGGGTCTCATGCCAAAGGAAGCGTGTTGACTAATAAGATAATTTATCTCTTGTGGGTAAAGTGTACAACCTCTGCAGAGTAAAACTATTCGAATAGCCGTGCCCACGGTCAAGGGCGGGCAAGGAATGCATTCACATGGTAGAAGTTTTGGTTTTAATTTCAAAACAAAATGAGTTGGAGAAAAACTCGGGAGTAGTATAACTCTCGTGATGTTCAGATCAGGGGGTGTAACCTGAGGTTTTGAAAATTGGCTGTGATGGCCGGAGATATCAGTGTTGATAGTTTAACCTTCACTAAAGTACTTATCCATTTTCGATTATTAAAAACAAGTTGTTTACAAAATGGCTTTTAAAGTAATTAGGTAGATTTGAAATAAAATGCTGATTTTTGCAAATAAACCATATAGCCTTCCTTTGTGAAACCTTACATCTATGCATTTTCCCAAGACTTGCGGAGTACATTTTGTACTCACCGTTGCTCTATATATATAAAAGAGAGAATGGAGAAGATCAAGCTGGAGAGTATGACTTCGCGCGAATGTGGATGCGGTGGAATATTCTCGGATGCCTAGGATTCGTTTCCCAGTCAATTGCACGTGGCGATTGATGGGTCGATCAAGTTATCTTTTGCTTCATTGTGTTTATTTTTGCTTGTGGTTCGTGAACCTTAGTAAGGCAATGGCCTTTGTAAAACTTCAGTTACTATTGTAATAAAGCGTTGTTGGCAATATATCATCTTTTCTGTTTGAACTGTGTGTACTAGCATTGATCTCTGGGACTAGTACAGTAATACACAGGGGTGCAGGAGTTTCTACTCGGGTCTCACGATAGTGGTATCAGAGCCATCTTGAGTGTAGGACGAGCCCTAGGATTTGGGAAACTTTAAGGATTTATATTTAATAAAAATTTATGTACAAAAATATAAGTTTCTTTTGCTTCTATTCTTTTCTTACTTAGTATCTTGTTCTTGTCCTACTCTCATTATTTAAAAATCTTTACTGATCTCCTCTTATTTTCAAACTTATAGATGGCAGGTTCTTCGTCATCTTCAGCCCCATGGGATCACCATTCTCATGGCGAGAGTGAGGGAGCTTTTGCGACTCTTCTACGACAGTTAATGTAGCATCTGAAATATAATCAACAGCCCATTTTCAGAGGGCGGAACACTAGAGTGATGACTATGGATTCATGGACCATGGAAGTATTCATCTATGCTCCGGATGGGCAGCTTGACCCCATCTCTGCAGGATTGAGCACCCTCGGACCTTTGTGACGGGCGCTATCCAAGATGCGGCCAAGATGGCAATAGCGAGTTGTGCAAAAGGCACAAGGGGAGTTCTGACGATCGCTTTTGCTTCTTTCCGACTACAGAGCGGGACGGACCCATCCGAAGCTTTTCGGATCGTGGTGGGCGACCCACGCTGTCTCATCAGTGCGATTCACCCAAGCATCGATCGCGACTTACGCGAGCTCGGCGGGAGATAGGACTTCTCGGATGCCCGACGTCGAGCTACGACCACTCCGACACTCTCCGAGCACGGTGCTGCAGAGTCGACCGCTGCACGCCGGCGCCATGCGGCGAGGACAGGCTGAGGCGCAGGTGGAGCGTCTTGAGCTGCCACCACTACACCGACTCCACTAGCTCTGTTCTTTGCTCGATCGAGTTCCCGGGACCTCGCACTAGGCTCACGGCAAGGAAGAGTGTGCGGCGCCCGATCCGTTACCCGACCTAGACATTGACGGATCCGGTAGGACGCCGCGCTTTCGTTCGAGATCACCTACTTTCAGCCAAAGCCGATCACGGTCGCAATCGCGAACAAGCTGCCGTGGTTGTGGGCGAGTCACTCGTCGGACTCAGAGGAGGATCCCGAGGAGGAGCCAGAGAGCGTATCATCATTGAGGACAATTAGATGTTGGATAGGATACCCTTTTTCAGTCGTTTATCGATACTAGAACGCTTTTATAATGATATGATGTAATAAAATGGATTGTACCGAGCCTTGTGCATTTGTGGTACAACCATTTCAAAAGTTAATTTGAATTTCAAAAGTTGGGTTTTCTCAATCTGTTGTGTTAATCTTGTGTGTTGTTTTGGGATGATAAAGCGCCGTCTCTCATCTATGCTTTTCCCTCTTTTGTACTCTTCTTGATGGAGCTTGGATGGTGAACACGAAGCAACATCAACAACCACCCAGCGCCCAACAACAATGAGGCCCCAATTCCACCTCCATGACCCAAGCTCCCAATATGGAACAAATGATGGCCATGCAACTACAACTTCTTGAGCTTTGGCCCAAAATCAAGTCAATCAAGCTCAGCAAGTACTGTGCACCCACCGCGATCTAAGCTCGGGAATTCATGAGGACCCGACCTCAGACCTTCGCGAGGATCTGCCGATCCGTTGGAGGCGGATGATTGGATTAAGGAAGTGGAAAGGAAGCTGAATCTAGCTCAATGTGCTGAACACGAGAAGTTATATATGCTGCTCATCAACTCCAAGGAGTTCTTTGCCAATTGGTGGGACAATTATTGCTTGTTGCACACGGGATGCCAGAACATTGGTTGGGCAGAATTTTTGAAGCCTTCCGTAATGCTCATATTCCTATGAGTATTATGGAAATGAAGAGGAAGGAGTTCCATCATCTACAAAGAGGAAACTGAGCGTTTCCGCTTATTTAAGCAAATTCATTCACTATCTAGATATGCCCCGGAAGATGTGGCGATCGATGCAAAGATTTGGAGGTTCATGGGAGGGATAGATCCCAACCTCAAGGTTCAATTAGTCTCCAATGACTACCCTACTTTTCAGCATCTAGTGAATAAAGCTTTATTGCAAGAAGATGCTCAACGCCAACTCTTCGACTCCCGGAAGAGGAAGTTTCAAGCTCAGCAGTCTGCGAGCAGTTCACGATTCACGCCATCACAGTACAACCGACCCCCAGTTCATAATCATACAAGGGTACCGATTGCTGCACCTCGTCCTTTACCTCAAGCTCCTAGAACTGGAAATGCAGCCCAACCGCAGCAAAACAGAAATGTAGCTGCAGGAGTGCAATGCTACAATTGCAAGAATATGGGACACTATGCCACAGAATTGTCCACAGAGACGTCAAGCGGTAACCCCGGTTCGTTTCAATCTTGACCCTACACCAGCAAGAGCTCCAACCAATGGTCAAGGACGTGGAAGCCCTCAAACTCCCAAGACTCCACAAAACATGAATCGAGGGCGTATCAACCATGTTACCGCAGAGGCAGCGGAAGATGCACCAGATGTAGTTCTGGGTAAGTTTCTAGTAAACTCAGTACCAGCAATTATATTATTTGATTCTGGAGCTACACATTCTTTCGTAACAAAGGCTTTTGTTGAAAAGAATAATTGGAAAATTTGTTTGCTAAGGGACCTTATGATAGTCCAATCCTCGAAAAGAATTGAGGACTAATTTGGTTAGTCCTAGTGCAACCATAATTATAAATGGAGTAAAGTTCCTAGCGAACCTTATTATAATAGACTCGATGGCATAGATATAATACTTGGTATGGATTGGTTGATCAAGTATAAAGGGCAGATAGATTGTGCCAATCGTGCCATTATCCTTACCAATTCGATGGAATTCAGATAAGACATGAGGCGATTATGCACTCAAGGAAAGACGATATGTTAACCGACCTAAAAGGAAAAAGTTTGGAAGATGTGTCGATAGTTCATGAGTACCGGATGTTTTCTGAAGATTTGCCAGATTACCACCGATCGAGAAGTTGAATTTGTTATAAACACGGTGCACAGTGCGACTCAATATCAAAAGACCCTATCGGATGTCGGTAGATGATTTAGCAGTTAAAAGCGGATCCAGGAGTTGTATGAGAAAGGATTCATCGGACCAAGTTCTTCGCCTTGGGAGCCCGGTGCTTCTAGTAAAGAAGAAGGATGGTAGTCAGCGGATGTCGTTGATTATCGAGCTTTAAATGAAGTCACTATAAAGAATAAGTATCCCTTACCCGGATCGATGATTTGTTTGACCAACTCATAGGATCAAGTGTCTTTTCCAAGATTGATCTTGGTCGAGGATATCATCGATTGAAGATTAGACACGAAGATATACCAAAGACGACCTTCGCCACAAGATATGGATTATATGAGTATACGGTGATGTCTTTTGGTGCGACAAATGCACCGGCATATTTCATGAACTTGATGAATAAAGTCTTTATGGATTATTTAGATAAGTTTGTTGTTGTTTTCATAGATGACATTCTTATCTATTCAAAGAATAACAAAGAACATGAAGGTCATCTAAGGATAGTGTTGCAAAGACTCAGTGAACACCGATTATATGCTAAATTTAGCAAATGTGCATTTTGGTTAAAGGAAATTGAATTTAGGACATGTGATCTCAGCAGAAGGAGTATCTGTAGATCTGGAAAAGTTAAGGATGTATTAAATTGGACTCCACCCAAGGCGAGAACAGAGATCAGAAGTTTTACAGGTTTAGCCGGTTATTATCGTCGATTTATTGAAGGTTTTTCCAAAATTGCCAGACCTTTAACCCAGCTGTTAAAGAAGGAAAAGAAATTTGAATGGAGTAAATCCTGTGAGGATAGCTTTCAAGAATTAAAGAAAAGGTTAACTTCAGCACCGGTTCTGCGGTTACCTGATATTCGAAAAGATTTTGAGATATTCTGTGATGCTTCAAAACAAGGTCTTGGTTGTGTGTTAATGCAAGAAGGAAGGGTGGTAGCTTACGCATCAAGGCAGTTAAGACCGCATGAAGAAAATTATCCCACTCATGACTTAGAACTAGCTGCTGTTGTGCATGCACTAAAGTTATGGAGGCATTATTTAATTAGTAATCGGTGTGAGATATATACAGATCATAAAAGTTTAAAGTATATATTCACCCAGCCTGATCTTAATATGAGACAAAGAAGATGGCTCGAATTGATAAAGGATTATGATGTGGGAATACACTATCATCCAGGAAAAGCTAATGTGGTAGCCGATGCTTTGAGTCGAAAGAGTCATATGAATAATCTGTCAATTTCAGATAAGCAGTTAACCCTCCATGAAGAATTCCAAAGATTAAATTTGGAAATAGTTAACGAAGGTATTCACATGCATTGAAGGTTCATCCTACCTTGGAAGATCAAATCAAGGCAGCCCAACGAGAGGATGAATATGTTAAAGAAATTAAAGAGAATATGAAGAAAGGTAAATCGCTTGGATTTTCAGAAGATGAAGAAGGGACTCTTTGGTTTGGAAAGAGAATACTAGTACCCGAGAACAAGGAAATTAAAGGATTAATCTTAAAAGAAGCTCATGAATCAGGATATTCAATTCATCCTGGAAGTACAAAAATGTATCAGGATTTAAAGGAAAGTTACTGGTGGAACAATATGAAAAGGGAAATTGCAGAATATGTAGCCTTGTGTGATATATGTCAAAGAGTTAAAGCAGAGCATCAAAGGCCTGCTGGTCTTTTGCAACCTCTGCATATACCTGAATGGAAATGGGAGGAAATTGGAATGGATTTCATAACAGGACTACCAAAGACCAAGTTAGGTTATGACTCAATTTGGGTTATAGTTGACCGTTTAACAAAAGTCGCTCATTTTATACCAGTAAAGACTACATATTCGGGAGATAGATTGGCAGAGCTTTATATGTCAAAAATTGTGTGTTTGCATGGAGTTCCAAAGAGGATAGTGTCAGATAGAGGAACACAATTTACCTCAAGATTTTGGCAGAAACTTCATGAAGTTTTGGGCACCAATTTAAATTTCAGTACTGCTTATCATCCTCAAGCGGATGGTCGAGACGAGCGGTAAATCAGATATTGGAAGATATCTTTGAGAGCATGTGCTTTAGCCAATAAAGCCAGTTGGGATAAAAGTTTGCCCTATGCGGAATTCTCATATAATAATAGTTATCAATCTAGTGCGAAGATGTCTCGTTTGAAGCCTTGTATGGCGAGAAAATGTAGAACACCGTTATATTGGTCGAGACAGGAGAGAGTCAAGTATTCGGACGGGCGTCTTAAAGTTAGCGGAAGATCAAGTTCGCTTAATCCGAGACCGATTGAAAGCAGTATGAGACTGGATAAAAGAGTTATGCGGATAATCGTCGAAGAATGTTGGAATTTACGCCGAGCGATCATGTGTATCCGAAAGTGTCACCTATGAAAGGGATGCGTCGATTCAAAGTCAGTGGTAAGCTTGCCCCAAGGTATATTGGACCATTTCTAATTATAGCAAGAAGAGGTGAAGTAAACATCAGCTAGAACTTCCTCCTCGGTTGTCGAGTACATGATGTATTTCATGTATCACGATTGAAAAAGTGTTTGAGAGTACGGAGGAGTTGATACCTTTTGAGGATGTTGATTTAAAGAGGACTTGACATATTGAATTCCTGTCAAGATTTTGGAAGAGGCGAGCGCTGCACAAGAAACAAGACTATCAAATTCGTAAAGTGCAATGGAGCAACCGTCAGTCGAAGCAACACTGGGAACGAGAAGAGGATCTTGACGAGTTTCTAATCTATTTCTCAGTTCATCCGAATCTCTGGTCGAGATTCCTTCTAAGGGGGTAGGTTTGTAACATCCCAATTTTTGCTTTTATTTTGAAGAAATAGTTTTAAATTAATAATTTCCAATTTTCGGAATTTTCGAAGTTAAAGTTTCATTGAAAAGAAAATTTAATATCCAAATAAGTTGGAAATATTTTTCATATGTTTAAAACATTATCGTGAGTTATGTGAATTTTTCTGGAATTTTTGGAATTTATTTGGTATTTTTAGAGTATTTTAAAGTCTCCTAATGATTTCGAAATATATATAAAGATTTAAATATCAAATCTCCTCGGTGACACTTGTCACGCATCCGAACCCTTCCTCCCGCCCGAGCTCATCCCGCCGTCTACTCCTCATCCGCTTCCCCTCTCTCGCGGCGCCATGTGTCGCGCATCCGACGGCGGCCGGCCATCCCAATGGCTAACACTCAAAGGATAAATCAACCTTATAGGGTAGGTTGATCCTCCCGCCCGCCCGGTTACCGCCGCGCTCTCTTTCCTCCCCGCTCCTCGCGCGCGTTCGAGCCCGCTCGCGCGCGAGTTGAGTTTCTTTTTCAATTTGCGGCGACAAGCGGGCCCCACCTGTCATAGACCGGTCCGTGTGGACTCACTGCCAGGGGGTCCCACATGTCAAACCCGTCGTACCCGACGCGTGTCGTCATCTTGACCGTTCGTGATTGCCGTATTAAATCGCAGCCGCCCGTTGCCACTTAGTACACCCCATCGGCTCAGATTTAATCAAGGTTGCCGGATTGAATCTCGATCGTTCCCTTTCACTTACCCCTTCGCCGTGATCTAGCGGCCCCGATCTTTTCCTTATGCCACACGTCACTAATCCAACCGTCGCCTGATTTCCTTCTCTTTTTCTTCTCTCACTGACGCGCGGGCCCCGCCTGTCAGATCCTCCGTCCCCGATTGTCTCCCTTCTTCCTCGCGCGATCATCGCCGCTGCCGCCATTAAAACAGAAAAGCTTTAAAGCTTGGTTTCTTAATTAATCTCCCGCGCCGATCGCATATTGATCCCCGCCTCCACCGCGTCGGATTTCGGCATAAAGGCGTCGTTACTCCTCTCCTCGCCGTCGCATTCATCTCTCCGCGGTTCCAAGTCCGGCGAACCGCGCGGCCGTTACACCCCTCCCGGCCTATAAAACCCACACCCCGAGGTCCCTCTACCGCTGCGCTCCTCCTCACCTCTCAAGCGAATCACCCGCGCGAGCCCTCCTGCGCCCGATTTCTTCCCGCGGCTTCAAATACTCCGGCGAGCAATTCCGGCGCCTCGGGTTTCCTCATTCCTCGCCGACACCTTCCCGCGTTCTGGTGCTAAGGCGAGTTCCGCGACCTCTTCCCCGAGCTGCTGCGCCACCGGATCACCTCCGCCGCCGTGAGGTTCCTCTCCGACCGCCGCCCCTTCTAGCCGATTTTTCCCTCCGGTCACCCTCGGTCTCCGCGCAAGGTACCAACGCATTCCTGTATCCTCCTCTTCATTTTGGTACCCTTGGCGCGCGCGCCGATCACCGAGCTCCGGCGACCCTAGGTCCCCGTGCGCCACCACCGGCCGCCAGCCCCGTCAGCCGTCGGGCTGAGGTGGCAGCAGGCGTGGCGGCCAGATCGGCGCCACGTCAGCGCCACCCGAGCACTTCCCGCCACCTGCGGCGTGCGCGCCACGTCGGCAAAAAGCCGTGACGTGGCAGCCACGCGGCGACCACGCGTCAGCCACGTGTGTGCCACGTTGTCTCGCCGGCCTCCCCGTAGATAATCCTCAAGAGGATTACCTACCCATTAAGGGTAGGCAGTGCCTCCCCGCTCACTTGGCTAGCGCCGCTCTCCTCCCCCTCCAACTCCCTCGGCGCGCGTTCGAGCCCCGCTCCGCGCGCTGAGGTTGAGTTTTCTCCGTTTTATTCCACGCTGACAGGTAGGCCCCACCGTCGCCGACACCCTGCGCTAGCCAGCGACCAGTGGGTCCCGAGTCTAGTGGGTCCCATATGTCAGAGACTCATTTTAATGAAATTGCTGACCAGTGGACCCCACATGTCAGAGATTTCCGAATTTCTGGATTTATTCAAATCTGAGATTTTCAAATAGCCATATCTTTTTCATTTTAGCTCCAAATTGGTCCATTCAAATTTCTAAATTCATCTAAAATTTCAATCTTTCATCTGGTATATTTATTTTCAATTTTTGAATTTTTATTTTATTTTATTTATTTGGAATTCTCGATTTACGTGTAGAGACCGATTTGTCAGAGCAATCTCAAGAACAAGTTGGGGAAGAATTCAACCAGACACAGGAAGGCAAGTCTCCTTTGAACATTTTGCTCCCATGTTTTGCAAGTTTCCTTTGATCAACTTGTTCAAATAATTTAAAAAAAAATGTTTAGGTAGTTATTTTAAATTAATGCATGCTTATGTTATATCAAGTGATAGTTTGATTTAGAAAATTTAGTTAAAGACCCAATTTGTTATACCTTCCATTGAAAATTGTTTACCTTGTACCATTGTCAACTTAGGATATCCCTTTTACTCAATAATGAGTTAATACTACAATTGTTGAATGTTTAAATACTAGCAAATGCTTAGCGTAGCAAATAAATGTAATAATGTTCAAATGAGTAGCATGTTTATCAAATGTTTTAATGAATGATTTGCTTGAACATTGGTAATGGATGTTACCATTGTTAAATATTTTGTTTGAACATTGGTAATGGATGTTACCATTGTTAAATATTTTGTTTGAAAAGTGGTAATGGATGTTACCACTTTGTTAATTTGAAAATCAAAGGAAAAGTTGACAAGGGTGGATGGAAGGTTTGGTGGTGCGGTTAGCACGAGAATTGTTGGGTTTGTGAATGAGCCACCCAGTCGATTAAGGACCGACGCTTGTGTTTGTCCAAACTGAGCAAAACAGTACAACCACAAGTCTATATGGAGTGCGACCTAGCTAACTACCCTATAATAGTGTAGTTTAGATATCACCAGTGGTGTATTGAGTTCCGAGGTGTCTTGGTTACTCATAGTGAGGACAGGGTTTCATTGTACTCATATGGCGCAAGAGGGCTCCAACTCGTGGATTCGAGTTGTGGTGAAACCTTAGCGGGTGGTATTTAAACTATCTTGGAGTAGGCGAAAGGCTTTGTGATAATTTATGCGGGTCTCATGCCAAAGGAAGCGTGTTGACTAATAAGATAATTTATCTCTTGTGGGTAAAGTGTACAACCTCTGCAGAGTAAAACTATTCGAATAGCCGTGCCCACGGTCAAGGGCGAGCAAGGAATGCATTCACATGGTAGAAGTTTTGGTTTTAATTTCAAAACAAAATGAGTTGGAGAAAAACTCGGGAGTAGTATAACTCGTGATGTTCAGATCGGGGTGTAACACGAGGTTTTGAAAATTGGTTGTGATGGCCGGAGATATCAGTGTTGATAGTTTAACCTTCACTAAAGTACTTATCCATTTTCGATTATTAAAAACAAGTTGTTTACAAAATGGCTTTTAAAGTAATTAGGTAGATTTGAAATAAAATGCTGATTTTTGCAAATAAACCATATAGCCTTCCTTTGTGAAACCTTACATCTATGCATTTTCCCAAGACTTGCGGAGTACATTTTTGTACTCACCTGTTGCTCTATATATATAAAAGCAGAGAATGGAGAAGATCAAGCTGGAGAGTATGACTTCTGCGCCGAATGTGGATGCGGTGGAATATTCTCGGATGCCTAGGATTCGTTTCCCATCAATTGCACGTGGCGCATTGATGGGTCGATCAAGTTATCTTTTGCTTCCATTGTGTTTATTTTTGCTTGTGGTTACTGTGAACCTTAGTAAGGCAATGGCCTTTGTAAAACTTGATTACTATTGTAATAAAGCGTTGTTGGCAATATATCATCTTTTCTGTTTGAGCTGTGTGTACTAGCATTGATCTGCAGGACTAGTGCGAAGAATACACAGAAGTGCAGGAGTTTCTACTCGGGTCTCACGATAGTGGTATCGAGCCATCTTGGTGTAGGGCGAGCCCTAGGATTTGGGAAACTTTAAGGATTTATATTTAATAAAAATTTATGTACAAAAATATAAGTTTCTTTTGCTTCTATTCTTTTCTTACTTAGTATCTTGTTCTTGTCCTACTCTCATTATTTAAAAATCTTTACTGATCTCCTCTTATTTTCAAACTTATAGATGGCGGGTTCTTCGTCATCTTCACCCATGGGATCACCATTCTCATGGCGAGAGTGAGGAGCTTTGCGACTCTTCTCGACGATTAATGTAGCATCGAAATATAATCAACAGCCCATTTTCAGAGGGCGGAACACTAGAGTGATGACTATGGATTCATGGACCATGGAAGTATTCATCTATGCTCCAGATGGGCAGCTTGACCCCATCTACTGCAGGATTGAGCACCCTCGGACCCATCATGCGGGCGCTATCCAAGATGCGGCCAAGATGGCAATAGCGAGTTGTGCAAAAGGCACAAGGGAATTCTGACGATCGCCTTTTTGCTTCTTTCCGACTACGAGCGGGACAGACCCATCCGAAGCTTTTCGGATCGTGGTGGGCGACCCACGCTGTCTCATCAGTGCGATTCACCCAAGCATCGACCGCGACTTACGCGAGCTCGGCGGGAGATAGGACTTCTCGGATGCCGACATCGAGCTACGACCACTCAGACACTCTCCGAGCACAGCTGCTGCAGAGTCGGACCGCACACGCCGACGGCAGACAAAGCGAGGACACCGCCGAGGCGAGGTGGGCGTCTTGAGCTGCCACCACTACACCGACTCCACTAGCTCTGTTGCTGCTCGGTCGAGTTCCCGGGACCTCGCACTAGGCTCACGGCAAGGAAGAGTGTGCGGCGCCCGATCCGTTATCCGACCTAGACATTGGCGGATCCACCGAGGGCGCCGGCGCTTTCGTTCGAGATCACCTACTTTCAGCCAAAGCCGATCACGGCCGCAATCGCGAACAAGCTGCCGTGGTTGTGGGCGAGTCACTCGTCGGACTCGAGAGGAGGATCGAGGAGGAGCAGAGGGCGTATCATCATTGAGGACAATTAGATGTTGGATAGGATACCCTTTTTGATCGTTTATCGATACTAGAACGCTTTTATAATGATATGATGTAATAAAATGGATTGTACAGAGCCTTGTGCATTTGTGGTACAACCATTTCAAAAGTTAATTTGAATTTCAAAGTTGGGTTTTCTCAATCTGTTGTGTTAATCTTGTGTGTTGTTTTGGGATGATAAAGCGCCCGTCTCTCATCTATGCTTTTCCTCTTTTCGTACTCTTCTTGATGGAGCTTGGATGGTGAACACGAAGCAACATCAACAACCACCCAGCGCCCAACAACAATGAGGCCCCAATTCCACCTCCATGACCCAAGCTCCCAATATGGAACAAATGATGGCCATGCAACTACAACTTCTTGAGCTTTGGCCCAAAATCAAGTCAATCAAGCTCAGCAAGTACATGCACCCACCATGATCTAAGCTCGGGAATTCATGAGGACCCGACCTCAGACCTTCGCGAGATCTGCCGATCCGTTGGAGGCGGATGATTGGATTAAGGAAGTGGAAAGGAAGCTGAATCTAGCTCAATGTGCTGAACACGAGAAAGTTATATATGCTGCTCATCAACTCCAAGGAGTTCTTTGCCAATTGGTGGGACAATTCTTTGTTGCACACGGGATGCCAGAACATTGGTTGGGCGGAATTTTTGGAAGCCTTCCGTAATGCTCATATTCCTATGAGTATTATGGAAATGAAGAGGAAGGAGTTCCATCATCTGTGAGGAAACACGAGCGTTTCCGCTTATTTAAGCAAATTCATTCACTATCTAGATATGCCCCGAGAAGATGTGGGCGATCTTTGCAAAGATTTGGAGGTTCATGGGAGGATAGATCCCAACCTCAAGGTTCAATTAGTCTCCAATGACTACCCTACTTTTCAGCATCTAGTGAATAAAGCTTTATTGCAAGAAGATGCTCAACGCCAACTCTTCGACTCCCGGAAGAGGAAGTTTCAAGCTCGGCGATCATGCGGCGATTCACGATTCACGCCATCACAGTACAACCGACCCCCAGTTCATAATCATACAAGGGTACCGATTGCTGCACCTCGTCCTTTACCTCAAGCTCCTAGGCTGGAAATGCAGCCCAACCGCAAAAAAAATGTAGGCTGCAGGAGTGCAATGCTACAATTGCAAGAATATGGGACACTATGCCAAAGAATCGTCCACGAGAGGCGTCAGCGGTAACCCGGTTCGTTTCAATCTTGACCCTACACCAGCAAGAGCTCCAACCAATGGTCAGGGCGTGGAGCCCTCAAACTCCCAAGACTCCACAAAACATGAATCGAGGGCGTATCAACCATGTTACCGCAGAGCGTGGAAGATGCACGGATGTAGTTACAGGTAAGTTTCTAGTAAACTTCGATTACCAGCAATTATATTATTTGATTACGGAGCTACACATTCTTTCGTAACAAAGGCTTTTGTTGAAAAGAATAATTGGAAAATTTGTTTGCTAAGGGACCTTATGATAGTCAATCCTCGAAAAGAATTGAGGACTAATTTGGTTAGTCCTAGTGCAACCATAATTATAAATGGAGTAAAGTTCCTAGCGAACCTTATTATAATAGACTCAGATGGCATAGATATAATACTTGGTATGGATTGGTTGATCAAGTATAAAGGGCGAGATAGATTGTGCCAATCGTGCCATTATCCTTACCAATTCGATGGAATTCGAGATAAGACATGAGGCGATTATGCACTCGGGGAAAGACGATATGTTAACCGACCTAAAAGGAAAAAGTTTGGAAGATGTGTCGATAGTTCGCGAGTACCGGATGTTTTCACGAAGATTTGCCAGATTACCACGATCGAGAAGTTGAATTTGTTATAAACACGGTGCACAGTGCGGCTCAATATCAAAAGACCCTATCGGATGTCGGTAGATGATTTAGCGAAGTTAAAGGCAGATCCAGGAGTTGTATGAGAAAGGATTCATCGGACCAAGTTCTTCGCCTTGGGAGCCCGGTGCTTCTAGTAAAGAAGAAGGATGGTAGTCAGCGGATGTGCGTTGATTATCGAGCTTTAAATGAAGTCACTATAAAGAATAAGTATCCCTTACCCCGGATCGATGATTTGTTTGACCAACTCATAGGATCAAGTGTCTTTTCCAAGATTGATCTTGGTCGAGGATATCATCGATTGAAGATTAGACGAAGATATACCAAAGACACCTTTCGCCACAAGATATGGATTATATGAGTATACGGTGATGTCTTTTGGTGCGACAAATGCACCGCATATTTCATGAACTTGATGAATAAAGTCTTTATGGATTATTTAGATAAGTTTGTTGTTGTTTTCATAGATGACATTCTTATCTATTCAAAGAATAACAAAGAACATGAAGGTCATCTAAGGATAGTGTTGCAAAGACTCGTGAACACCGATTATATGCTAAATTTAGCAAATGTGCATTTTGGTTAAAGGAAATTGAATTTTGGGACATGTGATCTCAGCGGAAGGAGTATCTGTAGATCTGGAAAAGTTAAGGATGTATTAAATTGGACTCCACCCAAGGCGAAGAAGAGATCAGAAGTTTTAGGTTTAGCAGTTATTATCGTCGATTTATTGAAGGTTTTTCCAAAATTGCGGACCTTTAACCCAGTGTTAAAGAAGGAAAAGAAATTTGAATGGAGTAAATCACTGTGAGGATAGCTTTCAAGAATTAAAGAAAAGGTTAACTTCAAGACCGGTTCTGCGGTTACGATATTGAAAAGATTTTGAGATATTCTGTGATGCTTCAAAACAAGGTCTTGGTTGTGTGTTAATGCAAGAAGGAAGGGTGGTAGCTTACGCATCAAGGCAGTTAAGACCGCATGAAGAAAATTATCCCACTCATGACTTAGAACTAGCTGCTGTTGTGCATGCACTAAAGTTATGGAGGCATTATTTAATTAGTAATCGGTGTGAGATATATACAGATCATAAAAGTTTAAAGTATATATTCACCCAGCCTGATCTTAATATGAGACAAAGAAGATGGCTCGAATTGATAAAGGATTATGATGTGGGAATACACTATCATCCAGGAAAAGCTAATGTGGTAGCCGATGCTTTGAGTCGAAAGAGTCATATGAATAATCTGTCAATTTCAGATAAGCAGTTAACCCTCCATGAAGAATTCCAAAGATTAAATTTGGAAATAGTTAACGAAGGTATTCTGTCTGCATTGAAGGTTCATCCTACCTTGGAAGATCAAATCAAGGCAGCCCAACGAGAGGATGAATATGTTAAAGAAATTAAAGAGAATATGAAGAAAGGTAAATCGCTTGGATTTTCAGAAGATGAAGAAGGGACTCTTTGGTTTGGAAAGAGAATACTAGTACCCGAGAACAAGGAAATTAAAGGATTAATCTTAAAAGAAGCTCATGAATCAGGATATTCAATTCATCCTGGAAGTACAAAAATGTATCAGGATTTAAAGGAAAGTTACTGGTGGAACAATATGAAAAGGGAAATTGCAGAATATGTAGCCTTGTGTGATATATGTCAAAGAGTTAAAGCAGAGCATCAAAGGCTCTTTGGTCTTTTGCAACCTCTGCATATACAGAATGGAAATGGGAGGAAATTGGAATGGATTTCATAACAGGACTACCAAAGACCAAGTTAGGTTATGACTCAATTTGGGTTATAGTTGACCGTTTAACAAAAGTCGCTCATTTTATACCAGTAAAGACTACATATTCGGGAGATAGATTGGCGAGCTTTATATGTCAAAAATTGTGTGTTTGCATGGAGTTCCAAAGAGGATAGTGTCGGATAGAGGAACACAATTTATCTCAAGATTTTGGCGAAACTTCATGAAGTTTTGGGCACCAATTTAAATTTCAGTACTGCTTATCATCCTCAAACAGATGGTCAGACAGAACGGGTAAATCAGATATTGGAAGATATGCTGAGAGCATGTGCTTTAGCCAATAAAGCCAGTTGGGATAAAAGTTTGCCCTATGCGGAATTCTCATATAATAATAGTTATCAATCTAGTCTGAAGATGTCTCCGTTTGAAGCCTTGTATGGCAGAAAATGTAGAACACCGTTATATTGGTCAGAGACCGGAGAGAGTCAAGTATTTCGGACCACATCTTAAAGTTAGCGGAAGATCAAGTTCGCTTAATCCGAGACCGATTGAAAACAGCACAGACCAGACAAAAGAGTTATGCGGATAATCGTCGAAGAATGTTGGAATTTACGCCAGGCGATCATGTGTATCTGAAAGTGTCACCTATGAAAGGGATGCGTCGATTCAAAGTCAGTGGTAAGCTTGCCCCAAGGTATATTGGACCATTTCTAATTATAGCAAGAAGAGGTGAAGTAAACTTATCGGCTAGAACTTCCTCCTCAGTTGTCAGGAGTACATGATGTATTTCATGTATCACGATTGAAAAAGTGTTTGAGAGTACCGAGAGGAGTTGATACCTTTTGAGGATGTTGATTTAAAGAGGACTTGACATATTGAATTCCTGTCAAGATTTTGGAAGAGGCGAGCGCTGCACAAGAAACAAGACTATCAAATTCAGCAAAGTGCAATGGAGCAACCGTCAGTCGAAGCAACACAGGAGCGAGAAGAGGATCTTGACGAGTTTCTAATCTATTTCTCAGTTCATCCGAATCTAGGGGTCGAGATTCCTTCTAAGGGGTAGGTTTGTAACATCCCAATTTTTGCTTTTATTTTGAAGAAATAGTTTTAAATTAATAATTTCCAATTTTCGGAATTTTCGAAGTTAAAGTTTCATTGAAAAGAAAATTTAATATCCAAATAAGTTGGAAATATTTTTCATATGTTTAAAACATTATCGATGAGTTATGTGAATTTTTCTGGAATTTTTGGAATTTATTTGGTATTTTTAGAGTATTTTAAAGTCTCCTAATGATTTAAATATATATATAAGATTTAAATATCAAATCTCCTCGGTGACACTTGTCACGCATCAGAACCCTTCCTCCCGCCCGAGCTCATCCCGCCGTCTACTCCTCATCCGCTTCCCCTCTCTCTCGCGGCGCCATGTGTCGCGCATCCGTGACGGCCGGCCATCCCGGCTAACACTCAAAGGATAAATCAACCTTATAGGGTAGGTTGATCCTCCCCTTGGCCCGTTACCGCGCCGCTCTCTTTCCTCCCCCGCTCCCTCGGCGCGCGTTCGAGCCCCGCTCCGCGCGCGAGGTTGAGTTTCTTTTTTTCAATTTGCGCTGACAAGCGGGCCCCACCTGTCATAGACCGGTCCGTGTGGACTCACTGCCAGGGGGTCCCACATGTCAAACCCGTGCCATTCGACGCGTGTCGTCATCTTGACCGTTCGTGATTGCCGTATTAAATCGCAGCCGCCCGTTGCCACTTAGTACACCCCATCGGCTCAGATTTAATCAAGGTTGCCGGATTGAATCTCGATCGTTCCCTTTCACTTACCCCTTCGCCGTGATCTAGCGGCCCCGATCTTTTCCTTATGCCACACGTCACTAATCCAACCGTCGCCTGATTTCCTTCTCTTTTTCTTCTCTCACTGACGCGCGGGCCCCGCCTGTCAGATCCTCCGTCCCCGATTGTCTCCCTTCTTCCTCGCGCGATCATCGCCGCTGCCGCCATTAAACCGAGAAACTGAAGCTTTAAAAGCTTCAGTTTCTTGGCCAATCTTCCCGTGCCGACTGCATATTGATCCCCCGCCTCCACCGCGTCAGTTTCTGGCATAAAGACGTGCGTTACTCCTCTCCTCGCCGTCGCATTCATCTCCTCCGACAGTTCCAAGTCCGGCGAACTTCGCGCGGCCGTTACACCCCTCCCCGGCCTATAAAACCCACACCCCGAGGTCCCTCTACGCTGCCGCTCCTCCTCACCTCTCAAGCGAATCACCCGAGTGCAGAGCCCTCCTGCGCCCGATTTCTTCCCGCGGCTTCAAATACTCCGGCGAGCAATTCCGGCGCCTCGGGTTTCCTCATTCCTCGCCGACACCTTCCCGGCGTTCTTTGGTGCTAAGGCGAGTTCCGGCGACCTCTTCCCCGAGCTGCTGCGCCACCGGATCACCTCCGCCGCCGTGAGGTTCCTCTCCGACCGCCGCCCCTTCTAGCCGATTTTTCCCTCCGGTCACCCTCGGTCTCCGCGCAAGGTACCAACGCATTCCCTGTATCCTCCTCTTCATTTTGGTACCCTTGGCGGCGCGCCGTCACCGAACTCCGCGACCCTAGGTCCCCGCGCGCCACCACCGCCCCGACCGTCGCCGTCGGGCTGAGGTGGCAGCAGGCGTGGCGGCCAGATCGGCGCCACGTCAGCGCCACCCGAGCACTTCCCCGCCACCTCGCGCGTGCGCGGCCACGTCGGCAAAAAGCCGTGACGTGGCAGCCACGCGGCGACCACGCGTCAGCCACGTGTGTGCCACGTTGTCTCGCCGGCCTCCCCGTAGATAATCCTCAAGAGGATTACCTACCCATTAAGGGTGGCGGTGCCTCCCGCTCACTTGGCTAGCGCCGCTCTCCTCCCCTCCAACTCCTCGGCGCGTTCGAGCCCGCTCATGTGCCGAGGTTGAGTTTTCTCCGTTTATTCCACGGCGGCGGGTAGGCCCCACCCGGCGACACCTCTGCGCTAGCCAGCGACCAGTGGGTCCCGAGTCCAGTGGGTCCCATATGTCGAGACTCATTTTAATGAAATTGCTGACCGATGGACCCCACATGTCGAGATTTCCGAATTTCTGGATTTATTCAAATCGAGATTTTCAAATAGCCATATCTTTTCATTTTAGCTCCAAATTGGTCCATTCAAATTTCTAAATTCATCTAAAATTTCAATCTTTCATCTGGTATATTTATTTTCAATTTTTGAATTTTTATTTTATTTTATTTATTTGGAATTCTCGATTTACGTGTAGAGACCGATTTGTCAGAGCAATCTCAAGAACAAGTTGGGAAGAATTCAACCAGACACGGAAGGCAAGTCTCCTTTGAACATTTTGCTCCCATGTTTTGCAAGTTTCCTTTGATCAACTTGTTCAAATAATTTAAAAAAAAATGTTTAGGTAGTTATTTTAAATTAATGCATGCTTATGTTATATCAAGTGATAGTTTGATTTAGAAAATTTAGTTAAAGACCCAATTTGTTATACCTTCCATTGAAAATTGTTTACCTTGTACCATTGTCAACTTAGGATATCCCTTTTACTCAATAATGAGTTAATACTACAATTGTTGAATGTTTAAATACTAGCAAATGCTTAGCGTAGCAAATAAATGTAATAATGTTCAAATGAGTAGCATGTTTATCAAATGTTTTAATGAATGATTTGCTTGAACATTGGTAATGGATGTTACCATTGTTAAATATTTTGTTTGAACATTGGTAATGGATGTTACCATTGTTAAATATTTTGTTTGAAAAGTGGTAATGGATGTTACCACTTTGTTAATTTGAAAATCAAAGGAAAAGTTGACAAGGGTGGATGGAAGGTTTGGTGAGTGCGGTTAGCACGAGAATTGTTGGGTTTGTGAATGAGCCACCCTGGTCGATTAAGGACCGGCGCTTGTGTTTGTCCAAACCGAGCAAAACAGTACAACCACAAGTCTATATGGGTGCGACCTAGCTAACTACCCTATAATAGTGTAGTTTAGATATCACCAGTGGTGTATTGAGTTCCGTGGTGTCTTGGTTACTCATAGTGAGGGACAGGGTTTCTTGTACTCATATGGCGCAAGAGGGCTCCAACTCGTGGATTCGAGTTGTGGTGAAACCTTAGCGGGTGGTATTTAAACTATCTTGGAGTAGGCGAAAGGCTTTGTGATAATTTATGCAGGTCTCATGCCAAAGGAAGCGTGTTGACTAATAAGATAATTTATCTCTTGTGGGTAAAGTGTACAACCTCTGCAGAGTAAAACTATTCGAATAGCCGTGCCCACGGTCAAGGGCGAGCAAGGAATGCATTCACATGGTAGAAGTTTTGGTTTTAATTTCAAAACAAAATGAGTTGGAGAAAAACTCGGGAGTAGTATAACTCGTGATGTTCAGATCGGGGTGTAACCGAGGTTTTGAAAATTGGTGTGATGGCCGGAGATATCGAGTGTTGATAGTTTAACCTTCACTAAAGTACTTATCCATTTTCGATTATTAAAAACAAGTTGTTTACAAAATGGCTTTTAAAGTAATTAGGTAGATTTGAAATAAAATGCTGATTTTTGCAAATAAACCATATAGCCTTCCTTTGTGAAACCTTACATCTATGCATTTTCCCAAGACTCATGAGTACATTTTTGTACTCACTGTTGCTCTATATATATAAGCGAGAGAATGGAGAAGATCAAGTGGAGAGTATGACTTGCTGCCGAATGTGGATGCGGTGGAATATTCTCGGATGCCTAGGATTCGTTTCCCAGTCAATTGCACGTGGCGATTGATGGGTCGATCAAGTTATCTTTTGCTTCCATTGTGTTTATTTTTGCTTGTGGTTACGTGAACCTTAGTAAGGCAATGGCCTTTGTAAAACTTCGATTACTATTGTAATAAAGCGTTGTTGGCAATATATCATCTTTCTGTTTGAACTGTGTGTACTAGCATTGATCTCAGGACTAGTACAAGAATATACGAAGTGCAGGAGTTTCTACTCCGGGTCTCACACTGTTGCTGACATTTCGTGTTTAAAATCACTAGTTCGTACTTATACCTACACATATAAGTTCAATTTGATTGGAGATTATGGTGTAGATGACATGTTCTATATTTATCGAATATACATTGCATGTGATAAGATTGCCGAATTGAAATTGCATGTTTTGAATAAACAATCTTTTGTTCCATGTTATGATCACAACGAAATGAGTTTCAATAATAGCGCTTGCTGTTTAAAAAGATTTCTTTAGCCTACTTGTTTACTCTTTGCTGAACAATCATATTTGAACAACTTGATCTAGTTTTGCCCATTAATGACTTGTCCATGCTCTTAGAAAAGTTGAGGATGACTTTTCCTCATGGAAGGGAGAATAATGTGAATAACCATATCGCAATGTATACAACTTATGGCTGCTATTGTACTAAATGGTTTGTACAAAACAATAAGAATGACACAATAATTGATTCATACATATATCATACATATGTATTGTTCTTTCTACTTACTACGCTTTTAGATGTACATGATATGATAAACAGGACAAGTATGAACAATAAATACATATACCATGCATATACATTATTCTCTTTGTTTAGTACACTCTCAGGTTATCAAAAGCCGAGTATGGCTTTTCGTAAAGAAGGGAAGGATGATGAGGATATCCTAGCCTATGTTGTTCGTTGTAATTCAACAAGTACTTCAGAACTACAAGAGTTTGCTAGAAGAGCTAGAGCTGGAAAAGAAGTTTAACATTAAGGTGAACTCATTCCAAACTAAGCTTAATGTTGTTTTTCATAAGGATAGAATACTACCTCCTGTTATCACTCTATGCATTCTCGGGTTTAACAAATGGAAGACATTGGCGAGAGGGAGGAGATGGAGGCGGGCTAAAGCAATGGAGAAGAATAAGGAGGATAACCACATTAGATACCAAAGATATGAAGGAACAAAGCCCATGCACTTGGAGCCAATAAGAACAAAGCCCATACGGCTGGCTGGAGCATATAAGAGAAAGGCCCATGTGGATGGGAGGAAAAAAGCCCGTGCAGTGAGAGAGAAAAAAAGGGAGAAACCCAAGAACTTCAAGTATAAGTTTTGGATAAGATTTCTAAGCTCAATTCAAAGCTCCCATAAGTCCAACTGAATTCAAAGTTGAATTCAACTCAGAACTCAATTCGGATTCGGTTCAGGACAGCCCAACATGCACTTCCTAAAAAGGTCATAACTTTCACGAACGATGTCCGATTCAGGTGTTCTTGGGCTTGTTGGAAAACCTATTTCAAGATCTACGCAATGGATAAGGCTCCATCTTCAAATACATCACAAATAATTTGTTATGACCAAAATAATATGATGACTGTAAAATCTAGTTTCCTTTTTATGTAAGTTTGAGTCTAAAACAATATAGGGTTGAGTTGTACTTAGTTTGGGGACCTTAGGAACATCCCAAGGGGTTGTATAAGTCTTATGTTCATAGCCTTTAGGGCTCAGACTAGTTTATGCATAAGATTGAAACATAGCTATTGCATGTTCTTCAAAATACTAACTGTCTTATATGGTTTTTCATTGGAATACTCTAAGGTTTTGAAACCTAGACCTCTATGCTTGACACTTACCTTAGACTGGCCTAGGATCATGTTAAGGTTCTTTTTTGCCATTGAAGAATCACTCTAAGGTCTTCTTGAGATAATCATTCACTTTGGCTTGGGTGACACACGAACTGCACTCACTCTTTCACACCACCCTAATATATCTCTCCTTATACACAACTACCTCAATTTTAAGAGATTCACTAGATAGACAAGAGGCTTCTCTAACGCTCCTAAACTACTGATCAAACTTGAATTTAAATGCCTCATGCATATCATCTTGATCTTGACCTATCTTAGCACAAAATGCACATATAATAGATGGAACAGGGTCAGACTTCTTTGATGTAGAACATGTAGCAAGTTTTTCTTTAGTGATGAAGTCATTTAGAGTCCTAGTTAATGCATTAATTTCAACAACTAGCTTTGGATAATTTGAGCATGATAGAGCCCTAGAGTAAAGCACCTCATCAGTTAATTCATCAATTTTCCCTATGGCACTATTAAGCTTGAAATCTAGTAAGTCACACTTAGAGCAAGCTAAAGCAATAGTATTCATGTCCCTAGCTTGTAAGCATACAGAAGATTTACTAGACTTGAATTAAGCAAGTTCATCATATGCATATTTTAGTTGTTTAGCATAAGATGAGTAGTCTAAGGAACTTGTAAGAAAAATAGCTTTTATTTTAGCAAGATTATCTCTAGTGACAAGAAACTCATCAACAACATAAGCATACATCATAGTTCCAAGAACAAAATATGCTTCCATCTTCTCAATTTTATCAACTACTACTCTAAACTGACTAGCAACATCAGAATAAATAGTCTTCAGCTTGTATAGCTCGGAGTGTAAAACTAGGCAAGATTCATAATTATTATCATCACGAATAAATGATCTAAGTCTAGCAATTTCAGCATTCAACCCTTCAACCAAAAAGACATTATTCTTCATTTTCTTTATGCATTTTCTAAGATCATGATTTAGGTGAACTACAACACGAAACATCTCATCATACATGGGTTTTACCTCATCAAGGTTGATGTAGAGATCATTCTCTTGAGAGATGTCATTGGTGCTTGCCATGAAACATATGCTAGTGAAGTCAATTGCCTTCTTCTTACCTTGCGGTTCATCCTCCTCCTCGATTCTACTACTACGAAAGCCTAATACTAGGCGCCAAATCATAGACGCCGATGCGTGGAGCGACATTAACACGAGCGGTTTTAATTTGGACACAAATGCGTGTTGAAGGCGTCGGAGAAAGCAGTATCACAGCCGTTCTTACCAATAAACCGTCGTGATATTTCCGTATCACTGAGCGGTTTTATTACAAACCGTCGTGATAATCTGGCATTATCACGAAGGTTTTTATTTAAAATCATCGTGATAAAGTGCTATCACGAGATGGTTTGTATTACAAACCGTGCGTGATAATCTTAGAATTATCACGAGACGGTTTGTAATACAAACGATGCGTGATGTTGTCTGTCAATGTTAATATGTAACTACAGAACGGTTTGTATTACAGGTTGCTTCTAATAACTTATAACCTACAGAACTACTGAGACAAGAGATCATAAATTAAAGAAAAATTTATTACAAAAGTCGCACATAAAGAGATTCCCAGATTCTAATCTTTAGGGCTTCGTACGCTTTTTCTTCGACTTTGTCCGTTGGATCAGCCGCTGAGTTCTCGAACGCCGTTAAGATTGTCCTTGCCCTCAGCACTTCCTCCTCCAGCCTGGGCAAATGATCAGTAGCATAGTTCATAATCTCGTAGATGATTGCATTGTAAGCTTCCTCAGACTCTGCTGTTTCTGCTTGATCGGCAATGGTATCCATTAGTCTGTGCAATGCCACGAGAGCTTCTTCCGCTCTGTGCACATTGTTGAGAAGAACTAGGGTGAGGGCGAATTCCCTTTCTTGAGCGGCAGCGAGACGCCTCCATCGACGGCGGATGATCAGGTCGAGCTGACGGATGCAAGAAAGTTGGGGAAGGAGAGCAGGACGTGTGCGGAGAAGCTGCTCTAGATGTAAATTGCTGGCCGCCTGTGCAAGGTTCCAGCCGAACAACTCTTGATGAACAAATGAGAGGAAGGAGATGATCACTGAAGCCATATTTGCATGTACTGCGTTGAGAATTAGGCCGGCGCGCATATTTAACCTTTAGCAGAGACGGTTCGTATACCAAATTAAAGATCGAGACGGTTCGTATGCCGAGACGCTTCATATAACAATAGTGCTACCGAGTCCCGATGGAGCTATCATAGACGGTTTTATTTTGGAGACCGTCTGTGATGAGTACCACAGACGGTTCTTACTAACGAACCGTCTGTGATACTAACTAACCAACCTTGAAGGAATTCTAGGAGAGAGCACCTACTTTTTGGTGGCTCAAGTCCTAAATCCAAAGGGAGAATTCCACAATGTATAATGATTTTTTTATTGCTCTTATCACTCCGGAATCGAGGTCTCGCGAAAGAAATAGATCCATAATTAATGACTTGTCAGGCTGCACAAGCAATACTTGGATGGCAATCATGCACCATCCAAGTAATGCTTATGCGGCTGACAAGTTCATTGATTATGGATCTTCTTTTCACGAGACCTCGATTCGAGTGATAGAGCAATAAAAATGCAATGTTACCATCTAAGTGCAAATGCAATGTAGATCTTTTGCAATTGTGTATTGTTAATGGATATTTTACTTCATTTCAATTAATTGATTTGCGAAATGGATGTGTTTACGTTTGTGAAATGAATTGAGATATGAATTGGATGTTATATGTTTCTGAAATGAATTGAGATGTGAATTGTCTGTATGTGTACATGTTGATCTGCTTGTTTCAGAGGGTATGGCTAGCATTTCTGAGGCTAGCCAATAAAGAAAATAGATCTAGGGTAGGAAAGAATATCACGAGCGGTTTGTAATTACAAACCGTCTGTGATATAGGACGGTTTTTAACAAAAAAACCGTCTGTGATATATCAATATCACAGACGGTTTGTAACCACAAACTGTCTGTGATATATATGCCTATATCACAGACGGTTTTTTATTATAAACCGTCTGTGATGCTAGCTATCACAAACGGTTTGTAGTTACAAACCGTCTGTGATATATACTCCACAGACGGTTTGAAAACCGTTTGTGATAACCTTCGATTATCACTGACCCATAAAGTTAGACGGTTCAGAAAACCGTCTGTGATGACGTTTTTGAACCGTCTGTGATAATGATTTCTGTAGTAGTATTCCCTAGTCCACATCGCTCAAGTCAAGTTGCTTGAGAGCGAAAAGGACCTGATGGGCTACCCTGTGGTAGTTGCGCTTCTTCTGCTTGGTATCCTGAGTTGATGAGCATTTGTGGTACTCATTCTCCTCCTTGACTTCCTTGCCTTTGAGCTTCGGGTAGTTGGCCCGAATGTGGTTGAGCTTACCCCAATTGAATCCTCGGATAGGACCTTTTCCTTCTCATTTCTCATTCTCATAATGTTTAGGGCTCTCATGAATTTGATGGATATGAGGGCTAGGTCATCCGTAGAAAATTGCTCAAGCTGATCATCAGTAAGAGAATGCAAAGCAGGTAAGGAGAATCCAAAAGAAGCAGACTCAACTGAGCCATAAGGACTCTAAACGGGATTAGTCACAAGTGTCATTGACTGCAACTTGTTCTTACAAGAGAACAATCGAGCTCATGAGTCTTCAACCTTGAATAAAACTTATCCAAGGTGAGCTCTCTCATGATAGTGTTGTCATTGATAGATATAATTTTTTTATCTCCCAAACATTCATATCCATGGCTTCAAAAATTTAGCATGCATTTTCAGAGTCAAGATAGACCACACCGACGGCCTACAAATCATTGAGGATCTTGGGAAAGCAAGCAAAGAAGTCATCGAAAGACTCCTCGGTCTCATCTCAATTTTTTATTCTCTATCTTAAACTGGTTTTGACATACTTTCTTGATAGCTATAGAGCACTCATAATAATCAATGAGAGTCTTTCAGATATCATACGCCAAAGTAAGATGTGACACATGATCGAACTCATTCCTACCAAGGTTATGAATCAGAAGGTTCCTAGCTATAATATTTGCATACACATCCAAAAGTTTCGTTGAAGTGATCTGATTATCGGTAGAGACAACAAAGAAATGCTTGACCTTTTCCCAGATTGAATGGTCTTGAGCCTGAATGTATGTTGCCATCCTCGCCTTCCAATATGGGAAGTTGACTCCATCGAAGATGGGTGGCTTGGTGGAATACCTATCTGATGGCATGGATCTTAATATTGGTTAAGATCTATGAAGAAGAGTTTTAACTAGGCTCTAATACCACTTGTAAGACCGATGTTAGCAATCGAAGGGGGTGAATGGTTATCAAAACTTTTCCCCTATATTATTCAAAGTGTGCACTAGGGCTGTAAACGAGCCGAGCTCGAGCGAGCTTGACCTGGCTCGGCTCAAGCTCGGTAGAAACTCGAGCCGAGCTTGAGCGAGCTTGAGATTGCCGTCGAGCTTCAAGCTGGGCTCGAGCTCGACTCGGACAAGCTCGAGTGGCTCGGTGCCGAGGGCGTACCTGTTAGGCTGGATCCGGGTCGAGGAGGGGCGCCGGCGGCGGGGGAGAGGAGGGGCGCCGAGCGGTGGCGGCATCGGGCGGCCGGGCACGGAGGTGGCCTTGGCCGGGGGGAAGAGGTCGAGCAGCGGCGACTTCAAGTGGGAAGATTTGGATCCGGCCAGATCCGGCCAGGAGGGGTGGCTCCGGGTCGAGGAAGGGCACCGACGGCGGGGGAGAGGAGGGGCAACGGCGGCGGAGGAGACCGGGAGAGGAGGGGAGCCGAGGGGGGAGGGGAGGGGCGCCGGCGGGGGTGAGGAGGGTGGCGGGGAGGAGGGGCGGCGACGGGGGGACGAGGAGGGGTGCCGGATGGGGGAAGGAGGGGCGGCGGGGGACAGGGGAGAGGAGGCGCGACGAGGGCGAGAAGGGGCCTGGCGCCGGGGCCGGGAGAGGAGGGGACGGGGAGAGAGGATGGGATGGGGTGGGGAGAGGAGCAGGCGGGGGGCGCGAGGAGAGAGAGCGGGCGGGGCGGGCGCGAGGAGAGGAGGAGCGGGCGGGATTCGGGCAGGGGACGGGAGCGCGGGGCGGCCCGCGCAGGATTCGGGCCGGGGGGACGGGGCGGGATATGGGAATGGGATAAAATATCTCAAGTTCGTGAACTATTCAAGCTCGGCTCGTTGAAGCTCGCGAGATTGAGATCAGACTCAAGTTCGGCTCGTTTGGAGCTCGAGCCGAACTCAAATCGAGTCTAAAACGAATCAAGCTTGAGTAGTTCGCGAGTCTCGAGCGTTTTTTACAGCCATAGTGTGCACTCAAATGACTATGATAGTCATTAAATTCATATTACACCAACTGAGCTCCACAAATTCAAACTAGAGATTGAAGCCAACAAAACCGAGGGCATTTAGCACAAGGCCGGTCAAACCGCCATGCATGGGCCTATCTAACCGCCAGACCAATCTGAGGCCGGTCTGATCAGTTGCCTACCTGACCATGGGTATAGGGCCGCTTTGGTGGTCCCTGTTTCTAGACCTATAAATCTCTCGGTCAAAACCCAAATCTCAAGAACTTTCGAAATATCATCCAAACATCCATGATTGTACATGAGATTTATTCAAGGTATTAAGAAGCTAAACCATTCAAGAATCACAAGATTCTTGGGCTCATGTTCACTAATATGAAGAAATCAAATCTAGATCTCGAAAACACACAAAACCCTAAAATCCAATTTAGCTCTTACTCAAGGAGTTTCTAATCAAGAGGATTATCCAGATCTACTCTTACATATCATAGCAAGTTAATCTAGGCATGTATTTGGGCTAAAACTATCTAGACTATGAAAACCAAAATTTAAGCCAAGAATAAGCAAAACGGGTTTAATCTCGAACCTTGCTATATGGGTGATCTAGATAGGTGAAGATTGATCAATTGGTGGTGCCTCGAGGTCGATTGACATCGACATGCTTAGGCGGCGGCGGTGGCTTAGGGTCGACATTGAGAGTAGGAGGTGGCTATGGCAGGTCACGGTCGCCATGTCGAGATATAGGGTTAGGGATTTTGAAGGATGGAGTGTAGGGTTGAGGTACAAGGTTAAGGATTTTAAAGGCATTAGGCCGGGTATATAACTAATAATTCATTGACGGTTCAGCAGTTTGCTCATGTTTCCATTGTCAAGGACATAAGCTCAGGATCATGCTCTCTTCGTACCAAGAGTTGAGGGCTTCGTACCAAGATTTCTTTTATGCTGTGATTGATGATTTTTGTTTGCACTTTTCGATATGACAGTGGACAGTGGAGACACCAATGTGAATGACACATGATTTTGGGCTCAGAAACTATTTAGAGAATCTACTTCAATAGGTCATCCTATTTTGAGTTTGGTATTTTGACTTAAAAAACTAAAAATCAAAAGCAGAAGCCCTAAGAAAAAAAACGTGGCTAGTCAGTGGATAAGCCAATGGTGCAGAGTGCATGGATTACTTCGTGGAAACTAGTGGCAACAAGGATAAGGTAAGCTGCATATTTACTGGTAGTTTTTTTTATCGATTTTGCGCATCTACTGCTGAATCCAAGCTAATTGCATGCTGGTTTTGTTTTTGGCCACGCTGATAAGGGTCAACGTGATCGTGATCTCTAGAGAGTTTCCGGGAGATAAGAAGGAAAGAAATTGCTTGGGAAGGCAAGAAAACACGGGCCACGTGTGGGGCTTCAAGGTCGGCACAACTATTCTATTTTCTCCTCGGCAGTTCCTACCTTTGCGCGATTTAGGGTGGGGGCCACCTGATGCTTGCGAACCTACATACGTGACAAGACGGCGCATCGAAAGTTTGAGTCGGTTCATTTGTTTCTTAAAAAACTTTTGAGAGGATCTCCACAAAAACCGATTGGAGTCGTATTTTTTTGCCTTGTGGCCTGCTGGCTGATGGGAACGGGGTCCCGACCTTCCAACAGGTTCTGGAGAAGTTCGATTTGGTGGAGGCGCGACACAAATCGATCCGGCTTCCGAACAACACGTCCCGAACCCCGCAATCGCAGCACCACGTCTCCTTAGGTTATCAACCGTGCGCAGCCGGTTGACCTCGCCAAGAAGGCTAATCCTCGCCTGCGAATCGAAGAACACAAGCAAGAACAAGGAAGAACACAACGCAATTGCAGATGTATTGATTTAGCACTCGAAAATTGGGGTCTCACAAACCGATGAACGGCGAAACTGTTCAAGACAGAATTAATCTAAGCAAAACCCAACCCTAATGGTGGGGGTGGCGACTGTATATAAAGGAGTGAGGGGCGTGCAAAACCCCTGGACGCGCCCTAATGGGCTCCAACACGATACAAAGCCGAACGGCCCAAAATACGGTGGCGCAGCACCCTGAGAGATTCTAAATGTCCACTTGTTTCAATGATTCCCGTTGACTCTTAAGGAATTTTGATATGGGACCAGAGCCATTGGAAAGGTATCCTTCTTAGCTTTCCATACATATGTGGAACGTCCAAAACGGAGTCCGTATGCGTCCTGGGCGTCCGTTTTACTGCAGGCTGGTCCTGAAGGCCGAGGCAGACGCGAACTCGAGTTGGACTGGGCCTCCGGCTTGACTTGGACGTCCTTGCTGGTCTTCTCCACCTCCACACCTCTCTCCATGTACTTCATGACCCTCTCCAATGTTTCTAAGTAAGATAACATCATTAGGTAGCAATCTATTCTCAAAACTATAAAAAGGATCGCTTAAGAACGAGCTCACCTCTAGATTTAATTGTCGCATGCGAGCTCGGGTCATTGGACCTTGCATAACGGTTGGAGGATCAGCGGTTGCATCCAAAGGAGTGATGTCCTCATCATCATCCTCCTCTTGAAGTGGAGTCGTCCTCGACTCAAACTCATCTTCTTCTCCCATGTATGGCTTCAAATCTACAACGTTAAAGGTGGGACTAACCCCGAACTCGGGTGGCAACTCAAGTTTATATGCATTATCATTTATTTTCTCAATTATCTTAAAAGGACCAGCAGCTCTAGGCATCAATTTTGACTTTCTTAACTCTGGAAATCTATCCTTTCGCAAGTGCAACCAAACAAAATCACCCGGTTCAAGTTTAACTTCCTTTCTACCTTTACTACCAACAATCCTATATTTTTCATTCATCTTTTCAATGTTTGCCTTAGTAGTCTCATGCATTTTGACAATAAAATCAGCACGCTCCTTAGCATCATTATGAACTCTCTCACTAGTAGGCAAAGGTAAAATATCAATAGGGGCACGGGGATTGAATCCATACACTACCTGAAAAGAACTTACCTTGGTGGTGGAGTGTTCCGCTCGATTATATGCGAACTCAACATGCGGCAAACACTCTTCCCACAGCTTCAAATTGTTCTTCAAAACAGCTCTCAACATGGTAGACAATGTGCGGTTCACCACCTCGGTTTGGCCATCAGTTTGTGGGTGACATGTTGTAGAGAACAACAACTTTGTACCCAACTTGTTCCATAGAGTACGCCAAAAATGACTCAAGAACTTGGCGTCACGATCTGAAATAATAGAAGGCATACCATGCAAACGAACTATCTCTTCGAAAAAGAGGTCAGCAATATGAACGACATCATCGGTTTTATGACATGGTATAAAGTGAGCCATCTTAGAAAAACGATCCACAACAACAAAAATGCTATCCCTCCCCCTCTTAGTCCTGGGCAATCCTAAAATAAAGTCCATAGAAATATCTTCTCACGGAATAGAAGGAACAGGAAGAGGCATATATAAACCATGTGGATCCAAGCAAGACTTAACTTTTTGACATGTAGTGCAGCGAGCCACAAACCGCTCGACATCTTGCCTCATCTTTGGCCAAAAGAAGTGTGCGGCCAGAACGTCCTCCGTCTTCTTAGCACCAAAATGTCCCATCAAATCGCCTCCATGCGCCTCCTGCAACAACAAAAGACGAACGGATCCAACTGAAATGCATAGGCGGTTAGCTCTAAACAAGAACCCATCATTGATCACGAATTTATTCCATGCTTGTCCCTCTTTACAATGCAACAACACATCCTTAAAATCAGCATCAAAAGCATATTGTCCTTTAATAGTTTCAAGACCAAAAATGCGAAAATCAAGTTGAGACAACATGGTATAGCGTCAAGACAAAGCATCAGCAATCACATTATCCTTCCCTTTCTTGTGTTTAATGACATAAGGAAAAGATTCAATAAATTCAACCCACTTAGCATGTCTACGATTCAAATTGGTTTGACTACGAATATGCTTAAGTGATTCATGATCGGAATGAATGACAAATTCTTTAGGCCATAAATAGTGTTGCCACGTCTCTAAAGAACGAACAAGAGCATACAATTCTTTATCATACGTGGAATAATTAAGAGTAGGACCACCAAAGTAGGCAACAGGTTTGCCTTCTTGCATCAAAACACCACCAATACCAATTCCGCTAGCATCACATTTCAGCTCAAAAGTCTTACCAAAATCCGGAAGTTGGAGCAATGGTGCGTGTGTAAGCTTGTCCTTCAAAAGATTAAAGGACTCCTCTTGTGATGGCCCCCAATGGAACACGACTCTCTTCTTTGTCAACTCAATCAACGGTGTCGCAATGGTGCTGAATTCCTTGACAAAGCGTCTGCAAGGCCAAGAAAACTCCGCACTTGGGAGACCGTCGTGGGCGTGGGCCAACTCCATATCGCCTCCACCTTGGCTCTATCAACCTCAATTCTCTGTGGAGTCACAACATAGCCAAGAAAAGAGACTCGATCCGTGCAAAAGGTGCACTTCTCAAGGTTACCAAACAAACGTGCATCTCTCAAAGCATTAAAAACAGCACGTAAGTGATTCAAATGTTCATCCATGGACTTGCTATAAATCAAGATATCATCAAAGTAAACGACCACAAATTTGCCAATGAAAGGACGTAAAACCTCGTTCATTAATCTCATGAAAGTGCTAGGTGCATTAGTTAAACCAAAAGGCATGACTAACCACTCATACAAGCCGAACTTAGTTTTAAAAGCAGTTTTTCATTCATCGCCAAGTTTCATTCTTATTTGGTGGTATCCACTACGCAAGTCAATCTTTGTGAAAATTATAGCACCACACAACTCATCAAGCATGTCGTCTAGCCTAGGAATAGGATGACGATACCTTATAGTAATGTTGTTAATGGCTCTACAATCTACACACATACGCCAAGAACCATCTTTTTTTGAAACCAAAAGAACAGGAACAACACAAGGACTAAGGCTCTCACGTACGTACCCACGGTCCAAAAGGTCTTGGACTTATCGCTGAATCTCCTTAGTCTCTTCGGGATTGGTCCTGTATACTGCACGGTTTGGCAAACTCGCTCTAGGGATCAAGTCAATCTGGTGCTCAATCCCTCGAATGGGTGGAAGTCCTGGAGGTATCTCATCAAGAAAAACATCTCTAAACTCCTGCAAAAGGTTAGTGACAGGAGCAGGCAAAGTGCAAGGCATACTATGAAGAGAAAATAAAGCATCTTTGCACACAAAAGCATAGCATGTATCATTAACATCATCAATTTCAGCAAGGTCTGATTTTGTGGCAAGCATAACAGAATTTTTCAAATAGATTACTTGCTGTTTTTCAGATTTAATATGTTCCTTTGGATCATTAGCAGCAGCAGCTCTCTCCCTATCGGCTTCTATAATCTCAGCTGGGGACAAAGGCAGTAAAGTAACTTTCTTTCCCTTATGCATAAAAGTGTATTTGTTACTACTACCATGGTGTAAAGCATCATTATCAAATTCCCAAGGTCGACCCAATAAAAGAGAGCATGCTTGCATGGGAACCACATCACAATCAACATGATCAGAATAACCACCAATAGAAAAATGGACTCGGCATGTTTGTGTTCTCTTAGCTTTTCCAGAGTCATTTAACCACTGAATATGGTATGGATGTGGATGCGGTCGCGTGGTCAAGCCAAGCTTCTTGACCAAATCAGAACTCACCAAGTTGTTGCAGCTTCCTCCATCAATGATGACACGTGCACGCTGATTCTTGATTGCGAAGAAAGTCTGAAACAAATTATGGCGTTGAAGCTTATCGAATTGTTGTACCTGTGTGCTGAGGACTTGCTGCACAATGATGCTCCGTAGCATCGCTGTGGACGCCCCACCAAGGACCAAGTCGTCATCACCACCGCCGTTGTCATCCGAGGCAGCAGCAACATCATCATCATTCTCCTCGACATCCGAAGTGCTGATGTAGCCTCCATCTTTCGTGGCGATGTATGCCCGTTGGCTAGGCAATTCTTACCGACATGACCAAGCCCATGGCAGCGATGGCGAATGTCGGAGGAGCGCCCGTTGAAGCCACGGAAGAAGAGCTCTTGGCTGGACCACGCAAAGGAGTTTTTGTAGAATCGCAAGGCGTGTCGTGGATGGTGGCTTGGTGGCGTTGCTGCAAACTTGGTCGCGGTGGTGGAGGAGAACGAAACTCAAGAAGACTTGGGCGATCCGCGATGTAGTCGTTCGCAGTGTGTAGGAGGGTCGTCCGGTGTTTGCCTTTGCCGATTCCTTGCGTCCCTGCAATTCTTTTTCTGCAAGCATAGCAAGCTGGAACAACTGGTTGACAGTAGTAAATTCTTTATAATCAACAATGTCCTGAATTTCACACCGTAACCCCCCGTAGAAACGACAAATCTTATCCTCCGTTTCCTCAACAACCTCACAACGCACCATACCCTTTTGAAGCTCAGCATAATAGTCCTGAACAGAACTATCACCTTGTTCTAAGCGCTGTAATTTTTTCTCAAATCACGCTTATATGAAGGAGGAACAAAGCGATTACGCATAGCTTCTTTTAATCGCTCCCATGTATCAAAGTTGTAAACGCATGGTACCCGATTCATTCCACCGGATAATAGCAAAGTCCTTAAACTCACTAGTAGCTTGTCTAACTCTATGTTGTTCAGGAACCAAGTGAGAATTAAACTTCTGCTCTACCGTCATCTCCCAATCAAGATATTTTTCAGCATCATAAAGACCAGAAAAAGATGGAATGGTAAATTTGACTTTAGCAAAAGGATCATCGTTACCATGACGGTTCTGGTTATTACCTCCCATACCATGTCGGTTTTGCTAAAGACGCCGACGTAGTCGTGCATCTAGTGTCGCCCGCTGAGCAATGTTGCCATCCGCATCAGACATTGTGTCATCGTCATGACGATGGCAGGCGTGTCTCCAATGTGTCCATCCGACCAGTGAGGTCAGCCATTCGCCGCTCCACCCGCTCAATGCCTTCTGTGGTGTTCAACTGGGCAATGGCGGCGACGATGGTGTCCATTCGCGCGAGATCGATGAATGAAGCATTTTGTTTGTCGAGCGCAGCTTGTAGCTGGCCGCGACTAACACACTCGTTGAAGTCGACCGGTGTCCCGTCCCCTTCGTATCCTGCCATGGTTAGTGGGAACACAGGGAAAACAAAAGATTATCCGTATTAACTATCAACTACAAAGGAGGACAGTGGAAACCCGCAAAGTAAGTGGCTTACCAAGCTCTTACAAGTGTTCTTATCATCGCAAACAGTAGGTGGTACAACCGGTGGCTGGTTCGTGATACCTCGAGAGTGTGACCCGGCGATTGCAAGGGTCAAAAACTGTGTTGTCTGGAAGTATGTATATGGAGTTTGGAAGGCCAAATATGTGAGTGGAACACAAATCAATAACAGATAGTAATGCTGAATAAATGTCCAAAGCACTGGTCCTAGTTGCTGGCCTAAAATGTGTCCAGTATGATATGATGAACAAGGAATCGACCAGAATAGTAAAGCAAAGAGAGCAACAAAGATGGCCAGGTAAAGATAGCACAAAACGAATGAATCTCTGTCACCTAAAACTGTGCTCTCTCTGTTTTTTTTTCGTTTTTTTTCTTTTTTTTTAGCCACGGAGAGCACTTTTTGTGTGTTTTTCTCTCTCCTCTCTACTATAAGCAAATTTTTTTTATTTTTGCTTCTTTTTTTAATTTTTTTCACAAAGCAGAGCACAGAAATAGGAACCACACAAAGTTTCACCTCAATCTGATGTAAGGTGTGGCCTACAGAAAATGATGAATGTGCTGTAAATTCGGTGATGAAAGTTCGGAGCGCGAGTACTGCACTTTGCAGGCCGAATTTGGGCAAAATAAATTCGTCGAACCTGACAAAGTTGGGGAATATCGGATGTAAAATTTAATTTCACCCAATTTCAAAAAAAATCGCCTGATTTCGAGTCCGTATGCAAAAGTTACGGCCGTTTGAAGTTGGGCCTCCGAGTTATGGTTTCTGTGGAGGTCAAAACGAGATCGGGTGGAGGAAATTGGTGGAAATTGGGGGCGGAAGCTTGGGAAAAGGGGTGGGGGATGGTGTTGGGTGATCATGAGACAAAAACAGAGGGTGGGATATGGGTGGGAAGCTGTGTGAGCACGAGACAAAAACAGAGGGTGGGATATGGGTGGGAAAACAAAAGTCGGCTAGGGTTTGTATGAGAGGTAGCGGAAGCAAGACAACCCGAAACAAAACACGATCTAAACCAGCAACACAACTCAAAACAGAGTCCGTATGCGTCCTGGGCATCCGTTTTGCTGCAGGCTGGTCCTGAAGGCCGAGGCAGACGCGAACTCGAGTTGGACTGGGCCTCCGGCTTGACTTGGATGTCCTTGCTGGTCTTCTCCGCCTCCACACCTCTCTCCATGTACTTCATGACCCTCTCCAATGTTTCTAAGTAAGATAACATCATTAGGTAGCAATCTATTCTCAAAACTATAAAAAGGATCGCTTAAGAACGAGCTCACCTCTAGATTTAAATGTCGCATGCGAGCTCGGGTCATTGGACCTTGCATAACGGTTGGAGGATCAGCGGTTGCATCCGAAGGAGTGATGTCCTCATCACTGGCGACCGAACTCGATGCGAGTCAGATTTTTGTATCTTTCTTGAGTCCCAAGTTTAGTTCATAAGGCTTTAGTGAGTGTTGGTTTAAGTGCATAAGGTGGACCTACCGTGACTCACGGTTTAGATTATGAATTGAAAACCAGTGTGTTTCGGCCATACGGCGTTAGGGTGAATTCGAATTCCTATGTTACCAATCAAGAGTTTTCTGTTCGGGATTTATGTTTGCTTCATAAATCAAGAATCATTGTTCTTAGGATGTGTACAGAATCGTTGTGGTCGGAAGGGCTGTGATCGTGAACGTGGTCGAAAGTAGTGTGGTCGTAGACGTGGTTGAAAGGGCTACGGTCCTAGAAGTGGTCAGAAGGGTTGTGTCATGAACGTGGTTGGAAGTGGCTGAGGTATTCGGAAGTAGGTGCGATCGAAAGAGACTGTAGTCAAAAGCGGTAGTGTACTCAGAGCAGTAGCAGTTGAAATCGATTGCGGTCAAAAGCGACAGCGGTCGGAAGCGATTGTGGTTGAAAGATGCTTATATGGTCGTGCATGGTGGCACACAGGGACAGCGATTGCCAACACTCTAATGCTTGACGGCAGTCGATGAGGGTGCAAAAGAGAGAGGAGATGCTGGGGGTTCTTTTATACCTCGTGTAGAGGCTGAATACGAATGGGGCGGCCGGCGACATGGAGGAGGCGTCGGTGGTGGTCGACTCCTGGTGTGGTGGTGCTCCGGTGGCGAAAATGCTCGGCTGAAGGACGACAAAAGTTCACATGGTGACTGGGAAGGCATAGGCAACATTGGTGTGGCGCAAGGCAGACCATGGCGATGACAATTCCTCGTCGAAGTCTCTCCAAAGACCACTCGACGAGCTTACAAAAAGGAGGCACTTGGATGCTCAAGAGTAGAATTAGGAACGGGAGGAAGTGGCGTGGGATGCACCGGTGCCGAAGGCACCTTTATATATCTTAGGAGAGAAGTGGAATGGTCGTGGCGGCTCACCAGAGTTAATGCGGCTGAGTGTGGCGCGATGCTTTAGTTAGTGAGGTTTAAAGGAGGTGGTGATGGCGGGGTGAGCGCGGAGTGATGAGGGGTGATAATGGCGTACTCGCATGGGTACAAGAATGGCGGAGACAAACAGTTGCGAGCTCTTGAATGGTGTTTATGGCGCCTAGGCAATGGGGAAGAAAGGGGGGTAGGGGAAGGGATGACAAGCGGGTCCCGTGTGTCGGAGAGAGAGGAGAGAAGGGAAAGAGGTGTGTGGTCGGATGGGTGCCACGTGGCCAAAGAATAGATCCCGGCCGTCATATGAAGAATGAAGGGGTAAGTGCGACCGTACGGCTAAGATTAAGTCAAGTGGGGTGGTCACGATCTGGGCTTGACACATGTTAGCCAGAGAGGAGGTGGGATTTTTAAATTTTGATTTTAATTTTCAAAAAAGCTTTGCAACTTGAAAAACACTTAGAAATAGCAAATAAATCCCAAAAATTCCATAAAAATTGAAAAACAAGCCTATAAATCTTGGAGAACTTAAGAAAAATAAAATAAACTATTTTTGTCTTTTAGCGAATAGATAAAATAGGTTTTCTTGCTCTAGGCTTTGAAATAAAATCTAGAAAAATCTAAATAAATTTTAATAAATCAAATAAAATACAAATAAAAATTTGGGATGTTGCAAATACTAAGACATTTGGTTACTCTACCAAAAAAATCAAAGTTGAGTGGGGGCTTAGCCCTGGCGCCCTTCTTTTGGTCCGCCCTTGCAGCGTCCCATGGCTATAGCTCACAGGGACACGACGGCGGCTGATGGTGGATACTGAGGAACGAGGATAGGTGACCATGGCTAGGAGACTTGAAATGAGAGGTAGTAGGGGAGGAGTGCACTGGTAAGATGATCGGATGTGGATTCATAGGAAAGAGACAAAATAGGTGGAGATGATGTCATCATGATCAACTTGGAGAGAGCGCACTGACGAGTGATGTGCTAGGGGCATTCTTTGAGAATTGTGACGTGTCATTTGATTTCTCTTGTCATCTTTTCCCAACCCACCTTGGCGTCTCGTGTTGTGACTATCATCCCTCTCAATCCCAAGACCGATAAGCATGGGGATCCAAGACGCCATGTGTAGTAGGACAACAGGCCCAGACGGCGGCGATTCCAAACAAGGCCTATTCTTTTTTGTTTTGGCTTATGGCTTATAGCTATGTCGTATGACTTTTAGGCTGTTTGTGAGAGAGAGTATAGAGTAATAAAAACCCACGTGTGGTTTTGGCTAACATAAATGACATCGCTACAATATGTACTATAATCAACTTATAAACCCCACTTTGAAAAGAGACTCCGTTTGAAAGCTAGTTCCTGTAAAATAGCCAAAAAAATAATATTTAGAAGCTAAAAAGAAGAGGCCCCAAGTTTGTGCCTCTACATCCCGGTTCTTCAGCTAACATGTCAACGAGGTGATATTTTCTTCTTGAGTTCTCAGTTTTGGGATATGTCACTACAAAGTTTTGCCTTTGAGGTATGCCCTAAGTACCATGCTGGAATTATGAATATGCTATTATGAATATTTTAATACCATAATATTCTCTCCTTCCTCCTCCACCCCTCACCTCAGTCCATTCCTCGTGTTGCTTTCCATTCGTTACACTTCACTAGTTTGTGTACTCCAAGATTCAGGATGCAAAGGTCGGCCAGACCAAGGCTGTGTCGCCAATGCTGTCCACCTGGTCAAGACAACAGAGCCCTGCCCCTCCTGACTTACATAGATGATAAGAAGGTCACGAGTTCGATTGTGTCCTTCTTCAATCAAATAAACAAAGGGATAATTGAGAATATACCACTCTATAGAGTAGTCTTTTAGGATTTGCAATTATATAGAATGCAATTTAGAATTGGCCACTCTATAGAGTGGAACTTTCATCTTTTGCCACTTTTGACAGTTTGTCCTTGTCTTTATGCATTTTGCCCCCTTCTTGCCATTGTCTTTATACATTTCACCCCCTTCTTACCTTGGGGCACCACATGATGCCTCAAGGTAAGAAGGGGTAAAATGCAAAAAGACAAAGTCAAGAAGGAGGTAAAAATATATAAAGACAAGGGCAAAATATCCAAAGTAGCGAAAGATGAAAGTGACACTTTATAGAGTGGCAAATTATAAATTGCATTCTATATAATGGCAAATCCTGAAAGACCACTCTATAGAGTGGCATATTCTCATTTACCCCATTAAAAATAATGGTGCAAGACAAAATTCCATTGAGCTCATTGGAGTAAGCCTAGATCAAACTTCATGTGCCCTTTGCTAAGCACTTTCCTGTGAATGCAAAGTGTAACATTTCACAACTATTCACTTCACAGATTGGAGTAGTAAATGATTGAGTCGAGGTTCAGGTACAACTCAAGGTGCTCGGCGAAGCATGTGAAGGTCCAGAACCCCCTAGCTCCTCGATGAGTCGTTGGATGCTATTGCCACCGTTAGCCATGGGGGAGAGGCGTGCGAGCGGAGGCAGGGAATTGTGAGGAGAAATCGCGTGTTGGACATGGAGAATTGATGGAGGGAAGAAGGAGGAGGTAGAGGAAGAAAGAAAGCGTTCGACCATTGGAGGGGATGGAGGAGGTGGAGAATCGATGAAGGTGGAGGGGATAAGGAAAGAAGGACGGGTCACGGGAATTATGGTGGGGTTTTTTTTGGGCTAATGGCTTAAATATTTAAATTCTGGCTATTCGCGAGAGACAGTACATATAGAGAAATAGTCATATGTGATTTTGGCTGGTACAGCTAAACTTAGTACAATTTTCGCTATAATTTTTCTATTAATCTCGCCTTAAAAGTTATACTATTTAAAAACTAATTATTATATAGTAAAAACATAAATCAAAGATAAGCTCAGAAAAACCCGGTCGTAACTTTACTCGGTCAGCGGCCTCTCTCAACCCCCCAAGTGCGCGCGCGCCTCCAGGCCGGGCCTGGCCAGCTGGCCCATTGGCTAGTGCTTCGATGCCCTCCTCTCAAAAGTGAACGCCCTAACCCAATGCCTCAATGCCCTACTCTCCTGGCTTTGCTGACTCCTCAAGCCCTAAAGCTGGCCCTAGCCCCCAGGGCCAAGGCACATAGCGACAGTAGCCAGTGGCGCACCGTGCATCCATCCGCCGGTGCAGGTGCATAGCGCACACCGATCTTAGCGGCGCAGTCTCACAGGGCACAGACGCGACGACGGCAGTGGCTGGGGCATAGAGTTGTAGACACGCGGTGATCGGCACAGCAGTGGCGTGGTCGTGACGAGGCGCCAGGCACCAGGCACGGCAATGCAGCGGCCAACACAGCACGGGACCACGGCGACGGCCGTAGGCGCAACGACAGCTGCCTAGGCCCCAAGCAAAGTCCAAACCTCTTCATGTTCTTCAAATGTTACGATTTGTGGAAGACTGGAAGTTGATTGATGTGTAATATTTGGATCTGTGAGTCCTTGTCTCCTTGAGGCCTGAGCCAGCATTGATCCCTTGAGTTGAATACTTGAATTTGATGAATCATGAATATCTGAATGATTGAATCAATGAATCATGAATGTTTGAATGTGAAATTGTGAATGATTGAATCCTGAATGTTCACTCCAAGGGTCAGGGCTCCACTGCTGCTCCATAGCTCCAGGCTTAGTGAATTTTGATTTGTGGAACGTTTTAAGTGGATTTTGGCAGCTAGAAGTAAGGGCAAAAGTAAGCTCTTGTAATGTGTTATATTTGAATTATGCCTGCATTTGGAGATAATAGGCGCATGTCCCCATACATCTGAATGAACTAAATCAAAAGGATAAACTGATAAGAACTCACTAGAATGATAAGAAAGTTGTAACTGCTTGTCCAACTTACAACCCTGGCAAAACATGGATATGTCAACAGTAACATGTCCAAGAACACCTTGATGAACTAATGAAGAAAGACGGTACCCATACAGGTGACCTAAACGGTGATGCCATTACGCAAAAATTTCAGAGGTGGTGGCAGCAGTGGTGGTGAAAGTAGATGTGATAGGAGCAACATGAGAGATCGGAAGGTGAAGGTGATCAAGAATGTAGAGACAATGGCGATCCTTATGGCGGTGGTCAGTCCCAAGAATCATTCCTATATGTCGATCCTGGACAAAATAAGTGTGAGAGTCAAAACCAACCCTATAAACAAGATCAGTGAACTGTCCTACCGAAATGAACTGCATGGTAAGTTGAGGAATATAGCAAATACCTAGACTCATACTCCAGTTGGTGCAAAAATAGGAGCAGAAACTGACATCGGAGAAGGAACCGTAGTAGAAAGCATCGGCGTAGTCGAAGAAGGAGCAGTAAGCACAGTCGGAATGGACTGTGCTGCTAACCCAAGACAAAGCTCCTTAACCCGAAGCGTCGAAAGAGCCTTAGTGACGGTCCATCGCAGTGAGCGGCTCAGCAGTTGAGCCTTGACAGGCTCAAATTCTGGGCGAAGACGGCAGACGAAATCATAAAGGTGAAGGCGATCATTATCCACCTTCTGCACTTTATAACACTTCTCACAAAGTGAAGAGGCCAGCTTATCCAGCGGAACGGGATGCTGATTCTGAAATTATCTAATTGGATGTAAAAGATTGTCGTTACTGTTAGCACTGTACGCATTTGGATTGTCATCGTAGGAATTCTGTAGTGAACTCATATATACTCAACAAAAAGTTATGAACAAGTCAATAATTAGTATTTTACTATCATCTCAAAACATTTCCCTTTCTTAACTTGTAACCATACTTTCTAACAAATCTAGTGTGTTAGGCACAGTTTTACTAGTATGTGAAAGCATTTGACTTCCTCTGCACGTTATTTCTGCCTTCACACTCGGGCTCTGCTATTGTCGTCCTTCCAGTGCTACTGGCAGAATATGTTGCGGTTACAGTCTACCACACATTACTATGTCCTGTTCAAACTATTTTCTCTCTTCATTTTAGTTGCAATGTTTATTGCTCGTGTCTCATAGTCCAGCTGTTTAGGTGGTTGGAGTCTCCGCATGCCCTCCAACATTGCAGATGCTGTATATATTTTGTACCCGTTCAGAAATATTTGACGTCAGTCGAACTTCTTTAACTTTGACTATTAATATATAAAAAAGGATTGGTTATGTAAAAATGGTAACATTAGATTAGTCATGAAAATAATCATAAAATATTTTTTATTTTTTAGAACATATTCATACAAAAAGTAGTAGTCAAACTTGCATGGTAAAAACCGTGTTGATGTCCAAAACATCATAATTCTTAAACAGCCAGA
This sequence comes from Melocanna baccifera, assembly GCA_036346265.1. NCBI lineage: Eukaryota > Viridiplantae > Streptophyta > Magnoliopsida > Poales > Poaceae > Melocanna > Melocanna baccifera. The sequence continues at coordinate 20,936,436 of CM070677.1, read as the reverse complement.
GTATGTTGTAACTCTGTTTTTTTTAAAAAAAAGAAAAGCTTGTGGTACTAAATGTTTTGTGAACTTTGTCATATGTCATAGGTAGGAGCGTTAGGTACACAATTTTGTTCTGAACTTCCCTGAAATTTTCTATTGGGCTGTCCACTTATAGGGGAGCACTTTGTTTTATTTGAACACTATGCTTGTTGGGTGCATGTGTGGTCTCTGCCTTGTGCCTCTGGAAATTTAAGGAGCTAGCTCCTAAAGTACATCTTTCACCTTTGACTACATTGGATTATACAGTAATTAATCAATAAGACCTACTAATAACACTGTCAAGGCAGAATGGCCTGTATACTGTATAGTGAAAATCCACTAATGACATTTATAAGTCCATGCACTTTCTTACTCTGTAATAAATGTACAATCCAACACAAAGCACGTGTACTAACAAGAGATGTATCTCTATCGCTTAATCCAACTGAAGTTGGCATTACTGTTAAAATTGCAACGTTGAACTTTTCAACCATGTTTTTGCAGGATATCTTGAACCATATACACTCCCTTGTGTCACTACGAGATGCTGCCCGTGCTGCCTGTGTGTCTCGTGGATTTCTGCGTTCCTGGAGATGCTTTCCTAACCTCACACTTAATTGGAAAGCATTGGGCATGAATGGGCCTGAGCTCACAGGACATGAAAGTGCAAAGAATTTCGTGGACAGAGTCCACCACATTCTTCAGAACCACTCTGGCATTGGGGTGAAGACACTTAAGCTTCAACTTTACTCATGTCGCAATGTCATCTTGGCCGACTATCTTGACAGATGGCTTCAAGTTGCTGTTAAATCCGGAATCGTAGAACTTGCTGTGGAGCTGCCTCGAGGCTACCGTCCAGAGTACAACTTCTCATATTCGCTTTTATCTGATAAGGCTGCAAGCTCACTTCAGTCTCTTTCCCTCTCCTGCTGTGCTTTTCATCCGACTTTAAGAATTGGTTGTTTGAGAAGCTTGACAAGTGTGTGTCTGAAATTTGTCCACATTACCGGGGAGGAACTAGGATGCTTTCTTTCCAGTACATTTGCCTTGGAGACGTTGGCCATTTTGCGTTGTGATGAGATGACTTTCTTGAAGATACCTTCTCATCTGCAGCAGCTTAGAGTCCTGCAGGTGTTCCTATGCATGAGGCTACACATGATAGAATGTAATGCTCCAAAGCTCACTAGTTTTTCATATGGAGGCGCCCCGATAAAATTATCAATCGGGGACTCGTCACAAGTCAGGTACATGTGTATCAATGGTACATTTTACTCTGGCATGATCCAATATGCTCGGACGAAGCTTCCCTCCATTACGTCGAATCTTCAAACCCTTACTCTGACATCATCTAGCGAGGTCTGTGTTGATTTATATATAGTAGTAATTAGTTACTTTAAATCTTCAAATTGTTAGAGACGAATTCCTTGAAATATAAATAATCAAGCATCTGTTTCTTCAGGATTTCAATACACCAATGTTGCCCAACAAATTCCTCCACCTCAAGGACTTGAATATTATTTTTGCTGGACAAAGAATTTGCTCAAACTATGATTACTTTTCTCTGCTTTCTTTTCTTGAAGCTTCTCCTGCCTTGGAAAGTTTCTACTTATCTGTAAGTATCATAATTTCTCAGTGCTATACATGTTGAAACCATTAACTCAAGTATCTTGTGATCTTCTCCGCAGATAACGGGTTTAGTTTCTGTTCTATGATGCTTGGTAAAGTGTCTGACATAGACTTCTAATTTTCTAGAGTTAAGAAATCGATAGTCGTTTTTTTCTGCAATCGACACAACCAGGTAACATGGTTGATACGCATTACCACCCCAAACACACAACCAGTTACTTGCTCTAGGTCTTAAATTAATCTCTTTATGTGCTGGGCAACTTGTGGATGATATTTTTTCAGTCTTTGGATCGCTAACTAAAAAAATATACAATGAACGTTTATCATGGCGTGTCTAATTGTCTATCATGAAAATATTCAGTTGTTGGAGGATAGTGACATTAATATTAATCTTGTGCAGGCAGGTGAACATGGTTATGTAAGGAACGATTCGATTCTTCGAGATTCCAATGGAGAATCATCACATATGAGGCGGATTCCTGAATTCCACCATGACAACCTCAAAAAAGTATCCATCACTGGATTCTGCTCTGCGAAGAGCTTGATTGAGCTAACATGTCAAATTCTTGAGAATACCTCATCACTACGATGGCTTGTGCTCGATGCCACACATGGTTTTGATAGTAAGTATGTCAGGTTAGGCAGATGTCGATATATGAGTAGGGAAGCTGTCAGCGAAGCCCAGAAAGCTGTTGAGGCTGTCAGAAGATATGTTGAGGGGAAGGTTCCCTCAAATGTTAACTTCAAGCTTTGGGAGCCCTGCAGACGGTGCCATACTAGCGAACTTTAGATGTCTCCAAGCTATGTTGTGCATACCTATTTTTGTTATAGAATTATGTAATGCAATGTGGCTTGTGTGCAATTTTAAATTATGTAAAATTTTGGGCCCTATTTTAAATTAGGGATAATTGATGATTTGCCCAAAACTTGAGATGCATTCGATGATTTGCCTCATTATATCTCGCTAACATAATACATTGAAGGTTAATCATCACTTGCACCTCAACGTATGGGGCATCTAAAGTATTAAAATCCACTCCCTTCTCCTCGCGTGAGGGCCTCCCACGTCGATGCGAGAGGGAGCTGGCGGCGACGCGTGGTGAGGCTTCGCGACGCTCCCGTTGGCGCACGCCTGCTCCTCACCTTCCTCCTCCTCGCGCGCGCGCAAGCACTCATGCCGCGCCGTGCTCACCTGCCCCGAATCCCTGATGCTGTAGCTCTGCCACCTACCTCTCGCGTCAGCGCTGCCCACTTGCCCCGAATCTGGTCGTGCGTCATCGCCCATTCCTGAAGCCATCACTCCCCACCAACTCCTGCAGGCAGCGTACATCCACCACCATGATCGCGTGTGCCTCAGGCCGCGTACATCCACCGCCATGGTCGCACGTGCCTCCCCGTAAGGTCCCCTCGTATGATCAAATGCCTCTTAAATTATGTAATGTTACATGTGTTTTAACTTCAGAATTCATGTCTACCGAATTGTGTAGTCTGTTAATTTATCTTGTTTTCTATCCCTGTTTATCTATTCATAGGGATTCTTTGCTTTGTATTTTTCGCCGGTTTTGTTTGTCAAAAGGGATTTTGATTTCCCATGGGGTAATTCTTCGGAGGGATTTTTTTTACTTTAAATGATCTTTGTTGCTGCAAATATTGGTGAGGTGGTGATCATGTCCTGCATCCTCGTGCTCACCCTAAAAGTAGGGGTGCAAATGGAGTATATAATTTTCATGCGGCTTTCAAAACAAATTCTGCAAGGAACAATGCGTGTATGATATTATTCGTAGCCAGCTATAATTTTGGGAAAAGCTCACCCTAAAAGTAGGGATGCAAATGGAGCATATAATTTCCACTTGGCTTTCAAAATGAATTCGGAAAAGAGATGGGTATTTGATATTATCCGTATCTAACTCTAATTTTAGCATATATATATGGAATGAACAGTATCCATCGATACCCGATCACACTTCTACCTACAAGACTGGAATCCACCGCTTTGTATTTCACTTGGAGTGCTCCTACAGAAACAGCCGTGCACCTCACCCATGGCCCATCGTAGCGCAACACATGCGACTGCTATTGCTACAGGTGCGACGAGCCCTTTTATTACAGGCCAAAAAGGGGTGGAAGACATGTCTTGACAAGGTGGTCGTTCAGACGGTCTAAATATTCTCACAAACGATCAGACGGTTCGAACAATCCTTAACTGATCGTACAGCTCGCACATTCAGCCGTTCAAACAGTCCAAATATTCCCACAAATGATCGGATGGTCCGAATAACCCTTTGCTGATCGCACTGCTCGCACGTTTAGCCGTTTGGACGGTCTGAACAACCCTTTATTGATTGCACGACTCATGCATCTTTAGCAGTTCGGATAATTCGAACATTTCTTACAATGATTGGATGGCTCGAAAGTCCCTTCGACTGATCGGACGGTCCAAACATCTCGAACGAACAAATGGTCGAAACTTAACCCACACAGGCCCACATGTCAGTGAGAGATCTTTCTCTCTCCCTTTCTAATTTTTGAACTAATTCAATATGAGAACTTTAAATAGGCATAACTTATTCATTTTAGTCCAGATTTTGGTGAAACAAATTTCTAAATTTATCTATTTTCAAGACCTGTCCAATGTAACAAAATCTGTGAATTTTGAAGCTCAATTGAATTTTGTGTAAACTATAGAAAATTAAATTTCAAATCCTATCACTAATCAAATAGTTCTTAAGAATATTGTAAACCACTAATATTTACCCTAAAGGCAAATATTACAAAGAGATGCATAGAATAAGCTACATGCGCCATTAAAATCCTTACTTAATGAATTCTACAAAAATGCAATCTTGCCTATTTGGGATCATCCAATTATCATCTCCAGATTTGAATTTACTAATAATATTTGAGAGCAATTAACAATGCAAAGTGTAATCTGGGCACGAGCCCGGAAAAATTGGACCGGTCTTGGGGCTGGGCTGCCCATGAACATGTCTACTGATGTAATCGACAAGGAAACACGACAAGATCCAGATAGGGCTCTCGTAGTCTAATGGCTCTTCCGCTATTGTCTCTTCATCAGGAGGAGCATGCAATATGCCTTTTTCAGTTATTGCACATCTTTAAATATCGAAAAGGAACAAGTATGACATAACAATTCGGAATTTTTTAGATTTATCGTGGATCCAACTAGTTGCAATGAATTAGCTAGAAAACATAAGGACAAAGAAACCCATTTTGGTTTCTCGACACGTTGGATCTTTTATAAACTTTGAGATAAATTCGAGAATATTATTTTTCCATCAACTTCAGTTCCAATCCATTGCTGAAATATGTCCACCGTAGTGCTGCATTCAGTTTCGAGATCACTGATAGGTGTGGCCCATTTGTCGAACTAATGAGCTCCGTCCAAGAGAAAACATACCGAAAGAAAAAGACTTCCATGATCTTCAGCGCGATGTTCTCAGATATACAATAACGCATTATTGTCTTGAACTACAAATGCTTGCTATCTAGTAGCTGGCAAACGGATGTTTTAATTACTGGACTCGATATATATATGACGAAATCGAGCAGGACGTACGCACGCGATGAGCAGAATGCACGACACATGCGCTCTTTATTTTGGTAGTGCTAAGATGCGCGCCTCTAGGCCCTGGACCACCTCCGGGATGTGCACCGGGCGTTGCCGGCCGGCTCGATGCATTCCCAGCCGGCGTTGTTGCACTCGAACCCGGCCCCGAACGCGATCATCCACACCCCGGTCTCCCTTCGTCATCCGGCCCTTGGCCTCGATGTAGGCGAGCTCGTACAGCACGGAGCTGCTCGACGTGTTCCCGAACCGGTGCGGCGTCATCCGCAACGCCTCCACGTCCTCATCCGACAGCCCGAGGCTACGCTGGACTCTGTCAATCACCGCGCGACCACCCGCGTGGATGAAGAAATGCTCGAACGCCTTGCGGATGTCGGGGCGGTACGGCTTGAACGGCGGCACCACGGTCGACAGCACGGACAGTAGCTTCTGGGTGGCCGGGAGGACGATGTTGGAACCAGCGAAGAATCAATGAAGGCTAAGTTTTTATGAAGTTGAGACAGCAGAAAAACATACGAGGACACAATATATTTTACTGTACTGCTCTAATCTATTAGCCGCATCCGGCCTCTTCATTTATATGCAAATACACACTACTACAGAAACCATTATCACAGATGGTTCAAAAACGTCATCACAGACGGTTTTCTGAACCGTCTGACTTTATGGATCAGTAATAATCGAAGGTTATCACAGACGGTTTTCAAACTGTCTGTGGAGTATATATCACAGACGGTTTATAATCCATATCACAGACGGTTTGTGGTTACAAACCGTCTGTGATATTGATATATCACGCATTTAACAAAAACCGCTCAGGAGTGCCTATATCATGCATTTGCTTTTTTCTTACAAACAATTGCGGATGTTAGTTATCACTGCACGGTTTGTAGTTACAAACCGTCTGTGATATTTTTTTTCTACTCCTAGATCTATTTCTGTTTATTGGCTAGCCTCAGGAAATGCTAGTCATGCCATCTGAAACAAGCAGATCAACATGTACACATACAGATAATTCACATCTCAATTCATTTCAGAAACATATAACATCCAATTCATATCTCAATTCATTTCAGAAACATATAACATCCAATTCATATCTCAATTCATTTCACAAACATAAAACATCCATTTCGTAAATCAATTAATTGAAATAAAGTAAAATATCCATTAACAATACACAATTGCAAAATATCTACATTGCATTTGCACTTAGATGGTAACGTTGCATTTTTTTTATTGCTCTATCACTCGAATGAGTCTGCTGAAGAACAGATTCATATCATCGATTTGTCGTCTGCATAAGCATTACTTGGATGGTGCATGATTGCTATCCAAGTATTGCTTGTGCAGCCTGACAAGTCGTTGATTATGGATCTATTTCTTTCGCGAGATCTCGATTCCGGAGTGATAAGAGCAATAAAAAATTTATTGTACGTTGTGGAATTCTCCCTTTGGATTTAGGATTTTAGCCACCAAAAAGTAGGTGCTCTCTCCTAGAATTCCTTCAAGGTTGGGCTGTTTCAATGCAGTTTTTGGGATGGACGCAACTGCCGATAGGAATATCAATGTGCGTATATATATAGCTTTATAAGTATGAAGTAATTATGGGAATATTGACAAACCTTAGAAGTGGGATTGGTGATCCTCGCGGAATCGAGGAGTAGTTTTATATGGTGGCAAACGTAGAATCTACACATGTTGCCCGGCTGCTGCTTGTGGCACTGCAAAAAATAGAATATGTTAATTCAAGAGGCATTACTACCAACTGTTGCATAGGATTAATTAATATGTACTAGCGAATACCTTAAATTTTAGATCATGTGTCGTGGCTTTGGCCCTTGCGCGAGGGTCAGGCCTTTTCAGCAGATATTGTGAATGCCCTACGTGATTCAAAAGTTGACCTTAGTCATTGGAAGGAAAGAAAGAGTACAATATAGATATGTATGGAGAAAATATACTTATCTATCGATTACTTTATGACAACTGTAGTCGGTTTTATTCTTACTTAGGGAATCAAGGTATATTGCCTTGTTCCATTTTGGTACAATTACTATTAAAATCCAATGAAAATCCTGATTGAAGAGCATAAGTACATATTCCTTATCGCGTAAGCCAAAGTGTTATTGCAATGTATCTCTCGACGAAGGCAAAGATTCTCGTTGATGGTAGAATCGCACCATGTGTGGTTCAAGAAACCAACCGATGAGTTGGTTGATCTAGCTATAGTCACCATGTGTGTACATATATATACACACACGAAAGCAACAAATTATATATGATATTTATCGGTATGACATAAACAGAGACTGTGATTGTACACACTTACAGCGTCCAGCATCGAACGAGTGAGGCGTCGAGAGCATTGAGCGTGAAAAGATTAAATAAATCATCGAAGGTCACCACGAAGACACCATCTTGAAATTCGTGCTGGAAATGACACATTTTGAATTTGACAGTGATACCTGAGCACCGTTCTAGCTCTGGCTTATTGGATTGTTCCATATACCACATATGTAATTTATTGCAACTAACTGATAGTTATGGGAGGCGCCTCACCGGGTTGACCATCGGCTCTCCAAGCATGAATTTGTGGGCCAATGGTAGGTACGGGATATCATCATCGGTCTTCTTTGCTTTGCCCTTGCTGCCTTGGCTGTCCTTGCTACCTCGGCTATAGGTGGAGGGTAAAGGTAGCACCGGTGGAAGTTGTTGCACTGGGAATAATTCCCGTGGACTCATCAACAGTGCAGGTAGTGGTGGTGGAGATAGACCTTGTGGAGATGGCACCAGTGCAAGTCGCTCTGGTTCGTATTGTCCTTGTGAACTTGCCACCAGTGAAGAAGCCTCCAGGCAGATGTCTCTTTGGGCCATCGACGAAGGTTCCAATGGCTTACCCTAGAGTCACGATCTCGCTGTTGGGGGCTTTGCAACGAACGACTCGAAATTGGCATGCACACCATCCACGCACACTTTTCCAAGCTCGAGCTAAATGTGCACGGTGCACCATGGCCCCTTCACGGACGGATATGCCAGCCCCAAGCAGCGCGACAAGGCAACAGAGGCATATCTCACTTGGAGCTTGCACTTCGTAGCTTCCAGGATGTCGCCCACAGAAATTGCCCTCGCTTCCGTCAGAGGATTGGACGCGCAGCTACTTCGACGGTGGAGGGGTCAAGCTAGCACAGAGCGACGCGCGCGGCTCGCTGATTTTCTCGCTTGTTCGCACCTCATCTCGACGTAATCAGCAAGCTCCTCTCTAAGAGATGCCTTGATCTCTCTCTCGTAGCCGCAAGGCCACGCCGACTTTGTTTCTCTTCTTACTCCGATACAATTCGGAGTTATCTGAGAAACCTTGTTTTCAAGGAACATAAAACCCAAGGCTGCTCCTTGTTTTCCAGTGCTGCGGAGAGTATATTTTTCTCCCTAATTGACTGAAATGATCCCTAGGAAGATTCGACACTCAGTGTATCCTGCAAGAGCCCGACATGTCATTTAGTTTTCAGGGAAGTTGTGGAGTAATTACAAGCTACGTAGTTCGATATCTTACCAGGCGGTGGGACACTTCCTGGTCTGCAGGGTTCTAGAAGGAGATGTCTCCCGACGACATGGAGATGACCTCGCTCTAATCCAATTTCGAGCGCGCTCGTCCGAGATCATGGTAAATGGCGGGGTGGTGTTCCGCAGGATTGCCTGTTCGTCCTCCTGCCTCCACTACGAGATTTTACACACATACCCAGCTGTGTCGAGTCTGTGGGGATGTGTGTTTTTTGCCTGGAGGGCCTTGTGCGCCGCGCTTGCACTTCTGAAAGCTTCAGTCGTCTTCATCGCCTTAAACTCGTCCCATTGTGGTTCCAAGAATGGATACCTGTCAAAGGGCGTTAGATTCTTCTCCACATAGTCCTTGACAAGCACGCTCTTGAAGTTCTTCCATGCTTTGCACGCCGCAAGCAAGGCACGATGTTGCACGGAGTCGTGGTGTTCTTCTGGGATCTCTAACGATGCAAAAATCTCTGTCAGCAGCTCACGTTTCCGAGTCTTACTCACGCTCTTCCACGAATCGAATGTGATTTCAATTCGTTCTCGTGCAACTATTCCGATCGTTCTTCGAAATGCCCTTGCTGTTTTCTGAGGAAGGAGAGGGGTCCCAGATCTATCGATCTCTGTGATGGTCAATCGGCTCTCAGGCTTTTTCGATAGTCCTCTTGCTTTGCGTGTTGATTTTAGAGCGGACGCTTCCAGCGATGATGTTGAAGAATGCGCGGATGACATGTTGACCTTCGTATATACATAAATAGTGCGGTATAAGCACATACTTAAATTTAATTCCAATATATGTATATATATATTCAAGTATACATATTGATTATAACACAAAAGATCAATACGTAGAATTGAAGATGAACTCACCGAGAGGATTCTGGCGATGTGAGCGGAGCTCGAGCGTGGACGGAGGCGGCCAACGGGCTCGACCGTCGATGAAGGTGGACGGCGATGGGCTCGGGGGGACGAAGGCGGCCAGCGACGGGCCGAAGGAGGAGGAGGGCGACCGGCTCGGGGGACGACGACGGGCTCGGGGGCTTGACGGAGGCGGCTGGTGACAGGCTCGACGATGGCGACGGCCTCGGGGGGACAAAGGCGGCCGATGACGGGCTCGGGGACCGGAGGTGGCCGGCGACGGGCTTGGTGGACGGCGGCGGCGACGGGCTCGGGGGATCGGGAGAGCGACAGTTTTGGTTGGTATTACTAATAACTGGCACTGTACGCGCAAAACCCTAGTTGGGGGTTTATATATAAAGGCTTATTACAGACGGTTCTAAGATTAGAACCGTATGTGATAATAAATATCACAGACGGTTATGAGATAAGAATTATCTGTGATATCTATGATATCACGACGCAGTTCGATCTCGTAACCGCTCAGTGATATCATAGCTATCACAGACAATTCTGAGTTTAGAACCGTCTATGATAATAAATATCACAGACGGTTCGAAGTTTAGAACTATCTGTGATAATAATCACAGACTGGTTTAAACTTACAACCGTCTGTAATAAACCTTTGCCCGGCTGTAGTTAATATGACTGCACCAACCAGCATTCAATAAGCCTTTGCCCAATTGTAGTTATTTTTACAACAACCCAAGATATTTCTTTACAATAGCCCAATGAACATAGAGATACATTTGTATGACTCATTCTCAAAATTCACCTATATATCACACATTTTCACTTATACATAAATGCAAATTCACAAATATATCACACACATGCATTGTTATATACATAAATGCCAATTCACATATATGTACATCCCATACATGCATTGTTATATACATATATTAATGCAAATGCCCACATATATGTTGCCATTCTCATTCCACTTACTTATTTCCTTTAAAAATTAACCCTTCATGATGATCAATGCGTACGTAACTAGTTTCGTCACGTTGTTCGTCGTCGACCCTTATGCCATTTCCAAAAGGAGGTAACTCATCAAATTGATTGTATTCTTTCTCGTCCACTACATTCTCTACTCCGATAATTCTTCTTTTTCCATGAAGAACTACATGACGCTTCTTATTTACCGGGTCGGTTACATAGAAAACTTGAACAACTTAGTTGGCGAGTACGAATGGTTTGTCCTTGTACCCGACACGTTGGAGGTCCATGGTAGTGACACTGTACTTGTCAACCTTCACCTAGGGGAGATGCACCCAACGACAGCGAAATAAGGGGATCTTGAAAACCACGTAGTCGAGCTCCCAAATCTCTTCTATGAACCCATAGTACGAGTTTCTCACCCTATCAGTACTGAACGCATCTATGCGAACACCGCTGTTCTGATTAGTGCTCTTTACATCATGAGCCTGTGTGTAGAATGTGTACCCATTTATGTCATATCCTTGCCATATCACAACTGTAAATATTGGCCCTTTTGCCAACCATGTCAGCATCTCACTTGACGAGCTCCTAGCGATTTGCTCCTTCAACCATTGGTTGAACCGACTGTTGTGTTGTCTTATGATCAAAACATCCGGCCGCTCCGGATTCTGTTGCAGAAGCACATCCTTGTGCTGGTCGACATAATGGGCCACTTCAGTCATGTGTTGCAAGACCATGAAATGGGCTTACGCATACGCGTCCATATCTGGAGTGATTGCTTTCCTTCCGATAGTTCCGATACCCTTGAGCCTTCTCTCATGACGAGATTGAGACACATCTATCAGTTGAATCTGAGCCATATAATCGACACAAAACTCAATGACCTCTTCGTTTGCATAACCTTCGACGATGTCGCTTCTCCTACGAGATCGATTCCGTACATAGGACTTGAGAATTCCCATGAACCTCTCAAACGGGTACATGCTACGTAGGAATACGGGCCCGCACATTTTTATCTCCCACACAATATGAACAATGAGATGGACCATGATATCAAAAAATGAAAGAGGAAAATACATCTCAAGATGACATAGAATCATCACCACTTCGTCCTGCAGAGCATCTAGTCCTTCGGGATCGATGACCTTCTGAGCAATTGTGTTAAAGAAATAACATAGCCTTATGATTGTCTCTCGGACTTTGATCGGTAAAATATTCCGAATTGCAATAGGGAGCATCTGTGTCATCAGCACATGACAATCATGAGACTTCATTCCATTTAACTTCAAATCTTGCATCGAAACAATTTTCTTCACGTTGCCGGAGTAACCAAACGGAACTTTGACACCATGCAAGCACAGGCACAGTTCTGTTTTCTCGGCCTTGGACATAGTGTAACACGCAGGGGAAGGTACGTTTGTCCATTATCTGTTGTTCTCGGTGCTAACTCACGCTTGATGTTCATATCAGCCAAGTCAAGCCGTATGTTGACGCCGTTCTTTGTTTTATCGCAAATGTTCAGTAAGAGACCAATCAAGCTATCACATACATTCTTTTCTACGTGCATAACGTCGATGCAGTGTCGAACATCTAGGTACTCCCAATAAGGTAAGTCCCGAAATATTGATCTCTTCTTCCAGACGTTCTTCTCACGACCCCTCAATTTACGGCCCTTTCCGAGGACAACATCTAAATTCTTAACCATATTATAAGCCTCTTTTCCACTTAAATGCCTTGGAGCTGAACCGTCCTCCTTCTCTCCATCAAATTGTTTTTTCATCTTGCGGTATGGGTGAGCCCTCCGAAAGAATCGGCGGTGACGCATATACACGGTTTTTCGTGAGTGTTTTAGCCACACACACTCGGTACCATCTAAGCAGTGAGTACAAGCTTTGTTACCTTTTGTACTCTGGCCTGACAGGTTAGCAAGGGCAGAATAATCATTTATGGTGCAGAACAATAAGGAGCGCAAAGTGAAGTTCTCTCGTTTGTATGCATCCCACACTGCACTCTTCGTCCCACAAGATTTTTAGATCTTCCACCAACGGCGCTAGGTACACATCAATATCATTCCCAGGTTGCTTTGGCCCTTGGATAAGTATCGACAGTAAAATATACTTTCGCTTCATACACAACCAAGGAGGAAGGTTATAGATGTAAAGAGTCACGGGTCAAGTGCTATGTCGACTGCTCATGCTACTGAAAGGATTCATTCCATTTGTACTCAATCCAAACCTTATATTCCTTGGTTCTGTACCGAAATCTGCAAAGCACCTATCGATATTTCTCCACTGGGTGGAATCAGCAAGGTGTCTCAGCATTCCATCCTTCTTGCACTCCTCCAAGTGTCATCACAGCAGTTTTGCCTCATTTGGATTCGCAAAAATCCACTTCAAACAGGGAATTATAGGAAGATACCATGTCACCTTTCCAGGAGGTCCTCTCTTCACCTCTGTTCCCTCGCCATCATCATCTGATTGATTGTTACGTTTGTATCGAGATGCGTTGCACACTGGACAGACATGCATGTTTGCATACTCTTTATGGTAGAGGATACAGTCGTTCGGATATGCATGTATTCTTTCTACTTTCATTCCCAATGGACAAAGAACCTTCTTCGCTTTATACGTGGTTTTAGGCAACTTATTTCCCTCCGGAAGCTTGTCCGCTAAAAGACCTAGCAGCGCCGTAAAACTCTTGTCAGACCAACCGTTGCTTGCCTTCAATTTCAATAGTTTATGCACAGCTGACAACTTCGTGTACTTTGACCTGCAGCACGTGAATAAAGGTTTCTCTGAGTCCTCCATCAAGCCTTGGAATTTAATATACTCTCTCTCATCATAGTTCTCTTCTACATCACGAAGCATCTGATCAAGATTGTCATCATGCAGCCTATCCGAATGCGAACCACAATCATCATCCGACAGCATATCATTGACTTCACCGACGATGTCATCTGGCGGCATATCATTGATTTCGCCGGCGATGTCATCCGGCGGCATATCATTGACTTCGCCATGACTGGTCCAACACGTATACCCCTTTTTGAAAACCCTCCGAATCAAGTGCGCTTCAATTTGCTCTCGATTCTTAAATATTTTCAAATTTTCACAGTCAGTGCATGGACAATACATATATTCCACCCCCTTATTCAACATATCCTCCTCGGCAGCTCTTGTAAAAGCAGACACGCCATTAATATACTCTTTACTCACACGGTTTGTGGTATACATCCAGCTTCGGTCCTATATAATGTACATATATAACAACTTAGTATTAAAATTAATTTAATTAATTATTACTACATATATACCACATGCATTGAGGCTAGCTAAATCTAAATTAGCTAGATTTTCAAAGTATATATATATATATAACAGTTCACCGAAAATTAATTAGCTAGATCAAACTTATTTTGATATTGCAACCAAAAACAAATTTCATTACTAACCATATCTAGGGCAACCAAGAACTCAATGAATCTTCAAAGTTCTCTTGCCAAATAAGCCTCCTTCCACAAAAAATGGCCTGAAAGTCTTGCCGCCTCCAGCTGCAGCACCAGGCTAAGATCTGGATCGAAATGAAGACATATGCGGTCTGAGCGGCGCAATAAATACATAGCAGCATTATCACAGACGGTTTTTAAAAAAACCCGTCTGTGATACTTGACTATCACAGACGGTTTGTAGTTAAAAACCGTCTATGATATCACAGACGGTTTTTGATTAAAAAACCGTCTGTGATATCAATCATCACAGACAGTTTTTAGTTAAAAACCGTAAACTAAAAACCGTCTGTGATATTCCCAATTATCACAGACGGTTCATTGGTAAGAACCATCTGTGATGTTTGACTATCACAGACGGTTCGTTAGTAAGAACTGTTTGTGATACTCATCGCAGACGGTCTCCAAAATAAAACCGTCTGTGATAGCGCCATGGGGACTCGGTAGCACTATCGTTATTCGAAGCGTCTCGGCATACGAACCATCTCGATCATTAATTTGGTATACGAACCGTCTCTGCTAAAGGTTAAATATGCGCGCCGGCCTAATTCTCAACGCAGTACATGCAATATGGCTTCAGTGATCATCTCCTTCCTCTCATTTGTTCATCAAGACTTGTTCGGCCGGAACCTTGCACAGGCGGCCAGCAATTTACATCTGGAGCAGCTTCTCCGTACATGCCCTGCTCTCCTTCCCCAACTTTCTTGCATCCATTAGCTCGACCTGATCATCCGCCGTCGACGGAGGCGTCTCGCTGCCGCTCAAGAAAGGGAAACAGCCCTCACCCTAGTTCTTCTCAACAATGTGCACAGAGCGGAAGAAGCTCTTGTGGCATTGCATAGACCAATGGATAGCATTGCCGATCAAGCAGAAACGGCAGAGTCTGAGGAATCTTACAATGCAATCCTCTACGAGATTATGGACTATGCTACTGATCATTTCCCCAGGATAGAGGAGGAAGTGCTGAGGGCAAGGACAATCTTAACGGCATTCGAGAACTCAGCGGCTGATCCAACGGACAAAGTCGAAGAAGAAGCGTACGAAGCCCTGAAGATTAGAATCTGGAAATCTCTCTATGTGCGACTTTTGTAATAAATTTGCCTTTAATTTATAATCTCTTGTCTCAGTAGTTCTGTAGGTTATAAGTTATTAGAAGCAATGCGTAATACAAACCGTTCTGTAGTTATATATTAATATCAGACAAACAACATCACAGACGGTTTTGTATTACAAACCGTCTGTGATAATTCTAAGATTATCAAAGACGGTTTGTAATACAAAACCGTCCGTGATAATCAGCTTATCACAGATGGTTTTAAATAAAAAATCATCTGTGATAATACCAGATTATCACAGACGGTTTATTGGTAAGAACGGTCTGTGACACTCGTTTTCTCTGACGCCATCAACACAAACGGTGTCCAAATTAAAACCGCTCTGTTAGCATGTCGTTCCACGACAGTTTTGTCAAACCGCTCGTGATTTGGCGCCTAGTATTAGGCTTTCTCAGAGTAGTGACAATGCCCGTGAATCGAAAGCAAAACGAGAATAACCGACAAAACAGATTCCTAATCAAACTCCTAATCAAACTTTGAAACGGACTCTGACTTCTAAAACAGCACGGCAGCTGACTCAAATACGTTTAATACGTAAAACCAAAATGCAAACTACTAAGAGATACTTAGTCAAGATTAAAGCTAACAAGCTCCCCCCTAATCTTGACTTGCTTAGAGTAGCGTTGGGTTTTTGTCGGCATCTGCCTCGATGAGATATGCCTGCGCTTTCTCCCTCTTGTTGGGATTCTGACATTCTGAAACAAAGTGTCCATAATTGTTACAATTAAAACACCTTACTTTTGCCTTGTCAATCCGTCGGTATCGATGTCCACTGTCGCCACCAAAACCACCTGAGGAGCCTTCATACTTCGTCGATCGGGCCTCCCACTCTGCGCGCGCCAAGAGCAAGTGCTCTTCGTCTCTGTCGTTGTTGCCGTAGTGACATTCTCCCTCTTCCTGCGTCTTCAAGCGCCCGATTAGCTCTTCGATCGACATATTCTTTATATCTCCGAATTGCTCAATTGTGGTGACGACGAGAGAGAACTTTTTAGGCACTGCACGAAGAAACTTCCGCACGATGTAGACATCTTTCATCTTTTCGTCTAGACCTCGTATCTTACTGACGATTGTCGTCAATCTCATCGCGAAGTCATCAATCTGTTCGATGTCCCTCATGCGCAAGTTTTCAAACTCGCTTATGAGGTTTTGTACATGCGCCTCCTTGACGCGATCGGCATCGAGATGCATCACTTTCAGAGTATTCCAAGCCTCCTTTGCGGTCTCCTTCTCAACTAGGACCAATAGCATGTCTTCCGGCACCGCGAGGAAAATTGCCGCGAGCGCCATTTGATCTTGACGCTCATTCACCTCTTCATCCACGACTGCGTTCCACACGCCCTGAGCACGCATGAACACCTTCATCTTCACGATCCACGTTGTGTAGTTGTTCCTCGTGAGCATGAGATACGGGAGGGAGATGCTGCCCTCGCGCGCTGACGCCTTCGGCACGCTCCCATCGCCGATCTTCAGAACGCCCCCATCGATGGTGACATTGTTCGACGAGCTCGAAGACGACATAGATGAAGGTGTACACGAATCTTGCTCTGATACCAATTGTTGGAACCGGCGAAGAATCAGTGAACGCTCAAGCTTTCACGAAGTTGAGGCAGTAGAAAAACATACGAGGACACAATGTATTTTGCTGTGCTGCTCTAATCTATTAGCCGCACCCGGCCTCTTCATTTATATGCAAATACAATGCCTGTAACTGAAAGCAAAACGGAGAATAAATCTGGACAAAAACAGATTCCTAATCAAACTTCTAATCAAACTTTGAAACGGACTCTGACTTCTAAAACAGCACGGCAGCCGACTCAAATACGTTGAATACGTAAAACCAAAATATAAACTACTAAGAGATACTTAGTCAAGATTAAAGCTAACAGACGAGGGGATTGAAGGCGGCGAGGTTTGCTCCTCAGGGCTTTTCCTGCGTTGATCGGGAGGTCCTTGTCTAGCCTGATCCCCGTGATTCCCTTGTCGTCCTCATCCTGGAACACGCATCGGCAGTCGCTGTCGTGTGCGGAGGTGACGGTGCGCGCCACGTGCGTGCGTATGTTCTCAGTTAGCGCGTGCGTGTGGTTTTTGTAACTGCGCAGTGTGCGCAAGAGACGTAGGAGGTATGGCCGGCAAAACTGATACAGGTTGAGTCTTTAGCTCTAGCAAAAATGTGAGATCATCGATGATAATCAAAAAGAGATGAATTATTACAATCCACGATAATTTTTTATAAAATACTTAAAGAAGAAAATAAAAGAAACACTATATGTAATATATGTGGGTGTATGCGCGACAGTAAGCAACCTAGCTTTATGCAATGACAATAATTATAAATTAATTTGTGTATGTATATGGGCAAATCTCCAGCAACAACTAATCAATATATTAGACTCAACTACCAAAGTTTATCACTGCATACTTCCTTACTGCATGCATAAGACAAGATTAACTATAGGACCATGCAAAACAGGAGCATACTTACCATCCCTGCATGTATTTGCACGTGAATCAAAGTAAGATGTCAGGCTGCTGCTGATTCATCGAGGAAAAAAAGCGTCGACGCTGCCGGAAGCCTCAGGTGCTGACGTGATCGGGCGACACACGAGACTGTTCAAATAAACAAATGTGTAGTACAATACAGATGCAAAACTAGGAAGCTTCTGTATAATTTCCTTATGATATCCATCTTTCTTTGTAATGACAAGGTGCTCAGAACAATTATGTAACATACTGATTTTCATAGTTTATTTGAAGCTTTTAAATGAAAATTCACCATTTGAATTTTTTTTCTGAATTTAATACAAACATAAAATAAGTTTTTAATAATTAACAAGATTTAATATGACTAAAGTAAACATCAAATAAAAGAAAACAAGTTTGGTTGGGTTCTTTGTGCTACAAGGAATTTTGTTTTTGTTTTTTTCTGAATTTATTTGCTATTTTTTAGAGCTCTTTCGAGTTTATCTGAATTTTTGAAAATAGAAAATTCTAAACAGTAATGGGCTTAGCCCATTACTGTTCTTTCGGCCTAAATAGCCTCAACCATCCAATCTTGCTCTAATGCTAGCCATGTTCACAGAGGAGCCGTATGAGCTTGTATTGCTGAATGAAGAGCGTGTGGTGTGGTGTCTGACCTGCATACAGATGTTGAAGATTGCTGCGAAAGGGAGAAACATCAAACTTCCGGTTTGTGGTACCTTGATAATGGGGCTAGCAACCATATGATGGGGCAATGCTCATTCTTCGCTGACCTGATTGAAGGCATCACCGGGCAGGAGCATTTCGGAGATGGCTCCGCGGTGCAGATTAAAGAAAAAGTCTCAATATTGTTTGATTGCAAGAATGGAGAGCAGTGGCTGTTGCTGGAGGTATATTTCATTCCAAGTCTTTGCAATAACATAATGAGTCTTGGTCAATTAGCAGAGGATGGCAAAAGGATCGAAATGTATAGAATTAGAGACTTTTTGTAGTTGTATGAGCGGGCTGGGAGGCTACTGATGAAGGTGAAGTATTCTTGCAATCAGCCATTCCCACTACAGTCCTTGCAATCATCGGTTGGACAAGGCTGAACTACAGATTGGAACACCAATTTATCTTGCAGAGCACGAGGAAATGGCGTGGCTCTGGCACGCCTGGCTGGGACACTTGAATTTCCAGGCCATGAAAACCATGGTGGACAAGGACGTGGTGTGTGGACTGCCGAGGGTGGAGCATCCTACGCAGCTGTGCGATTGTTGTCTGGTTTCCAAGCAAAGTCATATGCCATTCCCACTACAGTCCTTGTATCGTGCCGACGAGTTGCTCGGTCTTGTACACTTCGACCTCTGTGGGCCAATTACACCATAGACCCTTGCCGGCAACAAATACTTCCTGCTATTGGTAGATGATCTGAGCAAGATGATGTGGGTTTATATGATCAAGTCAAAGGATGAGGCACTGTCAGCATTCAGGAAATTCAAAGCAATGGTTGAAAATGAGAAGCACAGAAGATTAAAATGTTGAGGATAGACCGTGGCGGGGAATTTTTGCCACAGGAGTTCTCTGAACTGTGTGCTGTAGCAGGGGTACAATGCCATCTCACCGCTCCTACAGTCCTCAGGAAAATGGCGTGGTGGAGCGTCGGAATCAGATGGTAATGGCAAAACCACAAGAAGTTTACTAAAGGCAATGAAAGTCCCTGGCAGTCTGTCGGGAGAAGCAGTCTAGCATGCGGTATATTTGTTAAACTGAGTGCCAACCAAAGTAGTGCATGGTGCTACACCATGGGAGGCTTGGACAGGAAAGAAACCGAACCTAGGTCACCTTAGGGTGTTCGGTTGTGTGGCACACATGAAAGTGCCATCAGTGCATCTAAAGAAATTGGAAGACCAGAGTAGACCAATGGTTTACTTAGGGGAGGAACCTGGAAGCAAGGCACGTCGGCTAATCGATCCCCAAGGTAAGAAACTATATGTTAGTCGAGATGTGGTTTTTGAAGAAAATAGGAGGTGGAGCTAGAATAATGCAAGAAGTGAGCAACCGAACTGGACATACTTTACTGTACATGAACCGGCAATGCAGTTTGCAGAAGCAGAGGCAGGAACAGACGCTGGGGTAGTTACCGTGGCAGCTGCGACAGACTTGTCATTGTCTGAATTGAGCCTCCTAAGCCCTGCGGCAGGTGCCACGGCAGAGACACCAACAACTCTAGAGACATCGATGCTCGGTTCAGGTCATGTGCAGCCAATGCCACCTATCCCGATGGCTTGGACTTTGCCAGGTTCCTCCACGTATGATGAAACACCACTGAAGTTTAGGCTTGTGGCAGAGATACATGAGGAGACAGAGGAGGTGCAACTACCTGAAGAATTGTACTTGGCGGCAATGGAGGAACCAAATATCTTTTGTGAAGCCCAAAAAGAACCAGAATGGTGGGAAGCCATGAAGATTGAGATAGAGTCAATCGAGAGAAATACAACTTGGCAGCTAACTGAATTGCCGGCAGGCCACAAACCCATCGGCCTCAAATGGATTTACAAGTAGAAGAAGGATGCTACTGGCCAAGTCCAAAAGCATAAGGCAATATTAGTAGCAAAGGGCTATGTACAACAGAAGGGAATTGATTTTGAGAAAGTATTTGCACTTGTAGCAGGTTGGAAATAGTGAGACTACTGCTAACCTGGTCAGGATAACAGAATTGGCAAGTGCACCACCTTGATGTTAATTCTACGTTTTTAAATGATTACCTACAGGAAAAAGTATGTGTCTACCAACCAGAAAGATTTGTGGCTAAAGGCAAAGAGCATATGCTGTACAAGCTGTTCAAGGCATTGTAGGGTTACGGCAAGCACCAAGAGCCTGGAACACTCGGTTTGACTGGACTCTGAAAGTGCTGGGATTTCAACAATGCTTACAAGAACAAGCTGTGTACAAAAGGAGCACTGGAGGTGAGTTATTGATTGTCGGTGTTTATGTTGACGACTTGATCGTCACTAGCACAACCACAGTGGAAATTGATCATTTCAAGCTACAAATGAAGACCAAGTTTAAGATAAGTGACTTAGGCCTCCTCTCATACTACCTTGGCATAGAGGTGCAACAACACAGCAGTGGTATAATCCTAAGACAAACCGGTAATGCAAAGAAAATCCTTTAGTAGGCTGGTATGTACGAGTATAATGCTGTCCAGTACCCGATGGAGGCAAAGCTGCACCTAACCAAAGCCAAACAAGGAACACCGGTGAATGCAACTGAGTACCGGCGGTTGATTGGAAGTATCAGGTATTTAATTCACACTTGGCCAGATTTATCCTACTCGGTAGGAATGGTGAGCACCACCAAAGGCAAGTCATCTTTAGGCAGTCAAGCATATCCTAAGATATGTCAAAGGGATAATCAACTATGAAATTGCTTATGGCAGAGAGGGAGAAAGGGAATTGATTGGCTATAGTGATGGCAACTTGGCCGGGGACCTGATGATCGAAAGAGCACTAGTGGCATGGTGTTCTACTATTCTGATAGCCCAGTCACTTGGTGTTCTCAGAAGCAAAAAATAATGGCATTGTCATCCTGTGAGGTAGAGTTCATGGCCACAATGGTAGAAGCGTGTCAAGCTGTCTTGCTAAGGAATCCACTGAGAGATCTTATGGGAAATGCTCCAAAGGCAGTGGTAATACGAGTGGACAACAAATCAGCTATTGCTCGCATGAAGAACCCTGCATTTCACGAAAGAAGCAAATATATTGACACCCATTTTCATTTCATCAGAGAATGCATTGAGAATGGGCTGGTGGTTGTTGAACATGTTAGTAGTGAACAACAGTGTGTTGATATTCTGGCAAAGGCACCAAGACCAGTGTTCATCATTTCATCTGAAATTTCGAGAAATGCACAAAATTTCGTCCCTTTCGGAACCCTCCTAAACACGTTTTATTCGACCAAAATTTGGCTAATTTGGCCCTATTTGAAATTTATTCAAATTTCATCTAATTTTTGGTTAAATTTCATCACAAATTTGATTTTTTTTTTCGTCCGAAATTTCGACAAAATGAATGAAATTTCGTTCATTCATTCCTTTCGCCAGCATCCGAATGTTTTTTCCATCCGAAAGTTTTAACCCTGACTAAGACTGAAATTTGTAGAGATGCGAGAGCTTCTAGGGGTCAAGAATCTCGAGCCCTCAAGTCAGGATTAAGGGCAGAGTGTTATCTCTAATCCTGAAATTTCCTGTAATCCTGAAATTTATTGTTCATCTTCAGACAAACATTCAATCGGTGATTCCTTGGGCAGGTTGATCCGAGGCTCGATTCCAACAAGATCATGGCTGCCGCGCCCATACGGAACAGGCAGTTGGGCAGCAGCATCCCCCGGTCGGTCCCCTCATGGTACTGAGACATGACGATCTCTGTCGGCACGACCAGCGTGTGCGCGCCTGGCGGCGCGACCTGCAGGAGATTCCTTGGCAACCCTGTTGAGACCACCGCGGTGCTGCACCCCATCCCGGACAGGTGGATGCTCCGGACGCTGCTGCGCAAGCTTATACCTACTCACGACCATGTCGGAGAAGCTCGGCATCGGCGCGAAGACGCTGCAGCTGGTGATGAGCACGTCGATGTCGGCAGGCGTCACGCTCGTCTTGGCGAACAGCTCATCAACGACAGAGAAGATGATCAGCTCCGCCTCCTCGAGGCACACCTCCAGGTTGCGCCGCAGAGGCAGGTATCTGTACACGGCAGGGAGGCATGCACATCTCCTCCCCGAGGTCGGAGCGCTTGAGCAGCTGCGCCATGAAGGAGATCTGCCTTCATCGATCGAACAGGTGTGGCATGAGGCGGGAGTGCTCGAGGAAGGTTGAGGCAGGGACGCGGATGTCCGGCGTGGCGTGGAAGCAAGCGTACTCGATGAGGTAGACAACACGGGCATGGCGCAAGCGGTTCGGGGTCATGGCGGCCACCAGGAAGAAGGCCGCCAGGAACAGGTGGGCGGGACAGAGGGCATGGAGTCGCATGAGAATCTCGTCGGAGGCGAGCCGTGCAGCAATGAGGAGGACCACGGTGGTGACTAGCGCGGGGAAGGCGGCGCCGTGTATATGCAGTAAGCAAAGCAAGTCTAGAACCGTGTGTTATTACTACTATAAAAAATCTAATACTAGACACCAAATCACAGACGGTTTTGTAAAACCGTCTGTGATGTACACTATCACAGACGGTTTTAATTTGGAGACCGTCTATGTTGCTGAAGGAGTATCACAGACGGTTCTAACCGATGAACCATTTGTGATACTAGAATACCACAGACGGTTTTCAAGATCTCTTTATTTCACTACCATTGGATGCATCTCCCACAGGTCAAGATTGACAAGTACGGTATCAGTACCGTAGACCTCCAACATGTCAGGTACAAAGACGAACCATTCGTACTCGCTAACCAAGTTGTTCAAGTTTTCTATGTAACCGACTCGGCAAATAAAAAGCGCTATGTAGTTCTTTATGGAAAAAAAGAATTGTCGGAATAGAGAATATAGTGGACGAGAAAGAATACAATCAATTTGATGAGTTACCTCTTTTTGGAAATGGACAACGTGACGAAACTAGTTACGTACACATTGATCATCATGAAGGGTTAATTTTTAAAGAAAATAAGCAAGTAGAATGAGAATGTGCGACATATATGTGGGCATTTACATTTATGTATATAACAATGCATATATGTGATGTATATGTGAATTGGTATTTATATATATAACAATGCATGTATGTGATGTATATATGAATTAGCATTTATGTATATAACAATGCATGTGTGTGATGTATTTGTGAATTTACATTTATGTATAAGTGAAAATGTGTGATATATAGGGCCTGTTCTTTTTTGCTGCGGCTGATGGCTTTTGACTGCGACTGATGGCTTTTTGGCTGTTTGCGACAGAGATTGTGAAAAGAGAGATTATCGCTTACGATTTTTGATGGTACAGATATTAGTCTTTTAACGTATACTACAATTAACTTGTAGACCCCGTCTTAAAAAAATACTCCGATTGAAAGTCAGGTACTGTAGCAGAAGCCAAAAGTGGCTTTTAAAAGCCAAAAGGAAATAGGCCCATAGGTGAATTTTGAGAATGAGTCATACAAATATATCTCTATATTCATTGGACTGTTGTAAAGAAATATACTGGGCTGTTGTAAAGAAATACACTCTGTGAGGTCTTATTACAGTGCTGGTTGGTGCAGTTAATAACTAAAGTCGTGGGGGCAAAGGATTATTACAGACTGTTCTAAGTTTAGAACCGTCTATGATTATCAATATCACATACGGTTCTTAGTTAAGAACCGTCTGTGATAGTTATATATCACAGACGGTTCTTAGTTTAGAACCGTCTGTGATGTAAATATCACAGACGATTCTTAATTAGAACCGTCTATAATAAGCCTTTATATATAAGCCGCCAGCTAGGATTTTGCACATACTGAATTATTAGCTACATCAACCAGCCAATCGAGAGCACTCAAGACTACACCACCGCACTCCTGAGGCTGTCGCCACCTCCGGTCCCTGAGCCCGCCGGCGCCCTCCTCCTCCCCCGGGCCCGTCACCGACCTCCCCGAGCCCAGCGCCACCTCCCTGGACTCTGGCGCCCTCCTCCCCCGCGAGCCCAGCACCCTTCTCTCCTGACTCCAGCGCCCTCCTCCCCCGCGAGCCCGGCGCCATCCTCCCCCAACTCCGGCACCCTCCTCCCTCGTCCTCATTTAGCAAATAAAGGTGCTGCATATGAATATATACTTTTGATTTCGTATATAGCTGTGAATGTTAAGGAAAAGTGGGTTAATTGCTCTATGATGATATAAGTTATATACTGAGATTGGTTAATTTAGTCTTTGAGCTCTAGTTTACAATGTCACTGTCATTTCCATTTACTGTGAGCTTTCTTGGTTATTCTCCAAACATAGATATATTGTTCATGTGTTACTCGGTTCATGCTATCACTAGATCATAGCAATTCCATATATATATATATATATATATATATATATATATATATATATATATATATATATATATATATATATATATATATATATATATATATATATATATATATATATATATATATATATATATATTACACGTTTGTTAGAAGTCATACTTGATAAGTTGAGTTTGACTTGTTTGTGGAAACACAATATTGGACTTGCTCTAATTAGGCCATATCTTGGCTGTTTTGCTACTGACCGAATTTACACATGCTGGATATATTTTACCTTGAATATAGAGTTTGATTTTAGAGCTCAAAGATTGAATTCTTAGTTGGCATAACCAATTGATGAAGAGTTTAAGACTTAGTAGCGGAACGGCCAAGTCTTGACTTGAGTAATCCTACTTCTAAGAGCACTAAATATCAATTAATACTTGAGCTTTTTGCTAGCCCTAATTGATACATGTTTTGTACATTAGCATGCATATTCACATTTAGAAGTTTATTGCTTCCGTTAATGAATATGTGTTATATTTCAAATGGTATGTTCAATTCATATGATTACATACATAAGATAAAATTAGCGATTGCATTTATAAGTAGAGTAATGTTATATGACCTCATTATTTGATAATAAAATTGTAAATTGTAAATGATACAAAATTTTATACAATATATGGATGTGCAAATTAGGATTTCAAAGGGGTTGGATATCATAACTTAGTTACCTCACTTATGGGATTAACAAGGCTGTGACTATCCCAATTCCATGTGTTGTTGAAGACGAAGAATCCACAATCGTCCCTGGGTTATTCTTAAATGTCAGCTTTGATGGATGGCCTTGGTTGGCATCTGCAAAAGTATTTAAAGTTAGTGACTTTGTCTTTAGCTAGTGATTTCATAGTTTATCTATGTATAGTTTATCTCTCAACTATAGTTGGCCTTTCATGCCTTAAGTTAGTATATATTGTGCGTACCCATGTACATTGTGCTTACCCATGTATAGTTTGTCTCTCAACTACTCATGTATAGTTTACCAAACAAGATGTCGAGAGGCGAACTCTGTAATTCCCCTCCAGCAAAAGTTTATATATATATATAAATATATATATATATATATATATATGTATGTATGTATGTATGTATGTATGTATGTATGTATGTATGTATTCTTGTATAAGCAAGTCCACCAATAGTCATAGGTTTTTGATCCAAAACCTAGGTCGAAGAAGAAGACGAGACTGAGTTCTGAACTAAGATTGAGGACCCGAGATAACAGCTATAGCTAGAGATGGCCACTCCTAATAATACCACTAAATTTAAAAGAACAAAATAGTATCATTGGTCACTCTCCTAGTCTCATTGCACATCTGCACACACTTCACTCTAGCACTTAATCAACAGTTGCAGCGGGCGCATTTCGAAGAACGACCAGAATAGTTGCACAAGAATGAATTGAGATCACATTTGATTCATGGAAGAGCGTGAGTGAGACTCGGAAACGTGAGCTGCTGATAGAGATTTTTGCATCGTTCGGAATCTCAGAAGAACACCACGACTCCGTGCAACGACATGCCTTGCTTGCAACATGCAAAGCATGGAAGAACTTCAAGAGCGTGCTTATCAAGTAGTATGTGAAGAAGGATCTAACGCCGTTTGATAAGTACCCATTTCTGGAACCACAATGGGAAGAGTTTAAGGCGATAAAGACGACCGAAACTTTCAGAAGTGTAAGTACAGTGCACAAGGCCCTCCAGGCAAAAAAAACACACACCCCCACAGACTCGGCACAGCTGGGTATGCGGGTAAAATCTCGTAGTGGAGGCAGGAGGACGAACAGGCCATCCTGCGGGACACCGCCCTGCCATATGCCACGATCCCGGATGAGCGTGCTCGAAATTGGATTAGAGCGAGGTAATCTACCATGTCGTCGGGGGACATCTCCTTCTGGAACCCTACAGACCAAGAAATGTCCCACCACTTGGTAAGATATCGAACTACGTAGCTTGTAATTACTCTACAACTTCGTAGGAAGTGAAATAACATGTCGGGCTCTTACAGGATACACTAAGTGTCGAATCTTTGCAGGGATCATTCCAGTCAACTAGGGAGAAAGATATAACTCTCCGCAGCATTGGGAAACAAAGAGCACCCAGGTCGTACGAGAGGCCTTGAGCTTTATGTTCCTTGGAAACAAGCATTCTTAAATAACTCTGAATTGTATCAGAGTAGGAAGAGAAATAAAGCCGAATGTGACGCTCGGCTACGAGAGGAGATCAAGGCATCTCTTAGAGAGGAGCTTGCTGATTACGTCAGAGATGAGGTGCGAAGATTTACAAAAGAAAATCAGCAGGCCGCCGCCGCTCCTATGCTAGCCAACCCCCCAACCGTCGGAGTAGCTGCGCGTCCAATCCTACGATGCAAACTGAGGACAGATTTTCTATGAACAACATCTAGGTGGTTACGAAGTGCAAGCTTCAAATGAGATATGCCTCTGTTGCCTTGTGCGCTGCTTAGGGCCTGGCATATCCGTCCGGTCAAGGGGCTAGGGTGCACGGTGCACCTTTAGCGTCAGACTTCGAAAAAGTGAATGTGGATGGTGTGTATGCCAATTTCGAGGTCATCCTGCTACCGAAGCCCTCTAACGACGAGCTCGTGACTCTAGGATAAGCCATTGGAACCTTCATCCAGTGGCCCAAACGCGACATCTTCCTAAAGGCTTCTTCACCGGTGGTAGGTCCACAAGGGCAATCCGAACCATAGCTACTTGCACTGGTGCTATCTCCACAAGGCCTATCTCCAGCACCACTACCTGCACTGGTGTCATGTCCACAGGAGCTATTCCCGGTATAGCAACTTCCACCGGTGGTACCTTTACAGTCGACCTATAGCCGAGTTAGCAAGGACAGCCGAGGCAACAAGGGCAAAGCATACAATACCGATGATGATATCCCGTAACTGCCATTGGCTCGCAAATTTGTGCTTAGCGAGCCGCTGGTCGACCCGGTAACGCACCTCCAAACACTACCAATTAGTTGCCTGCAATTACACATGTGGTATATAGAATAGTCCAATAAGCCAGAGGGAGAACGGCGCTCAGGTATCACTGTCAAATTCGGGCTGGATCATTTACAACACAATATTCAACATTGTGTCTTCGCGGTGACCTTTGAGGATTTATTTGATCTTTATACGCTCAACGCTCTCGACGCCTCGCTCATTCGATGCTGGACGCTGTAAGTGTGTATAATCACAGTTTCCGTTCATGTCATACCGATAAATGTCATATATAATTTGTTGCTTTCGTGTGTATATATATAGACACATGTTGACTGTAGCTAGATCATCCAAATCATCGGTTGGTTTCTTGTACCCACACTTGGTCGCCATGTATACCATCAACGAGGATACACCCTTCGTCGAGAGGTATATTGCAGCAGCACTGGTGGCTTACCACGATAAGGAATATGTACTTATACCCTACAATCAGGAGTTTCATTAGATTTTAATAGTAATTATACCAAAATAGAACAAGGCAATATATCTTGATTCCCTAAGTAAGAATAAAATAGACTACACAGTTGTCGGCCAAGAAATCGATAGGTAAGTATATTTTCTCCATACATACCTATATTGTACTCTTTCTTTCCTTCCGAATGACTAAGGTCAACTTTTTCGAATCACGTAGGGCGTTCGCAATATATGTTGCAATGGCAGGTGTCTCGACGCAAGGGGCCAAAGGCCTGACATATGTTTGAAAATTTAAGGTATTCGCTATTACACATTAATTAATCCTATACAACAGTTGGTCGAAATGCCTCTGGAATTAACACATACCATTTTTTGCAGTGCCACCAGTAGACGCCGGGCAACACATGTAGATTCTACGTTTGCCACCATATGAAACTACTCCTCGATTCCTCGAGGATGACCAATTTTAAGGTTTGTCAATCTTCCAATAATTACTTCATACTTATCAGGTTATATGTAACATCCTGATTTTTCAGAGATTTTTTAAAACCCTGAATTTAAAAATAAAATTTTGGAATTTTCTGGAATTAATAAAGCTTAATTGGAATTTTTAGAAATTAAAAAAGATTTAATGTGATTAAAATAAACTTCAACATAAGTTGAAAATATTTTATTTGGATTCCTTGTGTCGCTAGGAATTTTCTGGTATTTTTGGTGAGTTTTTGGGTTTTATTTGCTATTTTCTGGAGCTGTTTGCATTTTATTTGGAATTTGTAAAAAGAAAAGGGGAATTTCCTAAAACCCTATCGGGCCGAAACCCGCACCCGCCCATCCTCCCTCTGGCCCACTTTCCTCCCCCCGCTTGCCATGCGCCGGCTCCGGCCCAACCCCGCGCCACCTGCAGCCCGCAACCGTGCCTCCCCTCGGCCGCCCGATCTTTGGCCGCACGCATGGCAGCCATCCATCGGCCCCCGTCCCACTCCACCCGCGCTGCGCGTCCCACCGTCGCCCGCGCGCTCGCTCACTTTGCCCGCCTCTCGTGCCAGCCGCTCGATCCCGCACCCCATCCACGTCGCTCGCATCCGCCGCACCCGCTCCTACCACGTTGCCCTAGCACCGCCGTACCCGCTCGCATTCCTGAGCCATTGAATCACGCCCTGCGCTGCGTGTCACCATCCCACCCGTACGCGTGTCCAAACCGCGTCCCGCTCGCATCCGCGTCGTGACTGATCGGGTGCCTCGGTTCGCGTGTTTTTATACTCCCGACAGCCTCGGTTCGCGTGCCATCTCCCACCGCCCTCGCCGGAGCCTCGTCGCCGCCGTTCTGTGCCCCCCTCGCCATGCCGCTGCTGTAACATCCCAATTTTTGCTTTTATTTTGAAGAAATAATTTTAAATTAATAATTTCCAATTATCTGGAATTTTCAGAATTTAAAGTTTCTGTTGAAAAGAAAATTTAATATCAAAATAAGTTGGAAATATTTTTAATATGTTTAAAACATTATCGTGAATTATGTGAATTTTTCTGGAATTTTTGGAATTTATTTGGTATTTTTCGAGTATTTTAAAGTCTCCTCGATTTAAATATATAAAAGATTTAAATATCCAAACTTTTCCTCGGGTTGACACTTGTCACCCATCCGCTCGCTCTCCTCTCGGCCGAAGCTAATCCCCGCCGTCTCACGCTCATCCCGCCTCCTCTCTCGCGGCGCCAAGTGTCGCAGATCCGTCATGCAATGACGGCCATCCCGACTAATACTCAAAAGGGTTGATCGCCCTTATTGGGTAGGCCGAGCCTCCCGCCCGATCGTTATCGCCGCCGCTCTCTTCTCTCCCCGCTCCTCGCGCGCGCTGCTCGAGCCCGCCCGCGCGAGGTTGAGTTTCTTTT
This sequence comes from Melocanna baccifera, assembly GCA_036346265.1. NCBI lineage: Eukaryota > Viridiplantae > Streptophyta > Magnoliopsida > Poales > Poaceae > Melocanna > Melocanna baccifera. The sequence continues at coordinate 20,906,395 of CM070677.1, read as the reverse complement.
TTGGGTTCGCACCGACAAGCGGGCCCCACTGGCATAGATCGAGTGCGTGGACTCACCGCCGCCGGTCCCACTGCCGAGCCGTCGTTCCCGACGCTGTCGCCATCTTGACCGCTCATGATTGCCGATTAGATCGCAGCCGCCGCTGCCACTTAGTACACCCCATCGGCCAGATGAATCGATTGCGGATTGAATCTCAACCGCATCTTTTCACTTACCCCTTCACTCATCATCCTACGCCTTGATTACTTTCTCTGCGCGCGCGCCAGGCATCCGAGCCGTAGCCGCCGCCTTCTCTCCTTTCTCTCTCATCGACATGCGGGGCCCATCGCCGACTGCCTTCCCGCCACCTTCTTCCTCCCGTCTCGCCACGCCATTAATTCAATAAATCAAGCTTTAAAAGCTTCGCTTGGCCAATTATTTCGCTAAAGCACATTCAAATAGCCGCATTCCCGCAACCGCTTTCGCATTATTTTCTTTAATTATGCATCGCGCGCCGCCGCCTTCACTCTCCGGCAGTTCAAGTCCGGCGAGCTTATACGCCGTTACGCCTCATTCCTCTATAAAACCCGACGCCAAAGCCGTGTCTCGGTTCCCTTTCGCCGTCTCCACCTCCAATTGCCCACCGCCGAGCCGAGAGCCCTCCCGCGCTTGATTTCTCCGCCGCCACCTTCAACTCCGGCGAGCAATCGCCGCCTCAAGCCTTCCCGAGATTCACCGTGCATCTCGACGTTGTTGGTGCCTCAGCGATCTCAGCGACCACTTTTCGAGTTATTGCGACCCGAACCCCTCCGCCGCCGTGAAGCTCTCTCCGACCGCCGCCTTTTTGCCGCCTCGCCGATCCGACCATCCTCGTAATCGCGCAAGGTACCGTAACATTCCTCGTCTCTCCTCTTGCTTTTGCGCACATCGGCCGACGCCGCCGCCGCCGAATGCCGGTGACCCTCGGGTCTCGCGCCTCCGTCGGCCGGCGTGCCACGCCACCGGCTGCGTCCGGGTGGCAACAGACGTGGATGCCACCGGATGCCATGTCAGACAAAACCGCCACGCCAAGACTCCACACACACTCGCCTTGGCCACGCCACCGCCGTACACGTGGCGCACCGGTGGCGACCACGTGTATGCCACGTTGTTCGCCGACCTCCCGCTGTGGAATCCTTAAGAGGATTACCTACCCTTATGGGGTAGGCGGTGCTCCTCGCTCACTTGGCTAGCGCCGCCTCTTCCCCTCCCACTCCCGGCGCGTTCGAGCCCGCCGCGCGCGAGGTTGAGTTTCTCCGTTTTATCCGCCGACACTGGTCCCACCCGTCGGCGACCACCCCTGCGCTATTCAGCGACAAGTGGGTCCCGAGTCCAGTGGGTCCCATACGTCAGAGACTCATTGTAATGAAATTGCTGACCAGTGGACCCCACATGTCGAGATTTCGAATTTCTGGATTTATTTAAATCTGAGATTTTCAAATAGCCATATCTTTTTCATTTTAGCTCCAAATTGGTCCATTCAAATTTCTAAATTCATCTAAAATTTCAATCTTTCAATTGGTATATTTATTTTCAATTTTTGAATTTTTATTTTATTTTATTTATTTGGATTTCTCGATTTACGTGTAGAGACCGATTTGTCCGAGCAACCTCAAGAGCAAGTTGTGGAAGATTTCAACCAGACACAGGAAGGCAAGTCTCCTTTGACCATTTTGCTCCTATGTTTAGCAAGTTTCCTTTGATCAACTTGCTCCAATGATTTATAAAATGATTAGGTAGTTATTTTAAAATTATTGCATGCTTATGTTATATCAAGTGATAATTTGATTTAGAAAATTTAGTTAAATACCCAATTTGCTATATCTTCCATTGAAAATTGTTTATCTTGTACCATTGTCAACTTAGGATATCCCTTTGACTCAATAATGAGTTAGTGTTACAATTGTGGAATGTTTAAAATACTAGCAAATGCTTAGCGTAGCAAATCAATGTATTAATACTCAAATGAGTAGCATGTTTATCAAAGGTTTTGATGAATGATTTGTTTGAACATTGGTAATGGATGTTACCATTGTTAAATGCTTTGTTTGAAAAGTGGTAAGGGTGTTACCACTGTTAATTTAAAAGTAAAAATGAATTTCAAAGGGAAAAGTTGACAAGGGTGGATGGAAGGTTTGGTGAGTGCGATTAGCACGAGAATGTTTGGAATTGTGAATGAGCCACCCCGGTCGCTTAAGGACCGACGCTTGTGTTTGTCCAAACTGAGCAAAACAAGACAACCACAGTCTATATGGGTACGACCTAGCTAACTACCCTATAATAGTGTAGTTTAGATATCACCATGGTGTATTGAGTGCCGTGGTGTACCGTTACTCATAGTGAGGACGGTTTCATCTTGTACTCATATGGCGCAAGAGGGGCTCCAACTCGTGGATTCGAGTTGTGGTGAAACCTTAGCGGGTGGTATTTAAACTATACCGAGTAGGCGAAAGGCTTTGTGATAATTTATCCGGGTCTCATGCCAAAGGAAGCGTGTTGACTATTAAGATAATTTATCTCTTGTGGGTAAAGTGTACGACCTCTGCAGAGTTAAAACTATTCGAATAGCCGTGCCCACGGTCAAGGGCGGGCAAAGAATGCATACACATGGTAGAAGTTTTGGTTTTGATTTCAAAACAAAATGAATTGGAGAAAAACTCGGGAGTAGTATAACTCGTGATGTTCAGATCGGGGTGTAACTGAGGTTTTGAAAATTGGCTGTGATGGTTTGAGGTATTAGTGTTGGTAGTTTAACCTTCACTAAAGAACTTATCCAATTTCAATTATTAAAAACAAGTTGTTTACAAAATGGCTTTTAAAGTAATTATGTAGATTTGAAATAAAATGCTGATTTTTGCAAATAAACCATATAGCCTTCCTTTGTGAAACCTTACATCTATGCATTTTTCCCAAGACTTGGAGTACATTTTTGTACTCACCGTTGCTCTAAAAATATAAAAGCGTAGAATGAAGAAGATCAAGCTCGAGAGTATGACTTGCGCGAATGTGGATGCGGTGGATTATTCTCGGATGCCTAGGATTCGTTTCCCCAGTCAATTGCCTGTGGCAGATTGATGGGTCGACTGTTTATCTACATTTGCTTCCGCTGTGTTTATTTTTGCTTGTGGTTCTGTGAACCTTAGTAAGGCAATGGCCTTTGTAAAACTTCAGTTACTATCGTAATAAAGCGTTATTGGCAATTTATCATCTTTTCTGTTTGAACTGTGTGTACTAGCATTGATCTCTGGGACTAGTACAGTAATACACAGGGGGTCTAGGAGTTTTTACTCCGGGTCCCACAGAAGTGGTATCAGAGCCATCTTGACTGTAGGACGAGCCCTAGGTTTTGGGAAGCTTTAAGGATTTATATTTAATAAAAATTTATGTACAAAAATATAAGTTTCTTTTGCTTCTACTCTTTCTTACTTAGTATCTTGTTCTTGTCCTACTTCCACTATTTAAAAATCTTTACTGATCTCCCCTTATTTTAAAACTTATAGATGGCAGGTTCTTCGTCGTCTTCAGCCCCATGGGATCACCATTCTCATGGCGAGAGTGAGGGAGCTTTTGCGACTCTTCTACGACAGTTAATGCAGCATCTGAAATATAATCAACAGCCCATTTTCAGAGGGCGGAACACTAGAGTGATGACTATGGATTCATGGACTATGGAAGTATTCATCTTTGCTCCAGATGGGCAGCTTGACCCCGTCTACTGCAGGATTGAGCACCCTCGGACCCACTCAGACGGACGCTATCCAGATGCGACCAAGATGGCGATAGCGACTGTGCAGAGGCACAAGGAGGAGTTACGATCGCCCTTACGCTTCTTTCCGACTACCGAGCGGGGCAGACCCACCCCGAGGCTTTCGGATCGTGGTGGACGACCCACGCTGTCTCATCAGTGCGATTCACCCAAGCATCGTCCGCGACTTACGCGAGCTCGGCAGAGATAGGACTTCTCCGGATGCTTCGACGCCGAGCTACGACCACTCCGACACTCTCCGAGCACGGTGCTGCAGAGTCGAGCCGCCCACGCCGACAGACAGCGAGCGGACGCCGCCGAGGCGAGGTGGGCGCCTTCGAGCTGCCACCACTACACCGACTCCACCGGCTCCATTGCTGCTCGGGCCGACTTTCAGACCTCGCACTAGGCTCACCGCAAGGAAGAGTGTGCGACGCCCGATCCGCTACCCGACCTCGACATCGACGGATCCACCGAGGACGCCGGCGCCTGCGTTCAGATCACCTACTTTCACCAGAGCCGATCACGGTCGCGTTCGCGAACAACCGCCGTGGTTGTGGGCGAGCCACTCGTCGGACTCAGAGGAGGATCCCGAGGAGGAGCCAGAGGAGCGTATCATCGTTGAGGACAATTAGATGTTAGATAGACTACCCCTTTTTCAGTTGTTTATCGATACTAGAACGCTTTTATAATGATATGATGTAATAAAATGGATTGTACCGAGTCTTGTGCATTTGTGGTACAGCCATTTCAAAAGTTAATTTGAATTTCAAAAGTTGAGTTTTCTCAATCTGTTGTGTTAATCTTGTGTGTTGTTTTGGGATGATAGATTGCCCCGTCTCTCATCTATGCTTTTCCCTCTTTTCTGTACTTTTCTTGATGGAGCTTCAGATGGTGAACACGAGAAGTAACATCAACAACAACCCAGCGCCCAACAACAATGAAGCCCCAATTCCACCTCCGCCAGCCCAAGCTCCCAACATGGAACAAATGATGGCCATGCAACTTCAACTTCTTCAGGCTTTGGCCCAAAATCAAGTCAATCAAGCTCAACAAGTACCTATTCAACTACCGCAGTCTAAGCTCGGGGAATTCATGAGGACCCGACCTCCGACCTTCGCAGGATCTGCCGATCCGTTGGAGGCGGATGATTGGATCAAGGAAGTGGAAAGGAAGCTGAATCTAGCTCAATGTGCTGAACATGAGAAGGTTATATCGCTGCTCATCAACTCCAAGGAGTTGCGCCAATTGGTGGGACAATTCATCGCACGCACACCGTGATGCCCGAACATTGGTTGGGCGGAATTTTTGGAAGCCTTCCGTAATGCTCATATTCCTATGAGTATTATGGAAATGAAGAGGAAGGAGTTCCATCATCCGTGAGGAAACCTGAGCGTTTCCGCTTATTTAAGCAAATTCATTCAGCTATCTAGATATGCCCCAGAAGATGTGGCGACTGATGCCGCAAAGATTTGGAGATTCATGGGAGGGATAGACCCCAACCTCAAGGTTCAATTAGTCTCCAATGACTACCCTACTTTTCAGCATTTAGTGAATAAAGCTTTATTGCAAGAAGATGCTCAACGCCAACTCTTCGACTCCCGGAAGAGGAAGTTCCAAGCTCAGCAGTCTGCGAGCAGTTCACGATTCACGCCACCACAGTACAACCGACCTCCAGTACATAGTCATACAAGGATACCGATTTCCGCACCTCGTCCTTTACCTCAAGCTCCTAGAACTGGAAATGCAGCCCAAGCGCAAAAAACAGTAAATGTAGCAGGAGTGCAATGCTACAATTGCAAGAATATGGGACACTATGCCAGCAACTGTCCAAAGAAACGTCAAGCGGTAACCCCGGTTCGTTTCAATCTTGACCCTACTCCAGCAAGAGCTCCAACCAATGGTCAAGGTCGTGGAAGCCCTCAAACTCCCAAGACTCCACAAAACATTAATCGAGGGCGATCAACCATGTTACCGCAGAGGTGGAATATGCACGGATGTAGTTCGGTAAGTTTCTAGTGAACTCGATCAGCAATTATATTATTTGATTCGGAGCTACACATTCTTTCGTAACAAAGGCTTTTGTTGAAAAGAATAATTGGAAAATTTGTTTGCTAAAGGACCTTATGATAGTCCAATCTCGAAAAGAATTGAGGACTAATTTGGTTAGCCCTAGTGCAACCATAATTATAAATGGAGTAAAGTTCCTAGCGAACCTTATTATAATAGACTCGATGGCATAGATATAATACTTGGTATGGATTGGTTGATCAAGTATAAAGGATGATAGATTGTGCCAATCGTGCCATTATCCTTACCAATTCGATGGAATTCAGATAAGACATGAGGCGCTTATGCACTCAAAGAAGGACGAGATGTTAACCAAACCTAAAAGGGAAAAATTTGGAAGAGGTGTCGATAGTTCGCGAGTACCCCGATGTTTTTCCTGAAGATTTGCCAGGATTACCACCAGATCGAGAAGTTGAATTTGTTATAAATCTGGTGCCTGGTACAGCTCCAATATCAAAGAGACCCTATCGGATGTCAGCCGATGATTTAGTAAGTCAAGAGGCGATCCAAGAATTGTATGAGAAAGGATTCATCGGACCAAGTTCTTTCGCCTTGGGGAGCCCCAGTGCTTCTAGTAAAGAAGAAGGATGGTAGTCAACGGATGTGCGTTGATTATCGAGCTTTAAATGAAGTCACTATAAAGAATAAGTATCCCTTACCTCGGATCGATGATTTGTTTGACCAACTCATAGGATCAAGTGTCTTTTCCAAGATTGATCTTCGGTCAGGATATCATCAGTTGAAGATTAGACCTGAAGATATACCAAAAACAGCCTTCGCCACAAGATATGGATTATATGAGTATACGGTGATGTCTTTTGGTCTGACAAATGCACCGGCATATTTCATGAACTTGATGAATAAAGTCTTTATGGATTATTTAGATAAGTTTGTTGTTGTTTTCATAGATGACATTCTTATCTATTCAAAGAATAACAAAGAACATGAAGGTCATCTAAGGATAGTGTTGCAAAGACTCGTGAACACCGCTTATATGCCAAACTTAGCAAATGTGCATTTTGGTTAAAAGAAATTGAGTTTTGGAACATGTGATCTCAGCAGAAGGAGTATCAGAGATCCTGGAAAAGTTAAGGATGTATTAAATTGATTCCACCCAAGACAAGAATGAGAGATCCAAGTTTTCGGGATTAGCAGGTTACTATCGTCGATTTATTGAAGGCTTTTCAAGATTGCGGACCTTTAACTCATTTGTTAAAGAAGGAGAAGAAATTTGAATGGAGTAAATCCTGTGAGGATAGTTTTCAAGAGTTAAAGAAAAGGTTAACTTCAGCAGACGGTTACGAGGTTACCCGATATTCAAAAGAATTTGAGATATTTTGTGATGCTTCAAAACAAGGTCTTGGTTGTGTGCTAATGCAAGAAGGAAGGGTGGTAGCTTATGCATCAAGGCGATTAAGACCGCATGAAGAAAATTATCCCACTCATGATTTAGAACTAGCTGTTGTGCATGCTCTAAAGTTATGGAGGCATTACTTAATCGAATCGGTGTGAGATATATACAGATCATAAAAGTTTAAAGTATATATTCACCCACCGACCTCAATATGAGACAAAGAAGGTGGCTCGAATTGATAAAGGATTATGATGTGGGAATACACTATCATCCAGAAAAGCTAATGTAGTAGCCGATGCTTTGAGTCGAAAGAGTCATATAAATAATCTGTCAATTCGGATAAGCGATTAACCCTCCATGAAGAATTTCAACGATTAAATTTGGAAATAGTTAACGAAGGTATTCTGTCGCATTGAAGGTTCACCTACCTTGGAAGATCAAATCAAAGCAGCCCAACGAGAGGATGAATATGTTAAAGAAATTAAAGAGAATATGAAGAAAGGTAAAGCGCTGGATTTTCGAGAAGATGAAGAAGGGACTCTTTGGTTTGGAAAGAGAATACTAGTACCGAGAAAAAGGAAATAAAAGATTTAATCTTAAAAGAAGCTCATGAATCAGATATTCAATTCATCCCGAAGTACAAAAATGTATCAGATTTAAAGGAAAGTTCTTGGTGGAACAGATGAAAAGGAAATTGCGAATATGTAGCCTTGTGTGACATATGTCAAAGAGTTAAAGCGGAGCATCAAAGACCTCTTGGTCTTTTGCAACCTCTGCATATACCGAATGGAAATGGGAGGAAATTGGAATGGATTTCATAACAGGACTACCAAGAACCAAGTTAGGTTATGACTCAATTTGGGTTATAGTTGACCGTTTAACAAAAGTTGCTCATTTCATACGATGAAGATTACATATTCGGAGATAGATTGGCGAGCTTTATATGTCAAAAATTGTGTGTTTGCATGGAGTTCCAAAGAGGATCGTGTCGGATAGAGGAACACAATTTACCTCAAGATTTTGGCGAAGCTTCATGAAGTTTTGGGCACCAATTTAAATTTCGATCTCGCTTATCATCCTCAAGCGGATGGTCGACAGAGCGGTAAATCAGATATTGGAAGATATCCGAGAGCATGTGCTTTAGCCAATAAAGCCAGCTGGGATAAAAGTTTGCCCTATGCGGAATTCTCATATAATAATAGTTATCAATCTAGTCTGAAGATGTCTCCGTTTGAAGCCTTGTATGGCAGAAAATGTAGAACACCGTTATATTGGTCAGAGACCGGAGAGAGTCAAGTATTCGGACCAGACGTCTTGAAGTTAGCAGAAGATCAAGTTCGCTTAATCCGAGAACGATTGAAAACAGCACAGACCAGACAAAAGAGTTATGCTGATAATCGTCGAAGAATGTTGGAATTTACGCCAGGCGATCATGTGTATCTGAAAGTGTCACCTATGAAAGGGATGCGTCGATTCAAAGTCAGTGGTAAGCTTGCCCCAAGGTATATTGGACCATTTCTAGTTATAGCAAGAAGAGGTGAAGTTGCTTATCAGCTAGAACTTCCTCCTCAGTTGTCAGGTGTACATGATGTATTTCATGTATCACGATTGAAAAAGTGTTTGAGAGTACAGAGGAATTGATACCTTTTGAGGATGTTGATTTAAAGAGGACTTGACATATTGAATTTCTGTCAAGATTTTAGAAGAGGCAGAGCGCTGCACAAGAAACAAGACTATCAAATTACGTAAAGTGCAATGGAGCAACCGTCGTAATCGAAGCAAACAGGAGCGAGAAGAGGATCTTGAGCGAGTTTCTAATCTATTTCTCAGTTCTTCGAATCTCTGGTCGAGATTCCTTCTAAGGGGGTAGGTTTGTAACATCCCAATTTTTGCTTTTATTTTGAAGAAATAATTTTAAATTAATAATTTCAATTATCCGAATTTTCAGAATTTAAAGTTTCTGTTGAAAAGAAAATTTAATATCAAAATAAGTTGGAAATATTTTTAATATGTTTAAAACATTATCGATGAATTATGTGAATTTTTCTGGAATTTTTGGAATTTATTTGGTATTTTTCGAGTATTTTAAAGTCTCCTCTGATTTAAAATATATAAAGATTTAAATATCCAAACTTTTCCTCGGGTTGACACTTGTCACCCATCCGTTCGCTCTCCCTCCGGCCGAGCTAATCCCGCCGCTCTCGCCTCATCCCGCCTCCCTCTCTCGCGGCGCCAAGTGTCGCGCATCCGACAAAGCGGCGGCCATCCCGACTAATACTCAAAGGGTTGATCGCCCTTATTGGGTAGGTGAGCCTCCCGCCCGGCCCGGTTATCGCCGCCCGCTCTCTTCCCTCCCGCTCCTCGCTGCGTTCGAGCCCGCTCGCGCGCGAGGTTGAGTTTCTTTTTTGGGTTCGCACCGACAAGCGGGCCCCACATCGCCATAGGCGGTGCGTGGACTCACCGCCGTGGTCCCACTGCCGAGCCGTCGTTCGGCGACGCGTGTCGTCATCTTGACCGTTCATGATTGCCGATTAGATCGCGGCCGCCGCTGCCACTTAGTACACCCCATGGCTCGATGAATCGATTGCGGATTGAATCTCAACCGCATCTTTTCACTTACCCCTTCACTCATCATCCTACGGCCTCGATTACTTTCCTCTGCCGTGCGTCGTGCATCCGAGCCGTAGCTGTCGCCTTCTCTCCTTTCCTCTCTCACTGACATGCGGGGCCCATCGGCGATCGTCTTCCCGCCACCTTCTTCCTCCCGCGTCTACGCTGCCGCCATTAATCCGAATAAACTGAAGCTTTAAAAGCTTCAGTTTCTTGGCCAATTATTTCCCCGCGCTAAAGCACATTCAAATAGCCGCATTCCCGCAACCGTTTCTGGCATTATTTTCTTTAATTATGCACTGTGCGCCGTCGCCTTCACTCTCCGGGCAGTTCCAAGTCCGGCGAGCCAATGCTGCCGCACGCCTCATTCCTCTATAAACCCGACGCCAAAGCCGTGTCTCGATTCCCTTTTTCGTCTCCACCTCCATTGCCCACCGCCGAGCCGAGAGCCCTCCTGCGCTTGATTTCCTCCGCCGGCCACCTTCAACTCCGGCGAGCAATCGCCGCCGCCTCAAGCCTTCCCGAGATTCACTGGTGCATCCTCGACGTTGCTGGTGCCCAGGCGATCTCAGGCGACCACTTTTCTGAGTTATTGCGACCCCGGAACCCCTCCGCCGCCGTGAAGCTCTCTCCGACCGCCGCCCCTTTTTGCCGTCTCGTCGATCCGACCATCCTCGGTAACTGCGCAAGGTACCAGAACATTCCTCGTCTCTCCCTCTTGCTTTTGCGCACATCGGCCGACGCCGCCGCCGCCGGAATGCCGGTGACGCTGGTCTGCTGCGCCTCCTCATCGGCGGCGTGCCGCGTCGGTGGCTGCGTCGGGTGGCAACAGACGTGGATGCCATCGGGATGCCATGTCGACACAAAACCGCCACGCCAAAGGCCTCCCACACACTCGCCTTGGCCGTCGCTGCCGCGTACACGTGGCGCACCGTGGCGACCATGTGTATGCCACGTTGCTCCGCCGACCTCCCCGCTGTGAATCCTTAAGAGGATTACCTACCCTTATGGGGTAGGCAGTGCCTCCCCGCTCACTTGGCTAGCGCCGCTCTCTTCCCCCTCCCACTCCTCGGCTGCGTTCGAGCCCGCTCGCCGCGCGAGTTGAGTTTCTCCGTTTTATCGCGGCGACACTGGTCCCACCCGTCGGCGACCACCCCTCTGCGCTATTCAGCGACAAGTGGGTCCCGAGTCGATGGGTCCCATACGTCGAGACTCATTGTAAATGAAATTGCTGACCGATGGACCCCACATGTCGAGATTTCGAATTTCTGGATTTATTTAAATCGAGATTTTCAAATAGCCATATCTCTTTTCATTTTAGCTCCAAATTGGTCCATTCAAATTTTAAATTCATCTAAAATTTCAATCTTTCAATTGGTATATTTATTTTCAATTTTTGAATTTTTATTTTATTTTATTTATTTGGATTTCTCGATTTACGTGTAGAGACCGATTTGTCCGAGCAACCTCAAGAGCAAGTTGTGGAAGATTTCAACCTGACACGGAAGGCAAGTCTCCTTTGACCATTTTGCTCCTATGTTTAGCAAGTTTCCTTTGATCAACTTGCTCCAATGATTTATAAAATGATTAGGTAGTTATTTTAAAATTATTGCATGCTTATGTTATATCAAGTGATAATTTGATTTAGAAAATTTAGTTAAATACCCAATTTGCTATATCTTCCATTGAAAATTGTTTATCTTGTACCATTGTCAACTTAGGATATCCCTTTGACTCAATAATGAGTTAGTGTTACAATTGTGGAATGTTTAAAATACTAGCAAATGCTTAGCGTAGCAAATCAATGTATTAATACTCAAATGAGTAGCATGTTTATCAAAGGTTTTGATGAATGATTTGTTTGAACATTGGTAATGGATGTTACCATTGTTAAATGCTTTGTTTGAAAAGTGGTAAAGGGTGTTACCACTGTTAATTTAAAAGTAAAAATGAATTTCAAAGGGAAAAGTTGACAAGGGTGGATAGAAGGTTTGGTGGTGCGATTAGCACGAGAATGTTTGGAATTGTGAATGAGCCACCCAGTCGTTTAAGGACCGGCGCTTGTGTTTGTCCAAACTGAGCAAAGCAGTACAACCACAGGTCTATATGGGTGCGACCTAGCTAACTACCCTATAATAGTGTAGTTTAGATATCACGGTGGTGTATTGAGTGCCGTGGTGTCTTGGTTACTCATAGTGAGGGCAGGTTCATGTACTCATATGGCGCAGAGGGGCTCCAACTCGTGGATTCGAGTTGTGGTGAAACCTAGCGGGTGGTATTTAAACTATACTGGAGTAGGCGAAAGGCTTTGTGATAATTTATCTGGGTCTCATGCCAAAGGAAGCGTGTTGACTATTAAGATAATTTATCTCTTGTGGGTAAAGTGTACGACCTCTGCAGAGTTAAAACTATTCGAATAGCCGTGCCCACGGTCAAGGGCGGGCAAAGAATGCATACACATGGTAGAAGTTTTGGTTTTGATTTCAAAACAAAATGAATTGGAGAAAAACTCGGGAGTAGTATAACTCTCGTGATGTTCAGATCAGGGGGTGTAACCTGAGGTTTTGAAAATTGGCTGTGATGGTTTGAGGTATTAGTGTTGGTAGTTTAACCTTCACTAAAGTACTTATCCAATTTCAATTATTAAAAACAAGTTGTTTACAAAATGGCTTTTAAAGTAATTATGTAGATTTGAAATAAAATGCTGATTTTTGCAAATAAACCATATAGCCTTCCTTTGTGAAACCTTACATCTATGCATTTTCCCAAGACTTATGAGTACATTTTTGTACTCACCTGTTGCTCTAAAAATATAAAAGCAGAGAATGAAGAAGATCAAGCTGGAGAGTATGACTTCTGCGCCGAATGTGGATGCGGTGGATTATTCTCGGATGCCTAGGATTCGTTTCCCCAGTCAATTGCCTGTGGCAGATTGATGGGTCGACTGTTTATCTACATTTGCTTCCGCTGTGTTTATTTTTGCTTGTGGTTCTGTGAACCTTAGTAAGGCAATGGCCTTTGTAAAACTTCAGTTACTATCGTAATAAAGCGTTATTGGCAATTTATCATCTTTTCTGTTTGAACTGTGTGTACTAGCATTGATCTCTGGGACTAGTACAGTAATACACAGGGGGTCTAGGAGTTTTTACTCCGGGTCCCACAGCTGCCGCCGCCTCGTGCGCCGCCATCGAGCAACTTCGCTCTATCGCTGGACTCCGTCCACGCCGCCGTCTTCCCTCCGTTGCCGTTGAACCTGAACTCGCCGTCGCGTTCAAACCCGTCCTCGAAGAACCGTCCCCGGTGAGCGCCGCCGCCCCGTGTCCTAATCCTTGCCGGAGAAACCACCCCGCGTGTCTTCTCGCATCCTTCCACCGTCGCCAGACTCGAGCCAACCGCCGCACGCCATGGTCGCCAGCAGACCTCGCCGTCGCCGCACCTCCTCCCCAGCCGCGAAGCGCCGCCCCTTGGGCCACGTGCCCGCGACCCGCACTCGTGCGCGCCCGCGCCTCACCTCGATCGCCGCGCCCGCGTCTGCCTCGCCTCGCGTCCTCGCCATGCTTCGCCCGCCGTGCCGTGCCACGCGTCATTCATCCCGCAGCCGGCCACCCAATCCCACCCGTCCATCCAGATCCGAACCGGTGGACCAGATAATGCCACGCGGCACCCCCTCCACCGTCGGATCGAGCCGCCATCGCCTCACCTGACCGAGCCATGTTAGCCTGGCCACCTCAGCCCGCCACATCAGCCCTAGGCCACGTGTCCACCACGTGTCCCGCCACGTCAGCCGAACCCGACACCCAGTGCCACGTGTCACCACGTCAGCATGCCACGTCAGCATTGGCCACGTGTCAGCTCCAGCGCGCGGCACGTCAGCCCTAATCTGCCGTGTCAGCACCGCCGCCTGTGCGCACTGTTTCATGCACCGGGTTCACCGTGGACCGGCTCTTCCATGGACCGAGTTCACAGCACAGTGCGATTTCTGATTTTCCCGATTTTCCTTTAGGGTTTATTTTTCGAGAGCCTGTTCTCCTCCATCCTAGCTCCGATTGACCCCGTTCTTTTTTCTAAATTCATCTAAAATTGAGCTCTAGCTTTTGGTTCTAGTTTCATGATTTTTGGAGTTCATTTGCTTATCATTTTATGTGTTTTCTTGTTTCGGTCGTTTTCTCTCTCGTTATATTCGGATTCCAAAGGAGCATGATCTACGCCCGAAGACCAAGAGTACCTCGCTGAGCATATCTAAGGCAAGTCATGTTCTTTGATCATGTTGAATTCAGTTTTGTAATCTATTATTTAATTATTTTGCTTTAAATTATCTTGCATCGCTACTTTTATTCAAACCCTTGTAATGGTAGTTATCGTCCCAATTCATTATTGCTTCCTTGATATTTTGGAATACCCTGATGCCATTGTCACCTTAGGTTAGGAATTGAATTAGTGATGTTATGCTTATTGTCACATGGGTTGTTACGATTAGAATACTTAGCCTTGCTTAATTTACGAATGGCTTCATTATCACATGTGAATTACTAATTTGACTTAATGATATATGGAACTATGGTTGGTGCCATGTTTATTAAAATTTGTGCCATAGCATTGGTGTCATTGGCGTGGTTATACAAACTTGGTTTTGCACTCGGGCGAGTGATCGTGCAGTAAAGGGGGAAGTGCAGGTTCACTTCGAGAGATATGGTAGCCTCGCCCGGGTAGAATTAAGAACTTAACTTTGTGCGCCATTGATCTGAGTCTTACCGTGCAAATCACACGTCTAGTATAGGATGGACCTGGCTGATTAATTTGGAATGTTTTAATTTCAATCTCGCCATTGTGATGAACATGGTTGTTGATTTCCATGAGGCGTAAGGGGGGTGTGATGCAAAACCCTAGCGGGCGGGATTGGGTTGGAACTGAACTTTGTAAAGGCCTTGTTGTGATTATCTTTAACGTGAGCATTATCACATCGTGTGGGTACAGTTATGCAACCACTGCATAGTGTAAAACTATTCGAATAGCAGCGTCCTCGGTCATGGACAATGCTCGGTGATTTCACACGAGGTATAGTTATTTCTAAAAACTTGTGGATTTGTGGTTGGATAGTGAACAGTTAATTCACTGTTGGTTTAGCTTATGGATAGGAGGTCCAAGAGGGTTGGTTTAGCTTATGGATGGGAGGTCCATAAGTGGTTGATTTCAATTCCTTTGATTATCTATTTCTTACTGTTTTACTCAAAGTTTGTCTTTAATTTATTTATTATATTTCAAATGTCATTTTATGCAAATTAACCTTTCAGCCATCCTTTGGTAAGCCTTGCATACTATATTGCATTCATTTGTTACAAACGACTTGCTGAGTACCAATGTACTCACGGCTTTATGCCCAATGTTGCTCAGTTGAGGATCAAGAGTATCCCCAGCAGGAGGTTCCAGAAGGAAAGTACTTCGATGACTTCGCGGATTAGGCTTCGTTCTCCGCTGCCAGTGTTTAAGCCCTTCGGGCTAGTCAATTGTAAGCTTGGCCATAAGGTCATACTTTTGAGATTTATCGATATTTGAGTTTTCTCTTTATTTCAGCGTGTATATGGTTGTGATTACATCTATGTTTGGCTGTGTGCACTAGCGTGATCCTGGGACTAGTGCGGTATACACAGAGAGTTCGAATTTGCATATTCGGGTCTCGACATTATATATATATACGCATATTGATATTCCTATCGACAGGCTGCGTCTATCCCATCAATTGCATTGAAACAGGCCGACCTTTTACAAATTCAAGGAGAGTACGCGTACTTTTTGGTGGCTAAAGTCATAAACTCAGATAGAGAGTTCCAAAACGTAGAATGATTTTTTATTGCTCTTATCACTCTGTAATCGAGGTCTCACGTAAGGAACAGTCCATAATCAACAAACTTGTCAGGCTGCACAAGCAATACTTAGATGGCAATCATGCACCATCCAAGTATTACTTGTGTAGCCTGACAAGTTTGTTGATTATAGATCTGTTCCTTTCATAAGACCTCGATTCCGGAGTGATAGAGCAATAAAAAATGCAATGTTACCATCTAAGTGCAAATAAAATGTAGATCTTTTGTAATTGTTTATTTGTTAATAGATATTTTATTTTATTTCAATTAATTGATTTACGAAATAAATGTTTTATGTTTGTGAAATGAAGTGCGATGTGAATTGGATGTTTTATGTTTATGAAATGAATTGAGATGTGAATTGGATGTTTTATGTTTGTGAAATGAATTGAGATGTGAATTGTTTGTATACATGTACATGTTGATCTGCTTGTTTCAGAGGGCATGGCTAGCATTTCCTGAGGCTAGCCAATAAACAGAAATAGATTTAGGGGTAGAAAAGAATATCACAGACGGTTTGTAACTAAAAACCATCTGTGATAGTTGATAATCACAGACAGTTTGTAAGTAAAAACCATCTGTGATAGGTGATAATCACAGACAGTTTTTAACTAAAAACCATTTATGATACATCAATATCATAGACGGTTTTTCACTAAAAGCCATTTGTGATATTGATGTATCACAGATGGTTTTTAGTTAAAAACCGTCCGTGATTATCACCTATCACAGACGGTTTTTAGTTACAAACCATCTGTGATATTTACACCACAGATGTTTTAAAAATCGTCTGTGATAACCTTCGATTATCACTGACTCATAAATTCAGACGATTCAGAAAACTGTCTGTGTTGATATTTTTGAACCGTCTGTAATACGGTTTTCTGTAGTAGTGTATGTGTGCTCGTATGGGTGAGCACGTAGCCGAGGATTTAAATGGTGGCGGCTGTAGGAATTAATCTTGTCTTGTTGTATCCTTAGGTCTAAGTATGTATGTGTACACATATGTATATGTTAACTATGCACGTGTGGTGATAGGATAGAGCTAATTAGCAATAGGAGTTACTTGCATGTTAGATGCAACGTGCATGTACTCAGGGAGTTAGTCCTTGTGTTAATAGACTTAGCAATTTAACATGTACTTTTATATGGCTGTGTGCGTGTCTTAGTTAGGCGAGTGGCATGAGAAGCAGGTCGTGATAACCGCATGCATGTGTGGTTGTTTCTTGGAAGGCGTCTTCAGCGGTATGTTAATTGGGTGTGCGTGAGTATGGCTCATGCATGATAGGATAGTGGTAGTTTCTTAATACTTAGCAAGTGCGTTGTTTGTATATTCTTGTATAAATATGTGCTCTCGTGAATGGAACAAAGGAGTTGGATGGTGTTAGTCTGGGCACTCCTATTTGTGTGTGTATCACAAATACTTGTATGTGCAAAGAGAATTAAGAGTTTAGTGATTTGACTCCAACATTTGGTATCAAAGCATGATACGGTCTTGACAAGATGAGAAGATGATGTCGTCTGGTGCTATGTCGAGGAGGGGCAACATTGGTGCGTGGTGACATCAAGGCTGGCAGCAAGCGGCTACGGTGACATCCATGCTAGCAGCAAAAAGGCTACTGTGATGTTGAGACTCCATAGGAGGTGGTGGCCAATGGCATAACACAGTGCTATGGCAATGGCATGCCAAAGACCTACAGTGTGAGGCCGTTGGTGGTGGTGGTGTTCACGCCTTGAGATGATTCAACGTAAGGTCGATGGCAGTAGCAGAGGACATCGTCGCATGAGAAGTCAGCGTGAGACCGACAATGATGGTGGTTGGAGCTGCTTCGAGATGATGCCAGAGCAAGGTTGCTGTGAGATAAAGACATACACAAATAGTGGTGTGAGACTACTGCAAGTAGTGAAACGTGAAGGCCATTGCGTAGTGGCAGATCTATGACAAAAGTTTAGGTTGGGTGGAGCGAACAGCTTGAGTCCCATGCTGCGTGCACCCGCCGCTCGCTGTTGTGCCTGGCCTACGCCATCGTCGCAGGACACGCACAAGCTCATAGCCCGCCAGACACTACGTACCCACCGCCGCGGCTTGCCTGCACCACTCGCGCCAACCGCCGCACGTCCTTGCCTCCTCGGTCCTCCACTTGTCCTAAGGTTGACACTGCCTCTACCCTCTGCTGCCTACTTGCCTGTTGCTTTTCACTTGGGAGTTGGGCCTTGCTTAGTTGCTTTGTTACTTCAACCTAGCCTTTGGTAGTTAGCCCAAAAGTCACAATGCAGCACGCGTTTTGCACTTCAGTTGTGAGCTATCTCCTCTGTCTGTAACTCACTTTCTCCCTCAAGCGTTTGAACTCTGAAGACCTCAATGGCTGTTGGGCGGCCATGGTCCATGTGACCATGTGGAGATGGAGGCAGGAGTAGGCAGGTGGTACCGGGGCATGGTCAACCTCGGGCGACGGCCCATGCTTGCCCTATAGGTAGATTCACCCCTACCGCTGTGCGTGGCAAGAATGTGTGGGTGATCCTCATCGATGAGTCGACATGACAAGATTAAGGAGGATAATGTTGAAATTAATCTCGTCATGTTGTATCCTTGAGTCTAAGTATATATGCGTGCATGCATGTATGTGTTAGCTGCACGTGTGGTGATAGGATAGAGTTAATTAGCATTAGGAGTTAGTTGCACGTCAGATGCAAAGTGTATGTACTCAGGGAGTTAGTCCTTGTGTTTGTTGAGGAACCATCGCTGGCGAGTCCAATCCGAGTGATTCCACTCCTATGCAAGAAAGATGGATAACACAGAATATTACAAACAATAAATTTGACACAGAGAGATGAGAGAGGAACTCATTTCTTTATTACTTTCTCTATTTTCGTGTACTTTTTACAATGATTAGGACCCCTATTTATAGATTAAGTGGGAAGTGTCCACCAATGGGCCAAGCTTGTAGGTCCAGGCCCAGATTTCCTAACACTCCTCCTTAGGCACTTATCCGACACGTTCATGCCTCATCAAAACTGCATAAAAACCTAGTGGAAAAATTTTGAAGAAAGAGTACATGATATATGTTATGTTGTGTTACAAGAATTGCCTCATTGAAAACCTTGGCCGAGAAACTTCAGAAAAACTCGTCAAGAGAAAAAGAGTACAATCCATCCAATTCTATTTCATCTATAGGATGTGTGCTTTGGGTATTCAATCTTCATGAACAAGTTTTAATAGTAAACTCGAGAAGAGTCTCCTCCTAAGTTTTGTACTT
The DNA here is from genome assembly GCA_036346265.1 of Melocanna baccifera. Classification (NCBI taxonomy): domain Eukaryota; kingdom Viridiplantae; phylum Streptophyta; class Magnoliopsida; order Poales; family Poaceae; genus Melocanna; species Melocanna baccifera. The sequence goes on along the minus strand of CM070677.1, from coordinate 20,887,480 downwards.
CTAAGTCTTATCATTCCAATTCCATGTACACATCTTTCAAAATTAGATGTTGGAAGTGACTTAGTGCATAAATCTACAAGATTTTCACATGACTTAGTATACAGTACCTTAATTTTGTCCATTCTTTTTGCAATTCATGAGCATAGAAGAACTTGGATTGATATGATTTGTGAGATGACTCTTCACGTAACCCATTTGCACTTGTGCAACACAACCTGCATTATCTTCATAGATAATTATGGGAGCTTATATGATATTCAATCCATATGAATGCTAGATGTGGTGAACCATTCGTCAAAGCCAAGCACATTCTCGTGTGGCTTCGTTCAATGCTATAATTTCTGAGTGGTTTATCGAAGTCATACAAGACTTTTCTTAGACAATTTTCATGAAATGGCAGTTCCACCATACAGGAACACATAACCTGTTTGTGATTTGGCAGTATGTGGGTCTGACAAGTACCCGGCATCTGCATAGCCAGTCATATTCAGATCTTGGTTCTTCTATAGAATAGTCCAATGTCTTTGCTTCCTTGGAGGTATCAGAAGATGTCCTTTATTCCCTGCTAATGCCTTTTGGTAGGTTTCGCACTATACCTTGCTAATAGATTTATGGCAAATGCTATATCTAGTCTAGTGCAGTTTGCTAAATATATAAGTGTTCCTACTGCACATAAGTATAGGAATTCTAGTCCTAGGACATTCTCCTCCTCTTCTCTAGATATGTACGGATTCTTGTCTTATTACAAAGATCTTTCAACCATTGGTACTTTTGAAGAGTATGTCTTTTCAAAGCCAAACCTCTCTAATACCTTCTAAGTATATTTTGACTGATGCACTAATATCCCTTCTAGGATATGCTCAAGCTGCAAGCCTTAGCAATATTTGGTTTTACCCAAATCTTTTATTTCGAACTCTGATTCTAGGTAAGAGCTGGCTTCTTTTATATCTTCTAGGGTTCCGATGATATTTAGATCATCTATATACACTGAGATTATATAAAATCCATTTTGGGATCATCATATAAATACACAAAGACAATCCTCATTTTTTGTGTAGCCTTTCTTACATAGAAAGTCGCTTAAGTGATTATACCACATCCTGCCTGATTGTTTAAGCCCGTATAGTGATTTTTTGAGTTTTACACTATACATGTTTCTATTTGCTCTGTCTTAGTTTAGTATAAGGATACCTTCAGGTGCCTTCATATAAATGTCTGAATTCAAGTTTTCATAAAGGTATGCCGTTACCACATCAATCAATTTTATTTCTAAATTCAAGTCTACTGTCATCGAAATTAAATATCTAAAGGTAACACCACCCATAACTGGGAATAGAATTCTTCATAATCAACTTCTGGTCGTTGAGTGAAACCTTATGCAACAAGTCTTACTTTATATCTTACAACTTTATTTTTCTTATTTCTCTTTCGAACAAATACCCATTTATACCCTACGGGGCGCGTATGGGGAGGTGTGCGGCTTACAGGCCCGAACATCTCTCTTTTATTCAGAGATAACAATTCAGTTTCTATTGCCTTTTTTTAATCTTTTCAATCTGATTTTTTCTTACATTTAGCGAGCGATGTAGGCTCTAGATCAAGATCAATGATTGTGGTAGTTTTCTTTGCAAAATAAATATCAATATCGGTTGTTGTCCTATTCATGAATTCTCTCGTGTTCACATGGTTTATAGCTATTTCATCATAAAATGATTCTTATAGTTCTTCTACTTATTCACCGCTCCTAGTTGCAGGGTAAGTCTCTTTAGTTTTTCAACTCTAATGTGTACGCACACATCCATGTTGGTTTCTCCCTCCATGGGAACATTCAGATCCAGTATGCCCTTTTCTGAAGGTGTCACACTGTTGTCAGGTCTCAACTAGCTACCCTGCTGGTTTTAGGGAACTTCGATGATTGGCTGTGTCAAATCCTTTTTATCCTTTTTCACCGACATCTCCGGTTACATGGGATTCGAAGGGTCGACGTTCTCGTCCTTTTATTTTTAGGCCTCTGGACGGGATTAGCGATTCCTTCTACTTTCTTTGGTATTTCAATCCTCTCCGGTGCATTGCGTGCAGGCACATGCGACTTGGTCATACTCTTTAAATCACTAAAGTGAGCAGGCAATTGATTTGCTAATGCCTACAAATCAATGATCTTCTGGACTTTTCTATTTGCTTCACTAGTGCACAAGTCATGTGCATGGATTCATGTGGCTTGTCATGTAATTTCTCAATATTTTTCATCAAAGGGTTGATTTCCTCCCCCTAATATTCAGAAACTATTCTCATCAAATATACTATCATCGAAACAAGTGGTATGTAAATCTCCTATCATAGGGTTCAAATACTTGATTATGGATGTTGTCTCATAGCCAACGTATATCCCAGACTTTCGAACAGGGCCCATTGCAGTACGCTGTGGCGGAGGTATAGGTACATAAACTTTACAACCAAATTTTCGAAGATGAGAAATTTTCGGTGATGACCCTTGCGCTAGTTGCATAGGTGAATAGATGTTATATGCTGATAATTTAAAGTTGATGAAAGTTCCTGCATGACTGCATATCCCCAATATGTAGTTGGTAAATTATAATTTTATAAATGCGGTCGGGTAATGAATTTAATCCTCTTAATTAATGCATTTGCTAGTCCATTATGGGTGTGGATATGTAGGACGGAATGCTCAACTTTAATTCTTATTATCACACAATAATCATTAAATGTATTTGAAGTAAATTCTCTAGTGTTGTCCATTCTGATGGACCTTATGTGATGCTCAGGAAAATTATTTCTAATTTGAATTATCTACGAGATCAATTTTGCAAAAGTATAATATCTCATAGATAATAAATATATGTGTGACCATTTCGAGGAAGCATCGATGAGAACATAAAATATTTAAATGGTCTCGACAGAGGTATAGGATTGCAAATATCTCCTTGAATGCGTTCTAAGAATGCAAGGCCTTCATCCTTCACTTTCAGAGCAGAAGATCTTGTAATTAATTTCCCGGTGACACATGTAGGGTTCAAAAATTCTTACTGATTCGAGAAATTCTTTATATTGATATTATATCTCTGTGAATTGTTAATTATATTTCTTATCATCCTAATACTTGGGTGGCCTAATCTATCATGCTAGAGATAGAGAAGTTCAAAGCTTCTAAATATATTTTTCAAGGCAATATAGGCTGAGTGCCATAATATTACTATGCTATAGCCTAGATTTAAATAAAGGAAGTCTTTCTAATACTTTTTTTCACTTGCTTCACACTTTGTAATGAGCAGGTATTCTTTACTATACTCTTCTTCAGTCTCAACATGGAAACCGTTAATGTGAATGTCTTTGAAACTTAGAAGAGTAGTGCAACAAGGCTTTTTTAATGACCAAAGTTGTGCCCATCGGGAGTATAATTATAGCTCTTTCTGAGCCTATTATATAGTCATCGCTACCGACGATTGTCGTAAACTGTCATCATTCTTACTAATCGGCTGAAAGAATTTTGTCTTTCTCAAAATGTATTTGTTGTGCCACTGTCAGCTAAGCACACTTTCTCCATAAATGTCACACGCGTTCTAATATAAAGTTCTTTATTAATATGTAGTAGAAGACACTCAAAACATAAAATAAAATATTTCAAATATCAGAACATGTCATGCTGTTATTGACTGAATAAATGAATGAATTAATATCATCCAACTATCACAAGAATGAACTATTTGAGTATTATTATTATAAATCTAACTTATTCCTTTCATACATGAAATGAATGACAAGTAAAGTCTATGTAACATCCTGATTTTCAGATATTTTTAAAACCTTGAATTTAAAAATAAAATTTTGGAATTTTTTGGAATAAATAAAGCTTAATTAGAATTTTCAAAAATTCAAAAAGAATTTAATGTGATTAAAATATACTTCAACATAAGCTGAAAATATTTTATTTGAGCTCCTTGTGTCACAAGGAATTTTCTGGTATTTTTGGTGAATTTTTGGGATTGATTTGCTATTTTCGGGAGCTCTTTTGCTTTATTTGAATTTCTGAGAGAAAAAGAATTAAGGGAAAAATTCTCAGCCGCTTGATTCTCTCTCTCCCCACGTGTCGCCCATCCGGTTGCTTCCCCCTCGGCCGCTTCCCCAGCCACGCATCAACCGCCGCCCCGCTCCCACGCGCCCGCACTCTCGGCCCCGCGTACGCCCTCACCTACGCCTGCTCCCCGCAGTCCGCCACGCGCGCGCCTCCCTGCTGCCTCCCCGCGCCCAAGCCGCCCCGCTCTTTGATCCTCGTCCCGCGCCACGTGGAGCCATCCCGGCCGCCCGCACCCGCGCCTCGCCCTAACCCTAATGCCGCCTCCCTCGCGCTCGCTCGTAGCCGTGGATCCATCCATACTCGCATCGCGTCTGCGCCGTCTCCGGATCGAACCCGCATCAGTTCGCGTGCACCCGAACGCCGCCTCCTCCATCCTCGCGCCTGCGCCATCGCTGGAGTCCGTCCCCGTCGCCACCGCCAGTTCTCGTCTCCTCTCCCATGCGCCGTCGCCTCCCAATCCAAGCCGCTGCCTCCCTCGCCACCACCGTACCTCGTCGACGCCGTGCGCCTCGTGCCTCCCCGATCGATGCCATTCTCTCTCGGACCTCGCCGTCGGGACTTCACCGTCACACCGCCCTTGCCGGTAAGCCGCCGCCGTCCCCCGACGTCCCCGCGCCCACCGGACCTCCTTCCCTCCCGCGCGCGCGCTCACGAGCTTCGCCGCTTTGCACCAGCGGGCTCGTCCCTCGGTCCACGAGCTCGACTGCACCCACGCCGGACGCCTCCCCGCCTCGGTCCCCAAGCCGCGCTGCGCCGCGCCCGCCTCGCGTCCGCGCGCGACGCTTCGCGCGGCGCGCCGAGCCACGCATCAGCAATCGGACGGCTCGTCCGCACCCACGCCGTTCAATCGTGGCCACTCATCCAGATTTGAACCGACCGCTCAGATCGTGCCACATGGCCCTCCTCCGAGCCGTCCAATCCGCGTTGCCACTGTCGCACTCAAGTGCCACGTTAGCCGAACCCATCCCTCGGTGCCACGTGTCGGCCATGTCAGCATGCCACATCAGCCGGTGACACATGTCGGCACCAGCAGCTGCCACGTCAGCCCTAGCCTCACCGCACCAGCACCGCCTCACCCACGCCTACTGTTTCATGCACCGGGTTCACTGTGGACCGGCTCTCCCATGGACCGAGTTCACAGCACAGTACCCTTTTTCAATTTTTTCGAATTTCCTTTAGGGTTTATTTTTTAAGATCTCGTTTTCCTCCGTCCTAGATACGATTGACCCCGTTCTTTTTTCTAAATTCATCTAAAATCGAGCTCTAGATTTTGGTTCTAGTTTTATAATTTTTGGAATTCATTTGCTTATTATTTTATGTATTTTTCTTATTTCGATCATTTTCTCTCTCGTTAGATTCCGATTAGAATGCTTAGCTTTGCTTAATTTACGATTGGGTTTGTCATCACATGTGAATTATTAATTTGACTTAATGATATATGGAACAGTGGTTGGTGCCACATTTATTAAAATTTGTGCCATGACATTGGTGTGTCATTGGCGTGGTTGTACAAACTGGTTTTGCACTCGGGCGAGTGATCGTGCAGTAAAGGGGGAAGTGTTGGAGCACTTCGAGGGATGTGGTAGTGTCGCCCGGGTAGAATTAAGGACTTAACTTTGTGCGTCATTGATACGAGCTTTACCGTGTAAACCACATGTCTGGTATGGGACGGACCTGGCTGACTAATTTGCGATGTTTCAATTTCAATCTCGCCATTGTGATGATCATTGTTGCTGATTTCCATGTGGCGCAAGGGGGGTGTGATGCGAAACCCTAACGGGTGGGGTTGAGTTGAGACTGAACTTTGTAAAGACCTTGTTGTCATTATCTTTAACGTGAGCATTATCACATCGTGTGGGTACAGTTGTGCAACCTCTGCAGAGTGTAAAACTATTCGAATAGCCGCGTCCTCGGTCATGGACAATGCTTGGTGATTTCACACGAGGTATAGTTATTTCTAAAAACTTGTGAATTGTAGTTAGACAGTGAATGGTTAATTCACTGTTGGTTTGGCTTATGGATGGGAGGTCCATAAGCGATTGGTTTAACTTGTGGATAGGAGGTCCATAAGTGGTTTATATCAATTCTTTTGATTATTTATTTATTATTTTTTTACTTAAAATTCGCTTTCAATCTATTTACTGTATTTACCTTCAAATGTCATTTTATGCAAATTAACCTTTCAGCCTTCCATTGGTAAGCCTTGCATAATATATTTCATTCATTTATTACAAACGACTTGCTGAGTACCAATATACTCACGGCTTTATGCCCAATGTTGCTCAGTTGAGGATGAGGAGTACGACCAGCAGGAGGTTCCAGAAGCAGAGTACTTCGACGACTTCACGAACTAGGCTTCGCTCCCCACTCGATTGCCTATGGGCATGTCGATTGGCCACTACGTTGTATTTTTGGTTTTCCGCTGCCAGTGTTTAAGCTCTTCGGGCTAGTCAATTGTAAGCTTGGCCATAAGGTCGTACCTTTGAGATTTATCGATATTTGAGTTTTCCCTTTATTTTAGCATGTATATGGTTGTGATTACCTCTATGTTTGACTGTGTGCACTAGCGTGATCTTGGGACTAGTGCAGTATACACAGAGAGTCCGGATTTGCATATTCGGGTCTCGACAGTCTATATGCATTCTGTGCATTAGACTAAATCTGCCAAAAAGTCTGAGACTTTGACTGCTTTCTTCTCAGGGGTGAGATGTTCTTTTGGAGAAATCATGGCGGAGATGGCTGCAATGTCAAGAGGGGGTGTGGCTGCAGGAGTGGAGTTCACCTCCATTGGTGCAGGTAGCTACTCGAAATTATCCCCCTCGACAGAAGCAAAGTGGGTTTCATGCTGCCCTTCGTCACCCCTATTCTTTTTAGCTTGGAAGGCATCAACAACATGTTGCATCTCTTTACAGATCCACTACCAGTGCCCCTACTTGCCACACTTGTAGCAGGTTTGGTCTTGAAGACCATAGTGCTTATCGTCGCGTTTTGGTTTGTCAGCCTTGTTCTCTGGTGGAGCATTTGACTTACCTTTTTGAGCTGTAACTTTGTTATTCCTTTTCCTTTTCTTTATTATAGGCTTTCTCACCTTGTAGCTCCCAATGTTGGCCTCACGGGCAGCAGAGCTCCCAGATGGTTGTGAGATAAAGTTCTTGTGGATAATTTCATCTTGAGACTCTGCAACTTGCATGATATCAATCAATTCAGCATACTCCTTGTAGCTATCTTGACAATAGTTGTGTCCAGACTGCACTGTACTAGGGTGAAAGGTGGAGAGAGTTTTCTCAATCTTCTGCTCATCTATGATCTGCTTACCACAAAGCTGAAGATTGGTACAAATTCTGTGCAGAGCAGAGTTGTACTCCCCAACCTTCTTGAAATTAGCAAATCTGAGTTGAATCCATTCCAGCTCTACCTGAAGAAGGATGATGTACTTTAGCTTCTCGAACCGCTTCTTGAGTGTAGTCTATAATGCTAGTGCGCTCTTATCTGCCATGTACACATTCTCAAGAGTTAGACAGAGGTGATGCCTGAGGAAGTGAAGTGCCTGATCATTTTCCTTAGGTGTGAGTTTGGTATCCTGCAATGCACCAATCCTAATGGCAGCGTGGAGCTTCTTGGCTCCAAATACGATCTCAACATCAGAAACTCAAATCAAATAGTTTTGGCCATGCAAGGCCAGCTCCTCAAATCAATGAGTACATGTGCAAAAAGGAAATATATAAATTCACTGTAGGTAAATATGCATGAAATAAGTTGGATAATGATATAAAATATTCTCATGATATTTCAGAATTTTTTTGTACATTTTATATAATTTTATTGTTAATATAGTGATTAAAAGCAATTTAAACTGTTACGATTAATCAAAACAGTAAGTAAAAAATAGAAAAGCATAGAAAATAATAACAATAGTGCTAAACAAACTTCAGATGCAAAAAATAACTCAAATTTTGAATTCTCAAGGCTCTTTTATGCTAGAATATATATTTTTAGTGAATTCTACAATTTCTGAGGGCTTCTTTGCTAATTTTCAATTCTGAGAAAAAATTTTGTGTAATTTTCTGATTTTCAAGGGCCTATTTGCAAAAAACTGAGCCCCCCAGCCAATCAGACGATCTGAACTGCCTTCGGCCGATTGGATGGTCCAAACTTTCCTCGACCGATCAGACTAGGTCATGGTCAATCGAACGGTCTAAACTTCTCTTTACCATTCAGACTGGTCCGAACCTCCCCTCCATTTTCGATTGGATGATCCGTTGCTGATCGGATGGTCCATATTCTTTCATGGCCGATTTAAAGAGGGAGGGGTAGGGTTTCCCTACTCCTATTCACTTCATAGCAGCGTGTCAATTGGGGAAGTCGGTAGAGACGGCAGCTCACATGGAGGCCGGCGAAGGCATTCGGGCCGCGTCGGCACTCGTGCGAAAGCTAGCGGCCATGTGGGCACTGGGGGCCACCCGAGCCAGTGGCCGTGGCAGACCTTGATTAGGAACGAGCAGCAACCGACGCGCATCGGGTGGCGCGGCTCGACGGTGCGACAGCGTGCTGGCGACACGCATGGCGGACGGGCTGGCGTGATGCGTGTGGGCACCGTGGACGCGTGCAAGTGACGATTTTTTTCCAATCAATCTATAGTACAATTATCATCCACTCATTTCTACGTAATCTACTGATCGGCATTGTGCCAGTAACTTCTAGTCTGCTCACGGTAGATTAGAGTAGATTTGCACTGTAGAAAATCATCTAGAAAATAAAATTTACAGAATTTAGAGCGATCTAGATATGCAAATATCATGCTTTGATTATTACCTTTGATCCACCGGAGCAATTCGTGCTGATAACGTGTTGAGGAACCATCGCTGGCGAGTCCAATTTGAGCGATTTCTCTCCTATGCAAGCGAGATGGATCAAACACAGAATATTGCAAACAATAAATTTGACACAGAGAGATGAGAGGGGAACTCATTTCTTTATTGTTTTATCTGTTTTCTTATGCTCTTTACAATGATTAGGACATCTATTTATAGATTAAGTGTAGGATGCTTATCAATAGGTCTGACTTGCAGGTCAGGTTCAGATTTCCTAACAATGCTAATAGACTTAGCATGTACTTGCAGGTGGCTATGTGCGTGCGTTTTAGTTAGGCGATCGAGTGGCATGAGAAGCGGATCGTGATAACCATGTGCATGTGTGCGTTCGTTGCTTGGAAGGAGCCTCGAGCGGTTTGTTAGGGTGTGTGTGAGTATGGCTCATGTATGATAGGATAGTGGTAGTTTGTTAGCAGTTAGCAAGTGCATTGTTTGTACACTTGTATAAATAGGTGCTCTCGTGAATGGAACAAACGAGTTGAATGGCACGAGTGCTGGCACTCCTATTTGTGTGCATCACAAGTACTTGGATGTGCACAGAGAATTAGGAGTTGAGTGATTTGACTCCCATAGTGGCGGGTCGTAAGTACGTCGATTTGGCCCCGGCCATGCACGGGAAAGGGAACACTACTATGCCACGATGCTGCCAAAAAAGCTTTGCCAATTAAACCGTGCAGGCTGCCATGAAAGCTGTACGTAACGTAAATGAGACGATGGGGGTACCAATCGTGTCAGTCGGTCATACGCATGCCCATGATGGGCTAGCTTCTCCTATAGGCTACACATATGGATCGAACGACAACGATGGAGATTCAATCAGATTATCAGTGGCCTGCAATATGCATACGATCGGAAGGCGATAAGCTTCGTCAATGGCTATTAACATTACTATAAAAAAATTTATATTAAATGTCTTATTACAGACAGGCTATTAACATTACTATAAAAAGATTTATATTAGACATCTCATCACAGACAGTTCATAAAAACCGCATGTATTAAATGCAATCACAAACAATTCTTATTAAGAACCTTCTGTGATATTACGGAATATCACAGACGGTTTTTAATTAAGATCTGTCTGTGCTAGGCTAATATCACAGACAGTTCTTATTTAAGAACCAGAACCGTCTGTGATATGTTTCCCGCCTCACACATTCCTAAAATTTCATAATTTCCCGCCTGAATTCGAATAGGATTCCGTTTTGACACACCTCCAGTAAAATAGGCATAACTTTTGCATATGGTGTCCGTTTTCAACGTTCTTATACTCGTTGGAAAGCTAACGACGAGTCCGATCCAAAAAATGACTAGCTTATGCTAGTCGCCCTTGAAGACCTCTAGAATCGGTCATCTTTAGGCTCAAATTTGCATCGAAAGTTTTTTATTTCTGTTTTTGCCAAAAAAATTTATCTTCCCTTCGAAATTGGAGGTTTGTCTCAACTGCAAAGTTGTAGATCTCGTCGAAACCTTTCAAATAAGTATGTATAAACCATACAGAACTTTGTTATTTTATATTTTGAGATTAGTTGTTTATATTGTATCGGTATATACATAGCCAATATCACAGACGGTTCTTAATAAGAACCGTCTGTGATGCTTTTACAGACGATTCTTGATAAATTCTAACTGCTGGGTCCGTCAATCCTCCCTAACTCAATTTCAGCCAATAGAAACTGACCAACCCACACCCCACAGATCGTCTCACCTCTCCCTCCCCGATAAATACTCACCTAAACCTATTCTCTACCCTTTATGCGCTCAAAATCTCTCCAGGCTCCTTATTGTCTCCTCCTCAATCGATCTCTTTGTGGTTAGAGCTATCTCCATTGTTTCTTCTAGTATTTGATTATGTAACTTTGTATTGCTACTTTGTGGCGTTTAAGGCTTCCTCCCTCCATTGATTCTTCTATTTATAATGAGACGGCCACCAAGAAGGCCTACCTGAGTTGCATCAGGGACGAGAGGCATATCTTGTGATATTGTAATGGTGGATTGTAATCTTGTGATATTTTAATGGTGGATTGTGATATTTTAATGGTGGATTGTGATCTTCTGATATTGTAATAGTGGATTATAATATAAATAGAATATTCTCTGCTATGTTTTCTATCGTATTTGTTTATTTTCAAATGGCATAGCTAATATTTTTTTAGGCTAATTTAAAAATAAAAAAAATTTAGGTATAGAATGAACTATCACAGACGATTTTATAGTATAAACCGGCTATGAAGAACATCACAGACGGCTCTATATATAGAACTATCTATGATATGTGAGTATCACAGACGGCTATATATATAGAACTGTCTGTGATAGTGTTTTTCACAGATAATTCTATATATAGAGCCGTCTGTAATAGTACTTTTCATAAACGGTTCTAGTTATAAATCGTTTGTATTGTATTTATCACAGACAGCTTACAAACTGTCTGTGATAACCTTCGATTATCACTGACCCATAAATTCAGATGGTTCAAAAAACCATCTGTGATGACATTTTTGGACTGTTTGTGATGATGATTTCTATAGTAGTGTAAGTCACAATGTATACATTCACAGGATATATTATCGGTCATGAGTTCATGACCATGGCCCTCCAACTATAGGCATATGTACTCTTAATGAAGCTTGGAAGCATGAAGCCTTGTTTTTTTTGAATTTTTAACTTCTTTGAAAATCAAAACAAATAGGGTTGTTTCTTAAAATAGATTCTTCAAATTACTTTCGAGTATAAAACCGTGTGTGACATCCATGTCAGTGTTTTTACTATCCACTATCATGTTGAAAAGTACAGATAAAAACTATCAGTCCCAACCTAAAAGAACATGGCCTACATCTGTTATAAAGCCACTGATAATTTGGCCTGCTTGGAGTGCTTGCTCGTGCTGCCTCGCGCTGTCACTTCGCTCCTAGCACTCCTTGCTTTCAATTACGTTGAGGTTTCTTCTTTTTTTCAAATTAACATATTTCTTCATTTTTCAAAGCTCTAAGATCTAAAATTAGGGATTTGGGATTCACCTACAGCTGTTTTGGTGTCGCCAGTGGCGCTCGACCAGCCTTGGCCCGCGTGTGCTGCCACACTCCCTCCCCTTCACGCTTGGCCCTTCTTCAACCTTCCAGGCAAGGCCACCGCCGTGCATGGCCATTGCGGTCTATGTGGTGCGGGCTCATGCCGCTGGCTGATGCCTCCCTTACGCTTGGTGCTTACTGCCCACCTATCTCCCTGCTTGCCACATGTGCACTACCAGGCACCCCTATCACTGCTTGCCTGCTGGTCACTTGTCACTTATGAGTACCACGTGTGTGGCCGAGCACCCAAGCCGTCCAGTGAGTCAACCCACACTCACAAAGAGGGAATAGGGAGGTTAGGTGGTTAGGGTTGGGAGATAGTCAAATAGGCCAACATAAATTGGGCCAGTTAGAGATGGTGCGGGATGGGCTCGTTGCTCGCATGGGCTGATGGGAAGTTAGGGAAGTGAGGTGCAATTGAGCTGATAGGGTACAAATATGACAAATCTGGCCCAACTAAGAGTATACATATGCATTATACCTAGTATATGCTAGATTTTTTTGCCAAATTTTTGGATGTTCAGTTGAACACACGTAAACCATATAGGGTTCGCTCCTGCCCTCTTATCATGGCCCCCTCTCCTTCATTATTGGCAGCACCATTTTCCCTCCACTACTGATGACGGGCCTAGATCTAGGCCCTGATCTGGTAACCATCACTGCAACCCCTCCACCACTAGGGCTGTGCAGTTTTATACCGAACCGAAAAAACCGTCCCGAAAAAACCGAACCGAACCGATCAACTCGGTTTGACCGGTATTCGGTATTCGGTTCGGTAGCTAGAAAAGTGGTATTTCTACTATTCGGTTTTCGGTAAAAACCGAGGAAACCAATTTCTGAAGAAAGCGAAAAGCCCGATGCGGCGTGCGGCGAGGAGAGCGGGCTGCGCTGCGCTGCGCCTCTGGCGTGTAGCGGCGCCGTGGCGCGGCGCGCGGGCGGGCGGCGCCACGCGCGCAGCGAGGAGAGCGGGCTGCACCTGCGCTGCGCCTGCGCGACGTGCGCGGCAGCTCGACTGGGTCCCGCATAGCTGCAAACCTGCATGCCTCTGTTGCTCTGCTTTGGGTCTGCGGCGGCTCGGTGGGTCAGCGCACTCGCGTAGTGCATGCAGACAGAACGGAACAAGACAGCCTAGACAGGTCACAGGAGGCAAGGCAACAGCTTGGTCTGGTTTGAGACGTGTACAGCCCAATCCCATCATGAATTCATGATACACCATTTAAAAGGTTTCATGCCACTGCTATGTTCTAAATTTTGGATTGTAGAATGGAAAATTGTAGTCTGAAGATGAGATTAATGTTTAGTAATTCGCGTAAACTTTGGTAAAATTGGTATTAACCGATACCGTACCGAAATAGGATGGTATTTACCGATACCATACCGTATTTTAAAAAATACCGTATTTCCTGAAATACTAAAACCGTATTTACCGATTAAACCGTATTTACCGAACCGTATAAACCGAAAAAACCGAATGAACAGTCCTATCCACCACGGTAGCCCCCTCTCCTATTCCATTGCCGTCACACTTCCCCCTCCTCCGTCGGCAGTATGTCTCGGATCCTGCGCATCGATGGTGTCCACCTCCACTTCACTATCATCAGCGGTGTGCACCTCATCCTCACCACCGTCGGCGCCATGCATCTCGTCTCCGTATCCAATAGTGTGCACCCCATCCCTACTGTCGTCGTTGGTGTGCACCTCGTCCTCACTGCCTCACCGAGGTGCACGTCATCCTCATCACCATGTCTTGGTGTGCACCTCATCCTTGCCGGCGTCGCCAAGGTGCACCTTGCCTCAACAACGGCACCCGTCTCTCTCTCTCTCACGCGCACCAGAGTATGTACAATGCACGTGGTATTTTTGGACTTTTTTTGTATGCAAAAGTAGTACCGGTTTTGCTGTACAGTACGTGTATTATCTCGACACTACATGTATATGGCAGTTTGTGTTGATTTTCTGTGTCCAAATTGCAAAAGAATCAGTATTAGTAGTACAGTACATGTAAATGGCAGTTTGTGTTTTTTTTGTGCGGAAAATAACACAGGTATTTGACTGTACACTCCAAAGTATAGAAACAGGGTACTGCACTTCACCAGTGGTGCCATTCAAAATTTGAATGGAGGCGCAATTACACCATGTGAGATCAGTGCGCCATCACCTCTCCAAAATGCAGTAAATACATCATTTAAATCAGGATTATACGCTCACAAATAGCCTAGCACGGATCTCGATGCACATTGGCGGGTCCAGATTTCTGGTGGAGGTCCATCCAGTGGACAGATGCGTTTCCGCTGCTTGGCGTTGCATCTATTAGTTTTCCAAAGTCCAGTGAAGGAGCAGGTATACTTCGTTTAATCTCTCATTGCCTTCCTGCCGGGCCATATGTATGTGGCCTCATGGTGATCAAAGCCCCAGGTAGACTAATGGCGCGTTCATGGTCAACAAGGCCCATTTACGGCATATGGGGCCCAGCTGCTTATTACGGGCTGGCCCTGCTGAAGAATAGTGTAGTACATGTGCATGCATGAGGCGCATCCGAAAATCAATTTGATCATATGGCTCTAGTGTCCCATCACTAACAAAGAAGGAGGAGGAGTAGGTTTGCAGAAAAGAGAGAAAACAAGACAGGAAAAAAAATGGAGAAAGATGATTAGGCCAGACATTAATTCTCCATATTAATGGGGCTGTGGCCATTTATCTAGAAATTGCCAAACTTCGATCGCGTGGCTCGAAATTAACAATCCGGCCCACTTGAACCTGTGCCCATCCTTGCACACTGCAGACTCTGCAGTCACAGGGGCCACGACCGACCATGAGTGTTAGAGGCGTTAGTATTTGTCTTTTCGCATTACCTTTTATTTATGATTTTTAGCTAAATAAATTATAACAACCGAAAAAAAAAATTTTAGAAAGAACAGACATACAGTGGAAAAAGTGAACAAAAGATACGTGTGTTCTCTGGAGCGAGAGAAATAGAATACGTGATACATGATTTTTGTCTTATTCTCAGAATAAGATGATAGTAAGAAAAATAGAGAAATTATTTTTAAAAACCGAATATTTGTATTGATTTTTAAAAAAACGCTGCGCTACGAAGTCCAAGCGGAGGAGTACATTAACAAATGCAGTGGTCACGCGCGCGGCCGTGGCACATACATCCCACATCGATCCCACATGCACCTCCAAGTGCAAGTGGAGTGGACAGCGCCGCGCGCGGACGGAGGAAAACAGTAAACACGTACGTACCCGGCCGTGCCGGTCGAGGGATATATGCCACCATCGCGCGCGGTACGACCGTGTGGTTTGCCAGGCCATGAGCAGATGAACTAGGGCCGCGCGCCCCGGATGCAGTACGGCGAAGAATTGAAAGATCCGTGGTGCCGTGCGTCCGGCTGCCCGCCCGCCCGAAGCGATCGAAACGGCGATTGAGGTGACGGCGCAGGCACGCATGTGTCTGCATGTGCGCGCGCGCACGTACGTACAGGTAGATCCGCACGCGCGTTATTACATATCTTGGGTAGTGCTAGTGAAATATTTTAAAGGTAATTATATCATTTATATATTTATGAATTTTTGGATAATATATTACTAATAAAGTATCTGTATGTCGCAATAGTGTTCAAAAAAATAATAAATATAATCAAACGTGAGGTTGTAGATTTATCTTAAGTCTCATGCTATGTGAATTTTTTTCTCAACAGAGTGTTTTGCGAAACTCAAGGTAATTTACCTTGTGCTAAGTATTTGATGAAAAATTTGAAACTAAGGTTTCTTTTAGATTTTTTAATTCTGCATAAATATTTGAACTATTTCTTATGACACTGCTATGTTCAAAGCATATCTTAAAAATTTTCACTAAAAAAACAGTTGACATGCGTAGCCTACACTATCCGTGATGGGCAAAGAGGAGGAGATGGTGAATAGATAAACTCTTCTTTTATATTAGTAAAGATTATGTTCCTGGAATGAACTATCATTTATACTGATTAACAAATTTGTGACTTATTTGTGAAACTATCATTTAGCACATACATTGAATGATGATTACGTTTCACGGATCATTGATATGGGATATCAAATCAACAATATGGACATATATTAGAAAACATAGTATTGAATTGATCCACCTTAAGACACTACAGAAATTGTTATTGTTGACAATCAAATCGTTGGTCTTACAAATTTTGAGAAAAAAAATCAAGTCTCAGAGAATAGTTTAAGAGGAGAATTGAAACTATCTTTATTGCTATGAATTGGTTACAAGATGCTCTTAATGAGATATTACAAAGGGGATGCTACTAACCCTAGGATCACTACTTCTTTACTCTATAATCTGCTTTCAATCAAGAGATCTCCTTCAATTCTCTAGAATATGTCTTCCTTTCTCATCTCTCATCAAACTTAAATAGCGTTGAAGAGATATTGGTTGTCCACGTGAGTAGACACCTTGTTGATTTCTCACGTCTGGTTGAGCGAATGGTTGCTATTAGCGAGAGAAACCTAACAATAACTATTCTTTAGTTATTGTCAGTGGGAGAAAATCATGGGGTTAACTACAAGATGGTTGTCGTCAGAGACGTAGGGTTGAGTCATTGTGCAATTAGAAAGGAGATAAAGCACATGCTTTATCCTACCACGCAAGAGGAGTTGCCTTGAGGTAGGGCCATGTATTAGTTCTTAAGACCTCCAAGTGGTGATTGGTCTGGTGAATAAACAATGACTCTCTGACCAGGGGTATGTAGTCTTTGGTAGTTCACGACCGCATTGGTTTAAGGCCTTAATTGAGTATTAAAGTCATATTTAATGGATTATTTAATCCTCGTTAGTTATATTCTTAATTGTCATCACTTTGTCTCATATATAATGTAGGTGAGATCATAGGACCCGATCATCATAGTTTTCTACATGTGTAATAGTTTACTTAAAGGTCATCAAATGTTACTCTGTAAATAGATAGTCATAAAGATACCTTTTGAATTTACTATAAAATATGCGGAGGAATGTAAACGATCAAGATAGAATTTTGTCGGGACCCGGAACAACAACTCCGAGCCCCTCTGTGTAAATCGCACTATCCCAGGAAAAGCTGGTGCACACAGGTTTAACAGCAATGTATATCATGCAAAAATAACCACGAGATATTATTAAACGAAAATACAGCCTTAAGGCCAAGTCTTACAATAAGGGCACAAGGCCAACAAAATAAACAAAAACAATGGAAAGATAGTAAAGGTGGCAAGACGACCCATCCAGCCTCCACGAGCGAATGATCGTAAGACGCGTCCTACTCATTGAAGTAGTCCTCATCGTCGAAGGTTGCCGTGAAGTCGGCAGCAGATTTAGCAAGGTGAGTACGAAGTACTCCCAAGGTAAGCAAGTAAATGCTTACGCAAGTTACACCAGAATTATAACGAGTTTATGCATGCATAAGGGATTTCAAAGGAAAACTTAATAGGGCAATAATGCGGAAAGCAATACTTGAATTTAAATATAATAACGTAAATACGAAAAGCTGAATTTTCATACAGTATATGAAACATTGTTTTTAACAAGTAATACCGTTAGTGTAGGCTCCAACCCACACTAACCTATCCACGGGAATCCACCCGGACCATTACCAAATCCAACGTTTGTTTTGCCAAAACCAAGTTTTATGAAAGTTCAAGTCTAATCTGTGAAGACTCTACTCAGCATGTCCATGACCGTGGACACGGCTATCCAGATAGTTTGTTACTCTGCAGAGGTGTACAACTTTACCCACAAGATATTCCCTCTCACTTGAGCCACGCGATCAACACACTCCTTAGGTGTGCGGCGGAGAGTTCATGACAAAGCTGTTCCAATGTTCCATAGCCAACATAATCACGCCGCCACTAAGATTTCACCACAACTCGAATCCACGAGTTGGAGCCCCCTCTGGTGCCATGTGAGACTTCCCTGACCTACACCGCTCACATTCAAACCTATAGCGAGACTATTATTGGAACTTCACAAATTACTTAGCCAGGTCCGTCCCATACCGGACTTGTGGTAGTACGAAGTGACTTCGTAAAATAATTCACAGAAACGGTCCTTAAGTTGATTTAGGCTCAACCACATACCCCCGTGCACGATAATCAACCAGGTGTCACCAAACACGAGGCATACCGGCACCCACTACCTAACCATTAGCCTAAGTCCAAAACATGTTTTCTATTTTTATTTTTAAATAATTTCCGTAAAACCACCCTTGACTCTCCGAAGTCAAGTCTCATTTTCAAACTGACATTTCATGTGAAAGGTTCGTCCCACCTACAGTTATACTAAGCCAGGCTAAGCATTTCTACAAAAATTTTCTAGTCAATACTATGGTACTAACTAGTTTTCAGCTAGGGTGACAAGGTGTATGATTTAGAATTTCAAATGGGCTATAATCAAAGGATTATGGGTATATCTAACATTTAAACTGGATTTTTAAATTAATTTGAGTAGAAGTACGCATGCATATACAGTAAAACAACATACATATATTTAAAATACTGGGTTCAATATGGTCAAATGTGCAACTTGCCTTGATCGAAGTCCTGCTGCGATTCGTCGAATTCAAACTCTCCGGAATCGTCAATATCTAACGAAAGAATCAATTCAAACCAAATTCAAAATAAAAATTCAAATGAAATCCAAATAACTTCCAAAAATTATAAAATGAACTAGAAGACAGAATTTTGAATTTTGGATGTGGGTCAACAATTTTTAAAAAGGAATTGAGGCTTTTAAAAGAAGTTGGAAGTTTTAATTTAAATTTAAACCTTGAAATTACAAAATATATTCAAATAAAATTTAAATAAATTTCAAAATTTCAAAATTATTCTAGAAATGGATAGATCATGATTTTAGAAAAATTTAGAAATTTGAATGGGTCAATATGGAGTTAAAATGCAAAAGTTATAGCCTTCCAAAGTTTGAATTCAAAATAAAAGAAAAAGGGTATTTTCCTGAATTTATTTTTAAACCAAAAAGGATTTATGACGTCAGCACGAATTATTTTTCTAAAGGAAAACATAGATTATGACGTCAGCCCTAGGATTAATATAATCGGGCAGAGGCTGACAGGTGGGGCCCGGGTGTTGTGGACCGAGTCCACGGACCCGAGGGAGGGTGAGTGGCGGCGGCGCGCGCGGGGCGGGTGGCGCCGACGTGGCACCACGGGGCTGCCGCGTGGTCGCCGCGTGGGCGCCACGCCACGGCTTTATCGGCGTGGCGGCCGCAGCGCGAGTGGCGGCGTGCGGGTGGCGCGGCGTGGCGCCGTCGCCGCCACCGCTACCACGCCGCCCGCCAACTCGGCCCGACGGCCGACGTGGCCGCCGGCGTGGCGGCGGCGCTCGGCCCGATGGTCGCGGAGTTCCAGTGTGCGGCGGCGCCGCCGAGGGTATAAAATGACGAGGAGAACGCGGGAGTGCATCGGTACCTTGCGCGAGGCCGAGGTGACCGGAGAGGGAAATCGGCGGAGAGGGGTGGCGGTCGGAGAAGGGTTCACGGCGGCGGAGAGGTTCCGGCGACGCAGCAGCTCGGGGGAGAGGTCGCTGGTGTTCGCCTGGGCACCAGCAAGGTCGGGAGGCGTCGAGGGGCGAGGGCTTGAGTCTGGCGGAATCGCTCGCCGGAGTAGCTGGTGCCGCGGAGGGAAATCGGGCGCAGGGGACCCGGGGCTGGATTATACGCTCTGGAGGCTCGGGGTGGCGGTGTGGGAGGAACCTCGGGTGCGGGTTTTATAGGTCGGGAGGGGTAACGGACACGTACAATCCGCCGGTTTTGAAACGGACGGGGAGGTTGAATGCGCCGGCGAATGGGGGCGTAATTGGGGGGTTTTATGCCTGCAACGGACGGGGGGAGGTGCTAATTGGAAACTGCGGTGATGCGGGGGAATGAATCGGCAAGAAACCGAAGCTTTCAAAGCTTCGGTTTTCAATCAATGGCGGCGGCAGCGGCGGCGATCGCGCGAGGAAGAAAGGAAAGGGGCGGGGACGAAGGGCCTGACAGGTGGGGCCCGCACGTCAGCGAGAGAGAAAGAAAAGGAAAGAGCGAGGGGGACAGTTGGATGCTTGACGGGTGGCACAGGGAAGAGATCGGGACCGCTGGCGCGTTGCGAAGGGGTAAGTGAATGGGGACGGCCGAGATTCGATCCGACAACGAAGATCAGATCGGGGCCGGTCGGTGCGTTAAGTGGGAGGGGGCGGTTGAGATCGGGTACGGCAACAGAGGACGGCGTGGATTAAGCCACGCGTCGATCGGGGGGGATGAAGCGGGCGAAGCGGTAAGTTGCGGGGAGCGGCGGGGATTGAACCGGGCGGGAGAACGGACGGCTAGATACGCGACACGCGTCGCACGCGGGGTGAGGGAAGGCGGGGAGAGGGTTTAAGTTAGATCGGACGGCTGAGGGGGAATCCGGCGGGCGGAGGGGACGCCGATGCTTGACACCTGACGGCCGGGAGGGGTTTTTGGGATTTTCTTTCTTTTTGATTTTTCAGAAATGCTATTAAGCTTTAGAAAACTCAGAAAAATACCAAATAAATTTTGAAAAATCCAGAAAAATTCAGAGAACTATCTGGAGCTATTCTAGACTTAATAAAAATATTTCTCACTCATTTTAACAAGTATAATTTGCAAAGGTACAATTTGATTTTAAAGGGGAGGTTTTAATTCCTTCTAAAATCTAGAAAAATTCATATAATCTCATGTTTGACTTTAGGAAGCTGAAATACATTTGTTTTAACTTTCAGTAATGTAATAAATTCATTTTTGACTTTTATAAATTAAAGTTTATAATTTTTCTGAATTCAGGACTTTAACATAACTCCAGAAAATCCAATAAATTCCAGATTTGATTTTCAATAAAGGAACAAAATTTTGGGATGTTACAAATTTGCCCATCCTTTTTAACGGGAGAGATATCTCTGGGCCCTTTGATGTGGTTGGAATAGGTAAGTGCATATCCATGCTGATTATGGTTGAGAAGTTAACTACAACTAAATAATTCACTACAATATCGAGTGAAGGATCGAGCTATCATAAGATAGCACACATCTCGCCCTTGAGTTCGATCTAGTATCATAAGGCAAAGGATAAGCACATGATTGAGCTCTATGCATGTTCATTCAAGTACATATGAACCTACAAGGTTGTACACTTAATGAGCTAGAATAAACTAGTTCAGATATGATCTGTTCGTATGGGCTTTGCACCTTAATGGGGTATCTAGCGTATGGTTCCAGTAAAGGGGCCCTTTATAAGGAAAGGCGTGGGGCTTTTCGTAGAATATTGTACTACCCACTGAAACTCTAACCACCTCCTTTTGATGGCTCTACCATGCGTGCTAGTGCTAACACATTAACACACGGTGTTCCACCCCTGAACATGTGGATACCATAGAGGTGCTGATGCGTTGATCAAGGATGATCGACAACGTACATGAGGAACGTGAGGGGCTGTTGGAGGAGACAATTGGCGGCTAAGGAAATCGGACGATCAACTACTTCTACTACATCGACATGCACGACATTGGATTGGGCTGCTCCAACTTTTTTTTCGTTGTACTGCGTGTCTAGTAGTAACTATCTATGATCTCTTACTCATATAGCTTTCTAATTTACGTGATAAAATTTTTTATTGTGTTCTAATATAACCTACGGTATTGCTACAAATAGCGCCTTGTTTGTCCCCATGGCGATCATCACCAACCGAGCGGCCAGCAGTAGGCCATACATGCCTCGACGTGCAGGTGCAAGCCCCATTATAGGGCGCCTTATGGCGCGCGGGCTTGGCGATGGCTCATCGTGCTTCTCTTTTCCAGGCGTCAATGAGGGCAAGTTTATGAGCTATTATTTGCTGCAAGCTAGCCTGCGACTCATAAAACTCTTGCTGGCCTTTTTTGCATAGGGGGAAAGGGAGAAGGGAATCCTGTTCTACTCTACGGTGGATGGCCATTTGTAGGGTTGGTTATTTTGGCTGTGGTTGCTAAATTTTGATGTTAATATAAGTGTTTGTATAAATGAAGCGAATGTTGATAAGCTATTTTAAAAAAAATATTTTGATAAATTATTTTAAAAAGATGATGAAGAAATTGCATTTTCCGATTGTTTGTTCAACGAGAAATCATTGGACATAAGCAACAATGCCAAAGAAAGTCCAACGGCAGGAAAGTTTCGTCTCCTAATTTTACAGGTCGCCAAAGCGAGGGAACTTGTGCTTGTGTGGCCCACCCACCCACTCGCAGACAAAAACAGATGGTGTACACGTAGGTAGCAGCGCACGCGATAGTTCTAGCTGTTTTCGAAAGTTCGTTACTACTTGTTACCCAAGTAAATAAACGCATCCACATGGAACTTGTGCTTGTGTGGCCCACCCACCCACTCGCAGACAAAAACAGATGGTGTACACGTAGGTAGCAGCGCACGCGATAGTTCTAGCTGTTTTCGAAAGTTCGTTGCTACTTGTTACCCAAGTAAATAAACGCATCCACATGGTGCGAGCTCATTGAGTTTTGGAGATTCTTCCGGGTATTCAAGAGCACTGCAGTGAGAATGGTGGATTTGCGAGAGGTCAACCAACAGCTCGCTGGTAGGCAGTCCATCACGGTGCGCGCCACCGTAACTCCTTAAGTCAGGGAGGTGTGCGCGCCATGAACTTAGAAGGTTCCTCTTCTCTATGGCAAATTTACGGTAATTCACACGCCAGTTGCGTCTCGTAATTTTAGGCTGATCTAACGATTAAACACGCCGGTTGTCGCCCACCCACTGTACAGACAAAATTAAGCATAGGTTGTACGTAGCAGCGGCCGCGAGTCCGGTACTACTAGACGTAATAATGTACCTTTTTTTATCGAAGTAAGGTGCTACTCATTTCGGTTTGATTTTTTAGCTTTTAATTTATTTTTTACTATTTTTAAATTTTATTTTATTTCTAATTTTTTAGTTTTTTGTCTGTTCATTTTTCCATTATTCGTTTGCATTATACGTGATAGGCTAACCTATTTTTTCTATTTTTAAAATTTTTTAAATTTAATTATACTAATAAACCATATCAGCAAATTCAGCTAGTAGCCACCATTTTTCAGCCCAACTGAATGGGCTCTAAAGAAATGCTTCCAAGCGCTTACTCAAGGCTAGCTAGGCATTGCAAGTTGTTTGTGAGTTCGCTACAGACATGCAATAACTGGCTGGTTATTGTAACGCCGTCACTCCAAAAATCAAAATTAGACAACAATTAAATTGAATAAAAAACAGCAAAGTAAACAGATACAAGTTATAACATACATCCAAATATCAATATTATTGCATCCATTTCCATTCATTCAGTGAATATAACAATTAAAATTACAATTGAGATCATTACATACATAATTGTAATTAATCAGTGCATACAAGATTTAAATTTCAAGTGCGCTCATTTCATACATTGATTATAATTAAATTAGTATTACAAGAATTAACCGCGGTATTATTTGCAAGAAAAATAAATATGAAGATGCTAAAAAGGACTGAACAAAAAAAGCCAGCTTGCCGTTAGAACCCTAATTTAGTTATCAAAAAGACATTTTCGCTTATTGAGATACTAGACCGTACTGTCCGAGACTAGTTAGCACCTCTTGCAGCTATAGAATTTCATCATCTGGTGTTAAAAATCAACCTGAATCCATTCCAAAATTTCATTTCGCAACCATCTAGCCAAATTCAACCCCTCATGCACAGTGAACACACTAGTCACATGGGGAATGCACATGAAGGTGATAAGGCCAAGTCCAAGCCAAGAGAAGGAGACAAGGATCACATCCATCGATAGCCAAGGCACCAGCAAGCCACCACCATTCCCCATCTCATCCCTTTCCCCAATATCCATTTCCGCCCATTGCCATTCAATCGGCCACTAGCATGAGAAGGAGAGGGCAAGGAGGCAATCCAGCAAGCCCAAGGGAGCAAGGCCTCACGCACTAGGAGGAGAGGGTGACAAGCCCAACAAGCTCACCATTAGCTCCATCAAGCCAAGCAAGCGACCGAGGAAGCCAAGAAAACAAGCCGTATTATCATATCGGTAATGTCCCACTTAGGATGGACAGAAAACAAGCCGTATTTGGGTGTGTGAGACTAGGTAAGGCTAAGAGAGGCAAGACCTAGGGTGGCTGCTAGGTGATGGGGAAGCCTCCCTTGTACGTGTCGGGCAATGGGGGTAACCTCCTTAACACACAGTTAGTAAGGTGGTGATCTCTAAGGTGGTGCTAGGTGATGGAGAAGCTCCCTAGAATGTGTCGGGTGATAGGGTAGCCTCCTTGATACACAGTTCGTAAGGTGGTGATTCCTAAGGTGGTGCTAGGTGATGGGAAAACCTCTCTAGCACGTGTTGGGTGATAGGGAAGCCTCCTCGGCATAGGGGTTAATATCGTGATAACTGGGTGGAGTTATAATACACTAAAGAAGATAAAATGTTCTGAACTCTGACTTGAGCATCGCATATAAGGAAATACGAATGAACTTGTTTCGGTCAGAGATGAGGTGGCTATGGGTAAAGCGATACAAGCCTGTACAACACTAAATAAAATCGTAAATTCATGTCTATCTCCTGGAATAGAGTCTATGGAAGCCTACAGGGGGTCTTTTCTCTAAATATGAGTGATTAGTATCTTTACAAACTTAAAACCTAACATTTTCAAAACCTACAAACTTATTTTAAGAATGTGGATGAGAAGAGATATGAATGTTGATATGACGATGTTAGCATACGATTGCATATTTGCTAAGTACTTTTGTATTTACCCTTGATATTAACCCTCCTTATTAGAGGTGAGTCAAGATGGCGAAATACATGGTTGTGTCGAGAACTACGCGGAGGGCCACTTGGAAGCGAAATCGATCTGGGATATAGAGGTTGGGATGAGTAGGTGGAGGCAGGAAGCCATTTCTATGAATCCGAGTACATTAGTGGGAAGCTAGCTATCTACTTGTCTCTATCTTGTATAATTAGTAGTTAGAACTATTTGTTTTCATGTATAGTAATATCCGGATAGAGTTGTTAAGCCTTATTTAGGACTCTAGCCCTACGTGGTAATGGTACTATAATAATGTTTTACCGTATCTAATTATTGTTCTGCTGCAATATTCTAATAGACTTATTATTCAATGTTTTACTAAATAAATAAATAATAATTCGTTGACCAGTGATATTAATCCTCCGCAATGACATGGGTCTGTACAGTTATCTAGCTAGCGCCCATAGCTCCTGTGGCTTTGATGGATTCCGGGGTGTCCAGAAATGAGCTAGTCCAAGACATGCGTCAGCAAAGTGAAGGAATTTAATGTGTTTTGTGTGGTCGGCGCGCCCACCGATCCATCCGCCCACCGATATCCAGGCGTACCTAGATCGAGCACACTACGCACACCGGTGTTACTACACTAGTTGTTTTTCAAAGTTCGTTACTGCTACTATTCTACGTATACTTGTTACGGAAGCAAAGAAAATGCTTGCAAGCGATTAGTCCTGCAGGCTAAGTATTACTCGAAACACTAGCATCTGACGAGGCGTGAACCCACGTTATTCCGATCCTGTATGTCCCTTATACTTGCCATTTGGAACGGGCTCTTCTACGTACACACATTTAACCACTACATTTTCTAATTATTTGTTAGTAAAAATATAAAATTAATGACGCAGAAGTATTTTTTGACGTTAAATATACTGATCTCATTTTTATATGACAAATCTAAACAGTTTTTTTAATATCAGTAGTCAAGTTTTACTGTATCAACGTCTATTTGAGAAGGGAGGGATTGTATTTAACCATAGTTAGCAAACAACTGAAAGGTACTAATGATCATCATTTCTTCATTAGAATTTCGATTAATACAATCACTTGCTCATCACCACATTTGGCAATCCTAACATTATTTGCAACTAATCTCTTTCGTTTCTGAGATCACATGACCAATTATATAGATGCTGTTTCCAACCCAACAACACTTAATTGCTAGTGTACGACGGCGAGACACACCGAATCAATGAAGGCCTTCGGCATTCCAGCCATATTTGTTTGATTTGAAGGATCCCTTGACTGGAACCCTTCGACATTTGCCAAATTTATATACGTATATACTACGTACATGCGTACATATATACGTGAGCCTGCATGCGCCCCACCTTAGATGTCTTTGCCGACTTCGGGGAGCTGCACCGGGTAGCGCTCGATGCACTCCGCCCACGGACCGTCGGCGTCGCCGGCCGGCTTGATGCACTCCCACGCGACGCTGTTGCAGTCGAACCCGGCGCCGAAGGAGATCATCCACACGCGGTCTCCCTTCTTCATCTTCCCTTGGCCTCGATGTAGGCCAGCTCGTACAGCACCGAGCTGCTTGACGTGTTCCCGAACCGGTGTAGCGTCATCCGCGAGGCCTCCACGTCGTCGTCGGAGGCCGAGGCCGTGCTGAACCTCGTCGATGACGCCGCGGCCGCCCGCGTGGATGCAGAAGTGCTCGAAAGCCGTGCGGAAGTCCGGGCGGTAGATCCTCACCTTGGCTCGCCCGCTTAGGAGCTTCCGCTTGAGGAAGGACAGCGCGACGAGGAGCTGCTCCGAGGCCGGCAGGACGAGGGGACCGAAGGCGGCGATGTTGCTCTTGAGCGCGTGGCCGGCGGTGGTGGCGAGGTCCTGGAGAGGCGGATGCCCGTGTTGCCCTTGTCGTCCTCCTCCTGGAACACGCACCGGTAGTCCGTGTCCCGCGCAGCGGTGACCGTGCGCACCACGCGGCCAAGCCGGTACCGCGCCCTGTCTGGGGAGTTGGAGGATCATGGCGGCGGCGCCCATGCGGAAGAGGCAGTTGGGCAGAAGCATCGCGCGCTCGGTGCCGACGTAGTACTGCGACGAGAGGATCTCCGTGGACACGATCAGCACGTGGGTTCCCGGCGGCGCCACCTGCAGGAGGTTCTTGGCGAGGCCGACGGAGACCAGCCCAGCGCTGCAGCCCATCCCGGAAAGGTTCACGTTCTGCACGTCGGCGCGGAGCTTGTACCTGTTGACCACCATGTCGGAGAACACCGGCGTCGGCGTGAAGATGCTGCAGTTGACGATGAGCACGTCGATGTCGGCGGGCTTCACGGTGGTCTTGGAGAACACGTCGTCGACGGCGGAGAAGATGACCAGCTCGGTCTCCTCGCGGGACGCCTGGAGGCTGCGGTCCGGGGGCATGTAGTGGTACGCCTCCGGCACGCAGGTCTCCTCGCCGAGCCCCGACCGCTCGAGCAGCCGTATCGCGAAGGCGACGCTCTCCTCGTCCACCAGGTACGGCATGAGGTGCGCGTGCTCGAGGCACGTCGCGAACGGCGCGCGGAGGCAGGGCATGGGCCGGAAGCAGCCGTACTCAACGAGGTACACCTCCCGGGGCCTGCGCATGCGCCGCAGCTTGGCCACGGCGGCCGTCAGCATCACCACCATGAGGACGTGGACCGGCGGAAGGGCGCGGAGCCGGTCGACGAGCTCGTCGGGGCCGACCGGCCACGCGGTCCGGAGCGCGGCGGCAGCGACGGCCACCGCGACAACCGCGAGGAAGTTGTTCACGACGAGCTGGTATACCATCTTGAGGGGTTTGACGTGAGGTGACGTGCCCATCGTACGTGTCTAGCTAGGTGTATGTGCTCGAGCCTGTGAGTGTGTGTGTTTGTCTGACTTTGAACACTGGGGTGTGGGAGTGTGGAGGGAGTAGTGGGGATTTAAAGGGCGAGGCACGAGGGCATTATCGGAAGACAGCGTACGTTTGTGTGGGTAAAAGAGTCAAAAAGGGCGGGAGCAGCGGCTCAACTGTGCCACCGAACGGTTTAAATGCGTTGCCCAAATCTGGCGAGCGAGCCTTAAGGGAATATTCACTTTTAATCCGCATCAGACAGTTCGGAACCAACCTGGCCTTACCCTGGTGCTTGGCCTGCTCTGACGATTCTTGGAGTGCATGGATGGCTGTGCAGCTAGTTAAACATCACGTCATGTACGTCCCTGACCAACGTGCATATATGGCTGCCCTATAATAATATAGCTAGCTCTCGCCATGGTCAGCATGCGTCGGCAATTGGGCATGCATGATGCTCTGTGTGTATGTCACCTCAGCAGTGGCGGAGTTAAGATTTGACTACACCTAGACTAAATTCTAAGGCCCCGATCGTTTCAGCTTTTTTTCAGCTTCAGCTTCTAGCTTCAGCTTTTTTTTTTCACTATTCAGTAATTTATCTTTTTCTGAATTTTTTTAGATTTTTTTGAGTTTTTTTGCATTTTTCTTTTTTTCCCGTGTTCCTTTGCATTATTCGTAATGGGCTAATATATTTTTTCTATTTTTACATTTTTTTAAATTTAATTATGCCCAAAAAGCTAAATCAGCTACAGTAAAAAAAAGTCAGTTACAGTGAAATTTCAGCCAAAAGTCAGAAGCCATCGCTAAAACGATCACCCCCTAACAATATAGAATAGGATTTAACGTTCGTCATTAGTTTTATATTATTAGAATTTATCCTGAGGTGTAGCCAAATCCTGATTCTGCCACTAGTCAATTGCCCTAACCAATGAAACACCATTCGTTCAGCATCATTTGAATCATTTCAGCCCAAATGTTCAGACTGTCTGAACGTCAAATTGCTATCAGTTGTTGGATGTACATCGGACGGCAAAGAAGACAACAATCTTCGAACTGTCCGAACGTCACCTTGCTTCTACGCCGCCCGATTGAGATTGAAGGGGTATAAGTCCATATCCACCGTCGACTCCTCATATCTCAGCAGTTAGCAATATCAACCTTCAGATCTAATTAAACGAAGGGGTATGGGACCATCTTAGCCATCCAGCTCTTTCGGACCGTCCGAACCATAACGCCTGAAACGTTCATACCATCCGAACTTCATGCCTTCACTTCCCTTTTTAAACTGTATGAACTCGCGGCCTGACAACAAGAAAAGAAGTCAAAGGAGCAACATCAAAATGGCAAACCCATGGATCCTCCGTAGTGATTCCATGCTACAATCCACGATTTGCTCTCGAACACCAATTAAACAGATCTAGATAACATTTTCACTAGCTCTGAATTTAGGGACGAATTTATATTTGATTGCTCACGTTGAAAAGATTAGGATAAATCCAATCAAGTAGGGCTTACCAACAAACAAAGCCATCCTGCATAGATCTCTAGCCCCACACCAATCCAGCGGGAGGGAGGAGGAGGAGGAGGGAAGAAGTCGACACGGCGTGTTTGCTTCTGTGGGAGGAGGCCTGGAGGCGCTAGTTTTTGGAGTTTGGGGTGGAGGCGTGGCGGTGGCACAGGTAGGGTTTGGCAATGCAATACTATCCGGGTTGGATCTGAGCTATACGCTAGATATTTTCTATGTCCCAGGCTAAAACCTACTTTGTTATGGGTCTAAATTCGCCCCTGCACCTCTGAGTTTGTCTCGATCACTAGGTCTTTCTATGCTTGCCGGTGCTTCTTTGGATAGATCCAAATGTCTAGAGGATGTACATTTTTGTTCTGTTCGAGAAGTCAACAAGGCGTCTCTTGGTTTTAGCTGTACATTATTGTATGCACGCTCAAGTAGATCGACATGGCCAGAGAAAGATCGATGTACGTCAGAGTTAGCCGTGTATTGTTCTCGGTCAATGCGTTTAAATATGCTTGCTTTTTTTTTTCTTGACAACAATCCTTGAAATTTTTAGCAGCTATGTACTCGTTCGGCCAGTGAATCAACGTGAGTGCAACTGCGTGTACGTACGTACGGTGCATGCATGGCTGTGTAGGCTTCTTTCTCACATGTAATGTTAGGCGCGTGCGAATGTGTAGGATATAGGGGTAGCCTATGTCAGAGTAAATGGTGCAGGATGACCTCGTAGGGTCTTGATCTCTCATATATATATAGATGGTGTACATTGGGAAGATTACAATCGTGGCCAATGGACTCATGTAAATCAAGGAGGCACAGGTCCAAAGAGTAGGGATCCACTTCTATCTATAGGTATACACTTCTATGTTTAACATCCCCCCTCAATCTGGACGGTGTGAAACTAAGTTCAGATTGCGCCGAAAATGACTAAAAAGAGTAGGCACCAATGGCTTGGTCATGATATTGGCGACTTGATCTTTGGAGGAGATGAACCGAACATCAAGTTGACGAGACGAAACACGCTCGCGAACAAAGTGATAATCGACCTCAACATGCTTCGTGCGACGATGAAAGATGGGATTAGCCGACAAGTAGGTGGCGCCAATGTTGTCACACCATAAGCTGAATGGCCGTATCGGAGGAATCCCGAGCTCACATAATAGGACTTGGATCCATATCAATTCAGCAGTAGCATCAGCAACAGCTTTGTATTCAGTCTCTGTACTAGAGCGAGAGACAGTCGGCTGTTTGCGAGAGCTCCAAGAAACAAGGTTGCCACCAAAGAAGATGGCATAACCGCCCGTGCTGCGACGATCATCTGGATTCCCAGCCCAATCAGCATCCGAGAAGGCACTCAATAAGGAGGAACCAGACTTAGTGAGGCACAAGCCCAGATCGGAGGTCGCATGGAGATAGCGCAATATGCGCTTCACGGCCGCCCAGTGTACAGTGGTCGGGGCAGAAAGAAAGTGACAAACTCGGTTGACACAGAACGAGATATCAGGCCGTGTCAATGATAAGTATTGGAGAGCACCAACCACACTACGGTACCTTGTTGCATCTTCAGCGGACAGAGGATCACCATTGTGCAGAGACAATTTGTCACTAGGAAGCATAGGAGTGGAAACTCCTTTAGAGGCAACCATATTGGTGCGTGACAGAAGGTCTTGAATGTATTTATGTTGCGTCAAAACAAGCCCAGTAGATGTACGATGCACTTCTATGCCAAGAAAATAGCCAAGAGTGCCAAGATCTTTCACCGCAAAATCAGCTTGAAGTTGAGTAAGAAGCCGATCTGTGGCCGATGATGAAGAGCTAATAATTATAATGTCATCAACATAGATGAGAATATACATCTGAATACCCCCTTTATTGAAAATGAAGAGAGAAACATCGGCCTTAGAAGCTTGAAATCCTAACTGCAAAAGCGTGGAGCTTAAGCGAGAAAACCAAGCACGCGGGGCCTGTTTGAGACCATAAAGAGACTTGTCCAACTTGCAAAGATGATGAGGATGATCCGAATCCACAAAACATGGTGGTTGTTTCATATAAACATCCTCATGAAGAAGACCATGCAAAAAGGCATTCTGAATATCAATCTGCCGAAGAGACCAACCATGAGATATTGCAAGAGACAATAATAGTCGAATAGTGGTAGGCTTGACCACTGGGCTGAAGGTATCATCATAATCAACCCCATACTGCTGCTTGAAGCCTTTTGCAACCAAACGTGCCTTATACCGGTCAATAGATCCATCTGGTTTGTGCTTGAGTTTGAAGACCCACTTACAGTTAATGACATTAAGACCATCACGAGGAGGAACAAGGTGCCATGTCTTGTTCTTGACAAGAGCCTGAAATTCATCCTGCATTGCACGATGCAAGAGGGGATGCGCCATAGCATCAACATGAGATGAAGGTTCTGTAGTAGAAGCCCGGACAGTAGAATAGGTGACCGTCCCATCATTACGAAGTTTCGGGCACTTAATATTGTGTTGAAGGCGGGTTCTGTACGGGTGGGCGGAAGGAGCTGGTGTACTGGCATCTGATTGGCCTGCAGCAGCTTGGCACGCAGGCAAATCCATCCTGGGTCGAACAACAGAAGAAGGTGCCCGCGCGACAGGAGATGCGGGATCCCGAGGTTGAGGCGCACCGCCAGGGGAAAGCGGCGGAGACCCTGAGGCAGCCGAATCAAGTCGTAGCGGCGAATCAGGAGCACCTGCGAAAGGGAATGTCGGCATCGATCTCGGAGGCGATTCTGGCGCTAGGCCAGCTGGACTTTCTGCGTTCGGATTTGCTCCATCCACAGAATTAGCAGGAGGCAAAATATGCATAGGATTAATGTTCAAATTAAAACTGCCACTGTCCTAGAATAAGGGTGACGAGGTAGGTTGGTCAGATGAAGGACGAGTGGAGAAAGGAAATATTGATTCATCAAAAATAACATCACGCGAAATATAGATGCGTCCGGAATCCATATCAAGACATTTGTACCCCTTATGAAGAGAGCTATACCCAAGAAAAACACAGGCTTTGGAGCGAAAAGAGAGTTTGTGTTTGTTATAGGGTCGAAGGTGAGGCCAACAAGCGCAACCGAAAAATTTTTAGCATAGAATAGTTGGGTGAGACTTTGAGGAGACGTTCTAAGGGGGACAAATTGTCAATGACTCTGGTGGGAAGTCTATTGATAAGATAGGTGGCTGTCAAAAAGGCTTCATCCCAAAATTGAATAGGCATAGACGCATGAGCTAAAAGCGCAAGACCCGTTTCGACTATGTGACGATGCTTACGCTCGGCCGAGCCATTTTGTTGGTGGGTATGAGGGCAAGAAATGCAATGTGCTATACCAAGAGATAGAAAGAATTGATTATGAAACTTCTGGTACTCTCCACCCCAATCCGATTGAACACACTTAATTTTTGTATCAAGGAGTTGTTCTACATGAGCCTGGAATTGCAAGAATATGCGTTGGGCATCAGTTCTATCATGCATCAAATAAATCCAGGTGAACTTACTAAAGTCATCAACAAAACTGATGTAATACTTATAACAACCAACAGATTGAGGGGCAAGGCCCCATACATCAGAGAAGACAAGTTCGAGTGGTGAAGTAGAACGATGAATCGAATTACTATAGGGTAATTGATGACTTTTGGCTAACTAACATGCATTACAAACTGAAGAACTCGACTCCTTGACACATGGAAGATTATGAAGACGCAAAATAGACTTGACAACTTGGGTAGAGGGGTGGCCGAACCGAGCATGCCATTGGTCTGGGTGCGTAGTGACACTCACAAGAGCATGTTTGAGAAACTCGATATCAGATTGCTTAATGGGGTAAAGACCGGACTCACACCTTCCTTCCAAGAGTAATTTCCTCGTTGCTCGGTCCTTGATAAGAAAATAAGTTGGATGAAATTCAAAGAAGACATTATTATCACGAGAAAGCTTATGAACAGAGAGAAGGTGTTTAGAAATTTCAGGAACATGGAGAACATTTTGTAGTGTAAGAGGACGAGTAGCAGTATTAATAGAACAAGAACCAATATGCTTAATTTGCAAACCTGCTCCATTGCCGACTTGAACAGTTTCGCTACCATGATATTGCTCACGCAGAGCAAGGCGATCTAGATCACTGGTTATGTGATCCGTAGCCCCCGTGTCACTATACCAGTTTGGATCCACTTTGTAGGAGGAGGTAGCAGCCACTGCAGCATAGGGTTGTTCTTCCTGATAAGACTCATCCATACGATACCAGCATTTAACCGCAGTGTGCCCATCACGTCCACATATCTGACAAGGAGGGCGCTTGGGACCATCACGAGCAGCAGGGTGGGGAAGGCCTTGATGCCTGCCAGGCTGACCACGACCGCGACCACGATTCCGGTGCTGACCACCACGCCCTGCAAAGTTGGCCGAGGCACCAATGTTGAGGCGCATCTCAGCCTGATGTTGGAGTTGGCGTGCTTCAAAGGACATCAGATGCGCATATACATCATCGAGGGTGAGTGCCTCACTCTTGGTGGTCATGGACATAACGAACGGATCGTAGGCCGAACCAAGGCCAGCCAAGAGGTAGGCGATGACTTCATCGTCACGAAGAGGAGCACCTGCAGCGGCCAGCTCGGAGGCAAGGCCCTTGACCTTGCGGAAGTAGGCGGAGGCAGAGAGATCCCGCTTCTTGGTGGTGGCGAGATCAACCCTGATCTGGACGGTGCGAGCACGCGTAGCGGAGGAGAACATGCGCTTCAGGGTGTCCCATGCCTCTTGAGAGGTCGTAGCGGACACCACATCTTGAAGAATTTCCTCGGTCATCGAAGAGAGAAGGCCGCTGAGGACCTGCTGATCTTGATCATACCACCGGTCGTACGCCGGGTTGGGCACAGAATCGGTACCCGCCGTGGTCGACGATGCGACATGCTGTGGTGGTGCCGGCGTGGATCCATCTATAAAACCCATAAGCTTCATACTCCGCAAATACGGGAGGAGCTGGGCGCGCCATAGGAGAAAATTGGTTCTGTTGAGGCGAATGGTAACAGCGTGGTGAATCGGAATAGCAGGAAAGGGTGATATTGCGGCTGGATTGGAGATGGAGGAGGTGGTGGTGGAAGAAGATGACGAGGGCAACATCTTCAAAGAAAATTTCGTGGCTCCGATACCATGTCAGAGTAAATGGCGCAGGATGACCTCGTAGGGTCTTGATCTCTCATATATATATAGATGGTGTACATTGGGAAGATTACAATCATGGCCAACGGACTCACGTAAATCAAGGAGGCACAGGTCCAAAGAGTAGGGATCCACTTCTATCTATAGGTATACACTTCTATGTTTAACAGCCTACACAATCACAAATTAATTTTTTCTATCAAGTCATGCAAGTAAGACTTTATGGATCATTATTACTTAATATGCAGCACAACAAAAGTAGAGTTGAAGTAGCTGATTCAATAAAGCGTGCACCTTCGTAGTTGAAGTAGTAACAGAGTCCACACGTCTAGTAGAGAATGCTGTGCGCTGGTATGCTAATATAAAGAAATATTTTTCAGCTGGTTTTTGTCGATTTTCGCCGATTTTCGGATTTACTAGTCTCCTAGTTGGTTTACATGCCGGGACCAAATATTTTGGCCCAATTTGAATCAAAATCCAGCGCAAACTGGCCCATGCGGCCTCTTATTCCCTTTGCCCTAGTTGACGGTTGGCAGAGCGCATCGTTGTTTTGTGGTGGCTGTGTTTTTTGCATCTTCTCCAGTAGTCCAGTTCTCCCTCGTCCCCTCTCCTCTGCTTTGCTGCAGTGCCGCCTGATCCGCGATTGTGCTCCTCTGCCCTATTCGTGGCTCGCGCAGGCGTAGTTGGGCATGGAGGATCACAATGAAAGAGGCAAGGATGGCGGCCGGGGCGGCGGTGGGAGACGCAAGGATGGTGCCCGGGTTGGCTTGGTAAGAGGCCATGACAGCCTGGGAAGGGGTCACGACGACGGACGGAGCGACAGGGGAAGAGGCCACGACGGCGGCGGTGCCAGCATTGGTCCGGCTTGTACAGGAGGATCGCAGCGACCAAAGGTATGGAGCTGTGGTGTACGAAGTACTGAAGTATGGATATGATACTGATTGTTTGCTGATTTTCTTGTACAAATGAAGCAATTGATAGTAGCAATTAGTAATTGGTAGCAATCTAGCAATTAGTAATTGGTAGTAATCTAGCAATTAGTAATTGGTAGTAGCAATTGATGATTTTTCATGTTGGTTATTTACTTAATAGCATCACATAGGATGCTTTGAAATGCTCATTTGTAGTTTGATTTGACAATACACTGTAATTGCTTTGAAATTTGCTGATGCTATTTGTTACTCTGCAGTGCTATGTGCATTTGCCAAGTATTTTGACATCCCTAAGTTTACGTGGATGTTTTATGAATGTGTCTAAGAATATCAGCCAAAATTGAACATATTTTTTCAACCAATTTTCGGTCAATTTTTATTTAAAATTTTCGGTCCAAAAAATTCAAAAAATCGGATTTACTGATCTAACCAGATCCCCCAAGTAAAATTTCAAAACCGGTAATGTAAACCTTGACTAGCACTAACGCATATAACAAGGCTTTTGGGAAGTGACGGTTTGGGTTTCGGTGGGTGTGCACAATGCACCTCCCTCAGCCCCAAGTCTCTCTTTTTATAGTGCCCCTTTGGTGGAACGCTACACTAGGGGTCCATTAAGGTGCAAATCTAGTACAGACCATTAACAACGTATCCTATCCGAACTAAAGTGCTTCAACCCGTTAAATGTATGACCTGGTAGGTTCATGTATATTTAACCATGACCTAGAAACCCTTTTCCGATCCACAAGTCGGTAATGGTTCCTAGCAAGACAAAGTAACTCCTGAATATGCATAAAGATAATATTGGACGAACCTATATAGTGTTTATGTACCAATCCTTTTGCATCATGATATCAAATTGAACTCAAGACAACATATGTGCCATCCTATTATACATCGATCCTTCACTTCATCTTGTAGTAGACAACTCAGTTGCAGTTAACTCCTCAATCACATTTCATATGGCTATGCATTTCCTTAATCCAACCACATCGAGGGGCTCAGAGATACCTCTCTCATTATATTAGCGGGGCAAATCTCATCTTGATTACTCACATTCCTCCATACGTTTCTCTACCTAGTTATTAAGTAGTGTTTGGTAAACCTTAAATAAACTACCATTATATTAGGAGGGACAAATGCCATGCATCTTAAACCTCTCTGATTGTACACTTATGCAACAATATTCATTCGACATCATTTTCAGCATTTTCTTAAACTAGACAATTAATATTCTTTCAATTTGATGTTGCTGTCGTCAAAAATTTTATTAACCAATTATGCAGCATTTCTCACTTTCTTTCAGAAAAATGTGTGTGGAACATTATAAAAGCTACCAACCAGCTAGCTCAGTATGGTAGACCTATCTTGTCGCTAACGGCTACAGTTTGAGTACCACTAATTACATGTTAGATAGGTGTATTGCGGATTTGATTTCTTCGTTGTTGAGTCTTAAGGATGGCTATGATAACCGACCACAGCCGTTTGCCAAAAAGAAAAAAACTTTTACAGCAAGGTCAGTCACTTGTGGAACATTTTATCTTTCGTTTATATATAGGTGTCTGTGTATATGTGGATTTTGTCGTAGTAATTACGTTTTGCAAAAGCAAGGCATACATACCATGCTTTTTTGTAGGGTCGTCTGGACGAACATGTACTTGGAATGCTTACTCCAAAATATGGTGCAAGCAAACTTGGGCCTGTGGGCTAAATATCTCACTCCCATCCCCAATCCTCGACTTCTCACCAAGGTTGTTCGATCGCTATTCTGCCAAGGATCTCTTTCTTATGAGAGGATCACGATTCTATAAGATTTTATTAATTATGAATATATTAAAACTTACGAATTACAAAAAATATTTTACAAAGATTATTCATAAAAGTTCTGCACATCTTAGGATTATAATTCAGAACAAATAGTTTCCAGATGTATGAAATTAAATCTTTCTACTCAGGCGATGGTCTCTCAAGTGGCGACATCTTCCTCGATTCCGCGTGATTTGGTGTCCACGGCGACGCACAAGACCGAGGCCCTGACAGCCAGATCCACACCATCACCATGGACGCGCGGCAGCGATTCCTCTGCTGTCCTCGCCGCTTCTCTTCGTTGGATGCGCCGAGCATGCTGCCACCGAGAGGATGCTGCTAGCCTGCTACAAGATGGTCCGGGACGCAGCTGGCCACCACGGGCGGCACCACGGGGCACTGGGCGCCTGGATCGTATAGGATGGCAGTTGTGTGACGATTCTAGCGATTCCACGAGTTGGATAGCGATCCACTGCGAGACTACCAAATTTCGATCCCAATCACAATCCGTATCATCTCGGTTTGGTAGGATTGTAAGATCAAAGGATCGCATGATACTACTATCCGTATCACAATCCTGACAACTCCTCACCTCATGGTGCTACATACCTTCTCTTCTCGATTTCGCATCGTCTTCTGCTCGTTGCCATTCTCGATTCTCGTCCTTTCGTCTTCGTGTTACCCCAAATTTCCAACGACTGAAACCTTCTCTTATTCCCAACACAATAATTTAACGAGACACTATTCCTAGTTTCCTTGTTGTCCCCGCTGCACATAATCATCCATCGCAGCCAGGCAAACTTCTGTTCCTGATTTGTTTTGGTAGGGGCGGCTGGTATAGAAAATACATATATACGTTGTCCTATTCTCTAGCTAATTATTTCATCTTGGACTTTGTATATAGCATTTTCCTGACTCTTTCAACGAGGACTACACCTTAAAATACAAATTAAATAAGCTACAAAATATGTAGTTGCTGTTGTATATTGGGAGTCACATTGCTGATGATCAAGCACAAGCACACAATAAACGCAGAAGAACACATGTGAGCCTGTTTGATATGGCTGCGGCTTATGGCTTCTGGTTGAAAATTTTAAATTTTAGACGTTTGCGATAGAGATTACGGAGAGAGAGATACTCGCTTGCGATTTTTGATGGTATAGATATTGGGCTTTTAACGTGTACTATAATTAACTTGTAGACTCCGTCTTAAAAAATACTCTATTTGAAAGTTAGGTAATGTAGCAAAAGTCAAAAACTGTTTTGAGAAGCCAAAAAGAACAGGCCCGTAATCCTGATGACTCCTCTCAACTTCATTGATTGGATTTCTATGTGTATATAATCAACCCCTCTTAAATCGGAGGAGTGGGGAGATAGCCAAATAACTATCTACATGGGACTAAACTATTTCTGTTATGACACATAGGCCTATGGGCTTGGTTTAGGTAAAGTATCCATATAATTGGACCAATCAAAGATGGACTGATATACAACACTCTCTCTTGGACAGTTGGTTCTTGTTATTGAACATACTACCTCATTAAACTATCAATTGAGAAAATCTAGTGGGATAAAACTCAATTAAGGGAAAAAGAGTACAATATCTTTTCATTTCAAACATGAATATGAAGATTATATATCTCCCTCTGAAGAAAACAACTCTTTGTGTCTTCTCATGCTAATGCCATGAACATGCTTTACAAAGGTAGAAACTGTCAAGACATTTGTAAATAAATCTGCAAAATTTTCACTTGTTTAGATTTTCTTTATTTCTATATTCTCCTTCTCTTTGTTATTCATGGGGATGGAAATATTTAGGGAGTATATGTTTTATCATATGAGTTTTGACATAGCAATTCTTCATGTGTACAACACAAGCAGCATTATCCCCATAGAGGATTGCGAGAGTCTTATCCACCTCTACACCACAAGACTCTAATTGATCAATCTTCTAAGTCAAATACACTCACAAGTTGTCTTGTAAAGTGCAATTATTTCTGATAATTAGTCGATGTAGCAACAAGCGGTTGTTTTACAGATCTCCAAGAGATAGTTGTATTTTCACTTAGAAAAAAAATATCTAGTCTTTGATATGACATTATGGGTATAAGATAAATAGCCAGCAGCTGAGGAACCATTCAACTTTATATCTTAACCCTTGGGATAATAGAGTACAAGACCATTTGTACCTTAAAGGTACCTAAGGATTCCTTTAATTCCTGTTCAATGCTTCTTAGTAGGTTGGGAACTACTTCGTACCAAACAATTTACCAAAAAAGTAATATAAGGCTTAATATAATTGGTATGATATAATAAGGATCTAATAGCACTTAAGTATGGAGTTTCGGGCCCTAATACAACCTCATTATCTTGTTTAGGTTCATATGGATCTTTATCCACTTCCAATGACCTAATGACCATAGGTGTACTTAATGGATGAAATTTATCACAATAAAATATCTCCAAAACCTTCTTGGTGTAGGTGGTTTGGTGCATAAATATACCACCATATGTTCAATTTGCAAACCGAGACAAAATTTGGTTCTACCCAAATCTTTCATCTCAAATTCCGTCTTTAAATATAAGCTTGCTTCAAGAATATCTTCCGTAGTTCCGATGATGTTCAAATCATCAACATATATAGATATGATACATAATCTACTCATAGATTTCTTGAATACACACACAAATAGACCTAGCTCATTGTTTATGTATCCCTTTAGAAAAAGAAATTTACTTAGTCTGTTGTACCACATATGACTAGACTATTCTAATCCATATAGTGACCTTTGCAATTTAATACTATACATGTTGCGATTTTCATTCTCGTTCATACTGGGGACCTTTAGTCCTTTTGGAATCTTCACATAGATTTCAAATTCAAGTGACCACATAAATATACAGTCACAATACCCATATGTTGCATATTCAAATTCAAACTTGTTACCATTGATTCAAGTAATGGAATATAGTACTATCCATAATAGGAGAATAAGTTTCATCGTAACTGATGCCGAGTCTCTGTGTAAACCCTTGTGCTACTAATCCTACTTTATATCTCACCACTTACATTCATTCCATTTTCTCACAAAACACCTATTTGTGTCCAACTGGAATGTTGTCTTGAGGTATCTTGACCATAGGTCCAAAGACTCTCTTATTTAGTGAGTTTAGCTCATTTGTGATTGCTTCCTTTCATTTATCCGAATAATGGCAATTCTTTAAATTAGAAATCATCTTTGGTCTTGGATCCAAATTTTCAACATGGAAAGCAATCCGAGTAGCAAAGAAGCAGCTATTAGCACATACTTGCCTATAAAAGATTTCTCCCATTTCCACATAATTTGTGGCAAACTCTTTATCCAATTTGATTGGCACATTATTCATATAAGACAAATCTGTACAATTTTCCAATATGGCAGAGTTTGATTGTTCCATTGCACTAGTATAAACAGGCGTGCACTCCTCTGTACTAGGCATATCGTCCCTCGGATGATCTTCATCCATTGGATGAATCTCACTCACATTTGGTTCATGAAGTTTCTCTCCCTGTTCAGTTACTATCTTTTGCTGACGTCTCCTTAGTATGAGATCTTTAGAACCAAGAGGTCTGCCCCTCTTCTTGTGCAATGAGGTGGAGTCAGGCATAAAACCCAAAACCCAAGATATTTATATCCTTTCAGGTGCATTTACCACAGGTATATGTGATTTGATAACTTTCTTATGATCCATGAATGAGTCCGGCAGTCTATATTTGCAATATTTTGCAAATGTATGAAGCTCTGAACCTCTTGTTTAGATTATTTAGTACGTGGATCCACATTATGAGGACTACTATCATACCATGATAGTTCCCAACATTTGAAAATAGGGTCCTTTCCTCCCCCCTAATGCCAGGAGTAGTCTTTTATTCAATACACAATCAACATGTCTTGCTTTTAAAAGATTCTCCATTATAGGCTCCAAAAATTTTATTATAGATAGAGATACAAATCTCATGTAAATTCGTAACTTATGGTGGGGGCCCACTGATGTACACTAAGGTGGTGAGATTAGTACATATAAATCACAGCTGAAATTATGCAGATGGGAAATATTTGGTTCTTTCCCATGCACTAATTGGAAATGTCACAGCTTGTGGTATGCAAATGGCCGGAGTTGTATTAATGCCCATGCATGTAATATAGCATGTCCCCACATGTAGTTGGTAGATTCAATCTCATTAACAAGGGTTGAGCTATCAGTTTTATCCTCTTGCTTATTGATTTTGCAAGTCCGTTTTGAATATGAACATGTGGTACCAAATGTTCCACTATTATTTGTAAGGCCATACAATAATCATTAAATATTTTGGAAGTAAACTCCCCAGCATTATCCATTCATATGAATTGGATACTATGATTGAAAAAATTTGGCCTTTAGAGCAATAATATGTGAAATTAGCTTGGCAAAGGTATGATTTGTAGTGGATAATAGACATACATGTGTCTAGCGTCTATTAGTACCATAAAGTACCTGAAAGGCCAAAACATGGGCTCAATCATTCTACATATGTCCCCTGGATCCTCTCAAGAAAATTAGGCAATTTATCCTTAATCTTATTATACGAGGGCTTCGTAATGAACTTGCCTTTTGTGCAAGCATAACACACAAAATTGTGTTAGACTAGGGATTTCTCCGAACTGCAAATTGTGACCAACAGAATGCTATAAAATCAAGCGTATCATATTGTCTACAGGATGACCCAAACATTCATACTATATTCAAAATCATTCTAGGTCTTTCAACTGGACATTCATCACAACATATGCATCGTCATGTTTAACAAATGTGTAGTACAATACAGATGCAAAAGTAGGAAGCTTTTGTATAATTTCCTTATGATATCCATCTTTCTTTGTAATGAGAAGGTACTCGGAACAATTATGTAACATACTGATTTTCATAGTTTATTTGAAGCTTTTAAACAAAAATTCACCATTTGAATTTTTTTTCTGGATTTAATACAAGCTTAAAATAAGTTTTTAATAATTAAAAGATTTAATATGACTAAAGTAAACATCAAATAAAAGAAAACAAGTTTGGTTGGGTTCCTTGTGCCGCAAGGAATTTTTTTTGAATTTATTTGCTATTTTCTAGAACTCTTTCGAGTTTATCCTGAAATTTTGAAAATAGAAAAATTCTAAACAGTAATGGGCTTAGCTCATTACTGTTCTTTCGGCCTAAATAGCCTCAACCATCCAATCTTGCCCTAGCCATGTGTCGGCCAGTCGACCGTGCCACACCTTAGCCACTGGATCTCCTCCCGACCCACGTGTCATCCATCGGCCATGCCAGCTATTGTTCATCTGTGTCGTTTGCATCAGCCATCTGATTCCTTCCCGAGCCACGTGTCATCCATCCAAGGGTCCAGGTATTGTTCATCTCCTTCTCGGAGCTCGCTGCCATGTTCGACAAGGATTTCGCCACCACCGCCAATGCCCATGTCTGTCTTGAATAACTCGGTGTCCAGGCCTATAAATCCGCGTCATCCCTCTCGATCTCCACACCCCGCCACCGAAGCATCACCCATACACCTTTGTCGCACTGTCATCGCCGAGTTAGCTGAGCCACCACATTCATCTTTTGCATCGATGAAGTCATCGTCTTTGTGCGTAGTTGCCGTTCTCACCAAAACCTGTCTCATCGCCGAGCGCCGTCGGCTCATGAGTCTTCATCTCCGTCACCGGTGAGTTCTTTGACATCACTGCCAGCTTCTCCGCCGTCCGCCGAGTCCTATCCAGCCGCCGCCACTTAGCTCACTGGTCCACCGCCGCCCCTTAGTCCCCAGTCGCCCTGCCTCGCCAGCCTTCCCTTGCTACGACCACATCTCCTACCATGTAGTGTCTTCGACATCATCTACGACCACACAGTAGCCTCCGACCGCACAATAGCCTCCGACCAAGTAGCATCTTTGAGCACTCAGTGTCATTTGACCACGCCTACGGCCATTGAGTGATGCGTGTCATCATCGTTTAGACCGTCCGAATGTCCTCAGCCCTCTAGACCGTCTGATCGTTGTTGGAACGTTTGATCGTCATCATCGTTTAGACAGTTTGATTGTCCTCACTCCCTAGCCGTCTGATCGTCGTTAGACCATTCGATCATCATCACCGCTTCAGCCTGGTCTGAACGTTCTCACCCATCCGGACCGTCTGATCATTTTTGGACTAACTAATCATCGCGTCAACCCTAGCTGAGTCATCCGCTGTCTCAGCAGCCACGCGTGCCCTAATCCTACATGGTCACCATGTGTTAGTCCACGTGGGAGCCATGTCTACCAACCGAGCCATCTCGGTGCCACGTCAGCATACCACATCACTACCACATCAGCCCTAGTTGTCCAGTCAGTGGCCACATCATCCAAGCCATGCATTGTGCATTGTTTCATGAGCTGAATCTACCGTAGACCAGTATTTCTGTACATCGAGTCCACAATATAGTAGAATTTTTTAATTTGCTGTATTTTTCTTTAGATTAAATTTTTCAAGAGCCCGTTCTCCTTCATCCTAGCTCCGATTGACTCTGTTATTTTTTCTAAATTCATCTAAACTTGAGCTCTATCTTTTGGTTCTAGTTTTGATGTTTTTGGTGTTCATTTGAATTTTATTTGATTTGATTTTATGACTTATTTATTTTCTCTCTCGTTAGATCGCATCTTCGAAGGAGCGGGAGCATCATCAGAAGATCAAGAATTTATAACCGAGTATATCTTTTGATCATGTTGAACCTAGTTTTTAAACTATTATTTATCTATTTTGTTTTAAGTTATCATGCATTGCTAATTTATTACATACCCTTGTATCTGGCTGATTAATTTGTGATATTTCAATTTCAATTTTGCCATTGAGTTGAACATAGTTGTTGATTTTTATAAGACGTAAGAGGGGGCAATTATCGACTAGGTGGTTAATCTACTCGACGACGAAACCTTAGCAGGAGAAATTGAGTTGTGATTGAACATTGTAAAGGCCTTGTTGTGATTTCTTTAACATGAGGATGATCATATCGTGTGGGTATAGTTGTGCAACCTCTGCAGAGTGTAAAATTATTCGAATAGCTGTGTCCCCGGTTATGGACAATGCTCGGTGATTTCACACAAGGGGTAGATATTTCTTATAAACTTAGCTGGAAGAGCTGTGGAAAGTGAATGGTTAGTTCACTGGTGGTTTATTAAGTGAATAGGTGGTTCAGTTATGGTCTATTCAATTCCTTTAGTTATTTATTATCATTTTCCTTAAAGTTTGCTTTCAATCTATTTACCAAATTTACTTTAAATTATTGATTTTTGCAAAATAACCTTTCAGCCATTCATTAGTAAGCCTTGCATACTATATTGTATTTTTATTATAAATAACTTGCTGAGTACCAATATATTCATGGCTTTGTGCCTATTATTGGTTAGCTGAAGAAAAAGAACCATATCAACAGGGGATACCTGAAGGAGGATACTTCGATGACTTCGCAG
Organism: Melocanna baccifera; assembly: GCA_036346265.1. NCBI lineage: Eukaryota > Viridiplantae > Streptophyta > Magnoliopsida > Poales > Poaceae > Melocanna > Melocanna baccifera. The sequence continues at coordinate 20,842,889 of CM070677.1, read as the reverse complement.
ATTATGACTTTGCTTTCCAGTCGATTACCTACGGGCATGTCGAATGGTTACCATACTTATTTCTATTTTTCACTACTAGTTTCCTAAGCTCTTCAGGCTAATATTTGTAAACTTGGCCATAAGGTCATACTCTGATAATTATCAATATTTTAGTCTTTTCCTTTATTAATCGTGCATATGTTCAATATTTCTTCTATGTTTATGCTGTGTGTATTAGCGTGATCATAGACTAGTGTAGTATACACAGAGAGTCCAGATTTGCATATTCGGGTCTCAAGAGAGGTGGTATCAGAGCTATATCGACTGTAGGAACAAGCCCTAGTAGAAAGGTCGATTTAGCAAATTTTTTAAAGTTTATTTTCTAAACCAAATCAACAAAAATGAATATCTAGTAATTATCTATTCTTACCTCATTTTTAAGATTCTTAATCTTCGCCTTCTCTAGAATATTATTTTTAAAACTTAAATTGACTTCTTATCTCGTAATATCCCTAGATGTCTTAAGTGTTTTGTAATCAAAGTGGAGGTTGGTCTAGAGTTCTTTAAGCTTTGCTGTGAAGTTGGATCAAGGAAGCACCAAATATATTCTAAGACAAGATTAAAGACTACCGTGAAGATTGGGAGCCATCAGATTAGAACTCTATTATAGTTTTAGCATCGTGTAGATCATTTTGTTTTTTTGCAGTTGTGTGTGATGTGAGCTGTAGTCCTGACCTTAAAAGCATAATGTTGCAGTCATGTCAAAACTTTTATTCAAGAAATTTAATTGCTTCTTTTGTTAGCCTCTTAGCTAAGTGTTTGTTTAGTTTAGATTGCCATTAGTAAAAGCCTCCTTAGATGAGTTTACCTCTTATCTATGCTTTTCTCTCTCATCTTTTGAGCTTTCTGAAGTCAGCAGTTGTTTTTCTTTCAGAGTAGTAAAAGTTGGTTGATACCATGAACTCAGCTGGTTATGGTCACGTGAGCCAAGGCCTAGAAAGCAGCAATGCGAATCCTTCAACTCAAGTACTGCAAGCAATCCCAATGAGATTAGATCTAGTGCTCAGCCAGTTCATGGTAGCCCAGACTCAGTTGATGCACACTATGATGCAGGACATGAATGCAATAATAAATAGACAGAATTAGGAAGTAGTGGCACCTCAGCCAGCTCGCCAGCAATCCAAGTTTGTAGAATTCATGAGGACAAGACTGCATACCTATTCCTAGTCTTTTGAGTCTTTGGAGACAGATTATTGGATTCGTTCAATCGAGAAGAAGCTGAACTTCTCTCAGTACACCAATCGAGAGAAAGTGCTCTACGCTGCCCATCAGTTAAGGGAGCCACTGTAGAGTGGTGGGAGAACTACTGCACCATTCATGAGGATCAGGATAGCATCTCTTGGGTAGAATTCATAGCAGCATTTTGCCACACCCAAATCTTGGATGGGGTGATTGAGATGAAGAAGGAAGAGTTTCGTGAACTGCAGCAGAAGAATATGTCAGTTAGTGAATATCTCAAGAAATTCATTGAGCTAGCTCTCTATGCACCAAAGGATATTTCCATTGATGATGCTCGTCAGAAGAGGTTCAAGAAAGGATTGAACCTAGTACTCAAAGTTCAAGTGGTGAGAAATGACTATGTCAGTTTTCAGAGTATGGTGGATAAAGCAGTGCTCATTGACGAAAGTCACCTTGAGTCAGAGGAGTCTTGCAAGAGGAGAATGATGCAATAAGGATCTAAGATGCATCAACCCCAGTAGGCTCGTTTCAGCACTTACTAGCCAGCTCGTGTGCCTCAATAGTAAGAATTCAGGACTCCTGTACCAGCACCCCGTTAGTTTCAATCAGGACCCCATCCTATTGGATCAAGGAATAGGAATGCCAACCTTGTAGCATCCATCACTTGTTTCAAGTGTCATAAGCTAGGTCACTATGCCAGTAAGCCCTCAAAGACAAGCCCTAACGCCAGTCCATTTTAACCTGGGAGCCACACCAGATCAGACCCCTACTTCAGGATTAGGACATGGAGCGCCCCAAGTGTCAGGCTAGACCAGTCGAGCGCCGCCATCAGTCATGCGAGGTCAAGTGAACCATGTTACCATGAAGGAGGCCCAAGCAGCACCAGAGATTGTACTTGGCAAGTTCCTGGTCAATTCAGTCTTTGCTATAGTTTTGTTTGATTCTGGAGCTTTGCAATCATTTATTTCTCAAAGGTTTGCTTTAAAGCAATGGTTGAAAATTATTGTTCTTGGATCTGTCCTTTTGGTTCAATCCCCGGGCTCCAAGTTGAGTACAATCCTAAGGTTGTCCAAAAGTCAAGATAGTCATTCAAGGAGTGGAGTTCTCTGTCGATCTCGTCGTACTAGATATCCAATCTTTGGATATGATTTTTGGAATAGATTGGCTTAAGAAAAACTAAGCAGTATTGGATTGTGGAAGCAGAGCTATTAACTTAATCAGTTTAGAAGGAAGAAAAGTGAAATTTGCAGCCAACTTGAGTCAGCTAGAGAAGGTTATGATTTGCTAGAGTAATAGAGTCTTCTTAGAGGATGTGCCAGTTGCTAGGGAGTATCTCGATGTGTTTCTATATGATCTTCCCAGAATGCCATCTAACCAAGAAGTTGAGTTTTTGATGCTAGTATCTGGTACATCTCTGATTTCCATGAAGTTATACCAGATGCCTGCCAATGAGTTAGCAGAATTGAAGAAGTAAATTCAAGAGTTGCTGGACAAATGTTATGTCAGACCTCGGTCATGTTTTCGTTAAGAAAAAAGATGGTAGTCAGCGTATGTGTATGGATTATTGAGCATTCAATGAGGTCATTATCAAGAATAAGTACCCTTTACCCAGGATCGATAATTTATTTGATCAGCTTAAGAGAGCTAGAGTGTTCTTCGAGATTAACTTAAGGTCAGGATACCATCAGATAAAAATTTGTCAGGAAAATATATCTAAGGCATCATTCTCGACTCGTCATGGTTTGTAGTCCTTTGGTTTATACCCCAGCTTAATTTATGTACCTGATAAACAATATGTTTATGGAGTATTTGGATAAGTTTTTCATCGTGTTCATTGATGACATTTTGATTTACTCCAAGGTTGAGAAAGAGCATGAGAAACATTTGAGTATGTATGGAGTGCCTAAGAAAGTAGTGTCAGATCATGGATTGTAGTTCACTTCATAATTTTGGGAAAGTTTTCATGAAATTGTGGGTACTCATTTGAATTTCAATACGACACATCATCCCTAGACTGTTGGTCGGACTGAGCGGGTGAATCAAATTCTTGAGGATATGTTAAGAGTTTGTGTGTTAGATCTTGGAGCCAAGTGGGATAGTTGTTTGCCTTTCGCAGAGTTCTTGTACAACAACTGTTATGAAGCTAGTTTGCAAATGTCACCGTCTGAAGCTCTGTATGACTAAAAATGTAGAACCCCTCTCAATTGGCAAGAGATAGGGGAAAGTTAAGTTTTTGGACGAAATTGTTTAAAGAAAGTTGAGGAAAAGGTTCGATTAATTTAGGAGAGATTAAGAACTGTTCAAACTAGATAGAAAAGCTATGCAGATACTCGTCATTGAGAGTTGAGTTTCGAGCCAGATGATTGTGTGTATATCAGGATTACACTGTTCAAAGGTGTTAAGAGGTTTCAGATGAAAGAAAAACTTGCACCATGGTATGTGGGGCTGTTCAAGATATTAAAGTGCAGGGAAGAAGTGACTTATTAGTTGGAGCTGCCTACGTCCTTCTGTAGGATACATGATGTCTTCCATGTGTCCCAATTAAAGAAGTGTCTGTGTGTACCCGAGGAGGCAGTGCCAGTGGAAGCTGTTGATCTCCAAGAGGATCTGTCTTACAAGGAGCACCCTGTTAGTATCTTGAAAGTGTCTAAGCGTGTGACTAGGAGCAATGTTGTCTGTTTTTGCAAAGTTCAGTAGAGCAATCATTCTGAGGAGGAAGTCACCTGGGAGTACGACGAGAATCTCAGAGTAGAGTTTCCAAACCTATTGTCTTAGTGAGCCAGAGTCTCAGTGTCAAGATTCCGTTTAAGGAGGGAAGTTTGTAACATCCTGATTTTTAGAGTTTATTTGAAGCTTTTAAAAGAAAATTCACCATTTGGATTTAATACAAGATGAAATTAAATTTTTAGTAATTAAAAAGATTTAATATGACTAAAGTAAATATCAAAGAAAAGAAAACTAGTTTTGTTGGGTTCCTTGTGCTGCAAGGATTTTTCTTTTTTCCTAGTTTTTATGGATTTATTTGCTATTTTCTAGAGCTATTTTGAGTTTACTTGAATTTCTAAAAATAGAAAATTCTAAAATAGTAATAGGTCGAGCCCATTACTATTCTTTCGGCCTAAATAGCCTCAACCATCCGATCTTGCCCTAGCCACGTGTTGGCTAGCCGATTGTGCCTTACCTCAGTCGTTGGATCTCCTCCTGACCCACATGTCATCCATCGACTGGGCTAACTACTGTTCATCTATGTCATTTACATCAGCCGTCCGATTCCTTCCTAAGCCACATGTCGTCCATCCAAAAGTTTGGGTATAGTTCATCTCCTTCTTGGAGCTCACCACCGTGTTTGACAAGGATTCCACCGCCGTCGCTGACGTCCGTGTCAGTCTCGAATAACTCGGCATCCGTGCCTATAAATCTGTGCCACCCCTCTTGATCTCCGCACCCCGCCACTAAAGCATCCCTCATGCATCTTCGCCGCACCGTCGTCACTGAGTTAGCTAAGTCACCGCCTTCATCTTTTGCACTGACGAAGTCATCACTTTGTGTGCAGATGCCATTCTCGTTGGAACCCACCTCATCACCGAGCAGTGGTGAGTTCTCCGACATCGCTGCCAGCTTCTTTGTCGTCCGCTGGGCCCCGTCCATTTGCCGTTGCTTAGCTCGCTGATCCACCGCTTATCCTTACTCCCTAGCTGCCCTACCTCGCCAACCTTCCCTCGCTACGACCACATCTCCAACCATGTAGCATCTTCAACTGTGATGTCTTCGACCACATAGCAGCCTTCGACCACATAGCAGCTTCCGACCACGTAGTGTCTTCGACCACTCGGTGTCATTCGAGTATGCCTACGACCACCGAGCAATGCATGTCATCACCGTTTGGACCATCCGAATGTCCTTAGCTCTCTGGACCATCTGATCATCGTTGGACAGTCCAATCATCGTCATCGTTCAGACAGTTCAATTGCCCTCACTCCTCAGTTGTTTGATCATTTCCTACGGCCAAGTGCTATGTCGGCTGCTTATGTTATTGAAAGGATTCATTCCATCTATACTCAATCCAAACCTTATATTCCTCACTTCTACACCAAAATCTACAAACCTCCTATCGATATTTCTCCACTGGACGGAATTAGCAAACTGTCTTAGCATTCCATCCTTCTTACGCTCCTCTGAGTGCCAACACACCAGTTTTGCTTCCTTTGAATTCGCAGAAAAACCGCTTCAAATGGGGAATTATAGGAATATATCATGCCACCTTAGCAAGAGGTCCTTTCTTCACCTCTGTTCCCTCGCCGTCATCTGATTGATTCTTATGCTTGCATTAGGATGCGTTGCACACTGGACATACATGCATGTTTGCATACTCTTTACGGTGGAGGATACAGTCGTTCGGACATGAATGTATTCTTTCTACTTCCATTTTCAATGGACAAATAACCTTCTTAGATTTATACATGTTTTTAGGCAACTTGTTTCCCTCTGAAAGCATGTCCGCTAAAAGACCTAGCAGCGCGGTGAAACTCTTGTCGGACCAACTGTTGCTTGCCTTTAATTTCAACAGTTCAAACACGGTTGATAACCTCGTGTACTTTGACTTGCAGCATGTGAACAAAGGTTTCTCCAAATCCTCCATCAAACTCCAGAATTTAACATACTCTCTCTCATCATAGTTTGCTTCTACATTGCGAAGCATCTAATCCAGATTTGTAATCGTGCAGCCTATCTGAATCCGAACCATAATCGATATCATCTGGCGGCATATCGTTGACTTCACCAGCAATGTCAATATTACTACCTTCCTGTGTAATATCCTCTTCGATATGACTGGTCCAACACGCATACCTCTTTATGAAACCCCTTCTAATCAAGTGCGCTTCAATCTATGCTCGGTTCTTAAATATTTTTAGATTTTTGCAGTCAATGCATGGACAGTACATATATTCTACCTCTTTATTCAACATATCCTCCTCGACAGCTCTTGTAAAAGCAGACACGCTATTAATGTACTCTTCACTCACACGGTTCGCAGCATACATCTAGCTTTGGTCCTATGTTACGCATATATATAACAATTTAGTATTAAATATTAAATTAATTAATTAGTATACTAGATATATACCACATGCATTGAGGCTTTGCTAGCTTAACACATCTGTGATGCTTCGTAGATGATTTTTATTATGAACTGTCTGTGATATTAAATCATTACATGCATTTTTTAGCAATGGCAACAATACAGACGGTCTCTAATCTAAAACTGTCTATGATTGTGTACATCATTGACGATTTTGTGAAACCATCTTTGATATTGTGTTTTGTATTAGGCTTTTTGTAGTAGTGTCTCACTGTCCACTATCTATGATAGCCATAGCTCCAGTGTGCTACCCCCATCATCAAGGACCTGTCAGTGCTCGGTGTTGATGTGGATGTCACTAATGCCTTGTGGCCACCGATGTGGTGCCACTCGCACACCACGTCAACACCAAGCCGCTGCGTCACCTCCCCACATCGCACCGGCTGTGAGCTAGGCCCACGGTGGGCCAAGCCTAGTACAGGCCCACATGTCGGCCAAAATTCAAATTCCCTAATGACGTCAGCATGACTTCATTTTCCTTAGAAAATAAGTTCAACTCATATTAAAATCGAGGCTGACATGATAAATCGATGTTTTCAATAGAAAAATAATTTAGCCAAAAAAGGAAAATTACCTTGCTTACATCATAAACCCCTTTTTCTTTAGAAAAATAATTCCAAAAAATTTTGGAAAATGTTAAATAGTGTTTTGTTTCCAATTTTTTTTGCAATTGAAATTTTCGGAGGACCATTCTTCTTCATCCTAACTCCGATTGAGCCTGTCAAGTTTCTAAATTCGTCAAAAATTCAATTATGTCCATTTCCATCCTTTTTTAATATTTGATGTTTATTTGAGTTTATTTGGATTTTATTTGTGTTTTCTTGGGTATTTTCATGTGTAGAGTTTGATGATTTGGAGGAATTCTTCGACAACAATTCACATCAATTCGTGGAACAAGGAAAGTCACACATCTTGATCATATTGATCCTAGATTGTGAAGTAAAATTATATTATTTTAAATTATTTTACATGCATATTTTCATTCAATGTATTTCAATTCAATTTTAATTTAGTTATTGACTACTTGTTACTACCTCCCTTGATATTGCTTCTCCGATACCTAGTCACTCTAGAAAAAAAAAACTTTGGTTAGCACACTAGTATGACTAGAGAATTTTTGTAGCAAATGCTTAGATCTGCATAGATGTAACTTTACCTTTGGGATAACCTTTTCACATAAAATGATGAGCTTTTAAAATGTATTATTGAATTCGGTGAGTAAAGAAAGTCTATGGAATATTTCAAAATAAAATATAAAACTTGGTTTAGACTTAAGCAAATGTTTAGGTGGTGGGTGCTTCCTGGTACGCGTTGTTGTTTGATTACACAATGGTGATGCCAGGCACAATGGGGTATATGGGAAGTGCCTAAGTCAATTAAGGACTGGTCTATGACCTACTGCTACAAGGCTTGATCGTACTACCATATGGCTGGTATGGGACAGTTCTAACTGACTAATTTGTGGGTCACAATCTGAGTCTCGCTACAAGTTGAATGTGAGCATGGAATAGGCTATGAGAAGTCTCACATAACACAAGAGGAGGTCCTGATCTGGTGGATTCCTTATTAGGATGAAACCTTAGTGGAAGCGTGGCCAGATTGACAGCTTTGTATTATAAAGGCCATGCCATGATCTCTCTATTGCACACCTAAGGAAGTGTGCTAATCGCGTGGCAATATGAGATGATCATATCTTGTGATAAAGCTATACAACCTCTGTAAAGTGTATAAAACTATTATAGATAGCCGTGCCTATGGTTATGGGCATGCTGAGTAAAGTTTTTTAGGGATTAGACTTTGTTGTTCAAAATGGTTTAATAGGCTTATGGATAGATGGAATCCACAAGAGACCTTTTCGAAAAGATGGTCTGGGTGGAATGCCTGTGGTTAGGTTAATGTGGGGGATGCACCTATACTAACAATATTAATTTTATTTATAATATTGTTTTTACTTACTATATTAAATTTAGCCATTTCATACTATTTATTGTATTTTTTTAAGATGCTGCTTTATGCTCAAACTAACCCTATATGCCTTCCTTTGCTGCCTTTATCATTATATTGCATCCTCTCGTGTGACTTATGGAGTACAAGTTTATACTCACCCTTCCTATATCATCTCATAGAAGGATAATTTCGACTACGGTGAGAATCAGGATAAGTAGGCAGCATCTTACCATCGTTTGCTAGTGGGTAGGCTCGATGGGCTTCTTCTGCCTTGGTGTTTTCTTCCACTGCCATTATTTAAATTTGGCCTAAGGGCCATGGATATAAACTTTGGCCATCTGGCCTATATTTAGTTAATAAATAAATGTTATTATGATTGATATTTATCTTTGTTATTCACTGTGTGCACTAGTTGATCCTAGACTAGTGTGATTGACATAGAGGATTCAAGAGTTGTTGCTCTGGGTCCAAGAATAATAGGTTGGGTTCATTTCCTCTTAGCCACCCGTGCTAGTTCAGTCCCCAAGAGCAGAGATGTGAGCAGGAACCTTGCGCCCAAAGGTGAACCTACTCATTGATGGAGTATCTTTTCTAGCAGAGCTGATAGTTTTAGACTCCCAAGGTTTGGATGTTATTCTTGGAATGAATTGGTTATATAAGAATAAAGCCAAATCAATTGTGCCACTCGGTCCATCACCCTCACCAATGGTTAGGGCATAGAAGTGACCTTTGTACCAGCAATTCCAAGGGCAAAAGAGTGCTCCCTCAACCAACTCCAAGGCCTAGAAGAAATATCAATCATTAGAGAATACCCAGATGTATTTCCAGAAGACTTGTAGGGAATGCCACCCAATAGGGATGTTGAGTTCATGATCGACTTAGTCCCTGGTACAGCCCCTATCTCCAAGAGGCTCTATCGAATGTCAGCTAATGAGATAGCTGAGTTGAAGAAACAAATCTAAGAACTAGAGGACAAAGTCTATGTTTGACCAAGTTCATCTCCTTGGGGTACAACTGCTTTTTTTGTTATGAAGAAAGACGGTAGTATGATGATGTGTGTGTACTACCGAGCACTCAATGATGCCACCATCAAGAATAAATACTCTCTACCTAGGATCGATGATCTGTTTGACCAGTTAAAGAGAGCTAGTGTGCTCTCTAAGATAGATCTAAGATCTAGTTACAATAAGTTGAAGATTAGAGAGAGGATATATCCAAGGCTGTCTTCTCCACTCGTTATGGGTAGTACGAGTTCATCGTCATATCTTTTGCACTAACAAATGCACCAGCATACTTCATGAGTACGATGAACAAGGTGTTCATAGTGAACCTAGACAAATTCATGGTGATCTTCATTGATGACATCCTCGTTTACTCCAAGAATGAGATAGAGCATGAGAATCATCTTCGAATAATCCTACAGAAGTTGAGAGAGTATCAACTCTATGCCAAGTTCAGCAAGTGTGAATTTTGGCTAAGAGAAGTAGCTTTCTGGGTCACATTGTGACAGCTGAGGGGATTGTAGTAGAACTCTCCAAGGTCGAGGCAATGATAGATTGGAAGCAACTAGGGATGGTGACTGAAGTTAGGAGTTTTCTTGTGTTTGCCGGTTACTACCGACGCTTCATAGTCGGATTCTCTGAGATTGCCAAATACATGACCCAACTCTTAAAGAAAGAGAAGAAATTTGAGTGGACCAAAGCCTGTGAGCAGAGTTTTAAAACCCTCAAGAAGAAGCTTGTGACAGCTCCAGTGCTTGTTCTGTTGGATATTCATAAGGATTTTGAGGTATTTTGTGATGCCTCCCGGCACGAACTCCGCTGTATCTTGATGCAAGAAGGCAAGGTGGTAGCCAATGTATCTCGCCAGCTGAGACCACATGAGTACAACTACTCGATCCATGATTTGGAGTTAGTAGTTGTGGTTCATGCTTTGAAAATCTAGCGACATTATCTCATAGGTAACCATTGCAAGATCTACATGACCCATAAGTGCTTGAAGTATATCTTCACCCAGGCGGATCTCAACCTGAGGCAGCGAAGGTGGTTAGAGCTAATTCAGAATTATAACATCAGGATCCACTACCACCCAGTCAAGGCTAATGCTATTGTATATGCATTGAGCAGGAAAGCCTATGCGAACTGCATATTGCCAGAAGAGATTCAGACTCAACTTCAGGAGGAAGTTACTGGTCTAAACTTGAACCCAGGTAAGAGGAGCATACTTTCAATCCTAGAAGTCCAACCCACCTTATCAGACCATATCCATGAAGCACAGAAGGTCAATGAGGATATCAAGGAAATTAAGAAAAATATGAGAAGAGGGAAAGCCACTCGGTTCAGTAAGGATGAACGAGGGACCATTTGGTTCAAGAACCATATTTGTGTGCCCAACAATTAAGAAATCAAAGAAATGATTCCGCATGAAGCCCACTGTTGTAGGGGTGACCCCCACCTAAACCTAGCTAGCCTGTTAGAAGGTTGTAAGTCATGTAAATGACATACTTGTCCTCGGTGAGGGACTCTGTGTAAGGCTACGATGGTAAAGTCGCCCCTTGCAAGGGGCAATACTTATGTATCATGACTGGTCCTTGGGAAAGGCCAAGGGGTCATTTGTTTATCTAACTCTCCACCACCATACTCTCTCTGTTTGGTCTGTAGCCACAACAGTTGGCGCCGTCCGTGGGGACGACGGAAGCAAGAAGACCTCAAGAAGGATGGCACCAGTATCGTCGGCGTCAAGGAGGAAAGGGGTCGCGGAGGCGACACCTCGCGTCAGCGTTGGCACCACGGCGTCGGCAGGGGCGGCCGTAGGAGTGAACGATAACGCTCCCGACGCAGCCGTCGACTCCAACCCGCCTCGCCGGCGCGGCCGTCGACTCAACCCGCCCGTCGGCGCGGCCGTCGACTCCAACCCGCCTCGCCGCGCGGCGTCGACTCCAACCCCGCCAGCTACCATAGCACCGGCAAGGCGGTACACGGCCCTGACGTCGACACCCAAGGCGACACAGAAATGTCCAATGGCCACGGTCATACTGCGACTCGGCGAACGCAGAATCCACCACGGATGGGGCGGACAATCCGGCGGCGCCGACGCTAGTTGCGGCTGCCAAACCAGCGCGACCAAGTGCGTCGTCCGTTTTGACTACGCCCATAGCACAAAGATCCCTGCTGGCCGCCGTCCATGCGCTCCAGCGGGAGCTGGCAGATCTCCACGACACTGTAAGCGCCATGCAAGAGGCTTCGAGCCTGCAGATCCCGATGGCCGTCACGCCGGGAGCCCGTCCACAGCACTCGCCGCAGGCGCCCGCGCAGATTCAGGCCGTCAACGTCATCTCCGGGGGTTCGTCTTCGGGAGTCCTACAGCAGCCACAGCTGGAAGTAGCTCAGGGCGAAGTCACCTTCGCGTCCGTCGATGCCCGAGGCATCGAGTTTCCTTACCACGACCCTCTGCTCATCCGGGTCGACATTGCAGGGTGCGACGTCTGGCGTGTCCTCATCGATGGAGGCAGCTCGGCGAATGTGCTTTTCGCGGAGGCCCTCGGCCGCATGGGGATCCCTCACCGTCGATTGCAACCATCCAGGACCCCATTATGTGGCCTCGGCGGCCAACCCCTAAGTACATTAGGCCAAATACACCTCCAAGTCTCCTTCTATCAAGGTAATAATGTCAGGACCGAGGGCGTCGTCTTTGACGTCGCAGACACCCTAAGCCCGTACAATGCCATTACGGGCGCCCGCCTCATATCCTTGAGCGGTCCCACATCATGGCTTCACGTGCTGAAACTCCCGGGCCCGCAAGGCGTCATCACGGTCTTCGGCGACCAGGACCTCGCCCGACGCATGGAGTTCACAAGTCCCCGCCGTCGGGTGCACGCCCTCACAGCCAAGCCTAAGGCGGACACTCCATCCGCCCCGGGGTGGACCCCTAAGCCTCGACCGGAGGGCGAAGTCAAGAAGGTCCCCCTCTAGGCCGACGGCCGAGTCGTCTCCATAGGTGACGGTTTCCCCACGGAAATGGAGCGAGAAATCCTCCAAGTTCTCCGGGACAACGCAGACGTCTTCGCCTGGTCCCCGGGGGACCTCACGGGTGTGGACCGCTCTCTCATCGAGCACAACCTCGCGGTCCGTCAGGACGCCAAGTTGGTCAAGCAAAGGCTTCGACGCATGTCCGCGGACCGGCAGCAGGCGGCCAAGGTGGAAGTAATGAAGCTCCTGCATGCCGGCGTCATTCGCGAAGTTCAGCACCTGGATTGGCTCGCCAATCCGGTGCTAGTGAAGAATGCCAGCGGTGCCTGGTGCATGTGCATCGATTTCACCGCCCTCAACAAGGCGTGCCTGAAGGATGACTACCCCCTCCCGTGCGTCGACCAACTAGTCGACGCCACGGCCGGCTGCGAACTCATGAGCTTCTTGGTCGCCTACTCCGGTTATCATCAAATCTACATGGCCAAGGATGATGAAGACAAAACCAGCTTTATCACTCCAATAGGAACATACTGCTTTGTCAGAATGCCCTTCGTCCTAAAGAATACCGGCGCAACTTTCACCCGCCTAATCGCGCTGGCGCTGGCCTCCCAGCTAGGGAGGAATGTCGAAGCGTACGTGGACGACGTGGTCCTCAAAACCAAGCAATTAGCGGCTCACGGCCACGATCTCCAAAAGACCTTCGACAATCTCCGGAAGGCAGGCATCAAGCTCAACCCGGACAAGTGCGCAATTAGCGGTTTCATCAAGAACGAAGAAGAGCCTTGTGTTTACAAAAAGGCTAGTGGGAGCGCACTCGTATTTCTGGTCTTATATGTGGATGACATATTATTGATCGGAAATGACATTCCTATGCTCGAATCTGTTAAGTCTTCATTAAAAAATAGTTTCTCTATGAAAGATTTAGGAGAGGCGGCATATATTCTGGGCATCAAGATCTATAGAGATAGATCAAAAAGGCTAATTGGATTAAGCCAAGATACGTACATTGACAAGGTGTTGAAAATGTTCAACATGCATGATTCTAAGAAAGGTTTTCTACCTATGTCACATGGTATAAATATTAGCAAGAATCAGTGTCCTAGTACACTTGATGAGCGAGATAAAATGAATGCGATTCCATATGCTTCGGCTATTGGGTCCATTATGTATGCCATGCTTTGTACACGTCCAGATGTTTCGTATGCTTTAAGTGCTACGAGTAGATACCAGTCAGATCCAGGTGAAAGTCACTTGATTGCCGTAAAGAACATCTTGAAATACTTGAGAAGAACTAAAGATGTGTTCCTCATCTATGGAGGTGAGGAAGAGCTCGTTGTAAATGGTTACACCGATGCTAGCTTCCAAACTGACAAAGATGATTTTAGATCGCAATCTGGATTTGTGTTACACCGAATGGCGGTGCGTGTAAGTGGAAGAGTTCCAAGCGATGAGAGCGGTTGCTGATTCTACAAATGAAGCGAGTACATAGTAGCTTGAAGGCGCCAAAGAGGTTGTTTGGATCAAGAAATTTATTTCGAGCTTGGTGTGATGGCTAGTGCCTCGGCCCAATGGACCTCTCTGTGATAATAGTGGGGCCATTGCACAAGCCAAGGAGCCTAGATTGCACCGAACTCCAAGCACATTTACGGCGATTTCATCTCATCCGCGAGATAGTGGAGAGAGCGATGTGAAAATATGCAAAGTACAAACGGATTTGAACATTGCGAGATCCGTTGACAAAGCCGCTTCCCCACCAAAGCATGAGGCTCACACTAGGGCAATGGGTATTAGATACCTACATGGTTGACTCTAGTGCAAGTGGGAGAGCTGTAGTGATATGCCCTAGAGACAACATGGAGATGTTGTATATATCACATACTATGTTTATGATACATTACTTTGTTCCTTGAAATAGACATCATCATTATTGATCAATGAGTATGTGACTTATTCATGAGACTCTTAAATACTAAAATGTTGCTATTTCTAAATGATCCCTGATCATATATCATATGAGGAACAAATATGATTCAAAGACAAAGATCAGCATACGTATTGATTGATGATCATGTCTCATGGATCATAGTATGGTGATACCAAATCAATAATATGGACATGTGTTAGCAAACATATGTTGGATAGACCTGCCATGAGACACTACAGAGATTCCATGTGTCATCAGTTGGTCTCAAGTAGTGTTTATGTAGAATCCTTAGACTTGAGATCATTATGGTTGCCAACATGAGTAGTAGCTTATTTTGGGACTACTAAACACTACTCCGTAACTGGGTAGTCATAAAAGTAGTCTTCGGGTTTGCCATGAAACATGTAGTGGGATGTGAATGATCAAGATAGAATTTGCCTCTCCTTATAGGAGAGATATCTCTGGGCCCCTCGATGTAATGGATTATGAAAGTGCATGGCCATGCCAAGGTGATTGAGGAGTCAATCACAAGTTTATAATCCATCACGGAATCGAGAGAGTGATTGAGCTATTAAGAGGATGACACAGGTCTCGCCTTGAGCTCAATCTATATCGTGAGGCAAAGGGATTCGTACATGAGAGAACATTACAGGTTTAGCCGATATGATCTTTACGTATACATTGCGGTTAATATGTCTTACTAGAGGCCGCTATTAACAGGGTGACCGGAAAGGCGTTTCCGGGTCACGACCAAGTATACGTGAACCTACCGGGTCGCACGCTTAACGGGTTGGAACACTAATTCGAATATGATTCGGATATGGGCTCAATTCGGATAGAGATCCGAATAGACTCCTATTGGGCCTCGGTCCGCAAGGCCCAAGTGAGGTGGTCTATATATGGAGGCGAGGGGCTGAGGGTCACGCACCAGAAAAACCCTAGCATAACCCTAGCCGCCACCTCCCGAGCCAAACCCTAGCTCCTAACGAGTGCTAGTACACTCGCGATCGGTGTTCCAGCCCCGGACGTGTGGATACCGGTGGAGGCGCTGCTCGTTGCGGTGTTGATCGGCGTGTGTGGAGGAGACGATCTGTTCGGGACGATCGGCTACTTCCACTACTACCTCGACGCGCATGGTTGGATCGGCTTCTCCAACTCTTCTTCCGCTGCACTGCGCGTCTAGTGGTAACGATCCATGATTCTTCCTTAAGCATGATGTCCTTGTGTGCGCGGTAGAAAAGTTTTGTTTTCTGCTTTCGTAGCCTACGCGCATTCCTTTAGTGGTATCAGAGCCATCTTGCTTAGTTTGTAGTCTGGATCAGGTGGTTCATGTGATGAATCGGTGGTAGCACGGGTTGATGAGATCAATCGGTCATAAGCGGTTGAAATAGGTATGAGTTGATAGCATCATATGGCCAAAAAGATTAGTTCGTGCTCCTTCTTTGATGTACGCGCGACTTGCCCCTACTGGTGGAATCACCATCGGGGCTAGCTGCGCACAATCAGAAGATCGAGCCAACAGATCGAGGTCTTGTGTTGTGGTCTCCTCAAGTATAACGATCGCGATGATCAATATGATTGATCTAATGAAAATTGAGATATTTTGAATGGCTCGGATTTGGGTTGATTTGATCGGCTTGATAAGATTTTCATAGCGATTTCATAGATGCGATCTATGTAATTCTGTGAGGTTTTGGTGCTGCCACAGAAACCCGCGGCGGCTCCCCCTCGACCCCCCGCCCGCTGACCGGTCAGTGGGACCGCCGTGTGTACCCCCCTTGTATAGCATCTTGGGTTCACATCGTTAGGTAGAATGCGATTCTACGTCTAACTTGTTTTTGCAGAGAATGGTGTGAATAGTATGGCCCAATAGCTTATTGGAATGTATGAGATGTGTGTGATGCATGTAACATTCGTTCATGGCCTGTGTGTCATGATTATTTCAGCTATTGTTAGCTGTATATATTGTATTTAACGACCTGCGTGTTGACCTTAATGGTTGAATCTATCTTTGTAATCTTCAATTTCTAGCTATTATAGGTAGTAGCCTAGTTTTGAGGTTACAAGCTTTCAAGTATGGTGGCCTAAAGGGGTGATGTGGAGGATGGAGATCGTCTACACCTACATGGAGATGGATATCACCATTTTTGGGCCATACTATTTCACAGTTAAATGTGTTTATCTATGATGTTATCTATTGTCGGGACCCGGAACAACAACTCCGAGCCCCTCCGTGTAAATCGCACTATCCCAGGAAAAGCTAGTGCACACAGGTTTAACAGCAATGTATATCATGCAAAAATAACCACGAGATATTATTAACTGAAAATACGGCCTTAAGGCCAAGTCTTACAATAAGGGCACAAGGCCAACAAAATAAAAATAGCGGAAAGATAGTAAAGGTGGCAGCATAGCCCATCCAGCCTCCCACAGGCGAATGACTGTAAGACGCGTCCTACTCGCTGAAGTAGTCCTCACCGTCGTACTCGTAGTGAAGTCCGCAACGAGTTTAGCAAGGTGAGTACAAAAGTACTCCCAAGGTAAGCAAGTAAATGCTCACGCAAGTCACACCGGAATTATAATGAATTGATGCATGCATAAGGGATTTCAAAGGAAAGCTTAATAGGGCAATGTGCGGAAAGCAATACTTGAATTAAAATACAATAACGTAAATACGAAAAGCTGAATTTTAATACAGTATATGAAACATTATTTTTAACAAGTATTATCGTTAGTGTAGGCTCCAACCCACACTAACTTATCCACGGAATCCACGGGACGGAACCAAGGCTGCTATTTGTTTGCTCAAAAACCAAGTTTATAAAATCCAAGTCTAATCTGTGACAACTTTACTCAGCATGTCCATGACCGTGGACATGGCTATCTAGATAGGTTTTTAACTCTGCAGAGGTGTACAACTTTACCCACAAGACATTCCCTCTCACTTGAGCCACGCGATAAACACACTGCCTTAGGTGTGCGGTGGAGAGTTCATGACAAGACTGTTTCGATAATCCGTCACCAAAATAATCACGCCGCCACTAAGGTTTCACCACAACTCGAATCCACGAGTTGGAGCCCCCTCTGGTGCCATGTGAGACTTCCCACACCCTACGCGCTCACATTGACCTATAGCGAGACTATGTTTGGAGCTTCACAAATTACTTAGCAGTCCGTCCCATACCGGACTTGTGGTAGTCTGAAGTGACTACGTAAAATAATTCACGAAAGCGGTCCTTAAGTTGATTTAGGCTCAACCACATACCCCCGTGCCCGATAATCAACCAGGTGTCACCAAACACGAGGCATACCGGCACCCACCACCTAACCATTAGCCTAAGTCCAAAACATGTTTTCTATTTTCATTTTTAAATAATTTCCATAAACCACTCTTGACTCTCCGAAGTCAAAGTTTCTTTTCAAAGCGACATTTCATGTGAAAGTTTTATCCCACCTCTGATTATACTAAGCCAGGCTAAGCATTTCTACAAAATTTTCTAGTCAATATTATGGTATTAACTAGTTTTCAGCTAGGGTGACAAGGTGTATGAATTAGAATTTCAAATGGGCTATAATCAAAGGATCATGGGTATAGCTAAAGTTTAAACTGAATTTTAAAATTAAATTGAGTAGAAATACGCATGCATATCTGATAAAGCAACATAATTATATTTAAAATACTGGGTTCAATATGGTCAAAGGTGTAACTTGCCTTGATCGAAGTCTTGCTGCGATTAAGTCAATTCAAACTCTTGAATCGTCAATATCTAATGAAAGAGTCAATTCAAAGCAAATTCAAAACAAAATTCAAATGAAATCCAAATAACTTCCAAAAATTATAAAATAAACTGGGAGACAGAATTTTGAATTTTGGATGTGGGTCAACAATTTTTAAAAAGGGATTGAGGCTTTTAAAAGAAATTGGAAGTTTTAATTTAAATTTAAACCTTGGAATTACAAAATATATTCAAATAAAATTTAAATAAATTTCAAAAATTCAAAATTATTCCAGAAATGGATAGATCAAGATTTTAGAAAAAATTAGAAATTTGAATGGGTCAATTTGGAGTTAAAATGCAAAAGTTATAGCCTTCCAAAGTTTAAATTCAAAATAAAATAAAAAGGGTATTTTCTGGATTTATTTTTAAACCGAAAAGGATTTATGACGTCAGCAAGAATTATTTTTCTAAAGGAATTTATAGATTATGACGTCAGCCCTAGGATTAATATATTGGGTAGAGGCTGACAGGTGGGGCCCGGGTGTCATGGACCGAGTCCATGGACCCGAGGGAAGGGTGAGTGGCGGCGGGCGCGGGGAACGGGATGGCGGCGTGGCGCCACGGGGCTGCCGCGTGGTCGCCGCGTGGCTGCGCGCCGCGGCTTTATGCCGGCGTGGCGGCGCAGCGAGTGGCGAGGCGGCGCGGGTGGCGTGGCGTGGCATCGATCCGCGCCACCGGCTGCCACGGCTGCCAGTCGGCCGACGCGGCCGGCGTGGCCCGGCCGGCGGCGGCGGCACTCGGGGCCCGATGGTCGCGGAGCTCCTTTGGCGCGCGGCGAGGGTATCAAAATAGCGAGAGGGCGTGGGAGTGCATCGGTACCTTGCGCAGAGGCCGAGATGACCGAGAGGAAAATCGACGAGAGGCGGCGGTCGGAGAAGGGTTCACGGCGGCGAGAGGTTCGGCGACGCAGCGGCTTCGGGGAGAGGTCGCGGTGTTCGCTGGGCACCGGCAAGGTCGGGAGGCACCGGCGAAGCGGGAAGCTCGAGCCGCGGCGATTGCTCGCTGGAGTTGCTTGAAGCCGCGCGGGATTGGCGCGAGGAGACCCTCGGGGCTTGATTATGTGCTCTGGAGGCTCGGGGTGGCGGTGTGGGAGGGGAACCTCGGGAGTCCTTTATATAGGCCGAGGAGGAGGTAACGCTGAGCAAATCTCGCCGGAGTTGCAACGGCTCGGAGTTTTAAGGTGGCGGCGAAGCGGCGCAATTAGGGCTGATTATAGCTCGGATGGGTGCGGGGCGTCGATTTGAATGCGGCGCCGGTGCGGGGATTAATCGGCAAGAAACGAAGCTTATTAAAGCGGTTTCCCGATATGGCGGCGGCGGCGCGGCGATTGCGCGAGGAAGAAAGGAAATGGCGGGGGCGAAGGGCACGACGGTGGGTGCGCCGTCGGAGAGAAGGAAGCGGAAAGAGGCGAGGAGAGCGGTGGATGTTTGACAAGTGGCGTGAGCGGAGGGCGACCGCTGGATCGGGGTTGAACCGGTAAGTGATCGTGGGCGATCGAGATGCAATCCGACAGCGGGTTTAGATCGACCGATCGGGTGCTTTAAGTGACAAGGGCGGCTGCGATTGAAATCGGCAGCGAGGCGGTGTGGATCACGCCGCGCGTCGAGCGGAGGAAGAGAGCGCGGGCGAAGCGGTTAAGTGAGGTGTGCGGTGGGGATTGAATCGGGCGGAGGTGGGCGCCCGATGCTTGCCAGCGTCGATCGAGGATGGGGAAAGGCGGATTGAACGGTAAGTGATGACGGCGGCGAGATTAGATCGGCGGGGTGGAGGTGGCTCGATGGTGACACGCGTCGCCGCGAGGAGGGTTTGGGATTTTGTTTTCTTTTGAATTTCGAGAAATGCTATTAAGCTTTAGGAAACTCAGAAAAATACCAAATAAATTTTGAAAAAATCCAGAAAAATTCAGAGAACATGCAGGACTAATTGGGACTTAATAAAAATATTTTCCACCAAATTTGATAAGTACATTTTGAAAAAGCGCAGTTTGACTTAAGAGGGAAGTTTTTAATTCTTTATAAAATTCTGAAAATTAATATAATCACAGATTTGACTTTAGGAAAGTGAAATACAGTTGTTTGACTTTCATGAAATGCTATAGGTTTACTTTGGCTTTCACAAATCAAAGTTTTTAATTTTTCCTCAGAACAGGCTTAAATAAAAATCCAGGGAAAATCCAATAAATGCTTTATTAAAGGAATGGAATTTTGGGATGTTACAAACCTACCCCCCTTAAAGGAAATCTCGCCCTCGAGATTTGCACTGGTTAGCAAAAGAGATGGGGATGGCTGGTCTTTAAATCTTCTTCTCGCTCCCAGGTGGCCTCGTCTTCGATGTGGTTGCTCCACTGAACTTTGCAGAATCTGATGGTCTTCCTTCTGGTCTGATGTTCTGCTGTCTCGAGAATCTTGATTGGTTGCTCCTGGTAGGTGAGGTCATTCTGGAGGTCCGGGGTTTCGGGCGGCTTGCTCTGTGGGTACTCGGAGGCACTTCTTTAAGCGTGAGACATGAAAGACATCGTGTACCTCGACATGCTTGGCAAGCAAGTCTAAGCGATATGCAATCGCACCTCTTCGGTCCGAATCTTGAAAGGGCCCACATATCGTGGTGCTAGCTTCCTCTAACTTGAAACCTTTTCACACCTGCGAGTGGGGATACTCTAAGATAGACGTAGTCGCCGACCTCAAAGGTCGGTCTCGGCGACGGTTATCCGCATAGCTCTTCTATCGAGGACGGGCTATCTTTAGTCTGCTCTCGATCTTCTTTACTTGATCTTCTGCGTCTTGCAGCGAGGTTTGGTCCACTTCTTGGGGTTCACCTTGCCGATCCCAAAGCAGGGGTCTGCACTTCGACCATATAAGGCTTGAAGGGTGCCATCGTAGCCCGGCTTGGTAGTTGTTATTGCGAGAATTCGCATAGGGCGTTGAACGGTCCCGGTGTTCCCGAAATCTAGCGTACAAGCCCTTAGCATATCCTTGAGTATCGATTAACTCTTTCTGTTTGACCGTGCATGCTGGGATGGTAAGCGGTCTTTGGCGAGCTTACTACCCAATTCTTCATGTAGCCTTTGCCAAAATCGAGAAGTGAGCGACTACCTCGATCGACACTATCTTCTTGGAGTACGCCATATAGGCACACAATTCGAGACATGTACAGCTCAGCCAACTTGCTCCCTGAATAAGTGGTTTTGACTGGTATGAAGTGAGCTACTTTAGTCAATCGGTCTATGATTACCCAGATTAAATCATAACCCGATTGCGTCCTTGGAAGTCCGGTTATGAAATCCATACCGATTTCTTCCCACTTCCAATCTGGAATCGGCAATGGTTGCAAGAGTCCTGCTGGCCTCTGATGTTCAGCTTTGACTCGTTGACATTGAGAGTCTGGAAAAGCTTGGTTTTCCCCTTAGCCAAGAGTTGGCTACTGATGTGATTCTCCAGTCGCTTCCCCCGAGCTTTGAGCTATTCATAATGAACTATCACATGAATAACCTGGACAAGACCCTGGCTGAGTTGCATGGGATGCTAAAATCTGCCGAGAAAAGCATTAAGAAAAGTAGCAATCATGTGATGATGATGCAGAAAGGCAAGGGCAAGCCCTATGTCAAGAGAAGCGCGGTCAAAAGAAAGATAGCTCCTGATGCGATCTCGAGCAGTTCTAAGGCCAAGAAAGACAAGAAGGGCGCTGCTCATCCTAATGCAGATTGTTTCTACTATAAGCAATCAGGACATTGGAAAAGGAACTACCCAAAGTACTTAGAGGATCTTGAGAAGAAGAAGGAAATCGACTTCCACCGGTATAAATGTTATAGAGATCAATCTTGCTACTTCATCAAGCGATTCTTGGGTATTTGATACGGATCGGTTGCTCACATTTGCAAATCGTTGCAGGGGCTAAAAAGAAGTAGAAGTTTGAGGAGGAGCGAAGTGGATCTTCGCGTTGGCAATAGAGCAAAAGTTGCTGCAGTAGCTGTTGGCACCATGCCATTATCTTTACCTTCAGGATTAGTTTTGGAATTGAATAATTGTTATTGTGTTCCATCCCTTTCCAAGAACATTATTTCTGCTTCATGTTTACAAGCAGAAGGTTATGACTTTAGATCTATGGACAATGGTTGTTCTCTTTATTTCAAAGATATGTTCTATTGTCATACTCCATTGGTGAATGGGTTATACGTTCTTACTCTTGAAGGGTCACCGGTCTATAACATTAATGCAAAGAGGCAACGTCCGAATGATTTGAATCCCACGTTTATTTGGCATTGTCGCTTAGGTCACATAAATAAAAAACGCATGGAAAAGCTCCATAGAGATGGTATTCTGCACTCATTTGATTTTGAATCATTTGAGACATGCGAATCTTGTTTACTTGGCAAGATGACAAAGGCACCTTTCACCGGTCAAGGTGAACGGGTAAATGAGCTTAACAGCCAGAGGTGATTTTCAGTACTTCATAACTTTCACTGATGATTTTAGTAGATATGGGTATATCTACCTGATGAAGCGTAAGTCTCAATCCTTTGAAAAGTTCAAAAAATTCCAAAATGAAGTGCAAAATCATTTAGGCAAGACAATCAAGTTTCTACGATCTGATCGTGGAGGCGAGTATTTGAGCCATGAGTTTGGCAATCATCGAAGGATTGTGGAATTGTTCCACAATTGACTCCGTCGGGAACACCTCAATGGAATGGGGTATCGAGCGAGAAATCGCACCTTATTAGACATGGTGCGCTCCATGATGAGCCAAAGTGATCATCCATTGTCTTTTTGAAGTGCGCTCTTGAAACGGACCGCGTTCACACTAAGCAGATTCCATCAAAATCATAGAAAAGACACCATACGAGATGTGGGCGGGACAACGTCCTAGCTTGTCTTTTCTTAAGATTTGGGGATGTGAGGCCTATGTAAAGCGTTTACAATCGATAAGCTCACTCCTAAATCGATAAATGCTTCTTTATCGGGTATCCTAAGGAAACAAAGGATATTACTTCTATAATAAAGAAGAAGGCAACGTGTTTGTCCCCCGTCATGGTGTCTTCTTAGAGAAAGAGTTTCTCTCAAGAATGGATAGTGGGAGCACAAAGTGCAACTTGAAGAAATTCGAGAAACACATGAAAACGTTTCAACCCCTACGAACCACAACGGAATGAACAAGCGTTGATGAACTGTTGTGGACACAATGACACCACGTAGGTCAGAGACGTCACGTCGTGCACCTGAGAGGTACATGTTCTTGACTACTCAACAACGGGACATATTGTTATTAGACAATGATGAGCCTAAGACCTATGAAGAAGCGATGGTGGGACCAGACTATGAGAAATGGCTCAAAGCCATGAGATCCGAAATTGAATCCATGCACAGTAATCAAGTTTGGAACTTGGTTGATGCACCTGATAGTGTTAAAACCATTGAGTGCAAATGGGTTTTCAAGAAAAAGATAGACATTGATGGAAATGTTCACATCTATAAAGCGCAATTGGTGGCCAAAGGTTTCAAACAAATTCAAGGTGTTGATTATGATGAAACTTTTTTGCCCATCGCAATGCTAAAGTCTATTCGGATCATTCTAGCGATTGCTGCATATTTCGACTATGAAATATGGCAAATGGATGTCAAAACAGCTTTCCTTAATGTAAATCTGAGTGAGAATGTGTACATGACACAGCCCACGGGTTTTGTTGATCCGCAATCAGTTGGAAAGATATGCAAGCTGCAAAGATCCATTTATGGATTAAAGCAGGCATCTCGGAGTTGGAACATTCGTTTTGATGAAGTAATCAAAGGGTTTGGTTTCATCAAGAACGAAGAAGAGCCTTGTGTTTACAAAAAGGCTAGTGGGAGCGTACTCGTATTTCTAATCTTATATGTGGATGACATATTATTGATCGGAAATGACATTCCTATGCTCGAATCTATTAAGTCTTCATTAAAAAATAGTTTCTCTATGAAAGACTTAGGAGAGGCGGCATATATTCTGGGCATCAAGATCTATAGAGATAGATCAAAAAGGCTAATTGGATTAAGCCAAGATAGGTACATTGACAATGTGTTGAAAATGTTCAACATGCATGATTCTAAGAAAGGTTTTCTACCTATGTCACATGGTATAAATATTAGCAAGAATCAGTGTCCTAGTACACTTGATGAGCGAGATAAAATGAATGCGATTCCATATGCTTCGTCTATTGGGTCCATTATGTATGCCATGCTTTGTACACGTCCAGATGTTTCGTATGCTTTAAGTGCTACGAGTAGATACCGATCGAGATCCGGTGAAAGTCACTTGATTGCCGTAAAGAACATCTTGAAATACTTGAGAAGAACTAAAGATGTGTTCCTCATCTATGGAGGTGAGGAAGAGCTCGTTGTAAATGGTTACACCGATGCTAGCTTCCAAACTGACAAAGATGATTTTAGATCGCAATCTGGATTTGTGTTACTGCTGAATGGCGGTGCGGTAAGTGGAAGAGTTCCAAGCGATGAAGCGGTTCTTGATTCTACAAATGAGCGAGTACATAGTAACCGAAGTCGCCAAAGAGGTCATTTGGATCAAGAAATTTATTTACGAGCTTGGTGTGATGGCTAGTGCCTCCGGCCCAATGGACCTCTCTTGTGATAATAGTGGGGCCATTGCACAAGCCAAGGAGCCTAGATCGCACGGAACTCCAAGCACATTTTACGGCGATTTCATCTCATCCGCGAGATAGTGGAGAGAGCGATGTGAAAATATGCAAAGTACAAGCAGATTTGAACATTGCAGATCCGTTGACAAAGCCGCTTCCCGGCCAAAGCATGAGGCTCACACTAGGGCAATGGGTATTAGATACCTACATGGTTGACTCTAGTGCAAGTGGGAGACTGTTAGTGATATGCCCTAGAGACAACATGGAGATGTTGTATATATCACATACTATGTTTATGATACATTACTTTGTTCCTTGAAATAGACATCATCATTATTGATCAATGAGTATGTGACTTATTCATGAGACTCTTAAATACTAAAATGTTGCTATTTCTAAATGATCCCTGATCATATATCATATGAGGAACAAATATGATTCAAAGACAAAGATCAGCATATGTATTGATTGATGATCATGTCTCATGGATCATGGTATGGTGATACCAAATCAATAATATGGACATGTGTTAGCGAACATATGTTGGATAGACTGCCATGAGACACTCTGGAGATTCTATGTGTCATCGGTTGGTCTCAAGTAGTGTTTATGTAGAATCCTTAGACTTGAGATCATCATGGTTCCCAACATGAGTAGTAGCTTATTTTGGGACTACTAAACACTACTCCGTGGCTGGGTAGTCATAAAAGTAGTCTTCGGGTTTGCCATGAAACATGTAGTGGGATGTGAATGATCAAGATAGAATTTGCCCGCCTTATGGGAGAGATATCTACGGGCCTCGATGTAATGGATTATGAAAGTGCATGACCATGCCAAGGTGATTGAGGAGTCAATCACAAGTTTATAATCCATCACGGAATCGAGAGTGATTGAGCTATTAAGAGGATGACACAGTCTCGCCTTGAGCTCAATCTATATCGTGAGGCAAAGGGATTAGTACATGAGAGAACATTACGAGTTCAGCCGATATGATCTTTACGTATACATTGGGGTTATTATGTCTTACTAGAGGCGCTATTAACGGGGTGACCGGAAGGTGTTTCCGGTCACGACCAAGTATCGTGAACCTCTGGTCGCACGCTTAACGGGTTGGAACACTAATTCGAATATGATTCGGATATGGGTTCAACTCGGATAGAGATCGAATAGACTCCTATTGGGCCTCGGTCCGCAAGGCCCAAGTGAGGTGGTCTATATATGGAGGCGAGGGCTGAGGTCACGCACGGAAAAACCCTAGCATAACCCTAGCCACCACCTTCCGAGCCAAACCCTAGCCGCTCACGAGTGCTAGTACACTCGCGATCGGCGTTCCACCCGGACGTGTGGATACGGTGGGCGCTACTCGTTGCGGTGTAGATCGGCGTGCGTGGAGAGCGATCTGTTCGGGACGATCGGCTACTTCCACTACTACCTCGACGCACGTGGTTGGATCGGCTTCTCCAACTCTTCTTCCGCTACACTGCGCGTCTAGTGGTAACGATCCATGATTCTTTCTTAAGCATGATGTCCTTGTGTGCGCGGTAGAAAAGTTTTGTTTTCTGCTTTCGTAGCCTCACGCGCATTCCTTTAGTGGTATCGAGCCATCTTGCTTAGTTTGTAATCTGGATCGAGGTGGTTCACGTGTTGAATCGGTGGTATGCGGGTTGATGAGATCAATCGGTCATAAGGGGTTGAAATAGGTATGAGTTGATAGCATCATATGGCCAAAAAGATTAGTTCGTGCTCCTTCTTTGATGTCTGCGCGACTTGCCCCTACATTTGGAATCACCATCGGGGCTAAGCTGCGCACTGTCGATGGATCGAGCCAATAGATCGAGGTCTTCTGTTGTGGTCTCCTCAAGTATACCGATCGCGATGATCAATATGATTGATCTAATGAAAATTGAGACATTTTGAATGGCTCGGATTTGGGTTGATTTGATCGGCTTGATAAGATTTTCATAGCGATTTCATAGATGCGATCCATGTAATTCTGTGAGGTTTTGAGCCGCGCCACACGAACCCGGGGCGGCTCCCCCTCGACCGCCGCCGCGTGACCGTCAGCGGGACCGCCGTGTGTACCCCCCTTGTATAGCGTCTTGGGTTCACATCGTTAGGTAAAATGCGATTCTACGTCTAACTTGTTTTTGCAGAGAATGGTGTGAATAGTATGGCCCAATTCTACGTCTCGGCTTCTCCAACTCTTCTTCCGCTGCACTGTGCGTCTAGTGGTAACGATCCATAATTCTTCCTTAAGCATGATGTCCTTGTGAGCGCGGTAGAAAAATTTTGTTTTCTGCTTTCGTAGCCTACGCGCATTCCTTTATCAAGTCCCAAATCCTTGCGGACTTCCTCGCGGAGTGGACCCCAGCGGTCCAGCACGCCGAGCAGCCCGAAGACCCGGTATGGACGCTCGACACCGATGGCGTGTACTGCGTCTCCGGCGAGCGTGAAGGCGGTGGTCACTACCGGGCGGCGCGCTTGTTATACTGCTGCGCCTCGCATTTCGCCACCAACAATACCGCGGAGTGCGAGGCGCTACTCTCGGCCTAGCAAAGCTCAAAGCTGCGGGCGTGGTGAGTCCTCGTCGCATGGACTCAGTGGTGGCGGGCGGTCGATAAGTCTTACGGGCCAAGGACCCGACGGCCAAGTACTTGGCGGCCGTGCGAGCCAAGGAGCGGCATTTCACGGGTGTCACGGTCAAGGCCATCCCTGCGCGAAAGCGAGCAGCGGACATTCTTGCAAAGGCGCCACCAGCCGATTCCCCACCCTTGAAGGCGCATTCTACGAGGTCCTGCACGCGGCGGCCATCGCGCAGGACAATCGCGACCCGGCCCTAGTCCACCAGATCACCCATCAGGGCGACTGGCGAGAGCTAATTCACGCCTTCTTACGAGGGCATCGTCGAGCGAGCGACCCGACCCGACCGCCGCCTACGATCGCGCGCGATCCTTCGGCTCCTCGGCGGAGTGCTTTACAAAAAAGGAGTCTGTGCACCGCTCCTACAGTGCCTCTCACGCGGACAACACCTCCTTTGCGGCTCGCATCTGGCGCCACGATCGCTCGTCGGCAAGGCATTCAGGCAGGGCTTCTATTGGCCAACCGCCGTCATTGATGCCCAAGAACTGGTGCGCCGGTGCCAAGGCTGCCAATGGATGGGCGGGTAATTCATAGACCCACCGGCCTCAACCCCATCCCCGTATGGCGTTGGCGTGGTGGGCATCGGCGTGGTCGGACCTGCGCCGGCGCCGGAGATTTGCGCTTCATCGTGGTCGCTTTGGAATATTTTTCCGGTGGCGAGGTGTGGCGCTAGCCAAGATCACCTCGGCGACCATGCGGCGCTTCCTTTGGCGTAACATCATATGCCGCCGAGTGCCCAAGGAGATCACCGCCGACAATGGTTTGCGATTCGACTCTGCTCCGTTCAGGAGTTACTGCGGCGACATGGGCATTATGCTTGATTCGCCTCGGTCGGACACCCTGATCCAACGGAGGCGGTCGGCGAGCGAGCGGTGCCATCTCGCCGGAATCAAAACGCCTTGTCGGGCTGCAAAGGCAAGTGGCGGCGAGCTCCACAACGTCCCTCGGTCGCCGCTGCTGCGACACGTCGAGGCGGGGTTCACACCGTTCAAACTCCTCTTTGGTGATGAGGCAATAGCGCCCCAAGAGATCAAGGCCGGCTCACGAAGGTCCTCGCGAGCACGGATGAAGAGCGCGATTGTCCTGGACCTCCTCGATGGAGAGCGCGTTAAGGCCACCCAACACGTCGCCAAATGCGCGCGTCAAATGGCGCGGCCGGGACCGCTCCGTGTATCCGCGGCGTTCGGCCCGGGACCTTGTCTCGGAGGCGCCGCGCGACACGGTCGGCAAGCTGGAGTTCAAGTGGGAAGGCCCGTACATTGTCGCAAGCAACCTTTGCAGCGAGGAGCTTATCACCTCGCCACATTGGAAGGCCAGACGCTCCGCCACACATGGAATGCGGACAGGTTGCGGAAATATTATGTCTAAGCCGAGAAGGGTCATCTCGCAGCAACCAGTCCAACGGTTAGTCCCTGGTTGCTTGTACTCGCTCACCCAAGCAAACGGGAATTTAATAAAGTTCGCCGTTTGCGAGGCTATTCATGCCCCCCCACCGCCAACAGTGTGCGGAGGCTTGCTCCCGCATGCACTCTACGGAGTATAAATAAGACGTAGCGATGAGGTCCGCCTCCGCACGCACTCTACAGAGTATAAATAAGACGTAGCGATGAGATCCGCCTCCGCACGCACTCTACGGAGTATAAATAAGACGCAGCGGGGGGACGCCTCCGCACGCACTCTGCGGAGTATAAATAAGACGCGGATGTTTTCCCTGTGGTCTATCTTATTCTCCCGCACGAGAGCTTCAATTGTCTCTTCGGTGGCATGGCCGCCAAACACCGCGAGCACCGCCTCGTGAGCTCGCGGTGTTGTACACATACAGGTCTGCATTGGCTCGCGAGCCACCACGAATATTCCGCGAGGCGGCGTCGAGCAGCTGGCCCGGCAAGCGCGCCACTCACCGGCGGCGGAATCTCCGTGGCTTGCCATCTTTCTTTCCGCACGACGGAAGGGCCGGAGCAGCGGCGAGTGGATTTCGCGCAGCAACAAGGAACAAGCTGGGCGCACACGAACGGGACGCACGCCCGTGTGCCAAGAAAACACCTTTTTTACAGCCCCTTCGCGTCCCGCCATCGGGAGGGCAACCGGCGGGAGCCGTCGGTTCGTCCCGCCCATGGTCGGGAACTGTAACTGACCGCGGATGGCTCACCGCGTGTCTCGCGTCCCTTGGGAACAGACGTGGGCGCGCGGTCGCAAGGCTCCTGACATCCCACGGTGCACCAACCAGGCAACGCCGCGTCTACCGCTACCTCGGGACCGTACGTACGACGGTCGCAAACCGCCCCGGCCTTCCCAACGCACGGCATAGCAACTCCCGCGCCAAACAAAGCTTTTCGGCCCCGGCAACAGCTGTAGCCCAGCGGAGCGCACACCACGCGACTCCCCCGAAGCCTTTACACCCGCGGGACCGGCCTGGGTTACACAAAGCGCTAGTGCAGCGGTCACGGCGGGGCAGCTCGACTCGCCTTTGATGTAGTTCCGCCTCGCGCCTTCACGAGGTCCCCACCTCCATGGCCGGCCGAGCCCGACCTCGCCTTCACCCCTACGAAAGACACCTCGCCGAGCACGTCCGCGCGCGCTTTGCGTGCGCTCGCGAGATGCCCCGCCGGTGCCTTTGGGCAGCTCGGCCGCCCACCGCATCCCACACTCCCTTACCTTTCGCGCGGGTACTATTCCGCCCCTTGACCCTCACACTTCCACCGTTTTCTTTGTTGCGGGTCCCACATGCATCAACACGACCAGCCGCGGCGATGATGCGTCACGGGCAAAATGAGCACGCGGCGCACTCACGAGATGCGGGCGCGTCGAAGTAGACTCCTCGGCTCGCGCAACCGGCGGAAATCGAACCGCGCGCGATGCGCTTGCGCGTCGTGCGCCGTTCCGGCTTGCCGCCCCTACGTATCCGACCCACATAAGCGAAATCTTTGCCTTCGCGGAGCAGCTCAGCTCTGCCTTTGGCGAAGTCTCCGCGCCCCCGAAGCAGACCAGCTCCTTCTTCGGCAAGGTCTGCGCCCCCGCGCAACAGCTCGGCTCCAAAGTCACCCTCGCCTAATATCACACAACGTCACAGGACGCAGGGACGGAGGGGGCCATAGGGCTCGGCAACATGGCTTCGGCCTGTGAAGCCCTTCACCATGAGAGGCTCCCGTTGTAGGGGTGGCCCCCACCTAAACCCAGCTATCCTGTTAGAAGGTTGTAAGTCATGTAAATGACATACTTGTCCTCGGTGAGGGACTCCGTGTAAGGCTACGATGGTAAAGTCGCCCCTTGCAAGGGGCAATACTTATGTATCGTGACTGGTCCTTGGGAAAGGCCAAGAGGTCATTTGTTTACCTAACTCTCCACCACCATACTCTCTCTGTTTGGTCTATAGCCATAACACCCACAAAACCACTTACTCCATTCACCCAGGTCATACCAAGATGTAACAAGACCTTAGAGAAAAATGTTGGTAGGTAGCATGAGGAGAGAGATCATAGAATTTGTTGAAGCATGTGACACACATTAGAAAGTCAAGGTAGACCATCAGAAACCCACTGGACTTCTGCAGCCCTTGCCAATTCCGGATTGGAAGTGAGAAGAAATTGGCATAAACTTTATCGCCGGACTCCCTAGAACTCAATTCGGCTATGACTCTATCTGGGTAATCCTAGACTGGTTGACCAAAGTAGCTCATTTTATACCAATCAAGACTATCTACTCAGGGAGTAAGCTAGCAGAGCTATACATTGCCAGAATAGTATGCCAGCACAGAGTTCCCAAGAACATTGTGTCTGACCGAGGAAGTTAGTTCAACTCCAGGTTCTGCTAGAAGCTTCATAAAGAATTGGGTAATAGGCTCAACTTCAATATAGCCTATCATCCCCAAACCAATGGCCAGACAAAGTGAGTTAAATAGATATTGGAGGATATGCTAAGAGGTTGTGCTCTACATTTTTGCACTAGTTGGGATCAGACCCTATGCTATGTTGAATTCTCCTACAATAATAGCTATCAATCTAGTCTTTAGATGGTACCCTTTGAAGCGTTGTATGGTAGGAAGTGCCAAACACCCCTTCTATGGGAGTAACCAAAAGGACATCAAGACCCGGTGCCCAACCTACTTCAAGATTATGAGAAAAAGGTGAGAAAAATCAAGAAACAGCTTAGGATAGCCCAGTCATGCTAGAAGAGCTATGCCGACAATCATCGTCGTGACCTGACCTTTGAAGTGGGTGACTTTGTTTATCTAAGAGTGCCCCCACTAAGAGGAGTTAAGAGGTTCTAAACCAAAGGAAAACTTGCACCAAGATTTCTAAGATCGTTCAAGATCTTGGAGCATAGTGAAGAAGTTGCATATTAGCTAGAGGTGCCACCGACCATGTTAGGAGTGCATAACATCTTCCACGTATCTTAGCTAAAGAAGTGCCTTCAAGTACCCATAGAGCAG
Organism: Melocanna baccifera; assembly: GCA_036346265.1. Lineage (NCBI taxonomy): Eukaryota > Viridiplantae > Streptophyta > Magnoliopsida > Poales > Poaceae > Melocanna > Melocanna baccifera. The sequence continues at coordinate 20,811,222 of CM070677.1, read as the reverse complement.
GCAGCACTTGAGACCCTTGACCTTCAAGAAGATCTCACCTACTAGGAGCACCCTATCAAGATTCTCAAGATAGCAGAACATCAGACTAGGAGAAAGACCAATCATTTCTAAAGAGTATAGTGGAGTAATCATACCGAAGATGAAGCCATATAGGAACGAGAGGACGATTTGAATACTAACCATCCCCATATCTTTTGCTAGCCGTCCCAAATCTTGAGGTCAAGATTCTCTTCATAGGTTTGTGACATCCCAAAAATTAGCTATTTATTTATATATTTGGATTTTCCTTCGATTTAGTTTCTTTTCCTTTTTTCTAAACCTTTTAATTAAACATAGAGAATAAGTTATTAAATTAATTATATAATACTAGTCAAAACAAGTTAAATTATTTTATTTGGATTTCTTATATTTCCTAGAATTTTTAGGAATTTTTGGGCTTTATTTGAATTTTTCTACTAATTTCTGGAGCTTGTTATTTATTTCAGATTTCTAGAAATATGAAAAATGAAATTTGATATTTTAAAACCCTCTCCCTTCCCTGGGCCAACAAGTGGCCAGCCCAGATCACACCACCTTACGCCGGCCCAAAATCCTGACCGCCCGCCCCCTCTCCCTCTCTTCTCTCACCGCGCCGCAGGACCCTCCCATCATCCCTAACCTCCACCTCCCTTCTTCTTTCCTTTCTCTCCCCTTCCTCTTTCCTCTTTTACGCCGGTGACCCCCCAAATCTAGGCGACCTTGTTTCCTCTTTCCCCTTCCTCGTGTATGGAAGTCCCTCGCTGCACTGGACCCCAAATCCTCAATCAGTGCACCACGCTTTCCTCCTGTGTGCTTCTCTTTCCTTCCCTTTCTCCTTTCCATTGGCACTGGTGAGAAATTCTTGCCGTTTGTTCCCCTTGGCCTATATAAATGAGCCCCTCAACCTCGTCGCAAACCGCACTAGTCCAAGCCACCTTCGATTTCTTCTCTAGCGTAGCTAAAAGCCCCGGCACCACGCGCCTCTGCCTCCACTATTTGCCACTCTGCTGGCGAGCAATTGCCACACCCTGGATCGTCACCGAGCCCCGCGGATGGCCTGTCATGCTTTGCCGTGAACTTTTGCGTCCCCTTCACCCCTCCTGTGCCTTAAAGCTCCACCTAAATGCCTCATCTATCGACGACCGGAGCGCCGCCGTCACTCTTCGCCGTCATCGGTCACCTACACTCCTCATGCTACGTGCGAGGTACCGTCAAGCTCCTCATGCCTCCCCCTCTCTCTTGTGCACCACGCCGCCCTCCTCCGGCCGCCGGAGCACCGTCGCCAACCACGCCCGAGCCCTTCCTTGCTAGTGACTCGCCATGTCAGCGTCGAGGTGAGGTACTATGAGCTACTGCTACAAAGTCCAATTATACTACCACAAGATTGGATGGGACATTCCTAGCTGACTAATTGGTGGGTCACAACCTGAGTCTCACTACAGGCTGAGTGTGAGTGTAGCGTAGGCCATAGGAAGTCTCACATGTGATAAGAGGGGGCCCTGATTTGGTGAATTCCTTATTAGGGTAAAATCTTAGTGGAGGCGTGGCCAGGTTGAAGGCTTAGCTTTGTAAATGCCTTGTTGTGATTACTCAGTCGCACGCCCAAGGAAGCGTGTAATGGCTGACAAAACGAGTTAATAATATCTTATGGGTAATGTTGTACAATATCTGTAGAGTGTATAAACTATCCTGGATAGCCGTGCTCACGGTCATGTGCATGCTAAGTAAAAATTTTTCACAGATTAGACTTTATTTTCCACAAAACGATTTTAATTGGAAAAGTGGAATGTTTTTGAGAAAAATGGTCTGGGTGGGATAGCCGTGGATAGGTTAGTACTAGGTCGGTGCCTGCACTAACGATAATACTTTATTAAATTACAATCTTTACTTAAAATATTAAATTCAGCAATTTGAATATATTATTTGTATTTTATTTAATATTGTTTTATGCTCAAATAACCATATAAGCCCTCCTTTTTTTGCCTTTATCATTATATTGCATTTTTCAGTGTGACTTGTGAAGTACAAGTTTGTACTCACCCTTGCTTTATCATCCTAGAGGAGGACGACTTCGATTGCGGTGAGGACCAGGATGAGTAGGCCGCGTCTTACTGTCGTCTGCCTGTGAGTAGATTTGGGCTTCTCTCTTATAAGTTTGCTTCCATAGTTTTTCCTTGTTATTGCGGCCAATGAGTATTGATGTAAACTTTAGTCATAAGATCGTACTCTTTTATTTAATAAAGTTTATCATTTGTACTTGATATTTATACCTGTTACCACTGTATGCACTAGCTGATCCTGGACTAGTGCTATTTACACAGAGGATCCGGGGTCATTGCTCTAGGGTCTGACACAAGTAAACACCGCAAATAATTGACAAAGCTAGATCAAAGACAATATACTAGGTAGCCTTAGCAAGAGCGTTATCATACTGATAATATGATGTATATTGGGAGTTGTGTCACCGACGATCATGCACAAGCGCATGAACAAAAGTAGAAGAATACTAGAGGAAGAGAGGGGAGATAGCCGAATAATTATCCATGTGAGACTAAACTATTCCTATTATGGAACATAGGCCTCATGGATCTTATGGGCCTGATTTAGATAAAGTGTCCACATAATTGGATTATTTGAAAATAATTTGGTATACAACGATTACGAGTTTGTGAGGGATTCCTTGACGTTTATGAGAATATCTATCCAAATTATTCAAGGGACTATCTGTACAACATTCGACTATTTTTGAGAGTAAAATTAGTCAAATTTTAGAACTGTTGAATAAAGATCCAACGCTCCAGATTCAGAGCACTCACATTTTTTAGAGTGGTGTATGGGGGATCTGTTGAATGGAGATCCAACGCTCCAGATTCGGAGCACTTATATTTTTTTGGAGAGGAATTGTATGGTGGATCCGTTGAATGGAGATCCAATGTTGAAAAAATCTGACTAATTTTATCCTAAAAAACAGTTAAGTGTTGTTTATCAATTTTTTGGTGCTTGGTTTTATTTTCTACTCCTATCTTTTGTGTGAATGTAGTGTGTCCGCGCGAGAGCTGGATCGAGTGACAAGACAGAGAATTTAGAGTAAAAGGACAAAAATGGTATTGTAAAGGGAAATACTACTAGTAAAAGACTATGTTCATACTTTAGGTTGCCCTAGCCCAGACAAGTACTCGTGCTAAATAGAAAAGTTGTTCTCAGACAGGACCTCATGACAATAATGATTACAATAATGGACTCTACCAGAGGGAAAATAAAGTCAAACTAGAGGGGCCCTTGCTATTAATATGGACACCAACAAATACTCCTTATATTAAGGTCTAGGTTTCCCAGTCTTCTCGTGCCACATCACCTTTTTTACAAAAAAATCCCCTTATTTTTAGAATTATGTACAGATGCTTATTTTTTACAAAAAAAAACTTGCCATTTTGCGAGAATGTTCTTCGCTTTTTGAAGTTACGTATGGATCTTTGATTTTTCCAAAGAGATCCTCTTTCTACTGAAACAGTTTTAGGAATTACGCACGGGTCCTCTGTTTTTCTAGAGAAGCTCTCCACTTTTTTAAAAATACATATATATCGTCGATTTTTCCCAAAAAAATATTTACGAATTACCGACTCTTACTGCGGTCTATGTGGAAGTTAGCGCGCCGTGGCACGGTAGCTTGATTTTGTTATGGTTTTCCTTTCTTTTTCTTTTTTAAAATGAGAAGTTCTAGAGGAGAACCATTCCTTTCGAGTGATCATGGAAATATAGATCAATTTATAGCACACCGCAAAGGATCCATCTATAAACAACACTATTTCATCTAAAAGAACTTAAGAAGTTCCCATCAGTTCTTTCTCCCCCATGGCGTGGAAGGGATTTTTACAAGGGAGAGCCTCAAGTGAGATCTCTACTTCTCAGCCGTTAAATTAAAATGATCATCTTGATCGAATGGTTGATGAGGAGGACCCCGCCCCATGGCATTTTCTTCCCATGGCGTTGCTCACGCCACCGCCTCCGTCAGCCCATGCGGGAAGATAAAGCTAGATCGCTTTCTGTATCCGCATGGTCTCTATCGCCATTACTCGCACGACGATCGATCAGCCATTGTGGTAGCATAGATGTACAGTGGTCGCTATGACACTATAATTGCTGTGTCCCGTTGCAGCTTGCAGCTGGCCGTCGATCGATCTACCTGCAGCTACCAAATCCCACTGGCCGCAGCCGTATCCACGTCAATGCATTGACTCGCTAGTCGCTACTCCCTGTTCTCGAGTAGCAATCAAGAGTTAATCGACCCATGATCCGTAAGGTAATTAACTGCTCTTTCCGCTCACAAATTACTATACCCACGTCGTTTCAGACGAATAGACGATACAATGTGTGTTAGTAGATAGCTACCCCGCAGCTCAAAAAGAAAAAAAACAGAGCTGCTCTGTCTTGTCAAAAATAGATGATGTGGGAACCAACCACCAAAGTTTAAATCCTTGTGCTCATCTATTATGTACATAGCAGCACGCTTCAGTAGAAATTTGGTGAGGTTGCAGATTTATCTCTAATCTCCTGTCTATACGTGTGCTTAGGGGTCCACTCGCGCGTATGTGCACGCGTGATCGCATGTGTGTGTGTGTCTTTCTTGTAATAGAAAAAAATGATGATTTGGTGGTGGATTTAGTTTGCAAATAGTACTAGATGTTTTTTTTTGTCTACGCAATCTTTTTTGTTTCAAATGACTAGTTAATTGTCAGTGATAAAATTAATGATAGCATGTGTCCGCAAAATAAAGCATTGCTTTATTTTCTACGTGGATGAAGCTAAAACTATAATTAATTTGGAACAGAGGGAGTATAAAAGACTATAATATTGTAAAGGTATTTTTATGACAAAGCTACTAGAAATAGTAGTTATTTCAAAAGCTACAAATATAATTACATTTAATAGGTACAAACTATGTCAAAAACTACTCCCTCTAGTTACAAAAAAAAATGGTTTGAGGATTACGTGTAATCAAACTTTCTAAACTATGGCTATTGAGATATTTTAAAATATTTAAATTGAATACTCAGAATTCATATGTGTAGGTTTGTCTTGCAAAACACTTTCATAGTATTATAATTTATTAGATTTTACAAATATATTGCAATACAAATTTGTGGTCAATATTGCGTTTTATAGACCGTGTTAATGTCTAAAATGGCATTCTTTTGTGACTGCGGTGAGTAGCACATAAATTAATTTCTTCATTGTTCTTTGCCCATATATATGTAGATTAAAACAACTAATAAACTGGATCATGAGTACTATTTAATGTAAGCAAAGTTTGACTAATTTAGCTCCACGTTTTTGTTTCCTCCGGAAAACGACATCTACTTGTAAAGGGGTTTTGTAGTTAAAGCGGCAACAGTGCAACACGAAAGGAAACTTCCATCGTGATCCATCGAACACATGGACATGGTCCACAAAACATAACATTGAAAGGTTCAGCAGGTACGTGTGTAAATGCTCCGGAAACTGCCGGCCGGATCCAAGATCGGACGTACGTCGCCTATTGGGCGCGTGGACCAATATATTGATCGATCTGACAGTGGATATGCAAATGCATGTATCATTCGCTGGCGAGCTCGATCGGCGTAGCGGCGAGGGGGCACGATTCGCACAAATCAGGAGCCCCATGCATGGGGCCGGGCTTTTACAGTTCCAGTTTTGTGGATGCATCCATCCACTGCGCATCCATTCATGAATAGGTGAACAATGCATGCCGGCCGGCCGGCCGGCCAGTCTAAGCAGTACAAGATGATCGATCGAGGTTTTGTTAGAGCAACTACCCATGCCATCCATGGGGTGTGTGCAGGGGTTCGAGCTGCTGATCGAGCAGCCTACGGGCCGGGTGGCAATATTGTGACGGATAACTTGGAGTTGCTTGATCGGACGATTGCTGCATATATATGGCCGCCCGGTTCCATCGGTACCTAACGAACACACAGCTTGTCTACGTTTAGTTTGTTGGTGCCTGTTGCCTCCGCACGGCGCCGGGGCCGCTGCCGTCCGCACCCTGGAGGGCTGCTCCTGCCTTCACCCTCCTCTCCCACCCCGCCTCCACCCGGGGCCACTGCCGCCCACGCCCAGGAGGGCTGCTTCTGCCTTCGCCTGGGGTTCCACCGCCTCCACCTAGGGCCGCTGCCGCCGAAGTCAACCCAGGGCCACCTCCCTCGGGCGTTTGTCTACTGTCGAAGCCAACCCAGGGAAGTCTCCCCTTGGCGTCCATTTGCCGCCTAAGCCGACCCAAGGAAGTCTGTCCCAGGTGTCCATCCGCCGCCGAAGCCAACCCGTGGAAGTCTCCCGTGGGCGTCCGTCCACTGCCAAAGCCAACCCAGGGAAGTCTCTCTGGCGTCCGTCCACTGTCGATCCCATGCCAGGACTATCTCGGCCACTAACGAGGTGTCTTGACCGCCTGGCTCTCCGCCATGCAACGCCGCATCCGCGAAGCTTGGTGTGTGGAACCCAGCTGCCTAGGGGATGGCTCGCTGCTCAAGTCTCGGCCGCCCGGAGGAATCTCGGCGCTAAATGCCGTTTTCACCCGAGTCTCGTGCGCGAACCCTCGGCCGCCCCTAGGAGGATCCCACCGCGTAAGGCCCAGCCAGCCTAGGGGGACCTTGCTTTCATTTCACCCCCGAGCTCATTCCACCACTAACGCCAAGGGCTGGGGTTGCCACCCCCAAGTACCTTCCGCCACCGAAGGCAAGGCTAGGGCCGCCTCCCCTGGGCACCTTCCACCACCAAAGCCAAAGGCTAGGGCCGCCTCCCCCGAGCGTCTTCTTTCCACTTCGGCCTTCGGTGCAATGACCACAAAGAAAACTGCGACGACTGTCGGCTCCTCTGGCAAGAGGGGCAGACCTTCCGCCTCTTGAAAGCATAGCACGAGGAGGAGCACGAGAAGACTCTGCGGTTCTCCGCCACTTGGGCCCGTCTAGCATGATGAAAGAACACAAGCGGCGAAGGAGGTAAGATTGAGGGTGCAGGCTTGGCAGTCCTGCCCAAGCCTGATGAAGTCCACCCTAAACTAGGGCTGGGGATGCTTGTTGTCTTCACTACTCAGTTTGAGGCTAGGCTCTGCATCTTGAAGGATGTGCTGGAAACCTTCGAACTTGAGGTCGCCGACCTCAATCCAGGCTCCTTCGTTCTCCTTATGGTGCACGAGTGGGAGATGCGCAGTTTGGGTGTGAAGCGTACTTTGGCCAAGCTATTCTGCTTTCTCCACTACATCTTGCTCACAACAGTGTATGCCTTCGAGAACGTGCGTTCCTCATACAGGGTGATAACCCTTCAGCTCAGGGGCAGCCGACAGAAGTTTGAGTTTCCCACGAAGGCTCACAAAGTCAAGTGGGAGTCGTGGAGGGACTTTTGGTTCTACTATCCTGCTCAGGGATCTAGCCTCTTCAGCATGGGCAAGAAACCATTGGTGGATCGCTCGATGCACTTCTTGCCATCTTTGGGTGCGACAGACAAGGCCTACCACCACCTTCTGTAGGGGCTTTCCTCGAGGTTCAACATGAGTGACCTCGTCCAAGAGTACTGCATGCTGAGGATCGCCCCCTCAGCCAGGGCTAGAATCTGACCTTCATGGAAGGCCAGGCATCAGGGAACATTCGGGCCTTCCGAGGCTTCGCCAAGTCGCAATGTAAGCTCCCACCCCCTTCATGTGTCACGTGTGTATGGTTTATAGCCCTTCTCTAACTTCTTACTTGGTTGTACAGGCTTGACGCTCCCGTAGGTAGAGAAGACAGCGGTGGCCATACTTCGGTGCGAGACGAAGGTAGAGCGTGGCATCGTGGAGGACCTGATCACGGGGGCCTGGCACAATTAGGCATGCGAGATGCTGAACATGCCTGTGCCTACTCGCTCTCCCCTCAACAAGGAAGGTGGGTCTAGGCTGGGGGCAAAGCGCCCTCGCGTGGCCCTGGAGGACTCGCCCTAACTAGTTAGCCGAGCACGGGAGCCTTCACCACTCGCCTCAGGCTACACCTTTCGGTGCTGGGGGCACTTCTCACCGCCCCAAAAAGGGGAAGGGACTTGCCATGGGTGACACCCCGCCTGGCTCTCCATGATCTCCCACTTCTTTCATGAGCAATGTCTTAGTCTTTGGCTTTGGGGGAGCCCCTGGGGGAGAGACCGACAAGGGGGCATCGGCCGCAGTGCTCGCCATTGCCCCTCACGCTTTTGTCGCGCTGAGGGCTCTGCCCGTAAATCTATCTTTACTAGAGAGCTTAGGTGGAGGCGGCACAACAGCTGAGGCCGACACGGTAGGCATCGCCTCAGTGAGCACGTTGAGGGTCGTGGCAGGCAGCATTCCGCTGGCTATCGAGGGGTCCTGAGGAGGCGGCAGCCCCCACGTCTGTGCCCGAGTGAGTGCTTCCCGCCCTTGGCACCCAGTGGGCACGCTTCTGGGCACGGACCTGAGTACACTGTTGCTAGCTGAAGGGCGCTGTTGTCGCATAAACACAACAGATGGTACAGAGTACCTTTTCTTCATAGGAGGAAGAAGATCTAGTAGAGAGCTAAGCTGGAGGGAGGATCCTTTCCTTTTTAGCTGTCTCCTAGATCTTCTTTCTCCTATGAAGAAAAGGTACTCTGTACCATCTGTTGTATTTATGCGACAACAGGCGCGTCACCATGGAGAACTTCATGCTGTTGAAGCCCGTGCTCTGTCCCATGCACAATGCCCGTCGACCTCGACTCAACCCTTGAGGATGACCCTTCTAGGTGTGAGAGGGAGGCACTCTGAGGGACTGAGTCCATCCTAGGAGTGAGAGGTGCGCTAGCTTGCGGTGTTCTCTTTTTGTTTAAATCGGTGTGATGATGTTTACAATGAGTGTTCGCCCTTGCAGACAATGGTGTGGCAAACCAAGACCGTTACCCATTGTTTGGGTACTAAACCCTTCTGAGCTGAGTCGCTCAAGCTCTAGGCATTGTGAAAACATCTAAGCCACGGTGAGGTTTGAGGCCAAAGACGGGCCACAATACTGGACGTGCGCTGGAATAGACCTTCCCAGCCCAATGTTAGGACTCTTTGGTGCGAGGTGTCTTAAATCATGACGACCGACGTGCCGACTAGTGTGACATAGAGTCGGGGCACTTGAGATTTATTTTTTGATCTCTTATTGCTTGGTTTTCTATAACAATAATGTACGGGTACTGTGACTATCCCAACTTCTACTTGCTAAAATAAAGTTCAGTTACTACTCCCCGCTTCTCTTTTCTTTTTACTAGGGGTATCCCTGTTACCCCGTTTCTCATCAAAAAAACTTGGCATTCGAGATGGGGCTCTCGAGCAACACTTCGGTTTGGGTGAGGGGGCGAGAACGTCATTGTCTCCCATCGAAAAAACTTGGCGCTCCGAGCGGGGCTCGAGCAGCACTTTAGTTTGTGAAGGGCGAGCGTCACTATCTTCCATCAAAAAAACTTGCTTTCGGGATGGGGCTCTGAGTGGCACTTGATTTGGGGGAGGAGGCGAGAATGTTACCATCTCCTATTGAAAAAACTTGTTGTTGGGACGGGCTCCCAAGCGGCACTTGGTCGGGACATGCTCCCCTTTGAAAAGACTTGGCACCAAGATTTATCTCGACCGAGGGGAGAGATCAACTCAAGCCGGAGGAGGATCAGCTCGACCACGGAGGGGAGACTCAACTCAACCACAGGTGGAGGACTAGATTGACCACGGAGGGGAGACTCAACTTGACCCCAGAGGGGAGGACTAGCTCAACCTCGAACAGGAGACCCAACCCTGGAGGGGAGAATTAGCTCAACCTCGAAGGGGTGGGTGATCACCAACTTTACCTCAAAAGGAAATTGCCAACTTGACCCCAGGGGGAAATCGCCAACTCAACTTGCATTGCAACCTAAGAGCACAAAATATTCCAAAAGAGCATGGTAAGGGCATATGTATTTCTAGGCGAGGGGCATCGTACTAGACCCAATGCAAAAAGATACAACGAAGGTGACATGACATGCTCAGTAGCTATATGTAATACTTACATAGGTTATCCACATTCCAGCTATGCTTCAGCTTGATTCCATCGAGTGATTCAAGTCAAAATGATCGAGGATGAGTGGCACGTATGACTTCATACGGTCCTTCCCACTTGGAGCTCAACTTCTTGTTGAGGTCTGGGTTGGCCTTCTTCTTGACGACGAGATCCCCAACCTAGATGGGACGCATTCGAGTAGCTCTGTTGTATGTATTAGCCATCGCTGCTTGATATTGATCATGTTGAGAGTTGCCTCTTAGCGAATAGCATCGGTCGATTCCACCAAGATCTAGCGGATGACGTCACTCGGGGCCATCATGGTACAAAGAGATCCAAGCTTGACGTCCTTTATTGTCACGGACTCATCACCGTCTGAAGCTTGAACCGGTGAACCTATGGCGGCTCGTGATGCGCATCGACTAGAGCACACTTGGAAGCTCATCCACCCAACAACCCCTCGGGAGGTCAAAGAGGTGAGTACGAAGTTCCGACAAGATGATTCTATTGGCACTTTCCATGGCCCCGTTGGCCTTTGGGTTGGCGACCGATGCAAAACAAAGGTTAATTCCTAGGCCTACGCAGAATTTGTGAAAGAAAGCTGTATCAAATTGAGTCTCATTGTCGACGGTCACCTCTCTCGGCACTCCAAAGTGGCATATGATATTCTTCTATATGAACTTCTAGACTGTAGCAGAGGTTATCTTGGCCAGCGGATCAGTGTTAACCCACTTGGAGAAGTAGTCAACGGCCACTACCACAAACTTGCATCCCTTGGTTTGCGGTTTAAAGGGAGCAACAAGATCAACTCCCCATCGAGCGAGCAGCCATGATGTTGGTATCAGCTACAGATCATTTACTGGAGAGTTTGTATTGCACCCCATCCATTGGTAGACAGGGCATGTGCGAACAAACATGTCTACCTCGAGGTTATCTGATCGCGGGATTCTTCGAACAATGATGCCACTGAAGTACTTTTGCATGCGTGGATGGGAGCCAGGTACTTCACCAATGCCGAATCCTTGGCTTTACAACTCTTGTCTATGCAACAAGCAATGAGCTGAGAATTGCTCTTCAGCAAGTGCCGCTTGGCCCCCGACGCTCGGGCATTGCTCAATCCAAGTAGTAGAGCCTCTTACTCAGTGATATTGTTGGTGACCTCAAAGTTCAGGTGGGTGGAGTAGAAGGCACATGTCCCATTCAGAGATTCAAGGACTGCCCCAGCCCCTGCATCTTCCGAGCACCAAGAGCTATCACATAGATTGTCCAAAGGGGGTCAGTTAGCGGGGCAACTGGCGGCAACTCCATAGGAGTCCATTCCACGATGAAGTCTACCAGCACCTAGGACTTGATGGTCATGTGGGAACAAAGGTGATTGAGCATGGTGCTAGCTCGGCCGCCTACTTGCCTACTCACCCAGATGACTCCTTATTATGAAGCATCTCTCCAATTGGAAAGGATGATGATATTTGGATCCCGTGCGCTAAGAAGTAGTGGTGGAATTTTCTCGAAGCCATGAGGATGGTGCAGGCAAGCTTCTCCAACTCGGTATATCTCACCTTAGCCACTTGCAAAGCTTCGAACACATAGTAAATTGGGTGCTACTTCCTTTCTTCTTCCTGGACCAGCACAGGCTTACGGTGTAGGAGTTGCCACAACGTAAGCGAGCAGGCCCTCCCTTGGCTTGGGGCTATGAACAGTAGGGGGAAATCAGGTAGTTCTTTAGGTCGTCAAGGGCAGCATGGCTCTCAGCATTCCATTCAAATGTGTCCAAGCCCTATAGGATCTTGAAGGGGTGCCCTCTCTTGGCTAAGTAAGAAATGAACTGCCCTAGTGTGGCTAGCTTGCTGGTCAACTTCTGCACCTCATGGATATTTTGTGGAGGCTTCATGTTGAGGATGGCTCAGATCTTAGCAAGATTCGCCTCAATTCATCGCTTTGACACCAGGAGCCCTAAGAGCTTCCCTGCTCGAACCCAAAAATGCACTTCTCTGGGTTGAGTTTCATGCCGGTTCAGTGCAAGTTGTCGAAGGTCTCCTAGAGGTGGAAAGCATGCACTTGTGCAAGGGTACTACTGACCACAATGTCATCCACATAAGCCTTCATGTTGCACCCAATCTGAGTGTCAAGCACCTTGTGCACAAGCCTAGCGAAGGCAGCACCAACATTCTTTAGCCCAAATGCCATTCGGACATAGCAAAATGTCCCAGAAGGTGTGATGAAGCTGGTCTTCTCCTCGCCTTCTTTGGCCATCCATACTTGGTGGTACCTTGAGTAGGCGTCAAGGAAGCTCATAAAATCACATCCCAAAGTGGCATCGACTAGCTGATCGATCCTCCAGAGTGGGAAGTCATCCTTGGGCATGCGTGGTTCAGGTTGGTGTAGTCGACGCACATACGCCACTGCCCATTGGACTTTTCAACGAGGACCGGGTTGGCGAGTCACTTGGGGTGCACCACCTCCTATATTACACCTACGTTGTGAAGCTTTTCTACCTCTTATCTCATAGTGGCTTGATGCTCACCTGACATTTTTGGAGTTTCTACTTGGTTGGCTTGGCTTCAGGCTTCATGGACAACCGGTGTTTGATGATTTCCCTTGGCATACCGGGGAGGTCTTCGGGCCCCCAAGTGAAGATGTCATGATTGGCCCGCAAGGTGGCCAAATTAGCCTTAGTTGTCACAAGGTCCACCTCTACGCCAAGTAGTATGGTCTTGCTTGGACTGGCTTTCGAGAGAGGTTTGGCTCGGGTCTCTCCATCAGGCATTGGCTTGGGAACCCATTTGCTAGGAGAAGGCACCTGGATCCCTGGTACATCTTCTGTGGCTCTTAGGGAAACCGAGTGCACGTACTGAGTCACTGCCTTGATGTCCTCATCGATCCTCCTTGAAAGGTCTTGGTTGCCACGCTGCGGTGATAAGTCCTTCTAGGCGGACAATTTCATCTGAGAGATAAGCATGGTGCGGCACTACCCCAAAAGGGTTGAGGCTACCCTACCCATGATCACGTTGTCGATACGGGATGTCGATGGCGTCAAAATGATACTCTCACTTTAGGTGCAGCCCCAGCTCTGAACAACACAATCAGCTCGATCCTGTCGAGGGCTAGAATAGGGTCACCCTTGAACCCAAGTAGTGGGACACCAAGCTCTAACAAAAGTTCCCACAAAACCCTAGGCTTGTCGAATGTGGAAGCAAACCTAATGTCTACAGAACTCCGACCATCCACGAACACTCGTCTAACCTCACACCTGGTGATGGAGGTGGATATTACTAGGGCATCATGGTGCGGGAGGCTGACCCTAGCTACATCCTCCGGGCCAAATGTGAGGCATTGTTGATCCACTACGGGAGCTCAGTTGGTGGAAATGTGTAGACATTGTGCACTTGGCAGGCGTAGGCTCGGTGTTGTTACTTTGATGTGAAATTGTGCAAATTTCCACCGGTGATTGTGTGCACTATGCAACGTAGAGGGTCGACAGCTTGCCCCCTACCCTCCAGCTGGAGTGGAGCTGTAAGGGCGAGCAGCGCGGGTGCCGTCACCGGTGCGGGTGGCATGTTCATGTTGGCTATGGCCTAGGCTTGCTACCGCTGAAGGCGATGATAATACACCCCAAAGTCTCGTAAAAGCTCCACCCATGTAAAGCGTAGAATCGACGATTACCACCATGGTTAGCATGTTGTTTTCCCCACCTTTGACTACCCTCCTGCTCATGCCCTCTACGGCGGTCCTGGTGGTTGTTGCGACGATCGTCACGGCGGTCATCGTTGTGATTGCCGTGATGGTCATCATTGTGGTTGGCATGATGACCATCGTGAGCCTGGTGTGATTGAGTGTCTTCAGACTTGACATGGTACATGGGGTTGTGGCGACGCTGTCGCCTCTCAATAGCCTCGGGGTCAGGTGGGTGTGCCAGGGCCATGGCAGCCGAGGTCTCTACCTCTCGACGAGCCCTTACCTCATCAAACCTGGAATATTTCTCCAAGATAAACAACAACTCTGCTACCATCCTTGGCTCCTTTCGATCTAGCTTGTCGGCCAACTCCCCCTTGTGTAGATCCCATCATGTCACCTCAACGGTGCTCGTGTCAGAGATGCTCTGAACCTGGCAATGGATGTAAATAAACTGGCACATGAAGTCTCAAATAGACTCACCTGCATTTGCTTGAGGTCGTGCAGTCGGAGGGCGTGTGGGCTTGTTTGGCTCCTTGGAAGTGGTTGCTCAACTTCTCGTGGAGTTGCTACCAAAGTACATAGAGCATGGCAAAGGAAAGGTACCAGAATGGCGACCACAGAGAGGGCCAAGGGCGGGTTCTTCGCCATGGTGGCCTCTCCCCTCTCCTTGCTATGATGATTTGTTTGTACACACGAATGAAATTCACGAGTTAGAGCACCGCGTGCCAGCAACCGGGCATGCAGGCCTGCAGGCCCGCGGGGTGGCTTACAAGCCTGGACTTAGCATATTCGAGTGGTCAACGAGGGAGCCCCTTCAGGTGAAGGGGCGTGAGATGACTGATGTTGGATTGAGCACGAGGTTGTGTGCCTAGGTGGCCTAGATGAGGTCAGTCCCTTGTTGTCTGTGGCTAGTTCCCGTGCTCCCTGTTGTGGCCAGGGCTTCCCTTTGTACTTGATTGATTTGTGCCCATAGGTCACCAGCTTTTTGGGCCCCAGCCAGTGGTTGTAGGTTTACTTGAGCTCTGGTCCCAGCTAGCTCAGCTCGAAGGGCTTTGACCTCAGGGGCATCAATGTGCGTCACCTATTGTGCTGACATGTGCACCTCCTCCAATTGACTCCTCGGCTTCTCGCGTCTCAACGGTTCGCATGAGTCGTGCCTCGGCCCATGCCCTCTTGAGTTGTGCCCAGAGCTCCCCCACCTGACGGGCTTTGGTCGTGGACCATAGGGCCTCGGTTTGCGCCTCTCTCTCACCTTCGAAGGTCCTCTAACTCTCTCTCTCCACTTCCTCGTGGACCCTTGGGAGGTTGACCTCTTGGGAAGCTGCGGCTTCGATGGTGGCTCAGACCTCCACAAAGGTGTCCAACTGTGCTCTCCACCCTAGGGCATCGTGGGCTACGACCCAACTTGACTTCGGCCTCTGAGGGGGGTTCACATCCCTGACCTTGGTGGCCTTCCGCGCCTTCCTCTTCTTGGGCATCATGGCTTCTTGTTCAAGTCCCCATAGACAATGCCAACTGTCGTCTATATGAGTCCGGACAGTAAACTTGGAAGCACCTCCAGTTGGATACGAAGATCACCACGAGTGCGAAGGGACATCGAAGTGGCATAACCACCAAGTGAATTCAAGAGGAATGTATTAAGGTTACAAGAGTGACCTCCCCTCTCCCATTACAAGGGTCCTATTTATAGAAGGAGAGGGGAAGGCCAGTGTAGTTATAACTTTGCCTTTAGGGTTTGGCCTACTCCTAGAGGCATTTAGTCATTTACTTCGAGCGGGCCCCTCCATGCATAGGACCCCAGGGTCGGCCCGAAGTCGGTCCCAGACCCTCCTAGGGTCGGTCTCACATACTTCACCTTGGGTTGGCCTCTGGTCAGTCCCACACACTCATAGGCTCGATCTCATGTACTTCGCCTGGGATTGGCCTCAGGTCAGTCCCAGACCCTCCAGGGTCGGTATCACGTACTTCACCCGGGGTTGGCCTCGGGTCGGTTTCACATACTTCGCCTGGGATTGGCCCCGATCGGTCCCATGTACTTCACCCGGGGGTGGCTTAAGGACTTGCTCAAGGTAGATCTTCTATGGGCCCAAGGTAGCGCAGGGACCCTCTCCCAAACACATATGTACTTGTAGAAAGCTACGCTTGCCCAAGCCAATGCCCAGCTTGCCGTGCTGTACCACCCAGCCATGCACCTCGATGGATTGACCATTGATTGACGACTGTGCAATCGCTAATTTTCATTAATTTTCATTAATGGATTGAAGAAATAAGATAGATGCCCAACGGCCATTCATGCATGGATTTGCTGTGTGCATTCAGGGTTTTTTTTAAGGAAATATTCCCCAGGGTCTAACCCTGCTTTATATACGAGGCAAATAAAGTACATTATTATCCTTGACATTACAGAGAAGGATAAAGAAAAGGAAAATTATAACCGAGGTCATACATGAGAACAAGAAGCACACCGTGAGAGCGACCAAGGGGCAAGTAGGAAGTGTGCTAGAGATGTATGAGATGGCGATGGTGACATTGGAGTAACTTCTTTCTTTGGAGATATTGAGTGTAGCCAGCCCTAACCTATCTTTGTTGTTGAAGATGGTGGAATCACCAACACTAACCTTTTGTAGAAAAGAGCGGGAGGCATAGCCCATAAGGAGACCGCCATACATCTGTGATTGAATGCCTCCACTGCAGATCTTGTCTCTTAAGGAAGTAAAAATTGCTAGAATCATCGATGAAAATCTTGTTGAGTCAGGCGAGAATCCGGCACTCAAAAGTGTCTTGATGGCCCTACATCGGCTAGATCTTGGTGTGGACTCGTAATATATGTCAAGGAATGAAGGATAGAGCCTGCAGGTAGGGGAGAACTCAGCGGCGTGTTGGATAGAGACAAGGCAGTGGGCTTTCGGTGAGCAAGAACAAATAGGCATAAAGCCTATACCAGGCGTACCACCTAAACACACACTAGTACAGGATGGGGCACCTTGGCCTACAGAAATAGCTGCAAATCGCTCTTGCAACAAAGAGGAGCAGTGGCGATGGATGGCTGAAGCTAGAGCGAGCTCCAAGCTGTACAAAGAAAGGGAAAAAGAAACCTAGCCTCTTGCTATACATGGGGATGGGTCCTCACCCTATCTAACGCCGGCGATTAGCAGAGAAGGAGGAGAGGAGCCGGATGAAGAGCGGGGTGGAGAAGGAGAGGAAAATTGTGCATTGGGTTAAATTTTGAGAACGTTGGTATCTGTTGACTATTTGATCATAGCTAGCTTGTCCTTTTGTTTTTGAGAGAGTAGCTAGCTTGTCTTGCTTAGATGGTGCTTGGATAAACATACACCTATCAGTTTTACAAGATATTTAAAAAAAATTCTACAAGTTTGGTTGCTATCTTGATCCATAGGTGGTGCTCGGATACACATGCACTTATCTGTTTACAAGTTATTTTTTTAAAAAAAACTATCTGTTTACCTCCTATATTTTTTTAATTGATGATTTGCATAATTTTTAAAACACGATAAATGTTGAATAGATATTATTTACCTCTTTATATGATTTAAGATTAGTGTTACTCTTGTTAGAGAGGAAAACATAGAAACACTTCTCCTACAAGTTTGATTGCTATACTGATCCATATCTCTAGTTTGTTTTTTAATACCGCTAATTAAGAGTTAAGAGTTCGTTTCATGCACTACTACTTCTTTAACGTGCACCACCATTTTAGATGGTTAGATCCTACATAATATATGGTTAGATTTTTATGTTAGTTGATTTTTAGTATGTGATAGATAGATAGATAGTGATGTTGGCACCGTAGATCACATGAGTTCTCTTCTCTCCTCTTTTTCCCTCGCCGGTGGCCGTCACTAATGGCCAGTGCCCCTGCTAACTTCACATCCTTGGTTCGTTGTAACATCCCAATTTTTGCTTTTATTTTGAAGAAATAATTTTAAATCAATTATTTCCAATTATCTGGAATTTTCAGAATTTAAAGTTTCTGTTGAAAAGAAAATTTAAGGTCAAAATAAGTTGGAAATATTTTTCATCTGTTTAAAACATCATCAGTGAATTATGTGAATTTTTCTGGAATTTTTGGAATTTATTTGGTATTTTTCTGAATATTTTAAGCCTTCTAATGTTTTCTGGAATTTTCAAAATCATTTTAAAATCCAAAACCCTCCCGGATTGCCACGTGGCGCCCATCTGGCCGTTCATCCGCGCCGCCCGAACCATCTCGGCCTCTCGCTCTCATCCCGCCTTCACCCCTCCGCTGGCCGACACTTGGCATCCATCCGCTCAATCCGCCCGCACCCGCGCTAATCTCAGCCTCTCACTCCCACTTACCGCTTCAGTCGCTTTATTCTCTTCTCCTCCCGACGCGTGTCGTCATCTTGACCGTTTATGATTGCCGTATTAGATCGCAGCCGCCGCTGCCACTTAGTACACCCCATCGGCTCGATTTAAATCCGGTTGCGGATTGAATCTCAACGCATCCTTTCACTTACCCCTTCACTCATCATCCTACGGCCTTGATTACTTTCCTCGCGCGCGTCGTACATCGGTATCGCCGTCGCCTTCTCTCCTTCCCTCTCTCAGCGACATGCGGGGCCCATCGGCGATCGTCTTCCCGCCACCTTCTTCCTCCCGCGTCTACGCCGCTGCCGCCGTAATCAAAAAGCGAAGCTTTAAAAGCTTGGTTTCTTGACCAATTATTTCCCGCACTAATGCACATTCAAATAGCGCCTTCCCGCAACCGTTTACGGCATTATTTCATCTAATTATGCGCGCGCCGTCGCCTTCATTCTCCGGCAGTTCAAGTCCGCGAGCCATACTGCCGTTCAAGCCTCATCCTCTATAAAACTCCGCCGCCCGAGCCGTGTCTCGATTCCCTTCGCTTTCTCCACCTCCAATTGCCCTTTGTCGAGCCGAGAGCCCTCCTGCGCTTGATTTCCTCGTCGGCCACCTTCCACTCCGGCGAGCAATCGCCGCTTCAAGCCTTCGAGATTCTTTGGAGCATCTCGGCGTTCTTTGGTGCCCAGCGATCTCGGCGACCACTTCGAGTTATTGCGACCGGAACCCCTCCGCGCGCGTGAAGCCTCTCCGACCGCCCCCTTTTTGCCGTCTTGTCGATCCGACCATCCTCGATAGCTGCGCAAGGTACCAAAGCATTCCCGTCTCTCCCTCTTGCTTTTGCGCACATCGGCCGGCGCGGCGCCGCCGGAATGCCGGTGACCCTTAGGTCCCGCGGCGCCTCCGTCGGGCGTGCCACGTCGGTGGCTGCGTCCGGTGGCAACAGACGTGGATGCCACCGGGATGCCGTGTCAAAGACAAAACCCGCCACGCCAAAGGCCTCCACACACACTGCGCCTCGCCACGTCGGCTGCCGTACACACGTGGCGCACCGGTGGCGACACGCGTGTATGCCACGCCGCATCGCGGCCTCCGCCGTTAATCCTTAAGAGGATTACCTACCCTTATGGGGTAGGCGGTGCCTCCCGCTCACTTGGCTAGCGCCTCTCTTCCCCTCTCCCTGCTCGCGCGTTCGAGCCGCGCGCCGAGGTTGAGTTTTCTCTGCTTTAATCGCACGACAAGTAGGCCCCACCCGTCGCCGACCACCCTCTGCGCTAGTCAGCGACAAGTGGGTCCCGAGTCCATGGGTTCCACCTGTCGAGACTGATTGTATTGCGGATTCACCGACCGATGGACCCCACCTATCGGTAATTTCCGAATTTCTAGATTTAATTAAATCTGAGAATTTCAAATAGCCATATCTTTTTCATTTTAACTCCAAATTGGTCCATTCAAATTTCTAAATTTATCAAAAATTTCAATCTTTCAATTGGTATGTTTACTTTCAATTTTTGAATTTTTATTTTATTTTATTTATTTGGTTTGCTCGATTTACGTGTAGAGACCGATTTGTCCGAGGCTTTGCAAGAGCAAGTTGTGGAAGATTTCAACCAGACACAGGAAGGCAAGTCTCCTTTGAACATTTTGCTCCCATGTTATGCAAGTTTCCTTTGATCAACTTGCTCAAATAATTTGGAAAAATGTTTAGGTAGTTATTTTAAATTAATGCATGCTTATGTTATATCAAGTGATAGTTTGATTTAGAAAATTTAGTTAAAGACCCAATTTGTTATACCTTCCATTGAAAATTGTTTACCTTGTACCATTGTCAACTTAGGATATCCCTTTGACTCAATAATGAGTTAGCATTATATTGGTTGAATGTTTAAAATACTAGCAAATGCTTAGCGTAGCAAATCAATGTAATAATGTTCAAATGAGTAGCATGTTTATCAAATGT
This sequence comes from Melocanna baccifera, assembly GCA_036346265.1. Lineage (NCBI taxonomy): Eukaryota > Viridiplantae > Streptophyta > Magnoliopsida > Poales > Poaceae > Melocanna > Melocanna baccifera. Next base: position 20,791,215 of record CM070677.1, on the reverse strand, counting down.
TTTGATGAATGATTTGTTTGAACATTGGTAATGGATGTTACCATTGTTAAATATTTTGTTTGAACATTGGTAATGGATGTTACCATTGTTAAATATTTTGTTTGAAAAGTGGTAATGGATGTTACCACTGTTAATTTGAAAATAAAAATGAAATTCAAAGGGAAAAGTTGACAAGGGTGGATGGAAGGTTTGGTCAGTGCGCTTAGCACGAGAATTGTTGGGTTTGTGAATGAGCCACCCAGTCGATTAAGGACCGACGCTTGTGTTTGTCCAAACTGAGCAAAACAGTACAACCACAAGTCTATATGGGTACGACCTAGCTAACTAACCTATAAAAGTTTAGCTTAGATATCACCAGTGGTGTATTGGGTGCCAGGGTATACTGGTTACTCATAGTGAGGAACAGGGTTTACTGTACTCATATGGCGCAAGAGGGGGCTCCAACTTGTGGATTCAAGTTGTGGTGAAACCTTAGCGGGTGGTATTTAAACTATACTGGAGTAGGTGAAAAGCTTTGTGATAATTTATCCGAGTCTTATGCCAAAGGAAGCATGTTGACTGCAAAGATGACTTATCTCTTGTGGGTAAAGTTGTACACCCTCTGCAGAGTAAAACTATTCGAATAGCCGTGCCCACGGTCAAGGGCGAGCAAGGAATGCATTCACATGGTAGAAGTTTTGGTTTTGATTTCAAAACAAAATGAATTGGAGAAAAACTCGGGAGTAGTATAACTCTCGTGATGTTCAGATCAGGGGGTGTAACCTGAGGTTTTGAAAATTTGGCTGTGATGGTCTGAGGTATTAGTGTTGGTAGTTTAACCTTCACTAAAGTACTTATCCAATTTCAATTATTAAAAACAAGTTGTTTACAAAATGGCTTTTAAAGTAATTATGTAGATTTGAAATAAAATGCTGATTTTTGCAAATAAACCATATAGCCTTCCTTTGTGAAACCTTACATCTATGCATTTTTCCCAAGACTTGCGGAGTACATTTTTGTACTCACCTGTTGCTCTATAAATATAAAAGCAGAGAATGAAGAAGATCAAGCTGGAGAGTATGACTTCTGCGCCGAATGTGGATGCGGTGGATTATTCTCGGATGCCTAGGATTCGTTTCCCCAGTCAATTGCCTGTGGCAGATTGATGGGTCGACTGTTTATCTTCATTTGCTTCCGCTGTGTTTATTTTTGCTTGAGGTTCTGTGAACCTTAGTAAGGCAATGGCCTTTGTAAAACTTCAGTTACTATCGTAATAAAGCGTTGTTGGCAATGTATCATCTTTTCTGTTTGAACTGTGTGTACTAGCATTGATCTCTGGGACTAGTACAGTAATACACAGGGGGTCTAGGAGTTTCTACTCCGGGTCTCACATTCGTCCCACAACTGCTTAGCTGTGTGAGTTGGCTTCCTCCAACCGACCCGTATGTACCGTCGTATCATCGCCAGCAGTGGCGAATCCAGGATGAAAATAGAGGGGGAGCTCTGGCAAAGGCGGTCAGACGGATGTGCCGAGGCAAATTCTAATCTAATCCATGTAATTTTATATGCTACAAAATGTTTAACGAATCCTAACAAAAGATAATGTGATTGTTTTATTTCTAGCAGATAGACAAAAATAAACCTACGAGGAAAAATACTTAAGCATTATTGGAAATCAATTGACATCAGAAGAAAATGAAATCATGAACCCAATTCTATTCTTTTGGAAGGAAGTAGTCACGACAAGTAGTCCTAAATTATACAACTACACTTGTCAAAGTTTGAAAACACACATAGCCACAGTATCCACAGTGCACGATGAAACAAATAACATACATCATCAAATTGGACGATGAGCGCTTTCACATCCAAACTACCATCCTAACGTTTCCACAAGAAATATTGTATTCACAAAACGACAATTCCATGTTCTACAAGCCTTCATAAGCCTAACTTATGTTCTATAGTATTTGTTTGTCTAATCAGTATCGAGGATGTAACTTTGACAAACGCTAGCTTCCACACTCAATGCCACATTCAGCTGTTTTCTTGAGTCTGGTATTTCTCACAGATCATGATCTCTTGCAAGGAAAAAAGGGCCAATGACTCACTCCAGTTGACCGAAGGCGGAATTAGTGCGCTCGATCAATCTAGTTCGTGTCTTGTAAAGGCATCTACTCACCAGCGCCAAAACTAACTAAAACCCAAAATCCAAGATCCATCCTTTAGCATGTTACGAGCCCATCAACTAAATTCTCAAATTAAATCCCCAGTACACCTCACACAAATCAATTTTGGCGGACGATAAACTAGACTTTGGACAAAAAAATCACGGAAAACACAAAGAAGAAGGAGTCCTCCAAGCACCAATCCAAGATAAAGGTCAAACCTAATTCTCGCCCCTTGTTCTTGATCCCAGAGCCTAAAGGGGAGTAGCGGAGGCGGACTGTAGGCGGCGTCTTTGGTGGAGGAGTATGTCGAGACCGAATATGCAAACTCGGTCTCTCCGTAAACCGCACTAGTCGAGGATCACGCTAGTGCACGATCAAACATAGATGTCATCACAGTCATAACACACGACAATAATAAAGGGAAACTCGAATATCGATAAAATATCAAAGGTACGACCTTATGGCCAAGCTTACAATATCTCTAGCCGGAAGGGCTTAACAAAATAGCAGCGGAAATCCAAAATAAAGCGTAGCGACCAATCGACAAGCCACAGGCTATCGAGTGGAGAACGAAGCCTAATCCGTGAAGTCGTCGTAGAACTCTCCTTCTGGAACCTCCTGCTGATAGTACTCCTCTCCCTCAAAACTGAGCAACATAGGCGTAAAGCCGTGAGTACATTGGTACTCAGCAAGTCGTTTGTAACAATAAATGCAATATAATATGCAAGGCTTACCAAAGAAGGTGAAAGGTTAATTTGCATAAAGGCATTTATTGATGAAATATATTAAATAACTTGAAAGCGAAAGTTAATCAAGCGATAACAATAGATAATCAAAGGAATAAACATGAACCACTTGTGAACACCAATTCACAAGTTTAGACCAACGATGAACTACTGTTCACTCCCAACATAAACCACTAAGTTATAAATGAAACACTAACCTCGTGTGAAATCCCGAGCACCGCCCATGGCCGAGGACGCGGCTATTCGAATAGTTTTACACTCTGCAGAGGTTGCACAACTGTACCCACACGATGTGATTAGCCTAGGCCTAAGGAAATCACAACAAGGCCTTTACAATGCTCTACCTCAACACAATCACGCCCGCTAGGGTTCGCATCACACCCCCTTGCGCCACATGGAAATCAAACAACCATGTCCATCACAATGGCGAATTGAATTGAAATATTACAAATTAATCAGCCAGTCCATCCCATAATAGACATGTGGTTTGCGATTAAGCTCGGATCAATGGCGCACAAAGTTAAGTCCTTAACATTACGGCGAGACTACCACATCCCCAAAGTACAACTGTATTTCCCCTTTCTTGCACGATCACTGCCCGAGTGCAAAACCAATTTGTATAACCAAGCCAACGTCACACCAATGGCGTGGCACAAATTTAATACACGTGGCACCAACCACAGTTCCATATGTCATTAAGTTAAATTAATAATTTATCATGTGTGATGAGATCAACCGTAAATATCAACCGGCTAAGCAATCTAATCGTACCAACCCATGTGATAAATAAACTAGCATCACTAATAAATTTCCCAACCTATGGTGACAATGGCATCATGGTATTCCAAAGTGTCAAGGAGGTATAAATTCAATTGGGACAATAACTACATGCAAATGTTTGAATAAAAATAGCAATGCAATGTAATTTAAAGCAAAGTAATTAAATAATAGTTTGAAAAATTGGGTTCAACATGATCAAGGGACACGACTTGCCTTCGTTATGCTCACGGGTACTCCTGGTCTTAGCGCGAAAACTGCTCCTCAGGAATCGAATCTAACGAGAGAAAGCGACCGGAAACAAAGCAACACATAAAATGACAAGCAAAAGAACTCAAAAATTCACAAAACCAGAACCAACAGCTAGAGCTCGATTTTAGATGAATTTAGAAAAAGAAGCGGGTCAATCGGAGCTAGGACGGAGGAGAACGGGCTCGGAAAATTAATTAAAAATTAATTCAGGAAAATCGGAAAAGTTTCTTGTCTTTGTGAACCCGGTCCACGAGATTCGAGTCCACCGTGGACGCGGTCCCACGCTGATGCTGCAGCGGGCGGCCGACGCGCGGGCGTCTTGACGTGGCGGCGGCATATGCCGCCATGTGGCACATGCCGGCGTGGCGGTGGCGTGGCGCCACGTGGCTCGGGGCGGTTAGGGCGGCGTGGCGGCGGCGTGGTATGCCACGTGTCATGCCACGTGGCCTAGGCTGGCGTGGCACGCGCTGGTGCTGCCACGTGGCTAGGCTGATTGTGGCGGCTCGCGGCGCGGCGTCGGCGGGATCGGCGGCGAGGGCGGGCGCGTGGCGAGATCTTCGCCTCGGCCGAATCCGAGCGGCGGCGGCGAGATTGCGCGGCGGCGCGGGAGGGCTTGATCGGTGACGCGTGGCGGCTCGCCGCACGGCGCCGTGGCGGCTTGTAGCGCGTGCGCGAAGCAGCGGATCGCAGCGGCGGGCGACGCGTGGGCGGGCGCGAGGGCGGATTGGCGGCGCGTGGCGGGTGCGCGCTTGCGAGGCGACGGGTCGGGCGCGCTGGCGCAGACGCCGCAGGCGAGGCGGCGGCGGCGGCGCGGCGAGGCGACGGAGGCGAGGCGGGCGAGCGCGGGGCTCGCCGGCGGCGACGCGGCGGCGGCTCTGCTCCGCGACCTCGGGCGGCGACGCAAAGACGGCGGCGGCGGAGCGCTCCGGCGGCAGCGGCGCGCGAGGGCGAGGAGGCGGCGAGGTTTCGCGTGCGTGCACGCGAACCGAGGACGCCGACCGGTTTTAACACGCGACCGAGGAGTTCGATCCGGCGATTCTGGCGGCGCGGACACGGGACGGTTAGACGGCTAGGATGCGCCACGCGAGATCGGGCGGCGAGGATTGATTAGGGTTAGGGTTAGGGTTGCGGTGGCGCTGGTCGACGGCTGTGATCGCGTGCGCGCGCGATCGAGCGCCGAGCGCGCGCGGCGGCGCGGCGTGGTGCGCCAGCGCGTCGGTATGCATGATGCGCGACAGCGTGGCCTTGGCGGGATCGCGGCAACGGGCGGCGGTGCGGGGAGAAAGGTACGCGCGGTGGGGCGCGGGATTGGCGGCGCGAGGAGAGAGGGAGATCGGGCGGCCGAGGTTAATTTCTTTTCTTTTCTTTTCCAGAAATTCAAATAAACTTCTAAAAGCTCTAGAAAATAGCAAATAACTCCCAAAAATTCACCAAAAATACGAGAAAATTCCTTGAGACACGAGGAACACAAATAAAATATTTTCCACTTATGTTAATGTTTATTTTAATCACATTAAATCATTTGAAACTTTAAAAATTCATTTGAAGCTTCAATTACTTTTAGAAAATTCCAGAAAATTCATTTTTGAAATCCAGGCTTTAAAATTCTCAGAAAAACAGGATGTTACAAACCTTACCCCCTTAAACGAGATCCCGAGCCCGAGATCGAGGCCAACTACTGAGAATAGGTTCGAACTCCGCTCGAGATCCTCCTCGCCTCGTGTGGCTTCCTCCTCGGAGTGGTTGCTCCAGAACTTTGCAAAACGGACCGCTTTATTAGGGTGACTCGCTCGACACTTTCAAGATTTTGGTGGGTGCTCTTTGTATGACAGATCCTCCTGCAGTCAACGGCCTCAGCGGCACAACCTCCTGCAGTACGCGAGCATTTCTTGGTGGGACACATGAAAGGCGTCATGTACCCCGAAAAGCGCAGTAGCTCCAAGCGATAAGCAACCTCTCCCTGCGTTTGAGAATCTCGAGCGGACCCACATATCTCGGTGCAAGCTTCCTTTTAGTTGAAACCTCTTCACACCCTTGAATGGTGTGATCCTAAGGTACACAAAATCATCGGCTCAAAACTCGGCTCTCGTGCGGTATCTGCGTAGCTTGCATGCAGCACGGCCCGGCGACTTTCAACCTTTCTGTATCAAGCGGACTTTATCCTCGGCTTCTTTCAAACAATCGGGCCAAAACCCGACCTTCCCGTCTCTTTCCAATTGAGGGGGTCACGCATTTTCTGCCATATAATGCCTCAAGCGGTGCCATCTCAAACGGCACGATAAGCTGTTATTGTATGAGAACTCGCAAAGGTAAACAATCGTCCCACTTAGACCCATGATCGAGCACACAGGCTCTCAACATGTCCTCCAGAATCTGATTAACTCGCTCTGTCTGACCATCCGTATGTCTCGGGGTGATATGCTGTACTGAAATTCAGGTGAGTTCCCATAGCCTTATGGAAACTACCCCAAAACCGAGAGGTGAACTGCGATCCACGATCTGACACAATCTTCTTGGGCACACCATGCAAGCGACAATCCCGACATATAGCTCGCCAATCTGTCACCACCGTAAGTCGTCTTAACTGGAATGAAATGAGCAACCTTGGTCAAACGGTCCACAATGACCCAAATTGAATCATGACCCTCTTTGGTTTTAGGCAAACCGACTATAAAGTCCATACCAATTTCTTCCCACTTCCACTCAGGGACTTTCAATGGCTGTAGCAAACCTGCAGGTCTCTGGTGCTCTGCCTTTACTCTCTGACAAACATCACAAAGGGCTACATACTCAGCGATCTCACGCTTCATGCTTGGCCACCAATACTTATCCTTAATGTCCTGGTACATCTTGGTACTGCCTGGATGAATCGAATACAGCGACTCATGAGCCTCTTTTAACAACACATCCTTTAGTTCTTACTTGTTGGGCACACACAAACGCCGCTTGAACCACAAGGTTCCTGGTCATCCACCAAAATCGACTCTTTACCTTCACTTAAGTTCTTTCGATCCATTGAAATGCCTCATCATCCGATCGAGCCTGGCGAATCGACCATCAAAGTAGGTTGCATCTCCATAGCTGCCAAAATCCCGCTCAACCAACTCAAGGCTAAGCTTCAAATTCCTCATGCAAAGTGGTGACTCTCTCGAACCATCACCGAATTGCAGTATACCTTTCTCGCTCAAGGCATCTGCAACAACATTAGCTTTCCCGGGATGATAATGTATGCCCACATTATAATCCTTTATCAGCTCTAACCACCTCCTGCTCGAGGTTAAGCTCGGACTGGGTAAAGATGTATTTGGACTCTTATGATCCGTGTAAACCTCACATCATTACCCATCGGATAATGACGCCAAATCTTTAAAGCATGCACTACGGTGCCAATTCTAAATCATGGGTGGGGTAGTTCTCTCATGCGGTCTCAATCGGCGTGAGGCATAGGCTACCACTCTCTTGTCTTGCATCAAGACACAACCCAAACCTTTGCGCCAAGCATCGCAAAATATCTCAAAATCCTTGTTAATATCGAGCAACACAAGCACCGGGCTGTGGTCAAACTCTCCTTAAGTTTCAAAACTCTTCTCGCACTCTGGCATCCAAGTGAATTTCTTTTCCTTTTGAGCAAGCTGCGTGAGGGGTCCGCCACACTGGAAAATCCTCAATAAAGCGACGGTAGTATCCTCGCCATACAGAAAACTCGACTGGTAATCAAGTGGGTGATCGCTAATCCAAAACATCACTTACTTTCCTGGGTCAATGCGACTCATTCTTTGTCAACACATGCCCTAGAAAGGCGACTTTCTTCATCCAAAACTCACATTTGCTGAACTTTGCATACAATCGATTATCTCTCAATTTACGCAAAGCTAACCTTAAGTGCTCTTGATGTTCCTCCTCGCCTTGGAATATATCAAAATGTCGTCAATGAATACAACGACAAACTTGTCCAAATATTCCATAAACACTTTATTCATCAAATACATGAAATATGCTGGGGCATTAGTCAAACCAAATGACATCACCGTGAACTCGTATAGACCATAACGAGTCGAGAAGGCTGTCTTGGGTATGTCCTCCTTACGTATCCTCATCTGATGATATCCTGATCTCAAGTCAATCTTGGAGAACACTCCTGCTCCCTTAAGCTGGTCAAACAGGTCATCGATCCTGGGCAGAGGGTACTTATTTTTGACGGTGACCTCATTAAGTGCTCTGTAGTCCACACACATGCGCTGACTACCATCCTTTTTCTTGACGAACAACACTGGCGCTCCCCACGGGGATGAACTTGGTCTGATGTAACCCTTATCCAAAAGCTCCTGAATTTGCTTCTTCAACTCTGCTAAATCATTGGCTGGCATCCGGTAGGGTCTCTTGGAAATCGGAGCGGTACCTGGCACAAGCTCAATCAGAAACTCAACCTCCCTCTCTGGTGGCATACCTGGAAGATCATCTGGAAACACGTCGGGGTACTCTCTGACAACTGGTACACCCTCCAACTGGATTACCTTGCTCTGGCAAATCATGACTGGCTCTGGCTGACACTCACTGGCTGCGAATCGCACCTTAACTCCATCTGAATTGGTTAAGGTCACTGCTCTGCTCCCACAATCTAACATCTTGCCGCTTTATCAAGCCAATCCATTCCCAAGATTACATCTAGGGACTGCATATCCAACAAAATCAGGTCGGCCCTGAACTCAACTCCCTGAATGGTTATCCTAACTCCTGGACAACCTAGGTTGGATCTCAACTCGGATCCGGGGGATTGGATTAAAAGAACAGATCCAAGAGCAACAGTTTTCAATTGTTGCTTTAAAGCAAAACTCAGAAACAAGCGAATGCGAAGCTCGAATCAAATAAAGCGGTGGCGAGGAATCAATATGCGAAAGCGTCGATCACAACGTCTGGTGCTGCTGGGCATCCTCTCGGTGGCGTGGTTCACGACCTCACCACCGGCGTCCTGCGGCTCATCCCGAGGCGGGGTGCTCTCGCCCTGCTCGGGGTAGGAGTGCGGCCGGTGTGACTCCCAAGTCAAAGCGAGGCTGGCGTCGGGGCTCGCCTCAGGGCACTTGCTAGCATAGTGTCCCACCTCATGACACTTGAAGCAAGTGATGGATCCGCTGAATTATTGCTCTTCTGCTGCTGCTGTCCCATGGAACCACCGCAACGGCTGACTGCCCAAATCGCGGTGTTTGAGTGGGTCCGAAATCACGAAGGCTGCTGCTGCTGCTGCTTTGTGGCGCTCGTGCAGGTGGTAGGAACCAAAGCGAGGCCTCGAGGCTGGTGTGACCGTGATCCTGCTGGATCAACCTCCTCTTGCGAGACTCCTCGAGCTCGCGCGACTCTCCTCGATGAGAATGGCCTTATCCACCAATCGCTGCTGGCTGGCATAGTCGCGTTGCCTCGACTTGCACCTTCAAAGCTGGGTTCAAGCCTTTCTTGAACCTCTTACGCGAGCTGCATCCGTCGCTACATCCTGCAAGCGCGTAGCGAGCCAAGCTGAGTGAATTTATTGAGATATTCACTCACCGCGAGTTCTCTCTTTGGAACTCCCGAAACTCATCCTTCTTCATCTCAACCACTCCCTCCATGACATGAGCGGTGTGGAAAGCCTTGCGAAATCCTTCCGGTGATGTTGTCTTTGGTTCTCATGGGCGCTGATGAGTTCTCCCACCATTCTGCTGCTGGTCCCTCAAGCTGATGTCTTTGCATACAAAACCTTCTCCTCCCTCCGGTGCAGAGCCAAGTTCAGTTTCTTCTCAACTGAACGGACCCAATCGTCGGCCTCCAAAGGCTCGGACGAACTGGAGAAAACAGGCGGTCTCGTCCTCATAAACTCTGCATAGCTGGTCTGCTGACGAGGTGCCGCGGTGGTGCGGCTCTGGTCTTCGTCATTTGCATCATAGTCTGCATACCACCATCATAGTCTGCATCATCAGTGCAGGCCATCAGAACCGGCGGGGCGGATCAAGGTAGGTGGCATCGCTGCGCAAAGACTGTTCTCCGGGTCTGGTTCCCCGATTGGGGTGGAGAGTTCACAGTATCAACCATCTTGCTCAAAAGAAAACAATCTGGTGACCAAAGGTGAAAGGCGAGGGGGAAAAGCATAGATAAGAGGTAAATACGTCTAAGGGGTTTTGCTTAATGGAGACCTAACTAAACAAACACTTAGCCAAAAGGCTAACTAAGAAGCGAACAAAAATAAACTCCATTAAAAGATTGACATGATCGCAATATAATGCTTTTAAGGCAATATTTGCAGCTCACATCACACTCAAGCGCAAATAAAATCCAACGTGTCTACTCGCACTATCTACTCTGAAGGCTCCCACTCGGGTCGACAAATAGGGTACTTGCTATCGTCCTCGAATCGCATTGTAGACAACCCACGAGTTGCGGATCGTGGCGCATCGCTCCCGATCGGGCTGGAGTGAACTGATCGAGGTAAGCGCGACGATCTCGGTGATCTGACGTCTCTCCTCTGGGCTCGGCGGTGTAGGCGGCGGTAGAGTCTTGCGCTGCGGTCGGGCTCCTCCTGCATCGCTCGTAGTCTCGGGGTGGCTCCGTCTTGCTCCTTGAACTTCCGGACGAAGTCGGCCATGTTGATCTTGTATAGCTTGCAAAGTCGGCGGATGGCTTTGTGCGCAACTCCTTGTCGACATCTCCCCACCGCACCGGTGTTCTTGAAATCGTGATGTAGCACCGCTTGCCGACTCGGGTGGTGAAGTATAGCACGAGATGCTTCCGATGCGTTGACCTTTTTGCTTCTCATCCTTGGTGAGGTAGACGGGCGATCTCTTAAATCCGAGGCTCGCAACAAAGCGCGTGAGAAGTGACCTCCATCCTCTGTCGGTTTGTAGGAAGTTTGGGACATCTAATGCATTTATAAAGGAAAGATCAGTTTATAACTTTAGGAAAAACAAATTTTGCAAGAGTTGGGGCGAGAGACAAGAATCCTTAAGAATGAGGTAAGAAGATAGAGATATTACTAAATATCAAGTTTAGTTAGTTTGATTTAGAAAATAAATTTTTGGGCTATCGACCAGTTTAACTAGGGCTTCGTCCTACAGTCGATATGGCTCTGATACCATCTCTGTCGAGACCCGAATATGCAAACTCGGTCTCTCTGTGTAAACTGCACTAGTCCAGGATCACGCTAGTGCACACAGTCAAACATAGATGTCATCACAGTCATACACACGACAATAATAAAGGGAAACTCGAATATCGATAAAATATCAAAGGTACGACCTTATGGCCAAGCTTACAATATCTCTAGCCGGAAGGGCTTAACAAAATAGCAGCGGAAATCCAAAATAAAGCGTAGCGACCAATCGACAAGCCACAGGCTATCGAGTGGAGAACGAAGCCTAATCTGTGAAGTCGTCGTAGAACTCTCCTTCTGGAACCTCCTGCTGATAGTACTCCTCTCCCTCAACTGAACAACATAGGCGTAAAGCCGTGAGTACATTGGTACTCAGCAAGTCGTTTGTAACAATAAATGCAATATAATATGCAAGGCTTACCAAAGAAGGGCTGAAAGGTTAATTTGCATAAAGGCATTTATTGATGAAATATATTAAATAACTTGAAAGCGAAAGTTAACTGAAAACAGTAACAATAGATAATCAAAGGAATAAACATGAACCACTTGTGAACACCAATTCACAAGTTTAGACCAACAGTGAACTACCTGTTCACTCCCAACATAAACCACTAAGTTATAAATGAAACACTAACCCTCGTGTGAAATCCCCGAGCACTGTCCATGACCGAGGACGCGGCTATTCGAATAGTTTTACACTCTGCAGAGGTTGCACAACTGTACCCACACGATGTGATTAGCCTAGGCCTAAGGAAATCACAACAAGGCCTTTACAATGCTCTACCTCAACACAATCCGCCCGCTAGGGTTTCGTGATCACACCCCCTTGCGCCACATGGAAATCGGCAACCATGTCCATCACAATGGCAGAATTGAATTGAAATATTACAAATTAATCAGCCAGGTCCATCCCATAATAGACATGTGGTTTGCACGATTAAGCTCAGATCAATGGCGCACAAAGTTAAGTCCTTAACATTACCCGGCGAGACTACCACATCCCCAAAGTACAATTGACTTCCCCTTATCGCACGATCACTCGCTCGAGTGCAAAACCAATTTGTATAACCAAGCCAACGTCACACCAATGACGTGGCACAAATTTTTAATACACGTGGCACCAACCACAGTTCCATATGTCATTAAGTCAAATTAATAATTTATCATGTGTGATGAGATCAACCGTAAATATCAACCGGCTAAGCAATCTAATCGTACCAACCCATGTGATAAATAAACTAGCATCACTAATAAATTTCCCATCCTATGGTGACAATGGCATCATGGTATTCCAAAGTGTCAAGGAGGTATAAATTCAATTGGGACAATAACTACCTGTGCAAAGGTTTGAATAAAAATAGCAATGCAATGTAATTTAAAGCAAAGTAATTAAATAATAGTTTGAAAAATTGGGTTCAACATGATCAAGGGACACGACTTGCCTTCGTTATGCTCAGCGGGGTACTCCTGGTCTTCTGGCGCGAAACCTGCTCCTCCGGAATCCGAATCTAACGAGAGAGAAAACGACCGGAAACAAAGCAACACATAAAATGACAAGCAAAAGAACTCAAAAATTCACAAAACCAGAACCAACAGCTAGAGCTCGATTTTAGATGAATTTAGAAAAAAGAACGGGGTCAATCGGAGCTAGGACGGAGGAGAACGGGCTCCCGGAAAATTAATTAAAAATTAATTCGGGAAAATCGGAAAAGTTACTGTGCTGTGAACCCGGTCCACGAGATTCCGAGTCCACCGTGGACACGGTCCACGTAACAGTGCACGGGGCGGCTGACGCGGCGGGGCGTGCTGACGTGGCAGCAGCATATGCTGCCACGTGGCACATGCTGACGTGGCAGCTGACGTGGCTGCCACGTGGCTCGGGGGGGCGGTTAGGGCTGACGTGGCGCTGACGTGGCATGCCACGTGTCATGCCACGTGGCCTAGGGCTGACGTGGCACGCGCTGGTGCTGCCACGTGGCTAGGCTGAGCTGGCGGCTCGGGCGCGGGCGGCGTCGGCGGGATCCGACGGCGGGACGCGGCACGTGGCGATCTGGGCCTCGGCCGACCGAGCGGCGGCGAGGATTGCGCGGCGCGGCGCGGGCGAGGGCTTGATCGGCGACGCGCGTGCTCGCCGCACGGCGCGCGGCGCGCTACGGCGCGCGCGGTGAGCGCGGATCGCAGCGGCGGGCGACGCGTGGCGGGCGCGAGGCGGATTGGCGACAGCGTGGCGGGTGCGCGCGAGGCGACGGGTCGCGGCGCGCTGGCGCAGACGCCGCGAGGCGCAGGCGAGGCGAGGGCGAGGGCGCGCGCGAGGCGACGGAGGCGACGCGGGCGAGATCGGCGCGAGAGCTCACCGGCGGCGGCAGCGGCGGCGGCTCTTGCGCCCGCGACCTCGGCGACGGCGGAGACGCAGCACGGCGGCGCGAGCGGCTCCGACGGGGCAGCGGCGCGGGCGAGCGGAGGCGCGGCGAGGGTTCGGCGATGCGTGCACGCGAACCGAGGACGGCCGACCGGTTTTAACACGCGAACCGAGGAGTTCGATCCGATTCTGGCGACGGGCGGACGCGACGTGTTAGACGGTTAGGATGCGCCACGCGGCGAGATCGGACGGCGGGATTGATTAGGTTAGGGTTAGGGTTCGCGGGCGCGGGTCGGACGGCTGTGATGATGCGCGCGCGATCGATCTGCGGCCGAGCGGCGCTGAGTGCGCGGTAGCCTGGTGGCCGCCAGCGCCGTGAGCGATGCGCGACAGCGTGGCTTGGCGCGGATCGGGCGGCGGGCGAGCGGAGTGCGAGAAAGAAGTACGGCGGCGCGCGGCGCGGGATTGGCGACGCGTGGAGAGAGAGGAGATCGGGCGGCTGAGGTTAATTTCTTTTCTTTTCTTTTCCAGAAATTCAAATAAACTTCTAAAAGCTCTAGAAAATAGCAAATAACTCCCAAAAATTCACCAAAAATACCAGAAAATTCCTTGAGACCTGAGGAACACAAATAAAATATTTTCCACTTATGTTAATGTTTATTTTAATCACATTAAATCATTTGAAACTTTAAAAATTCATTTGAAGCTTCAATTACTTTCAGAAAATTCCAGAAAATTCATTTTTGAAATCCAGGCTTTAAAATTCTCAGAAAAACAGGATGTTACAGAGTAGCTGTCGAGGGTCCTCACCATGCTTCCTCGGGCATGAAATCTTGATCGATTTGGGGCTTCGGAGAGGAGGGAGATGGAGAGAATGGGGTTTGATTTGGCTGGGTTGAGCCTGCAGACCCCCTCCGTCCTCAGCAGCTCCTCCTCCGCCTCCACGCCGACCGCCTCGGCGCCTCCCCTCCGCCTCTACGCCAACCAGATCCAACCTCCCCCTTCGGCCCCCGGGCTCCGGCCTCCGCGGCTCCCCCTCCGCCTCCGCGCCGACCGCCTCCGGCCTCCCCCTCCGCAAGTTACGGTGGAACCGTGGAAGGAGGGGTGCTCGAGCCCCCACAAGCACCCACGATGGATTCGCCCTTGATCGCCAGCCTACCCCCCGCATGCATATGTACCTTTGCTTCACCAGGAGTCTTTCTATCGCAGACCGTACTACGTGTAATTAATCAAATCAAGGTCAAGAGGGAACACTGAACCAACCAATTAGTGTCCCTGCCGCCGCTAGCGTCACCATAGTGTACAGTTGGGAACAAAGAAAATGCTTTCATATCTTTGGACCTAAGTTTTGTCAGTGAGCCAACCCATGAGTGTCCCTGCCGCCACTAACTAAAATGAACATAAGTTTTGCTGAGTATTTATTTTTAAATTTGCTAATCAACCGGCTATGACATGACCTTGTCCTATGTACTTCTCTCATTTTTTTAGTGTTCAAGGATGATCGTAATTTTTTTAAAAAAATGTACATTATAAGAGTAACAAATTTCTAAATTCCTCCTAGAAATTTGAGCTTTCTTGTGTTATAGTACTGTACAAGATTGTTGCTAGTGCTATTCGTCAAGTCCTTTTATCAAAAAGAAAGAACGAAAGAAAACAGCATTATTGTGCCTATCAAATAGGGTAATAGATGAAATCCGATTTTACATTTGGATTTGGCTACATACCATTTAGCTGCTTAATAATTCATAGAAAAATTCAGTCAGATTTGTCACCTTGGATTTGTCTCATGATTCATGCGCTACTTTCACCTCCAGCTTTGGTAAGTCTCCGTTGTTATATTCTAGCCGCGACAAATGATGCGAGTAACAATCAAGTTTAGGTTTTGTGGCAGCGACAAGCCTTTGGTGGCAGCTATCCACCAATGGATCTTGATCCCAATGCAGGGCTTAAAATATTAATAAAGTAAATATATGATGAAAATAGCTACCCGACATGTGAAATATTTGTGAACTAAAAATCATTCGGATTTTTGTACCGTTGGATACACATCCAACAATCCACCGACTCCCTCCATCCCTTACAAATAAGATTAACCCTAGCCGCTTCCTCCCAACATCCCGACGCTGGCAAGGCCCTATGGCGAACCCCTCTCCCCTCCCGCTACCGCAACACACCTCTTCCCACGCTAGTACCTCTGTTGTCCTCCTCTCCTACCATTGCATCGCTCACCTCAATCTCCCCCATGCCACCTTCTTTCTTGTCACCACCACCCCTCCTAATTGCTCGTCGTTCTCATCGCCCCCAACCTCCACTACCCTCCTTCGACCCACAGTGGCAAGCCACCTCTGTCTCGCCGCCACCCACCTTCGGTTCTCCGCTACCCCACCTTCCTCTATAGTCAGCCTTGGTGAACCGTAATCCCTAATGTGGTGAACTCAAGCCCTAACTCACCACCAGAGAAGACAAACCAATCGGAGCCTCGTCGGAGACCGATGTGGGTAGGCGCACGAATCGTGATGCAGATCACGAGGTTAGAAATTTGAATGATTTACAAAAGAAAAATCATGTGCATAATATATGCAATTCCGATGTCGACCGTTACATTTTCATGGGTCAGACGGTTGATGAAGCTGATGCTTAACTAATTGAGGTTACAGACCTTCTAGGCCTCTGGATAGCTAAGAGTATGTGCATCCTTAGATGCTAAGGCAATGCCACAGAAGGAAGAAATTTCTTAGCACTATGCCAACAGTTGGGAAAATGGGTGCTAAGTCTAGATTGTATGGAACTGAAGTAAACTTTAGCAGCTGGTGCTATGTCACAAATAAGCTGAATATTTAGCAGCTATAGGTGGTGCTAGAAGCTAAAGGTAAGCTAACAACGGTATTATGGAGAGAAATGGGTGATATGGATGCACCTACTTTAGATGTTAAAGGATGTACATGCTTGACAAAATTAATTATGTGTTCACGTCTTCAAATCGATTAAGCAACCAATTCGATCGACACCCGCGGATCGAGGCCCAACCAGACATAATAAGCACATCAATTGTTCAAAATCGGTGGTTCATACACAAGTAAAAAAAACATGTCAAATGTCCATAGGAACATCAATCAAAACCATACTAGAAATATTTTTTTGTGACGGCTATACAAATTCTGTGACGGCAATAGTAAGACCTTCGCTAAGTGATGGTAATTGTTAGATCATAAAAAAATCAACCTTCCGTGAGTTTACCTATGCTACCACCAAAACATGACCAATTGTGAGTTGTGACTTCTTACTTTGTCCGTTGCCAAAACTAACTTCTCGTGACAGCAACGAAACAATCAGTAAATAAGTGGAGTCCACAACAGAATTTAACTACTGCATATAATGGTGCGGACTTTCATGACGTACATCTTGGTCGTCAACATTAATTTCTATCAAACAAGGCTATACAGATCTACACCACACATGTGGGCACTACGTGCAAGACAGAATTTAAATTATAGTATCGCATCTAGCCTTCAACTTAACCTCTAAATTACACATGCCAAATTAACGGGAAGAATGAAAAGTAAAACAAGATCGGAACTTGGTTCTTGAGTTACATAATCGAATCTAAATGATTCATCTTTGCAAATTTGTGCACACTCTTATTCACGGTTTGGAAGGCCGGTTGGATTGCTTCTTCTCATCACTCTTGCTGATTAGTGCAACCCGACCACCTTGTCAATCTGCTATCTTGGCGCAAGAAGAGTAGTTCATCTACTGCCGCAAGCGAGGAGAAGAAGACATGGGAATTAGGGGACATCCAAAAGCCTAACCCCCACTGCTACTCAGCCGCAAGGCGAGCTAAGGGCCAAAACCCTAGAGTCTGTTTGCTGGCCGAAAGGAGAAAAAAGATCATCATGCCTTGCTGCAAGGTGGAAAGACGAATCCTAGTGTTCTCTTCTGCTGCCCACAAGGATTTAAGGAGAAGACCCCCTCAATTTGCATTGCATCCACAAGGAGCCAGGGAGAACACACCCACTGGTCGTATCGTGAAGATCGGGCCACCCCACACACTAGCTCACCTACTAGTTGGTCTGTATCACCTTTACTAACAAAACAACACATAAAACCAGAAAAAAGTAATGAACTGAACAGAAAAGATGATTAGATGACTTCAATTTACAAATTAGCATGACAGATGAAACCAACTCTTGACAAATTAAAGATTCAATCTAACCATGACCTGGTTATCACTACTACAGAAAACGTTATAACAGACGATTGAAAAACATCATCACATATGGTTTCGTGAGCCATCTGAATTGATGGCTCAGTAATGATACAATGTCATCACAGACGGCTTTCGAACCGTCCGTGATGTAAATATCATAGATCGTTTTTAACTACAAATCGTCTGTGATAGTTGATTATCACAGACGATTTGTCGTAAAAACTGTCTGTGATAGTTATATATCATAGACGGTTTTACCACAAACTGTCTGTGATGTTTGATTATCACATGCGGTTTGTAGGTAGAACTGTATGTGATATTTAACTATCACAGGCGGTTCGAAATTGAAACTGTCTGCGACACTTACATATCATAGACGGTTTTTATTCCTAAATCTATTTCTGTTTATTGGCTAGCCTTAGGAATTACTAGCCATGTCCTCTAAAACAAAGCAGATCAACATATATATATATATATATCGAATTCACATCTATTTTAGAATAAAAAACATCTATTTCATAAATTAATTAATTGAAATGAAATAAAATATCCATTAACAAATACACATGTACAATTAAGGTCAATCTTATCCCAAATAAATTCATTCTAAATTGTGGAACTCTCCATCTGATTTTATGACTTTAGACACCAAAAAGAACGCGCATTATCCTTGAATTTGTGTAAGGTCGGCCTGTTCCAACGCAGTTGTAGGGATGGACACACCATGTCGATAGGTATATCAATGTCGTGCGTACATATATAACTTGATAAGTATGAAATAATTATTGCAAGATTGACAATCCTTAGGATCAATGATCTTCGAGGAATTGAGTAGTAGTTGCATATCGCAGCAAACATAGAATCCATAGGTATTGCCCGGCGGCTGCTGGTGACACTGCAAAAATAGAATTTATTAATTCGATAGGATTAATGTCCAAGTGTTCTATAGGATTAATGTGTTCTAGCGGATACCGAAAATTTTGAACATGTCGCAGGGCGTTGGCCGGCCCCTTCCTTCGAGCCACGTACCTCTGCAACATACATGGCGAACGACCTACGTGATTCCAAAAAGTTAGCCGTAGACATTTGAAATGAAAGAAAGAGTACAATACAATTATGTATGAATAAAATGTATTTACCTATCGAGTAATTAGCCGATAACTGTGAAGTCAGTTTTGTTCTTCCTTAGTGAATCCAGGTATATTACCTTGTTCTATTTTGGTATAATTACAATTAAAATCTAGTGGAACATATACAGGTATGTCGGCTACTGTCATTAAACCTAACTTCGTGTTGCTTATAAAGTAGAAATCAAAAAGTATAGCCACTAGTGTAGCACTTACTCCTAGTTGTAAGGCATAAGTACAAATTCCTTATTGCGATGAGCCACCAATACTGTTGTAATGTAACTCTCGACGAATGATGCATTCTCGTTGATAGTATCTATGACGATCAAGCGTGAGTCTAGAACGTAGTCAGCATTGACATACGGGACCTATAGGGAGTGACATGGTCTATGGTAGATTGGGTTCATGGGGATTCAAAGAGGCGTGGTTTGGACGGGACGGAGTGAGGCGAGGCAATGTTCAAACAGGACAAGGTGAAGTGAGGCGATGTATGGATAGGGCAAGGCAAAGCGAAGCGAAGGTGCTCATCAGCGGGGAAGATGGCGGTAGCCGAAGGTGTGCAGCTATGGCGGAGCGGCGATGCAGCACAGCCAGAGAAGATGACTAGGCAGGTGCCATCCATGAAGACGACAACGACTTGCTCGGCGGTGATGACAAGGGCAATGGCGCTCGGATGTGGTGGCTCGGTGAGAACGTCGAGGGTGCTCAGGTGTCTTGATGGTAGGGTGCGGAACACGAGGAAGGGCACAACCTTCATAAGCGTAGACGCTGAGAACTCTGGCTCGGAGACATCAATGAAGAAGTCCAGCTCAGGGACAGTGGCAGGGAGTCCACGTCGAAGACGATGAACAGTGCCAGGGTGCTCAGATCAATGACACATGGCACCGAGGCATTGGAGGTCGGCGGTAGACGGCACAAATGCACAATGCAGTGGCCCTCGGATGATCGACATGTGTCACATGGCTAGATCCGGTGGCTAGAGTGGAACATGGCTTGGATGGCCGACAAGAGGCAAAGCGAGAATCAAATGGCTGAGATTTAATGGGCCAAAGAGGCTTTTGATTTTTTAGGATTTTTTAATTTCAGAAATTGAAAAGAAACAAAAATGAGCTTCAAAAAATAGTAAACGAATCTAAAAAACTCTAGAAAATTCCTTGAAGTACAAGAAACCCAAATAAAATATTTCTAAGAAATGTTAATATTTAATTATTAGATCTTTTTAATCAATAAAAATTCATTTTAAGCTTGAATTAAATCCAGATGTTTATTTTTATTTTAAAAGCTTCAAAAAGGCTCTTAAAATCAAGATATTACATTACTTTTTCAAAATAAAGCCTTTTTAAAATCAGAAAAAATAGGCCATTAAACTTTCAAAATTTCAAGCAACCAAAAGCAATTTTTGTATTTAAATTAAATTAAAATTCTTTACCCTAATTTTTAAAATAAATAACTGGACTGTTACAAACTACCCCCCTTAAAGATAATCTCATCCATAAGATTTGGATGGGTTAGTAAGAAAATGGATTTTGACCTTACCCTATGTGGCTTGAGCTTAGATTTGATTCAAACGTCCCTTCATCCACTTTTGGGCCTGTTCTTTTCAGGTTCTTAAAACAGCTTTTGGTTTTTCCTACAGTACCTAACTTTCAAACGGAGTATTTTTTTAAGATGGAGTCTACAAGTTAATTGTACACGTTAAAAGTCCAACATCTGTACCATCTAAAATCGCAAGCGAGTATCTCTCTCTCTGTAATCTCTATCGCAAACAGCTAAAATTCAAAAATTTCAGCCAAAAGCCATAAACCGTAGCAAAAAAGAACAGACCCTTTGTGGCCTTTTGTTTACTGTTTGAAGGGTATTGGCTGTTGGCACTCCAGATGTACCCTATGTGGCTTATATCTTGGGGCAGTTGTTAGCATAATGCCATGTCTCATGGAAATTGAAACAGATAACTCCTGCTACTGGGTTCAGGCCTTCTGTGGAAGGCCATCTTTCAAGGCTTTGTTGTCCTCGATCTTGGGACCGGTGTTGGTCGGGACTCGTTCTCTAGTTGATGATGATGGTTGAAATCTATTGCCCTATGGCAAAGTTGTTCTAACCTTAAGAAAGCTTTCGTTACTCATATGCTAGGCATACATCTGTCTCTTTCGTTTCTTCATCTCTTGATGCTTGGACTCCTGGCGGATAGGCGTTCAAGATCTTAAAGTGTAGGGGAGAAGTTGCTTATCAGTTGGAGCTGCATACGTCCTTCAGTGGAAAACATAATGTCTTCCATGTGTCTCAATTGAAGAAATATCTACATGTACCAGAGGAAGTCGTGCCAGTTGAAGTGTCGATTTTAAGGAAGATCTGTCGTATAAGGAGCATCCTGTAAATATCATGGAAGTGTTAAAGCATGTTACTAGGGGCAAGGTCGTTCGCATTCAAAGTCCAGTGGAGCAACAATTCTAGTGAGGAAGCCACTTGGGAGCGCAAGGAGGACCTCAAAGCAGGGTTTTCAAACCTATTCTCTTAGTGAGCCCGGATCTCGGAGTCGAGATCCCATTGAAGTGGGAGAGGTTTCTACATCTTGATTTTCATAGCCTTTTTTGAAGCTTTTAAAATAAAATTCACTATTTGGATTTTTTGGAATTGATTAAAGCTTAAAATAAATTTCTATTAATTAAAAAGATTTAATATGATTAAAATAAATATTAACATGTGTTGAGCATATTTTATTTTGGTTCCTTATGTCTCAAAGAATTTTCTGAGAATTTTTTGGGTTTATTTGCTATTTTCTTGAGCTCTTTTTATTTTATTTAAATTTTTGACAAAAGAAAAAAACTAGAATCCCATGAATAGTACTGGGTTGGCCTATTACTGTTCACCCCAGCCCATCCAACCTCAACCGTCCGATTCATCCTTGCCACACGTCAGCCATCTGAGCCAAGCCACTTCCCGTCTGTCGGATCTCGCCTTACACCATGCGTCAGCCATTTGCAGGACCACGCACTGTTCATATATGCCATCTAACTTCGTCTGCCCGATCCTCTGGCTTGCAACGCATCACGTATCTACTGGTGGATCTACTATTCATCGTTGTCCCGGTGGGGAGTTCATCTCCGTCTAAGCCTCAGTTCGCGTGCACAATTGGGACTTCGCCGTCATGCGCCGTCTTCGCCGCGGACTCCGCCTCCTGTGCCCATCTTGGACTCCCTCAGTGTTCACGCCATAAAGCCAAGCCCCACCTCTATTCTTTCGCACCTCGAGCTGCTCACCTGCCTCACCGTTCTCACCAAGCGCCGCTGTCACCACTGCTTCCTTCCCATCATCTTCGCCGCTAGAAGCTCACTACCGTTCTCCCCGTTGGCCATCGTCCAGGATGATCGCTGCCTCATGTAGTCGTCGTTTGCCGTCGTCCACTATTCTCTATTGCTGGTGAGCTCCGTCGTCCCGTCAGCCGCATCGTGTTCCGGCGTTGCCTTGGTCACCTAGCCGCACCGCGCGCCTCTCCACCAGCGCGCGCTGCGACCCTGCGCACACTAAAGCAACACCTCAGGTCTTGCACTGCGCCATGCGTCGACATCTTGGCCGCCCGATCCACCATCGCAACCGTCCCCTCAGATCTGCGCCAATGGCTGAGATCCATCCACGTGGCTCACCTATTGTCGTCGGATCTTTATGACGTCACCCCCACACCCGCACCCCCACGTCGGTTCACCTTCTCTGTGAACCAGGTCCACCATGAGCTGAGCCACTGCCAGTCCGGTCCTACCTGTTAGCCGCACTATTCCATGAACCCGTACGCCCATCCAACCGAGTTAGTAGCCAGCTCACTAGCCACATCAGCCCTAGGTGCCACGTGTTGCCACGGTCAGAGCCATGATAGCGTAACATAAGCACCGAGTCGTCAGCATGCCATGTCAGTGTTAGTGATATGCCCTAGAGGCAACATGGAGATGTTGTATATATCACATACTATGTTTATGATACATTACTTTGTTCCTTGGAATAGACATCATTATTATTGATCAATGAGTATGTGACTTATTCATGAGACTCTTAAATACTAAAATGTTGCTATTTCTAAATGATCCCTGATCGTATATCATATGAGGAACAAATATGATTCAAAGACAAAGATCAGCATATGTATTGATTGATGATCATGTCTCATGGATCATGGTATGGTGATACCAAATCAATAATATGGACATGTGTTAGTGAACATATGTTGATAGACTCGCCATGAGACACTGCAGAGATTCCATGTGTCATCAGTTGGTCTCAAGTAGTGTTTATGTAGAATCCTTAGACTTGAGATCATCATGGTTCCCAACATGAGTAGTAGCTTATTTTGGGACTACTAAACACTACTCCGAATCGGGTAGTCATAAAAGTAGTCTTGGATTTGCCATGAAACATGTAGTGGGATGTGAATGATCAAGATAGAATTTGCCCCTCCTTATGGGAGAGATATCTCTGGGCCCCTCGATGTAATGGATTATGAAAGTGCATGGCCATGCCAAGGTGATTGAGGAGTCAATCATAAGTTTATAATCCATCACGGAATCGAGAGAGTGATTGAGCTATTAAGAGGATGACACAGGTCTCGCCTTGAGCTCAATCTATATCGTGAGGCAAAGGGATTCGTACATGAGAGAACATTATAGGTTCAGCCGATATGATCTTTACATATACTTTGGGGTTAATATGTCTTACTAGAGGCCGCTATTAACATGGTGACCGGAAGGCGTTTCCGGTCACGACCAAGTATACGTGAACCTACAGGGTCGCACGCTTAACGGGTTGGAACACTGATTCGAATATGATTTGGATATGGGCTCAATTCGGATAAAGATCCGAATAGACTCCTAATGGGCCTTGGTCCGCAAGGCCCACGTGAGGAGGTCTATATATGGAGGCGAGGGGCCGAGGGATTCGTCCTGTTAACATCTAGCAAAACCCTAGCCGCCACCTCCCGAGCCAAACCCTAGCCGCTCACGAGTGCTAGTACACTCGCGACATGCCCGGCCGGGCGTGTGGATACCGGTGGAGGCGTTGCTCGTTGTGGTGCTGATCGGCGTGCGTGGAGGAGACGATCTGTTCGGGACGATCAGCTACTTCCACTACTACCTCAACGCACGTGATTGGATCGGTTTCCAATTCTTCTTCCGCGTGTCGCTGGCGTCTAAGTGGTAACGATCCATGATCCTTCCTTAGCATGATGTTCTTGGGTGCGCGGTAGAAAAGTTTTGTTTTCTGCTTCCGTAGCCTACGCGTATTCCTTTAGTGGTATCGAGCCATCTTGCTTAGTTTGCCATCTGGATCAGCGCATATGTTGATATGCGATAGTAGTAGATTGATCTATTACGTCTAAATCGGTAGCGGGTTGATGAGATCAATCGGTCATAAGGGGTTGAAATAGGTATGAGTTGATAGCATCATAAGGCCAAAAAGATTAGTTCGTGCTCCTTCTTTGATGTACGCTGCGACTTGCCCCTACCGCTGGAATCACCATCGGGGCTAGCTGCAAGACAATCGAGAGATCGAGCCAACAGATCGAGGTCTTGTGTTGTGGTCTCTCAAGTATACCGATCGCGATGATCAATATGATTGATCTAATGAAAATTGAGACATTTTGAATGGCTCGAATTTGGGTTGATTTGATCGGCTCGATAAGATTTTCATAGCGATTTCATAGATGCGATCTATGTAATTCATGAGGTTTTGATGCCGCCGCTCGAACCCGAGGCGTCTCCCCCTCGACCCCGCCGTGTATCCCCTTGTATAGCGTCGTGGGTTCACATCGTTAGGTAGAATGCGATTCTACGCCTAACTTATTTTTGCAGGGAATGGTGTGAATAGTATGGCCCTATAACTTATTTGAATGTATGAGATGTATGTGATGCATGTAACATTCATTCATGGCCTGCATGTCATGATTATTTCAG
Organism: Melocanna baccifera; assembly: GCA_036346265.1. Taxonomy (NCBI): domain Eukaryota; kingdom Viridiplantae; phylum Streptophyta; class Magnoliopsida; order Poales; family Poaceae; genus Melocanna; species Melocanna baccifera. The sequence continues at coordinate 20,766,550 of CM070677.1, read as the reverse complement.
CTATTGTTAGCTGTATATATTGTATTTAACGACCTGCATGTCGACCTTAATACTTGAATCTATCTTTGTAATCTTCAATTTCTAGCTGTTATAGGTAGTAGCCTAGTTTTGAGGTTACAAGCTTTTAAGCATGGTGGCCTAAAGGAGTGATGTGGAGGATGGAGATTGTCTACACCTACTTGGAGATGGATATCACCATTTTTGGGCCATACTACTTCACAGTTAAATGTGTTTATCTATGATGTTATCTATCTTATTCTTATGCAATGATATATGTGATATGTTGCTTTGGTAGGATAGAATCCTCTTAAAATTAGGTGTTAATGCCCTTCCATATGTTGCACTAAAAGATAATGATCACCGCATGGTAGGTCTACCAAAGTAGAGTGCCATCGGTTATCATCATCATTTGGGGTAGATGTCTGACATCTACATGCGGAAGTATTTGGTTTACTTAACAAGGTTATCAAAATAGTTTTGGACCTTGGGGCATAGATTGGGGCCGAGGCATACCGATGTCACCCAAAGTAGAGTCACATAGGGATGTGATTAGCAAAGTGTTGCTTACCCATGTCACTAGTTTTCTAGCCGTGATGCCAAAGCTCACTAGGAATTAGTGAAATGAGGATCTTTACCCACTATGTAACTTAGAGGAGTTTTGTTGCAAAACTCATAGTGGGAGTCTTTGCTAAATAGTTTAATAAAAGATGAACATAAACATAGTGCTAAACTTTGCATATTCTTATGTTGTAGATCATGTCACTAACGCCGCATCCAAGTACTTTTAATTTGCGATCTGTTCTTGAGAAAGAAAACTCAATGGAACAAACTTTTGGATTGGTATCGCAACTTGAGAATTGTTCTCAAGCAAGAGCGCAAGGAGTATGTCCTTGAGTCTCCTTACCCCAAGACTTGCACGATAATGCTACTCGTGGATGCACGGAGAGCTTATGAGAAGCAAACGAATGATTGCCTTGATGTGAGCTGTCTCATGCTTGCCACAATGTCCTCTCGAGCTTCGTATAATATGAGAACACAGATGCCTACAATATCATTGTGGGGCTACGTGGTATGTTTGAGAACCAAGCAAGGGTGAGAGGTTCAATACTTCAAAGTCCTTATTTGCGTGCAAAGCTTGCGTAGGAATCCCGTCCACCCTCATGTGATTAAGATGATTGGCTACATTGAGAGTCCGAAAAGCTTGGTTTTCCCTTAGCCAAGAGTTGGCTATCGATGTGATTCTCCGCCGCTCCCCGAGCTTTGAGCCATTCATAATGAACTTTAACATGAACAACCTGGACAAGACCCTGGCCGAGTTGCATGGGATGCTAAAATCACGAGAATAGCATTAAGAAAAGCAGCAATCATGTGATGATGATGCAGAAAGGCAAGGGCAAGCCCTATGTCAAGAGAAGCGCGGTCAAAGAAAGAAAGCTCGATGCGATCGCGAGCGGTTCTAAGGCCAAGAAAGACAAGAAGGGCGATGCTCATCTCCGATGCGATTGTTACTAGTGTAAGCAATCGGGACATTGGAAAAGGAACGCCCAAAGTACTTGGAGGATCTTGAGAAGAAGAAGGGAAGTACGACTTCCACCTGTATAAATGTTATAGAGATCAATCTTGCTACTTCATCAACTGATTCTTGGGTATTTGATACCGGATCGGTTGCTCACATTTGCAAATCGTTGCGGGGCTAATAAGAAGTAGAAGTTTGAGGAGGAGCGAAGTGGATCTTCGGCGCTGGCAATGGAGCAAAAGTTGCTGCGGTAGCTGTTGGCACCATGCCATTGTCTTTACCTTCGTGATTAGTTTTGGAATTGAATAATTGTTATTGTGTTCCATCTCTTTCAAAGAACATTATTTCGCTTCATGTTTGCAAGCCAGAAGGTTATGACTTTAAATCTATGGACAATGGTTGTTCTCTTTATTTCAAAGATATGTTCTATTGTCATACTCCATTGGTGAATGGGTTATACGTTCTTACTCTTGAAGGGTCACCGGTCTATAACATTAATGCAAAGAGGCAACGTCCAATGATTTGAATCCCACGCTTATTTGGCACTCGCCGCTTAGGTCACATAAATGAGAAACGCATGCGAAGCTCCATAGAGATGGTATTCGCACTCATTTGATTTTGAATCATTAGAGACATGCGAATCTTGTTTACTTGGCAAGATGACAAAGGCACCTTTCACCGGTCAAGGTGAACGGGCAAATGACTTATTGGCACTCATACATACTGATGTATGTGGACCAATGAGCTTAACGACCGAGGTGGTTTTCGTGACTTCATAACTTTTATCGATGACTTTAGTAGATATGGGTATATCTACCGATGAAGCATAAGTCCGAATCCTTTGAAAAGTTCAAGGAATTCCAAAATGAAGTGCAAAATCATTTAGGCAAGACAATCAAGTTTCTACGATCTGATCGTGGAGGCGAGTATTTGAGCCATGAGTTTGGCAATCATCTAAAGGATTGTGGAATTGTTCCACAATTGACTCCGCCAGGAACACCTCAATGGAATGGGGTATCTGAACGGAGAAATCGCACCTTATTAGATATGGTGCGCTCCATGATGAGCCAAAGTGATCTTCCGTTGTCTTTTTGGGGTACGCTCTTGAAACAGCCGCGCTCACACTAAGCAGGTTCCATCAAAATCGTGAGAAAAGACACCATATGAGATGTGGACAGACAACGCCCTAGCTTGTCTTTTCTTAAGATTTGGGGATGTGAGGCTTATGTAAAACGTTTACAATCTGATAAGCTCACTCCTAAATCTGATAAATGCTTCTTTATCGGGTATCCTAAGGAAACAAAAGGATATTACTTTTATAATCAAGGAGAAGGCAAAGTGTTTGTCGCCTGCATGGTGTCTTCTTAGAGAAAGAGTTTCTCTCAAGAAGGGATAGTGGGAGCACAAAGTGCAACTTGAAGAAATTCAAGAAACACTGATAACGTTTCAGCTCCTACGTAACCACAACGGGATGAACAAACCGTTGAAGAACTGTTGTGGACACACCAGCACCACGAGGTCGAAGGTCACGTCGTGCACCGAGAGGTACATGTTCTTGACTACTCAACAACGGGACATATTGTTGTTAGACAACGATGAGCCTAAGACCTATGAAGAAGCGATGGTGGGACCGGACTCTAAGAAATGGCTTGAAGCCATGAGATCCAAATTGAATCCATGCACGATAATCAAGTTTGGAACTTGGTTGATCCACTGATGGTGTTAAAACCATTGAATGCAAATGGGTTTTCAAGAAAAGATAGACATAGATGGAAATGTTCACATCTATAAAGCGCGACAGGCCAAAGGTTTCAAACAAATTCAAGGTATTGATTATGATGAAACTTTTCGCCTCGTCGCAATGCTAAAGTCTATTCGATCATTCTAGCGATTGCTGCATATTTCGACTATGAAATATGGCAAATGGATGTCAAAACAGCTTTCCTTAATGGAAATCGAGTGAGGATGTGTACATGACACAGCCCACGGGTTTTGTCGATCCGCAATCGCTTGGAAAGATATGCAAGCTCCAAAGATCCATTTATGGATTAAGCGAGCATCTCGGAGTTGGAACATTCGTTTTGATGAAGTAATCAAAGGGTTTGGTTTCATCAAGAACGAAGAAGAGCCTTGTGTTTACAAAAGGCTAGTGGGAGCGCACTCGTATTTACGGTCTTATATGTGGATGACATATTATCGATCGGAAATGACATTCCTTTGCTCGAATCATTAAGTCTTCATTAAAAATAGTTTCTCTATGAAAGACTTAGGAGAGGCAGATATATTCTGGGCATCAAGATCTATAGAGATAGATCAAAAGGCTAATTGGATTAAGCCAAGATACGTACATTGACAAGGTGTTGAAAAGGTTCAATATGCATGATTCCAAGAAAGGTTTTCTACCTATGTCACATGGTATAAATCTTAGCAAGAATCGGTGTCCTAGTACACCGATGAGCGCGATAAAATGAATACGATTCCATATGCTTCGCTATTGGGTCCATTATGTATGCCATGCTTTGTACACGCCCGGATGTTTCAGATGCTTTAAGTGCTACGAGTAGATACCATCATGATCGGTGAAAGTCACTAGATTGTCGTAAAGAACATCTTGAAGTACTTGAGAAGAACTAAAGATGTGTTCCTTGTCTATGGAGGTGAGGAAGAGCTCGTTGTAAATGGTTACACCGATGCTAGCTTCCAAACCGACAAAGATGATTTTAGATCGCAACTGGATTTGTGTTCTCGCCTGAATGGCGGTGCGGTAGTGGAAGAGTTCCAAGCGCAGACGGTTGTCGATTCTACAATGTGTCGAGTACATAGCAGCTTCCAAGCCGCCAAAGAGGCCGTTTGGATCAAGAAATTTATTTCGAGCTTGGTGTGATGGCTAGTGCCTCCAGCCCAATGGACCTCATCTTGTGACAATAGTGGGGCCATTGCACAAGCCAAGGAGCCTAGATCGCACCAGAAGTCCAAGCACATTTTACGGCGATTTCATCTCATCCGCGAGATAGTGGAGAGAGGCGATGTGAAGATATGCAAAGTACAAACGGATTTGAACATTGCAGATCCGTTGACAAAGCCGCTTCCCCAGCCAAAGCATGAGGCTCACACTAGGGCAATGGGTATTAGATACCTACATGGTTGACTCTAGTGCAAGTGGGAGACTGTTAGTGATATGCCCTAGAGGCAACATGGAGATGTTGTATATATCACATACTATGTTTATGATACATTACTTTGTTCCTTGGAATAGACATCATCATTATTGATCAATGAGTATGTGACTTATTCATGAGACTCTTAAATACTAAAATGTTGCTATTTCTAAATGATCCCTGATCGTATATCATATGAGGAACAAATATGATTCAAAGACAAAGATCAGCATATGTATTGATTGATGATCATGTCTCATGGATCATGGTATGGTGATACCAAATCAATAATATGGACATGTGTTAGTGAACATATGTTGGATAGACCGCCATGAGACACTGCAGAGATTCCATGTGTCATCAGTTGGTCTCAAGTAGTGTTTATGTAGAATCCTTAGACTTGAGATCATCATGGTTCCCAACATGAGTAGTAGCTTATTTTGGGACTACTAAACACTACTCCGTAACTGGGTAGTCATAAAAGTAGTCTTCGGATTTGCCATGAAACATGTAGTGGGATGTGAATGATCAAGATAGAATTTGCCCCTCCTTATGGGAGAGATATCTCTGGGCCCCTCGATGTAATGGATTATGAAAGTGCATGGCCATGCCAAGGTGATTGAGGAGTCAATCACAAGTTTATAATCCATCACGGAATCGAGAGAGTGATTGAGCTATTAAGAGGATGACACGAGTCTCGCTTGAGCTCAATCTATATCGTGAGGCAAAGGGATTCGTACATGAGAGAACATTATAGGTTCAGCGATATGATCTTTACATATACTTTGGGGTTAATATGTCTTACTAGAGGCCGCTATTAACAGTGGTGACCGAAAGGCGTTTCCTGGTCACGACCAAGTATACGTGAACCTGCTGTGGTCGCACGCTTAACGAGTTGGAACACCGATTCGAATATGATTTGGATATGGGCTCAATTCGGATAAAGATCCGAATAGACTCCTAATGGGCCTTGGTCCGCAAGGCCCACGTGAGGAGGTCTATATATATGGAGGCGAGGGGCCGAGGGATTCGCCCCTGTTAACATCTAGCAAAACCCTAGCCGCCACCTCCCGAGCCAAACCCTAGCTGCTCACGAGTGCTAGTACACTCGCGACATGCGTTCGGCCGGGACGTGTGGATACCGGTGGAGGCGCTGCTCGTTGCGATCTTGATCGGCGTGCGTGGAGGAGACGATCTGTTGGGACGATCGGCTACTTCCACTACTACCTCGACGCGTGATTGGATCGGTTTCCAATTCTTCTTCCATTGCTGCTGGCGTCTAAGTGGTAACGATCCATGATCTTTCCTTAGCATGATGTTCTTGGGTGCGCGGTAGAAAAGTTTTGTTTTCTGCTTCCGTAGCCTACGCGTATTCCTTTAGTCAGCATACCACGTCACCTGCCATGTCAGCCCTAGTGATGAGGATATCACTTCTACTGATATGAACACTCCTCTCACTGCTTGCATGAATAATGGGCAAGGTCCAATCACTCGGGCACGTGCTCATCAACTCAACTATCAGGTAAACTCATTTTTAGGAGTCAATAATATTTCCGCTGAGCATTCGATACTTCCTAAGACTTGTGATTTTCTTGTCCTTAGGAACCATGGAGAAGAACCACGTGAGCTCAAGTGTAGAAGTGGAACCGTCAAGCGCAATCCAACTCATATTCGCGAGTTCGACTCAGATTCGGACTGCTGGATAGCGCCTACTTCAAACGACCATAACTTTTGATCCAGAAGGTTTCTCGGGGCCCGTGAGTACTCGTTGGAAAGATATTGGAGTCTAATTTCAGATGAATCTTGTCTTACTTCGAAATTCCATCCGAGCCGATCAGAAACTGCAAAAGAATTGGAGTCACTTTTCCAGTTTGAGTCAAAGTGGGCCTTGGCTCTTGTAATCACACCTAGACTATTTGGGCCGACACTAATCATGGGTGTACTGTAACATCCCAATTTTTGCTTTTATTTTGAAGAAATAATTTTAAATTAATTATTTCCAATTATCTGGAATTTTCAGAATTTAAAGTTTCTGTTGAAAAGAAAATTTAATATCAAAATAAGTTGGAAATATTTTTCATATGTTTAAAACATTATCAATGAATTATGTGAATTTTTCTGGAATTTTTGGAATTTATTTGGTATTTTTCTGACTATTTTAAAATCCTCTACTAATTTCTGAAATGTATAAAAGATTTAAATATCCAAACTCTTCCTCGGGTTGACACTTGTCACCCATCCGTTCGCTCTCCCTCCGGCCGAGCTAATCCCCGCCGTCTACGCCTCATCCCGCCTCCCCTCCCTCTCGCTGCGCCAAGTGTCGCGCATCTGATCAGCGCCCGGCCATCCCAGCGACTAATACTCAAAAGGGTTGATCGCCCTTATTGGGTAGGCTGAGCCTCCCCGCCCGACTGGTTATCGCCGCCCGCTCTCTTCCCTCCCCGCTCCCTCGGCGCGCGTTCGAGCCCCGCTCCGCGCGCGAGGTTGAGTTCTTTTTTTTGGATTTGCGCTGACAAGCGGGCCCCACTGCCGAGACTAGTGCGTGGACTCACCGCGCGGTGGTCCCACTGTCGAGCCGTCGCCCCGACGTTCGTCCCCGACCGTTTCTCTCGCGCTGCCGCCATTCACGCCGCTTGGCCGAGCTCGCGTTCGCCTCCTCGGCCGTTACTTCTTCGCTTTAATGGCGGGGCGTCGCTCGTCGCCGCCATTAAACTCGCCGCTTCCAACGAGGAGGCGCCCGCTTCGCCGCCGCGCGGCGTCGGCAACCGCCGCCATTAACGCCGGCGAGGATGTGCGCCCGTTTCTTCCTCCCGTGCATAAAACAAGCCCCCGCCGCTCTCTCTCTCTCCTTCGCAACCTCTCTCTCTCCGTTCGCGTGCGTTCATAGCCGTAGTCGCCGCCGTGGTTCTGTCGCCGCCGACGAAGCTCGCCGCCGCCGGTAAGCCTCCGCCGCGCCGAACGTCTCGCGCCGCCCCTCGGTCGCGCGCGCCGCGGCGCGGCGCCGCGATCACCGCTCCTCGGTCGCGTGCGAGTCGCCCGCGCCGCGCTCACGCCCGCGCGGCGCCTCGCGCCGCGCGCGACGCTGGGCCACTGCGTCGCCGATCGCTCGGACTCCGCCTCCGCACCGCGTCATCCCCACCGCCCGTTCACCGACGGCCCGGATCTGCGCGACGTGTTTCCATCTCGGCCGTCCTCCTCGCGCTTCGCCGATCCACGCCGCCGCGTCGCGCGCCGCGCGTCGCGGTCACTCCGCGCGACGCCTCGCGGCGGGCTGCCACGCTGCGGCCATCGCGCGGCTTCCGCTTCCACGCCGTGCCATCCGCCGTCGCCGGTTTGGATCGACGCACCGATCACGCGCGCGTCAAGCCCATGGCCGTCCGATCCACCTCCACCGACAGCCGCGCAAATCGCCACGTCAAACCTGTCCGACGTGTCATGCCACGTGGCAGACACGTGTCTGCCACGTCAGAGCCACGTCAGCCACGTGTATGCCACGCTCGCGCATCAGGCCTCCCGCTGTTAATCCTTAAGAGGATTACCTACCCTTATGGGGTGGCGGTGCCTCCCGCTCACTTGGCTAGCGCCGCTCTCTTCCCCTCCCACTCCCTGCTGCGTTCGAGCCCGCTCATGCGCGAGGTTGAGTTTCTCCGTTTTTATTATCCGCACGACACTGGGTCCCACCGTCGACCACCTCTGCACCGTCACTGTCCGAGTGGGTCCCATACGTCAGGACTCATTTTAAATGAACTCGCTGACCATGGACCCCACTGTCGGTAATTTCGAATTTATAGATTTAATCAAATCTGAAAATTTCAAATAGCCATATCTTTTCATTTTAACTCCAAATTGGTCCATTCAAATTTCTAAATTTATCTAAAATTCCAATCTTTCAGTTGGTATATTTATTCTCAATTTTTAGTTTTTATTTTATTTTATTTATCTGGTTTTCTCGATTCTTGTGTAGAGGCCGATTTGTCCGAGGATATTCAGACCAAGCTCGGAAGATTTCAACCCAGTGCAAGAAGGCAAGTCTCCTTTGAACATTTTGCTCCCATGTTTTGCAAGTTTCCTTTGATCAACTTGCTCAAATGATTTGGAAAATGTTTAGGTAGTTATTTTAAATTAATGCATGCTTATGTTATATCAAGTGATAATTTGATTTAGAAAATTTAGTTAAAGACCCAATTTGTTATACCTTCCATTGAAAATTGTTTACCTTGTACCATTGTCAACTTAGGATATCCCTTTGACTCAATAATGAGTTAGCATTATATTGGTTGAATGTTTAAAATACTAGCAAATGCTTAGCGTAGCAAATCAATGTATTAATGCTCAAATGAGTAGCATGTTTATCAAATGTTTTGATGAATGATTTGTTTGAACATTGGTAATGGATGTTACCATTGTTAAATGCTTTGCTTGAAAAGTGGTAATGGATGTTACCACTGTTAATTTAAAAGTAAAAACGAATTTCAAAGGGAAAAGTTGACAAGGGTGGATGGAAGGTTTGGCTGGTGCGGTTTAGCACGAGAATGATTGAATTTGTGAATGAGCCACCCTAGTCGTTTAAGGACCGACGCTTGTGTTTGTCCAAACTGAGCAAAACAGTGCAACCACAAGTCTATATGGGTACGACCTAGCTAACTACCCTATAATAGTGTAGTTTAGATATCACCAGTGGTGTATTGAGTGCCAGGGAGTACTGGTTACTCATAGTGAGGGACAGGGTTTACTGTACTCATATGGCGCAAGAGGGGGCTCCAACTTGTGGATTCAAGTTGTGGTGAAACCTTAGCGGGTGGTATTTAAACTATCTTGGAGTAGGTGAAAAGCTTTGTGATAATTTATCTGAGTCTTATGCCAAAGGAAGCATGTTGACTGCAAAGATGACTTATCTCTTGTGGGTAAAGTTGTACACCCTCTGCAGAGTTAAAACTATTCGAATAGCCGTGCCCACGGTCAAGGGCGGGCAAGGAATGCATACACATGGTAGAAAGTTTGACTTTGTTTTCAAAACAAAATGAATTGGAGAAAACTCGGGAGTGGATGGAACTCTCGTGATCTTTAGACTAGTGGTGTAACCGATTCCTGTGGATTTAACCTGAGGTTTTGAAAGTTGGCAGGATTGCCTGAGATTTTAGTGTTGGTGTAATTTCTATTATGAAAAACAAGACGTTTACAAAATTGCTTTCGAAGTAATTATGTATATTTAAAAATAAAACGCTGATCTTTGCAAAAGAACTCTATAGCCTTTCTTTGTGAAAGCCTTGCATCTATACATCTTTCCCAAGACTTGCGGAGTACATCTTTGTACTCACCTGTTGCTCTACAATTTAATAGCAGAGGATGAAGAAGTCAAGAAGCGAGAGTACGATTCTGTCTTTGAATGTGGATGCGGTGGATTCTTCCCGGAAGATTAGGACTCGTTTCCCCAGTCAATTGCCTGTGGCAGATTGATGGGTCGATCAAGTTATCTTTTGTGTTTCCGCTGTGTTTAATCTTTTGTTTTAAGGTTCTGTGAACCTTTGTTAGGCAATGGCCTATGTTAACTTGATTACTATTGTAATAAAGCGTTGTTGGCAATGTATCATCTTTTGCTTTGAGCTGTGTGTACTAGCATTGATCTCGGGACTAGTACAAGAATACACAGGGGTCTAGGAGTTTCTACTCCGGGTCTCACGTAGTGGTATCGAGCCATCTTGGTAGAGGACGAGCCCTAGGTTTTGGGAAGCTTTAAGGATTTATATTTAATAAAAATTTATGTACAAAAATATAAGTTTCTTTTGCTTCTACTCTTTTCTTACTTAGTATCTTGTTCTTGTCCTACTCTCATTATTTAAAAATCTTTACTGATCTCTCCTTATTTTCAAACTTATAGATGGCAGGTTCTTCGTCGTCTTCAGCCCCATGGGATCACCATTCTCATGGCGAGAGTGAGGGAGCTTTTGCGACTCTTCTACGACAGTTAATGCAGCATCTGAAATATAATCAACAGCCCATTTTCAGAGGGCGGAACACTAGAGTGATGACTATGGATTCATGGATCATGGAGGTATTCATCTATGCTCCGGATGGGCAGCTTGACCCCGTCTACTGCAGGATTGAGCACCCTCGGACCCATCATGACGGGCGCTATCCAGATGCGGCCAAGATGGCGATAGCGAGTTGTGCAGAGACACAAGGAGGAATTACGATCGCCCTTACGCTTCTTTCCGACTACCGAGCGGGACAGACCCACCCCGAGGCTTTCGGATCGTGGTGGGCGACCCACGCTGTCTCATCAGTGCGATTCACCAAGCATCGTCGCGACTTACGCGAGCTCGGCGGGAGATAGGACTTCTCCGGATACTTCTGACGTCGAGCTACGACCACTCCGACACTCTCCGAGCACAGCTGCTTCAGAGTGAGGCCGCCCACGCCGACGCTGTACAGGCGAGGACAGGTGCTGAGGCAGAGGTGGAGCGTCTTCGAGCTGCCACCACTACACCGACTCCACCGGCTCTGTTCTTTGCTCGGTCCGACTCTCGGGACCTCGCACTAGGCTCACCGCAAGGAAGAGTGTGCGGCGCCCGATCCGCTACCCGACCTCGACATCGGCGGATCACCGAGGACGCCGGCGCTTCCGTTCGGATCACCTACATTCAGCCAGAGCGATCACGGTCGCGTTCGCGAACAACCGCGTGGTTGTGGGCGAGTCACTCGTCGGACTCAGAGGAGGATCCCGAGGAGGAGCGAGGAGCGTATCATCGTTGAGGACAATTAGATGTTAGATAGACTACCCTTTTTCAGCTTGTTTATCGATACTAGAACGCTTTTATAATGTTATGATGTAATAAAATGGATTGTACCGAGCCTTGTGCATTTGTGGTACAGCCATTTTCAAAAGTTAATTTGAATTTCAAAAGTTGAGTTTTCTCAATCTGTTGTGTTAATCTTGTGTGTTGTTTTGGGATGATAAATTGCCCCGTCTCTCATCTATGCTTTTCCCTCTTTTCTGTACTTTTCTTGATGGAGCTTCAGATGGTGAACACGAGAAGCAACATCAACAACAACCCGCCCAACAACAATGAAGCCCCAATTCCACCTCCGCCACCCAAGCTCCCAACATGGAACAAATGATGGCCATGCAACTTCAACTTCTTGAGCTTTGGCCCAAAATCAAGTCAATCAAGCTCAACAAGTACCTATTCAACCACCACAGTCTAAGCTCGGGGAATTCATGAGGACCCGACCTCCGACCTTCGCAGGATCTGCCGATCCGTTGGAGGCGGATGATTGGATCAAGGAAGTGGAAAGGAAGCTGAATCTAGCTCAATGTGCTGAACATGAGAAGGTTATGTACGCTGCTCATCAACTCCAAGGAGTTGCTGCCAATTGGTGGGACAATTACTGCGCTGCACACCAGGATGCCCAGAACATTGGTTGGGCAGAATTTTTGGAAGCCTTCCGTAATGCTCATATTCCTATGAGTATTATGGAAATGAAGAGGAAGGAGTTCCATCATCTGCAGCAGGGAAACCTGAGCGTTTCCGCTTATTTAAGCAAATTCATTCAGCTATCTAGATATGCCCCAGAAGATGTGGCGACTGATGCCGCAAAGATTTGGAGGTTCATGGGAGGGATAGACCCCAACCTCAAGGTTCAATTAGTCTCCAATGACTACCCTACTTTTCAGCATCTAGTGAATAAAGCTTTATTGCAAGAAGATGCTCAACGCCAACTCTTCGACTCCCGGAAGAGGAAGTTCCAAGCTCAGCAGTCTGCGAGCAGTTCACGATTCACGCCACCACAGTACAACCGACCTCCAGTACATAGTCATATAAGGACACGATTTCGCACCTCATCCTTTACCTCAAGCTCCTAGAACTGGAAATGCAGCCCAAGCGCAGCAAAGCAGAAATGTAGCTGCAGGAGTGCAATGCTACAATTGCAAGAATATGGGACACTATGCAAAGAATCGTCCCGAAGCGTCAGCGGTAACCCGGTTCGTTTCAATCTTGACCCTACACCAGCAAGAGCTCCAACCAATGGTCAGGGCGTGGAAGCCCTCAAACTCCCAAGACTCCACAAAACATTAATCGATGGCGTATCAACCATGTCATCGCAGAGGCGTGGAAGATGCACGGGCGTAGTTCAGGTAAGTTCCTAGTGAACTCGCATCAAGCAATTATATTATTTGATTACGGAGCTACACATTCTTTCGTAACAAAGGCTTTTGTTGAAAAGAATAATTGGAAAATTTGTTTGCTAAAGGACCTTATGATAGTCAATCTCACGGAAAAGAATTGAGGACTAATTTGGTTAGCCCTAGTGCAACCATAATTATAAGCGGAGTAAAGTTCCTAGCGAACCTTATTATAATAGACTCCGATGGCCTAGATATAATACTTGGTATGGATTGGTTGACCAAGTATAAAGGCGATCGATTGTGCCAATCGTGCTATTATTCTTACCAATTCGATGGAATTCGGATAAGACATGAGTCCATTATGCATTCGGGAAGGACAATATGTTAACCAGTCTAAAAGGAAAAAGCTTAGAAGATGTGACAATAGTCGCGAATACCCGATGTATTCACGAAGATTTGCGGGATTACCACCGATCGAGAAGTTGAATTTGTTATAAATCCGTGCCCGTACGGCTCAATATCAAAGAGACCCTATCGGATGTCGGTAGATGATTTAGCGAAGTCAAGAGGCAGATCCAAGAATTGTATGAGAAAGGATTCATCGGACCAAGTTCTTCGCCTTGGGAGCCCGGTGCTTCTAGTAAAGAAGAAGGATGGTAGTCAACGGATGTGCGTTGATTATCGAGCTTTAAATGAAGTCACTATAAAGAATAAGTATCCCTTACCTCGGATCGATGATTTGTTTGACCAACTCATAGGATCAAGTGTCTTTTCCAAGATTGATCTTCGGTCAGGATATCATCAGTTGAAGATTAGACCTGAAGATATACCAAAGACAGCCTTCGCCACAAGATATGGATTATATGAGTATACGGTGATGTCTTTTGGTCTGACAAATGCACCGGCATACTTCATGAACTTGATGAATAAAGTCTTCATGGATTATTTAGATAAGTTTGTTGTTGTTTTCATAGATGACATTCTTATCTATTCGAAGAATAACAAAGAACATGAAGGTCATCTAAGGATAGTGTTGCAAAGACTCCGTGAACACCAGTTATATGCCAAATTTAGCAAATGTGCATTTTGGTTAAAGGAAATTGAGTTTTTGGGACATGTGATCTCAGCAGAAGGAGTATCTGTAGATCCTGGAAAAGTTAAGGATGTATTAAATTGGACTCCACCCAAGACAGTAACCGAGATCCGAAGTTTTCTGGGATTAGCCGGTTACTATCGTCGATTTATTGAAGGTTTTTCCAAGATTGCGGACCTTTAACCCAATTTGTTAAAGAAGGAGAAGAAATTTGAATGGAGTAAATCTGTGAGGATAATTTTCAAGAGTTAAAGAAAAGGTTAACTTCAGCCTGGTTCTCATGTTACCCGATATTGAAAAGATTTTGAGGTATTTTGTGATGCTTCAAAACAAGGTCTTGGTTGTGTACTAATGCAAGAAGGAAGGGTGGTAGCTTATGCATCAAGGCAGTTAAGACCGCATGAAGAAAATTATCCCACTCATGATTTAGAACTAGCTGCTGTTGTGCATGCTCTAAAGTTATGGAGGCATTACTTAATCAGTAATCGGTGTGAGATATATACAGATCATAAAAGTTTAAAGTATATATTCACCCAGCCTGACCTTAATCTGAGACAAAGAAGGTGGCTCGAATTGATAAAGGATTATGATGTGGGAATACACTATCATCCGGAAAAGCTAATGTAGTAGCCGATGCTTTGAGTCGAAAGAGTCATATGAATAATCTGTCAATTCGGATAAGCGATTAACCCTCCATGAAGAATTTCAACGATTAAATTTGGAAATAGTTAACGAAGGTATTCTGTCTGCATTGAAGGTTCACCCTACCTTGGAAGATCAGATCAAGGCAGCCCAACGAGAGGATGAATATGTTAAAGAAATTAAAGAGAATATGAAGAAAGGTAAAGCGCCTGGATTTTCAGAAGATGAAGAAGGGACTCTTTGGTTTGGAAAGAGAATACTAGTACCCGAGAAAAAGGAAATAAAAGATTTAATCTTAAAAGAAGCTCATGAATCAGGATATTCAATTCATCCCGGAAGTACAAAAATGTATCAGGATTTAAAGGAAAGTTCTTGGTGGAGCAGTATGAAAAGGAAATTGCAGAATATGTAGCCTTGTGTGACATATGTCAAAGAGTTAAGCAGAGCATCAAAGACTGCTGGTCTTTTGCAACCTCTGCATATACCGAATGGAAATGGGAGGAAATTGGAATGGATTTCATAACAGACTACCAAGAACCAAGTTAGGTTATGACTCAATTTGGGTTATAGTTGACCGTTTAACAAAAGTCGCTCATTTCATACCAGTGAAGACTACATATTCGGGAGATAGATTGGCAGAGCTTTACATGTCAAAAATTGTGTGTTTGCATGGAGTTCCAAAGAGGATCGTGTCAGATAGAGGAACACAATTTACCTCAAGATTTTGGCAGAAGCTTCATGAAGTTTTGGGCACCAATTTAAATTTCAGTACTGCTTATCATCCTCAAACAGATGGTCGAATGAGCGGGTAAATCAGATATTGGAAGATATGCTGAGAGCATGTGCTTTAGCCAATAAAGCCAGCTGGGATCAAAGTTTGCCCTATGCGGAATTCTCATATAATAATAGTTATCAATCTAGTCTGAAGATGTCTCCGTTTGAAGCCTTGTATGGCAGAAAATGTAGAACGCCGTTATATTGGTCAGAGACCGGAGAGAGTCAAGTATTCGGACGGATATCTTGAAGTTAGCAGAAGATCAAGTTCGCTTAATCCGAGACCGATTGAAAACAGCACAGACCAGACAAAAGAGTTATGCTGATAATCGTCGAAGAATGTTGGAATTTGCGCCAGGAGATCATGTGTATCTGAAAGTGTCACCTATGAAAGGGTTGCGTCGATTCAAAGTCAGTGGTAAGCTTGCCCCAAGGTATATTGGACCATTTCTAGTTATAGCAAGAAGAGGTGAGTCGCTAATCGCCTAGAACTTCCTCCTCGATTGTCGGATGTACATGATGTATTTCATGTATCACGATTGAAAAAGTGTTTGAGAGTACAGAGGAGTTGATACCTTTTGAGGATGTTGATTTAAGGAAGACTTGACGTACCTGAATTTCCTATCAAGATTTTAGAAGAGGCGTAACGCACAAGAAACAAGACTATCAAATTCCGCAAAGTGCAATGGAGCAACCGTCCGAATCGAAGCAACACGGGAGCGAGAAGAGGATCTTGAGCGAGTTTCTGATCTATTTCTCGCTTCTTAGAATCTCGGGTTGAGATTCCTTCTAAGTGGGGTAGGTTTGTAACATCCCAATTTTTGCTTTTATTTTGAAGAAATAATTTTAAATTAATTATTTCCAATTATCGGAATTTTCAGAATTTAAAGTTTCGTTGAAAAGAAAATTTAATATCAAAATAAGTTGGAAATATTTTCATATGTTTAAAACATTATCAGTGAATTATGTGAATTTTTCTGGAATTTTGGAATTTATTTGGTATTTTTCGACTATTTTAAAATCCTCTACTAATTTAGAAATGTATAAAAGATTTAAATATCCAAACTCTTCCTCGGGTTGACACTTGTCACCCATCCGTTCGCTCTCCCTCCGGCCGAGCTAATCCCCGCCGTCTACGCCTCATCCCGCCTCCCCTCCCTCTCGCTGCGCCAAGTGTCGCGCATCTGATCAGCGCCCGGCCATCCCAGCGACTAATACTCAAAAGGGTTGATCGCCCTTATTGGGTGGTGAGCCTCCCCTTGGCCAGTTATCGCTGCCGCTCTCTTCCCTCCCCGCTCCCTCGGCGCGCGTTCGAGCCCCGCTCCGCGCGCGAGGTTGAGTTCTTTTTTTTGGATTTGCGCTGACAAGCGGGCCCCACCTGTCAGAGACTAGTCTGCGTGGACTCACTGCCAGCGGGTCCCACCTGTCAGAGCCGTCGTCCCCGACGTTTCGTCCCCGACCGTTTCTCTCCGCGCGCTGCCGCCATTCACGCCGCCGCTGAGCTCACGTTTTGCCTCCTCAGCCGTTACTTCTTCGCCTTTAATGAGCCGGGAGCGTCCGCTCGTCGCCGCCATTAAACTCCGCCGCTTCCAACCGAGGAGACGCCCGTTTCGCCGCGAAGCGTCGGTAACCGCCGCCATTAACGCCGGCGAGGATGTGCGTCCGTTTCTTCCTCCGCCGTGCATAAAACAAGCCACGGCGCTCTCTCTCCTTCGCAACCTCTCTCTCTCCGTTCGCGTGCGTTCATAGCCGTAGTCGCGCGCGTGGTTGGCGTCGCCGGCGAGCCGTCGCCGCCGCGCCGTAAGCCTCCGCCGCGCCGAACGTCTCGCGCCGCCCCTCGGTCCGCGCGCCGGCGCCGCGCCGCTGGTCACCGCTCCTCGGTCGCGTGTCGCGTCCGCGCGCCGCGCTTCGCGTCTCGCCGCGGCGCCTCGCGCGAGCGGCTGCTGGGCCACGCGTCGCCGATCGCTCGGACTCCGCCTCCGCACGCGTCATCCCCACCGCCCGTTCACCGGCGGCCCGGATCGCGCGACGTGTTTCCATCTCGGCCGTGCACCTCGCGCCCGCCTCGGTCACGCCGCGCCGCGTCGCGCGCGCGCGTCGGTCACTCCAGCAGCGACGCCTCGCGCGGGCAAGCCACGCGCGTTGGCCATCGCGCGCTTCCGCATCCACGCCGTGCCATCCCGCCGTCGCCGTTTGGATCGACGCACCGGATCACGCCGCGCGTCAAGCCCATGGCCGTCCGATCCACCTCCACCGACAGCCGCGCAAATCGCCACGTCAAACCTGTCCGACGTGTCATGCCACGTGGCAGACACGTGTCTGCCACGTCAGAGCCACGTCAGCCACGTGTATGCCACGCTCGCATCGCCGGCCTCCCCGCTGTTAATCCTTAAGAGGATTACCTACCCTTATGGGGTAGGCAGTGCCTCCCCGCTCACTTGGCTAGCGCCGCTCTCTTCCCCTCCCACTCCCTCGGCGCGCGTTCGAGCCCCGCTCCGCGCGCGAGGTTGAGTTTCTCCGTTTTTATCGCGGCGACACTGGGTCCCACCGTCGTCGACCACCTCTGCACCGTCACTGTCCAGTGGGTCCCATACGTCAGAGACTCATTTTAAATGAACTCGCTGACCAGTGGACCCCACCTGTCGGTAATTTCCGAATTTATAGATTTAATCAAATCTGAAAATTTCAAATAGCCATATCTTTTTCATTTTAACTCCAAATTGGTCCATTCAAATTTCTAAATTTATCTAAAATTCCAATCTTTCAGTTGGTATATTTATTCTCAATTTTTAGTTTTTATTTTATTTTATTTATCTGGTTTTCTCGATTCTTGTGTAGAGGCCGATTTGTCAGAGGATATTGGGACCAAGCTCAGGAGGATTTCAACCCAGTGCAAGAAGGCAAGTCTCCTTTGAACATTTTGCTCCCATGTTTTGCAAGTTTCCTTTGATCAACTTGCTCAAATGATTGGAAAAATGTTTAGGTAGTTATTTTAAATTAATGCATGCTTATGTTATATCAAGTGATAATTTGATTTAGAAAATTTAGTTAAAGACCCAATTTGTTATACCTTCCATTGAAAATTGTTTACCTTGTACCATTGTCAACTTAGGATATCCCTTTGACTCAATAATGAGTTAGCATTATATTGGTTGAATGTTTAAAATACTAGCAAATGCTTAGCGTAGCAAATCAATGTATTAATGCTCAAATGAGTAGCATGTTTATCAAATGTTTTGATGAATGATTTGTTTGAACATTGGTAATGGATGTTACCATTGTTAAATGCTTTGTTTGAAAAGTGGTAATGGATGTTACCACTGTTAATTTAAAAGTAAAAATGAATTTCAAAGGGAAAAGTTGACAAGGGTGGATGGAAGGTTTGGTACAGTGCGGTTTAGCACGAGAATGATTGAATTTGTGAATGAGCCACCCTAGTCGTTTAAGGACCGACGCTTGTGTTTGTCCAAACTGAGCAAAACAGTGCAACCACAAGTCTAAATGGGTACGACCTAGCTAACTACCCTATAATAGTGTAGTTTAGATATCACCAGTGGTGTATTGAGTGCCAGGTCTTGGTTACTCATAGTGAGGGACGGGGTTTCTTGTACTCATATGGCGCAAGAGGGGCTCCAACTTGTGGATTCAAGTTGTGGTGAAACCTTAGCGGGTGGTATTTAAACTATCTTGGAGTAGGTGAAAAGCTTTGTGATAATTTATCGAGTCTTATGCCAAAGGAAGCATGTTGATCGCAAAGATGACTTATCTCTTGTGGGTAAAGTTGTACACCCTCTGCGAGTTAAAACTATTCGAATAGCCGTGCCCACGGTCAAGAGGCGAGCAAGGAATGCATACACATGGTAGAAAGTTTGACTTTGTTTTCAAAACAAAATGAATTGGAGAAAAACTCGGGAGTGGATGGAACTCTCGTGATCTTTAGACTAGTGGTGTAACTTGATTCAGTGGATTTAACTTTGAGGTTTTGAAAGTTAGCAGGATTGCACGAGATTTTAGTGTTGGTGTTGTAACCTTCACTAAGTTCTTCATCTAATTTCTATTATGAAAAACAAGACGTTTACAAAATTGCTTTCGAAGTAATTATGTATATTTAAAAATAAAACGCTGATCTTTGCAAAAGAACTCTATAGCCTTTCTTTGTGAAAGCCTTGCATCTATACATCTTTCCCAAGACTTGCGGAGTACATCTTTGTACTCACTGTTGCTCTACAATTTAATAGCGAGAGGATGAAGAAGCTGAAGCAGGAGAGTACGATTCTGTCTTTGAATGTGGATGCGGTGGATTCTTCCGGAAGATTAGGACTCGTTTCCCCAGTCAATTGCCTGTGGCAGATTGATGGGTCGATCAAGTTATCTTTTGTGTTTCCGCTGTGTTTAATCTTTTTGTTTTAAGGTTCTGTGAACCTTTGTTAGGCAATGGCCTATGTTAACTTGATTACTATTGTAATAAAGCGTTGTTGGCAATGTATCATCTTTCTGTTTGAGCTGTGTGTACTAGCATTGATCTGCAGGACTAGTGCTGAATACACGAGGGGTCTAGGAGTTTCTACTCCGGGTCTCACATGTACTGTTCACATGAACAGTATCCATGAATAGTACTACACCCCCTTTTGTTAGATAAGTGCGGCCTCCCCCACTCCTATTTAAGGAGGTCGCACCCCTTTAGTTTTTTTGGGTTTTTCTTAAGAGTTTATTCTGCTTAGCAGTCTCACCGCACATCCGGTTGAGGAACCCCAACTTGTGAACTTAATCTTTATTTGTAATACAAATTCAGATTGCATCTTTTACTCTCTTGCTTGTGTTCTCGATACTCTTGCAGGAGATAGCCTTCTTGGCGAGGTTAACCGCGTTCGGCACGGTTGATAACCATCGGAGCAGTGGTGTAGTGATTGCGAGGGGATCGATCTGTTTTGGTCAGAGCCTTTGGATCATCAACGTCGAGTTCTCCACAATCAACTTATCAGTGCCTCTCGGAAGATCGGGCCATCATCACATTAGGTGGTATCAGAGCAACGGCTGCCCGTGAGGTAATTCGCCCCTTTTAGATTAGTTTATGTTCATCATATCATCCAAAAAACTCCAGAAAAATAGCCCAAAAAAATCTGTATTGTTCTTCCGCTGTCCCAACACCCATTGTGCCATTGCAATTTTTCTTTTCAGTATTGCTCGTTGAAATTTTGGTTACATCATCGTGTTCAAGTTGCTGATTGCTAGTTTAGTCAGAGTCTAGTTTGATATTGTCTAGTTGCATCTCGTGTTTCCTTTGCGTAGCTTTGTCGTCGTGTTTTTCT
The DNA here is from genome assembly GCA_036346265.1 of Melocanna baccifera. NCBI lineage: Eukaryota > Viridiplantae > Streptophyta > Magnoliopsida > Poales > Poaceae > Melocanna > Melocanna baccifera. Next base: position 20,745,930 of record CM070677.1, on the reverse strand, counting down.
TTTTCCTTCCATCCTTGCCGCGACCTTCCATCCTTGCCACGCCTCCATCCTTGCCGCGGGCTCCCATTCGCCGCTAACCCTAAACCCATCCGCCGCCATCCTCTGTGACAAAAGAAAAATTAGGGTTCGGACCCGAAAAAAAAAGAAAAAGAAAAGAAAAGAAAAAGAGAGATTGATTTCGGTATGAAAAAAAGGGGGGAGAGAGAGAGCCACGGGATAATGAAAATTTGGAAAGTGCCCTTTTCCGCTGCCATCCTATGTGCCTTTTTCCGAAATTTGGAAATGACATCAAACCTTTGCCAAAAATAGTGAAAATTGGTGGAGCTATCCTTCATACATCAAAAGGCTCCAAAATAAATTTTTTGAGCAAGTTCGCCACGGGACCAAAAGTTATAGCAGTTTAAGCGAAGTCGAGTCCGTTCCGACACATCTTGATGAAAGCGGGCATAACTTTTGCATATGGACTCAGTTTCTATGTTCTTGTCTGGCGCTGTCACCCTCCAAGACCCCCAAAATTGGCCATCTTTGGCCTTGAAATCGCATCGCAAAATTAAGGCTTCTGTTTTTGCTGGTTTGTTCAATCTTTCCTTCGGAATTTGGATTTCGTTTCAACTGCAAAGTTGTAGATCTCATCGAAACATTTCAAATGAGTATATATAAGCCATATAAAACTCTGTCTTTTCATCGTTTGAGACTAGCTGTTGTTTCTGCTCAATCTAGAGGGTTGTTTGCCTTTGCAAATCTTGATTTTGTTGCCTTTTGTGCTCTCGTCATGCAAACAATGTTGTACCCTATAAAGAAGTTTGAGTAGATTGGTTAGCGTCTCTCCTAGCACTTGTTGTGAGGTTCTCCATTGCGTGTGCGTACATTACCTGCAAACAATCTTGTACCCTACAAGTCACATTGATCGTTGCGTGTGCGTACATACACTTCCTTGTATAGGACATTGATTGGCTAGCTGTGATTAGGCTAGGATCAGCAACCTTTGACGAGTATTTTGAATAATCTTTCAACTTGCATTTACTGAACTGATTATTGCTAATCCTTTGCTACCATATTGTGCCTTCCGAGGTCCCCCTACTCTTGATCAGAACATGTCCCCTCTTGCAATCGTACCCACGCTCGACACGGTATAACGAACGATAGCGGTTGAACCTCCTACTGTTTGCGTTGGTAAGAACACTTGTAAGAGTGTGGTAAGACGCTTGAGAGTGTGTGATTCCACCTTCTATCACCTGGTAGTTGATACGGATAATTCCTTTGTATTGTTTTCTGTTCCTTTGTATTGTTTTCTGTTTCCTACTAACCATGGCAGGTGAGTCGTCCGAGGCACAAGACTGTGTTGCAAAGGGAGAGCTCATGATGCTCTTGGATGAACAACGTACTACCATTAATGAGAACATCGATAGGAAGCTTCAAGCTACGATAGATATATTGCAGCGCTCCATCAATAAGAGTATTGCAGCACTCACTACAAGCCTCGAAAGAATGGTGAATCAGCCACCAAACAACGGACGAGAGAATGAACATGATGCACCCCAAGATCTTGAGGTGGGAGATGATAATGAGAGGTGAAATCGTGAAGCTCAAGATGTACACCTACGACTCCGCCTACAATGCAACCGTTAGGGTATGGGAGGTAATGATTTTCAGCACCACAATGCTCGTGCTAATGATGACCCATTTGCTAAAGTTAAATTTACCATACCATCTTTTGCGGGTGTTTATGATGCTGAAATTTATCTAGATTGGGAGATGACAGTTGAACAAAAATTTAATGCCCATCTAGTTTACAAGTGCATAGAGTCGGACAAGCTACTAGTGAATTTAAAGATGCCACCATTGTAAAGGGATGTGACACGTCATGAAAAATTGCCCAAGTCGCGGCGTACATTGCGATGAAGGCGATGGATATGTAAGTGCTAGTGATGTTGAGGATGAATATGCTCTTGCAGCTAACCTTGCAAGTAATGATGATGATCGGAGGAACATAGCGAAAAGGAGGAAATTTTATGTACGCTGCTCAGAGAATTATAGGACCATAATTGTGCGTGAGTGTTGAGCACTCAAAAGGAGCAAGTGGAGAAGCTACATCGTCATAATTTATTTCAGATTTTCCTCATCGTCAAGGATTGCCGTGTTCATATCATAATTGATGGCGGAAGTTGTAATAACTTGGTGAGTTTAGATTTGCTCAAGAAGCTTGGCTTGACCACACGTGCATATCCTCATCCATACCACATTCGATGGTTCAACAACAATGTAAGGTGAAGGTAACATAATCTGCGAGTGTATTTTCCATTGGTTCCTATCATGATATAGCTGATTTCGACGTAGTACCTATGAAAGCTTGTTCACTTTTATTAGGTCGTCCATGGGAATTTGATACCGATGCAACTCATCATGGTAGAAATAATAAGTACTCTCTTATGCACAAAGGAAAGAAAATAATTTTGCTACCTTTGACATCTGCTGAAATTGTGCAATGTGAAAAAGAGATAGCTGCAAATGAGAGGAAAGAACATGAACATGAGTCTGAAAATCAGCAAGTAGTGAAGAACATTTTCCCACCTAAGAAAGAGAAATTGGCATCTAGTTCTAGGACTGAGGGAATTAAATTAAAGGGTTGTGTCATGCTTGCAACTAAATTTGATCTTGCTGAAATTGTCGACAATGATATGCCATGCTATGCTTTGATATGCAAAGACGCTTTAATTTCACTTGATGATATATCTAGCTCTTTGCCGTCTGCTGTCACTAATCTTTTGTAGGAATATGAGGATATGTTTCCAGCTAAACTACCCTCGGGACTGCCACCTATTACTGGGATTGAACACCAAATTGACTGAATTCCGGGAGCGACTTTGCCAAACCATGCGGCGTATAGAATCAATTCGGAAGAGACTAAGTAAATTCAACGACAAGTCCAAGATCTTTTGGACCGAGGGTATGTACGAGAAAGCCTGAGTCCTTCACAAAGAAAGACAGTAGTTGGTGTATGTGTGTTGATTGTAGGGCCATTAATAATATCACAATACGGTATGGTCATCCTATTCCTAGGTTGGACGACATACTAGATGAGTTGAGTGGTTCTATTATTTTCACAAAGATTGACTTGCGTAGCAGGTACCACCAGATTAGAATGAAATTAGGATATGAATGGAAAATGGCGTTTAAAACTAAATTCATGCTATATGAGTGGTTGGTGATGCTATTTGGTTTAACTAATGCACCTAGCACTTTCATGCATTTGATGAACGAAGTTTTACGTGCTTTCATTGGAAAATTTATGGTGATTTATTTTGATGATATTCTGATATATAGCAAGTCATATGAAGAACACGTGAATCATTTATGTGCTGTTTTTAATGCTTTGCGAGATGCACGTTTGTTTGATAACCTTGAGAAGTGCACCTTTTGCACCGATCGAGTATCGTTTCTTGGCTATTTTGTTACTCCACAAGGCATTGAAGTTAATCGGGCTAAGATCGTCGCTATCTAGAGTTGGGCGCCTCCTAAAGCGGTCACCCAGTGCGGAGTTTTCTCGGGTTATTGGTTTCTACCGGCGTTTTGTTCGGGATTTTAGCACCATCACTGCACCGCTGAATGAGCTTACAAAGAAGGGTGTTCCTTTTACTTGGGGCACCATGCAACAACATGCTTTCGACGTTCTCAAAGATAAGTTGACACACACCCCTTTGCTTCAACTCCCTGATTTTTGCAAGACTTTTGAATTAGAATGTGATGCTAGTGGCATAGGTCTTGGTGGCGTGTTAATTCAAGAAGGAAAATATGTTGCTTACTTTAGTGAAAAATTGAGTGGGCCTAGTTTGAACTATTCTACCTATGATAAAGAATTATATGCTCTAGTTCGAACTTTGGAAACATGGCAACATTATTTATGGCCCAAAAAGTTCGTAATACATTTTGATCATGAATCTTTGAAGCATATTCTAAGTCAAACCAATCTGAACCGTAGACATGTTAAGTGGGTTGAGTTTATTGAGTCCTTCCTTTATGTCATTAAACATAAAAAGGGCAAGGAAAATGTAATAGCTGATGCATTGTCTAGGAGATATACTATGCTTTCACAACTTGACTTCAAAATCTTTGGATTAGAGACAATAAAGGAGCAATATGTGCATGATGCTGATTTTAAAGATGTGTTGCTCAATTGTAAGGAGGGAAAGGGTTGGAATAAATTTGTGGTGCATGAGAGGTTCTTGTACCGTGCTAACAAGCTATGCATTCCAGCTAGCTCCGTTCGTCTTTTGTTGTTACAGGAGGCGCATGGAGGAGGATTAATGGGTCACTTCGGTGTGAAGAAGACTGAGGACATTCTGACCCACCACTTTTATTGGCCAAAGATGAGGCGCGACGTCGAACGTTTCATTGCCCGCTGCACCACGTGTCAAAAAGCTAAGTCACGACTTAATCCTCATAATTTATACATGTCTCTCCCTGTGCCAAGCACACCTTGGGAAGATATTTCTATGGACTTTGTTTTAGGTCTGCCTAGGACCAAGAAGGGGAGGGATAGTATTTTTGTTGTCGTGGATAAATTTTCTAAAATGGCTCATTTTATACCATGTCATAAAAGTGATGATACTACAAATGTTGTTGATTTATTCTTTAAGGAAATTGTTCGCTTGTATGGTATTCCGAATACGATAGTTTCAGATCGTGATGCTAAATTTCTTAGTCATTTTTGGAGAACCTTGTAGGCTAAATTGGGGACTAAGCTGTTATTTTCTACTACTTGTCATCCCCAAACCGATGGACAAACTGAGATAGTCAATAGAACATTATCTATTATGCTTAGGGCTGTGCTTAAAAAGAACTTAAAACTGTGGGATGAATGTTTGCCTCTTGTGGAATTTGCTTATAATCGTTCGCTGCATTCTACCACAAAGAAATGCCCTTTTGAGATTTTTTATGGTTTCATCCCTCATGCACCTATTGACTTGTTGCCCCTTCCCGCTTCGAAGAAGGTAAATCTTGATGCTCAACAACGTGCTGATTTGATACTTAAGATGCATGAGACAACTAAAGAGAACATTGAGCTTATGAATGCTAAATATAAAGTTGCTGGTAGTCAGGGACGCAAGCATATTACTTTTGAGCCGGGTGATCTTGTGTAGTTACACTTGCGTAAAGAGCGATTCCCTGAATTGAGAAAGTCTAAACTCATACCTCGTGTAGATGGTCCTTTTAAAGTGCTTGAACGTACTACTGATAATGCATATAAGTTAGACTTGCCTGCAGATTTTGGGGTTAGCCCCACCTTTAACATTGCAGATCTACGTCCATTCTTCTACTGATGAGGACGACTCCTATTCAAGGAGGGGAGGATGATGAGGACATCACTTCTATGATATGAACACTCCTCTCATCAGTTGGAGCTGCATACATCCTTCAGTGGAAAACATAATGTCTTCCATGTGTCTCAATTGAAGAAATATCTGCATGTACCAGAGGAAGTCGTGCCAGTTGAAGTGTCAATTTTAAGGAAGATCTGTCGTATAAGGAGCATCTTGTAAAAATCACGAAAGTGTTAAAGCATGTTACTAGGGGCAAGGTCGTTCGCATTCAAAGTCCAGTGGAGCAACAATTCTAGTGAAGAAGCCACTTGGGAGCGCGAGGAGGACCTCAAAGCAGGGTTTTCAAACCAATTCTCTTAGTGAGCCGGGATCTCCGGGTTGAGATCCCATTGAAGTGGGAGAGGTTTATAACATCTTGATTTTCATAGCCTTTTTGAAGCTTTTAAAATAAAATTCACTATTTGGATTTTTTTTGGAATTGATTAAAGCTTAAAATAAATTTCTATTTATTAAAAAGATTTAATATGATTAAAATAAATATTAACATGTGTTGAGCATATTTTATTTTGGTTCCTTGTGTCTGAAGGAATTTTCTGAGAATTTTTTGGGTTTATTTGCTATTTTCTTGAGCTCTTTTTATTTTATTTGAATTTTTGAAAAAAGAAAAAAACTAGAATCCCATGAATAGTCTTGGGTTGGCCTATTCTGTTCACCCCAGCCCATCCAACCTCAACCGTCCGATTCATCCTTGCCACACGTCGACCATCCGAGCCAAGCCACTTCCGTCTATCGGATCTCGCCTAACACCACACGTCAGCCATCGGCAGGACCACGCACTGTTCATATATGCCAACTAACTTTGTATGCCCGATCCTGCGGCACAACGCATCACGTATCTCTTGGTGGATCTACTATTCATCGTTGTCGGTGGGGAGTTCATCTCCGTCTAAGCCTCAGTTCGCGTGAATGATTGGGACTCCGTCATCATGCGCCGTCTCCGCCGCGGACTCCGCCTCCCGTGCCCATCTTGGACTCCCTTGGTGTTCACGCCATAAATCCAAGCCCCACCTCTATTCTTTCGCACCTCGAGCTGCTCACCTGCCTCACCGTTCTCACCAAGCGCCACCACTGCTTCCTTCCCATCGTCTTCGCCGCTAGAAGCTCACCGCCGTTCTCCCCGTTGGCCATCGTCCAGGATAACCACTGCCTCTTGTAGTCATCGTTTGCCGTCGTCCGCCATTCTCTATTGCTGGTGAGCTCCGTCGTCCCGTCCAAGTTACCGGTGAATGATGCCCACTCTGTTTCAGCCGAATCGTCGCCTGCGCATTGCCTTCGGCCGCCTAGCCGTACCGTGCTGCCCTTAGTCCGCGCGCCCGCCCGCGACCCCTCGCACACTAAAGCAACACCTCAGGTCTTGCATTGCGCCATGCATCGACATCTTGGCCGCCCGATCCACCATCGCAACCGTCTCCTCAGATCTGCGCTAATGGCCGAGATCCATCCACGTGGCTCACCTATTGTCGTCGGATCTTTATGACGTCACCCCACACCCCGCGCCCCCACGTCGGTTCACCTTCTCTGTGAACCAGGTCCACCATGGTGAGCCACGCGCGATCGGGTCCTACCGTTAGCCGCACTATTCCATGAACCCGTACGCCCATCCAACCGAGTCAGTAGCCAGCTCACTAGCCACATCAGCCCTAGGTGCCACGTGTCACCACGGTCAGAGCCATGATAGCGTCACATAAGCACCGAGTCGTCAGCATGCCACGTCAGCATACCACGTCACCTACCATGTCAGCCCTAGTGATGAGGACATCACTTCTACTGATATGAACACTCCTCTCATTGCTTCCATGAATAATGGGCAAGATCAATCACTCGACGCGTGCTCGTCAACTCAACTATCAGGTAAACTCGTATTTAGGAGTCAATAATATTTCCGCTGAGCATTCGATACTTCCTAAGACTTGTGATTTTCTTGTCCTTAGGAACCATGGAGAAGAACCACGCGATCTCAAGTGTAGAAGTGGAACCGTCAAGCGCAATCAAACTCATATTCGCGAGTTTGACTCAGATTCGGACTGCTGGACAGCGTCTACTTCAAACGTCCATAACGTTTGATCCAGAAGGTTTCTTGGGGCCCGTGAGTACTCGTTGGAAAGATCTTGGAGTCTAATTTCAGATGAATCTGGTTTCACCTCAAAATTCTATCCGAGCCGATCAGAAACTACAAAATAAGTGATGTCACTTTTTCAGTCCGAGTCAAAGTGGGCCTTGGGTCTTGTAATCACCCTTAGACAATTTGGGCTGCCACTAATTATGGGCGTACTATTTACGTGAACAGTACCCATGAATAGTACCGTACCCCCTTTTGTTAGATAAGTGCGTCCTCCCTCACACCTATTTAAGGAGGTCGCACCCATTTAGTTTTTTTGGGGTTTTCTTAAGAGTTTATTCTGCTTAGCAGTCTCACCGCACATCCGGTTGAGGAACCCCAACTTGTGAACTTAATCTTTATTCGCAATACAAATTCAGATAGCATCTTTTACTCTCTTGCTTGTGTTCTTGATTCGCTTGCAGGAGATAGCCTTCTTGGTGAGGTCAACCGCGTTCGGCACGGTTGATAACCATCGGAGCAGTGGTGTAGTGATTGCGAGGGGATCAATCTGTTTTGGTCAGAGCCTTTGGATCATCAACGTCGAGTTCTCCACAATCGACTTATCAGTACCTCTCGGAAGATCGGGCCATCGTCACATTACCTAGCGCTACCTATCAGCCAGGTGTCAGCCCAATCAACTGCCACGTTAGCATCCCAGTCGCCCGTGCACTATTCCATGAGCCGAGTCCATCGTAGACTAGCTATTCCGTGCATCGAGTTTACAACACAATAAAGTTTTGATTTTTGATATTTTCCTTTAGAGTAATTTTTCAAGAGCACTGTACGCTCCATCATAGCTCGATTGACCCGTTCTTTTTCTAAATTCATCTAATTTTGAAGACTGGTCAATTGTGATTTAGAGCTCAAAGTTCATAATTCTAGTTGACATATCCAATTGATGAAGAGTATAATATCATAAGTAGTGGGACGGCCAAGAATTAATCTTGTGTAACCCAACATTCTGAGTGCACTATTTATAAAATTATCTTTTGTTGGGCATTATGCTATATATGATGATTTTCATGATATATTTGTTGGGCATATGCTTTTATGTAAATGGCTTAATGTGTATTCATGCTTATGTGATAGTTAAGTCTAGTATATGTCTTGTTCATGTTCGTACTAATTACATTGGAATTAAATTAGAGTATATGCTTATATCTTCATATATGAGAAGGTCAATTTGTCATCCGCGTATTCTTCCATATCATCATCGGATGGGTCTGCTCCAAAATCAAAATGCCAAGGAAGAGGACTATCAAAAAAGCTTGAGGACCGATTTACCATCACAAAGGTCGATGGATCAGAGACCTCTCTCCTTCCTCATTGAGCAGTGTGCGCATTTCGAAGAATGGTCAGAATAGTTACACGAGAATGAATTGAGATCACATTCGATTCGTGGAAGACCGTGACTGAGAGTCAGAAACGTGAGCTACTGACAGAAATGTTTGCATCGTTCGAGGTCCCAGAGGAACACTATGACTCCATACAACGACATGCCTTGGTAGCGACGTGAAAAGCATGGAAGAACTTCAAGAGCATGCTTGTCAAGCAGTACGTGGAGAAGGATCTTACACTCTTTCATAAGTACCCATTCCTGGAACCACAATGGAAAGAGTTTAAGGCGATGAAGATGACCGACAATTTTAGAAGTGCAAGTGCGGTGCACAAGGCCCTCCAAGCAAAAAACACACACCCCCACAGACTCGGGATAGCTGGATATGCGGGTAAAATCTCGTAGTGGAGGAATGAGGACGAACAAGCAATCCTGCGGGACACCGCCCCGCCATTTGCCACGATCCTGATGAGTGCGTTCAAAATTGGATTAGAGTGAGGTCATCTACCATATCGTCGGGGGACATCTCCTTCTAAAACCCTGCAGACCAGGAAGTGTCCCATCGCTTGGTAAGATATCGAATTACGTAGCTTGTAATTACTCCATAACTTCATAGGAAGTTAAATGACATGTCGGGTTCTTGCAGGATACACTGAGTGTCAAATATTCGCAGGGATCATTCCAGTCAACTAGGAGAAATATATACTCTCTGTGTACTGGAAAACAAGGAGCACCGGGTCGTCTGAGAGGCCTTAGGCTTTATGTCCCTTGGAAACATGGTTTCTTATATGACTCGAATTGTATCGGAGTAGGAAGAGAACAAAGCCGGCGTGTTGCGGCTACGAGAGGTTATCAAGGCATCTCTTAGAGAGGAACTGGCTGATTACGTCAGAGATGAGATGCGAAGATTTACAGAAAATCAGCAGGCCACCGCCGTCGCTCCTATGCTAGCCAGCCCCCAACCGTCGGAATAGCTGCACGTCCAATCCTACGACAGAAAGTGAGGCCAGATTTCCTGTGGACGACATCCTGGTAATAATTATTATCTCTAGGATGCTCAATTCGTTGATAGGCCTATTGGAGTAGCTAATTTTGTATCGTTATGTAGGAACCTACGAAGTGCAAGCTCCAAGTGAGATATGCCTCCGTTCTCTTGTGCGTTGCTTGGGGTCAAGCGTATTCGTCTGCTAACAGGGCCATGATGCACCGTACACCTTTAGCACCAGGCTTTGCAAAAGTTTATATCGATGGTGTACATGCCAATTTCGAGATCGTCCCACTACCGAAGCCCCCCAACGACGAGCTCGTGACTTTAGGGCAAGCCATTGGAACATTTATCCAATGGTCCAAAAGCGACATTTGCTTAGAGGCTTCTGCACCGGTGGCAGATCCACAAGGGCAATCCGAACCAGAGTTACATGCACTGGTGGCATCTCCACAAGGCCTATCTGCACCATCGCTACTTGCACCGGTGCCATGTCCACGGGCAGGGGCGAAGCTAGAGCATGAAGGACCCGAGTGCACACTTCAATATACACATGTAATTATGATCTAACACATATAATGGCAAAGTAGTATAGTAATAATAGAGTTGTAGGAATGCTTACCAAAATGAAGAATCTCATGGTATTAATAATTAATATAAATGAAGAGCAACAAAATATCATATGTCATGCCAAAATACATAATGAAACCCAGGCCCTTGATAAGATGATGACCTATAAAAAAGTGCTAATTAGATGATTAAACATTATTAGGAAAAGATGGATTCAAGAATTGAAAAATTATAAAAAAATGAAAGAAATACGTTACCTCCTAGTATTTGTGATGTCCCATTTTCTTGAAGCGATCCACTACAACATCATTGGTAACTTTCAATATTTTTTGTTTCTCCACATAGCAAATGAGACTATTACTCATGTACTGATCGCCCATACGATTGCGCAAAGATGTTTTCACAATTTTCATGGCTGAAAAGCACCTCTCAACTATAGCTGTGGCGATAGGCAATACAAGTACTAGCTTCAAAGGTCGATAAACCAAATGATAGGTGAGATGTTTCCTTGTCTCTACCATTTTTTGGGAAAGCTCAGCAATGGTTTGTATATTGATAAATCTATCATCTTGTCGCACATCAGCAATATAAAGGCAAAGTTCGGTGTTAAGTTCTCTCAATTCCACAGAATCAAAGTCACTTGGATATAATTTAGCTAGGCTTATCAAACTATCCACATTGAAATCATGAAATGAATCTCTTGGATTGAATGCAGCTGAACATAGAAGCAACTGAGAGGTAGTCTCATTGAAGCGACTATCAAGCTCTTGTAGCAACCAATCAAGAACTTCATTAAAACAATCAACATGAAAATGATGCTTGTTGGTATTTCCTGTTTTTTTCCTAGGCCTAGTTGGATCAATATAAGCTTCATCCATTTCCAACTTGGAAATATCATGTTCATCACAAAATGTATATACTTCTCCAAGTACTTTGTCCCACTCATCTCTTCTAACCTGTTCCAAATGGCTTCTAGTAGATCTCACACAATTAACAGCATTCACAATATCTTGATCTTTCCGTTGCAATGCCGTTGATAAGATATTTGTAATAGTTAAAATGGTCAACATGAGATGCAAATAGAAGACAAATTCAAAAGATTGGAAGTACACAAGAACACCCCTTACCTTTCCATCCTTGTCTTCATTTTCCACAAATTCTAGCACTTTGATAATTGTTTGGAACAAGTTAACTAAACTTCTAAGAGATTTATAGTGAGAACTCCAACGAGTATCTCTGGGTCTTTGAAGACATTGTTCTTGATTCAATCCTGTCCCAGTTTTAAGTAACCCACAACCTAAGGTCTTACTAACTTCTTTGAGATTAATGTCTCTAATAATGTCCCTTCTCTTTGAAGATCCACCCACCACATTCAACAAGGTAGAAATCTTGCTAAAAATTCTGCAATGCCTCTCGCTTTCTAGCAATGACTACAACCACTAGTTGAAGTTCATGAGCAAAACAATGGACATAATATGCACTACTATTTTCCCTTATGATCAATGATTGTAAGCCATTGAACTCACCTCGCATATTGCTTGAACCATCATATCCTTGGCCTCTCAATTGCTTCAAGCTCAACTTAAATCTAGCAAATAGAGAATCAATACATGACTTGAGGTTGGAAGAAATCGTATCTTTCACATGAACAAGCCCAACAAAGCTCTCCTTCACAAGCCCACAACTATCCACATATCTGAACACCACGACCATTTGCTCCTTGCAAGAGACATCTCTAGACTCATCAACTAGCAAGCAAAATACATCTTGCCCAATGTCTTCAAGCATAGAATGTAAAATCTCATCTGCAAAACACTTAATGATATCCTTTTGTATGTCAGAAGACACCAAAAGACTATTGTCTGCAGCATCAACCGTCAATGCCTTGGCTAAAGCTGGATTATGCTCAGCTAAGCAACTAAAAACTTTCCTATAGTTCCCTTTGTTGTAGGATGTCTTTGACTCATCATGACCTTGGAAAGGCAATCCTTGCTTTAGTAGCAATCTAGCAATATCAATGGCACCATTGAGTCGAACAAAATATGCATTCTTAGAAGTCTCGATTTGTTGTTGTAAAGCAACATCAATGTGTTGTTTTCTTTGCAATGAGAACATCACATTTTTTCAATGCTACATTGTGAGGGCTGCCAACACCACCGACATGCTCCTTTAATCTATCTTTATTGTTCCAACAATTCCAACCATCTACAACAAATGACTTATATCCAGCCTCCTTCTTAGTGGGATCTCTAAACAAGAAACAAGTAAAACAATAAGCTCTATCGGTGGACTCACTATACTCAAGCCAATTTCCAAATTCATCAAACCATTCAGGATTAAACCTTCTATTTCTCTCCCCGATCCGAGTCCATGGAAAACTAAGAGTGCGGGGTTGACAAGGCCCATTAACCAAATACTTTCTTCTTACCAATTCTCTAAGATTAGGATGATAAGCATGTATTTCTTTTCTTTTGACTGGATCAAATTGGATCTCCTCCTCCCAATTGATTTCTTACAGCATTGAAAGACTAACATTGGTGTCTTGTTGATGAGATTCATGAGAATTACCAATATTAGTACCATCATCTCCATCGCGTTTTCTTTTCAACCATTTTTTCATAAACTTACCTGCGGTACACATCATTCAAAACCTCAATTACATACTGAATCTAAGAGAAGAAAATAAACATTATTTGATTCGATCAAACATTCAAGCTTACTTGACATGATTTTTAGTATCGTGTTTAGTTCTCAACTCTCAAGTCTCCATTAGCCCTTCCTTCTCTTTCCTTTGTATTTTCCTTCTTATTTGCAATTTGCAAAACCCCAATTGCAAACCCTAAGTGGCTTATGGCTAACCCTAAAATATAATTTGTAAAGAGAAGAATCGATTACTACCCTATTTGCTTGAAATAAATTGGGAGAGAGAAAGAACTGAACGGACAAGGTTAGCCAGTGAAACACGTCACTGTTATCAAACAATTATCAAAGCTACAGGCTTAAACTCAGATACGGGCAGAACGGACAAGAACTGAAATAAATTGGCCCACAAATTTAAGATACAAGCTAAAGCTTGGGACCTTGGGTTACTTAATCCTGCTGAAGAACTGAACGGACGAAGGCTTGGCCAGTTTCCTTCGCGTAGAAGCTTCGCTCCTGGGCCGCGGCCGTCGATTCTAGCGAGATTGCGAGAAGGAGCTGTCGAGCTGAGCTGTGGAGGGCCGAGGTGCGGAGGAGCGACGTCGACAACGACACAGCGGCCGGAGATGGCGGCGTCGTGGCGAGCGGGCGAGCGGCATTGTTCCCGCCTGCCTTCTAGGCTATCGTCTATTGATCAGACGAAGAGTCACGGGCTTGCGTCTCGCGGCAAAGCTTTTACACGAAGGAAACGAGGAGGCAGGCCGCAAGCGGCAGCGTGGCATATTGATATTTGGGCTAGGGTGGTGCACGTATTTGGGCCAGGGTGGTGCACAAGAAGTGACAATGAGTTGCTAATAATTTGACTTTTGATTTTACCCTGTTGCCGGTGCACTCGATTCAGCCAACGTAGCTTCGCCCCTGTCCACGGGTGCTATTCCCAGTGAACCAACTTACACCGGTGCTACCTGTACAGTTGACTACCATGAAGTTGACCTACAGCAGGGGCAAATCAAAGAAGACCGCTGATGATATCTCGTACCTACAATTGGCCCGCAAATTCGTGCTAGGCGAGCCACTGATCATCCCGGCAGAGCACCTCTGAACCCTAGGACTTAGTTGCCAGAAATTACACTCTTGGTATATGGAATAGGCCAATAAGCCACAAGAAGAACAACGCTCAGGTATCACTGTCAAATTTAGGCCAGATCATTTGAAGCATGAAGTTCATGATTGTGTCTTCGCGGTGACCTTTGAGGATTTATTTGATCTTTTCACGCTCAATGCTCTCGACGTCTCACTCGGTTGATGTTAGACGCTGTAAGTGTATACAATCACAGTATCCATTCATGTAATACCGATAAATGTTATATATAATTTGTTGCTTTTGTGTGTATGTATATAGACACATGGTGGTCAAAGCTAGATCATCCAAATCACCAATTGGATTTGATGTTGGACCCACGCTTGGTCGCCATGGATACCATCAACGAGGATGCAGCCTTCGTCGAGATGTACATTACAACAGCACTGCTGGCTCATCACGATAAGGAATTTGTTGTTATGCCGTACAATCAGGGGTTCCATTGGATTTTAATTGTAATTATACCAAAATGGAAGAAGGCAATATACCTTGATTCTCTATGTAAGAACAAAACCGACTACACAGTTTTGGCCAATTACTCGATTGGTAAGTACATTTTCTCCATACATAACTATATTGTTCTCTTTCTTTTCTTTCGAATGATTAAGCTAACTTTTTCGAATCACATAGGTCGTTTGCCACATACGTTGCAGAGACATGTGACTCAACGGAAGAGGCCAACGCCCTGGAATATGTTCAAAATTTTTGGGTATTCGCTAGTACACATTAATTATTTAATCCTATACAACACTTGGTAGTAATACCTCTTGAATTAACACATTGTATGTTTTACAGTGCCACTAGAAGCCGTCGGGCAACACGTGTGGATCCTACGTTTGCCACCGTATGAGACTACTACTCGATTCCTCCAAGATCACTAATCCTAAGATTTGTCAATCTTCTCATAATTATTTTATACTTATCAAGTTATATATGTACGCACATTGATATTCCTATCGACAGGTTGCGCCCATCCGTACAATTGTGTTGCAACAGCCTGACCTTGCACACATTCGAGGAGAGTGCACATACTTTTTGGTGTCTGAAGTCATAAAATCAAATGGAGAGTTTCATAATACAGAATGATTTTTTATTGCTCTATCACTTTGGAATCGAGGTCTCGCGAAAGAAACAGATCCATAATCAACGAACTTGTCAGGCTGCACAAGCAATACTTAGATGGTGATTGCCTGTTGATGATGGAAGAAAAGGCATATTACCTTCTAAGTGCAAATACAATGTAGATCTTTTTATTGGTCTATCTCTCCGGAATCGAGGTCTCACGAAAGGAACAGATCCATAATCGACGAACTTATCAGGCTGCACAAGCTACCAATGCTTGGATGGACGATTGTCTGTTTATGATATTTACACCACAGACGGTTTGAAAGCCGTCTGTGATGACCTCGTATCATTACTGACCCATCAATTCAGATGGCTCATGAAACCATCTATGATGACGTTTTTCAACCGTCTGTAATACGGTTTTCTATAGTAGTGTGTGTAGTGTTTGGGGGCTAGGGATATCTATCTAGGGACGGCACAGCTAAGAGCTCCCTGGTGCGTGCGACGTGGAATGACACACCTGTGCGTGCACTGGGGACCACCCGAGATCTGAATGTGAGAGACCATGTGGAGGTAACCCCAGTTGTGTGATGAGTAATTGACAAGTGTTCCGAAAAGTATGAATTTGTTTCGGGCATTTTTGTGCTAATTACTGATGCAGATAATTGATTATAATATTTTGTGCGGTGCTATGTAATGTGTTTTCTTGTCGGTGATGACTACAGGACTTTGAGACGGAGTCGTGGCGAGATACGGGTGACCGGACTAGGCACAGGCGGTGCTGAGGTCAGAGCGGTCGGGATGTGTCGAAGACGGCGAGGATTCGAAGTGGTTGCGAGGCATGTGCGGCAAGAAATGAGGAAGCTTCCAGGAAGGTGCAGGAAGGGTATTTTGGTAAATGCACAAGGCTGCACAAAAGGAAGCGGATTTGGTTAAGGAATGATCCATTAGTGGAGAGGTGTTGTGACCTAATGGGTAAAATTGTGTGTAAACCCATTAGTGGAGAGGTGTTGTGACCTAATGGGTAAAGTGTTTGTAAACCCATTAGTGGAGGCTATAAATAGAGGTGCTCTCTAGTGGGAGAAGTGCACTTGAGAGAGAGAAAGAGAAATGTGTATGAGTATTAGGGTTTCCTAATGCTTGTGCTCTTGGGAGAGAAATTTTGTATGCAAGATTTAGGGTTTTATTCTCTCCTTGTGGGTGTTCTTGAGTGAGACATGGAAGAGTTGATGTAAACATTTATCGTTTATAATCATTCATCTCTCTTCGTCTCAACATGAGAATTCCTGTTGGTATTTCGTGCTATTTACTTGTTTTTAAATTAAGGTTCTTGTACTAGTTGCTACTAGATTTATATTTGCTTTGAACGGGAATTTATCTCAAAGCGCTTTGGCTAGTTCATCCCGAAAGCAATGTTTAATATTGTTGTTTATTGCACTGTGATGGGAAGATTGTCTCAAGGTCTGTTGACCGTTTATTCCCAAGAGCATTAGATTGAATCGAAGAGATCTTCACTCTTTCAGTTTATGTTCTTGAGTCTTTCTAGTACCTTTGGTTTACTATTTTGGCTCAGACCTTCCAGTAGTTGTTTTCTCAAGTTGTTCGGTCAGATGAGCACTGCTTGAGGCTAGTCCTTGTTGTTTTTCCTGTTAACTTCGGCTGCAGCAAGTAGTTCTCGTTAAGCAGCAGGTTCTTCTCAGGTTCGGTTTAATCTTTAGGCTGTTTTCTTTCTCTCGTTTGTTCAGCAGCAGCAGCATTTTCTTTAAGTGCATTTTTTGCTCTGGTTTCAGCAGATTGCAATTGTTTATCTGCTGGTTTTCTCTGCTGCAGTCTGGAGTAGGTTCGGTTGAAGCAGTACAGTTCTGCAGTTCTTTAGTTTCGGCTGCTACCAGTTTTTACTGTTTTCGGCTGCTACTGGTTCCTCTGTTGGTCGGTTACCTGCGGTTCAGTTTTGGTTTCAAGTGTGTGTTCGACTGCTAGGTGCAGTGCTTGTGCTTGGTTCTTGTGATTTCTTCCTTGTCTTCAGCCGAAAGAAACAGCAACAGACTTACACCTTCTTGATGTTCGGTTAATGCTAGGAGCAGTCACTCGCTTTTCTTGTGGTCTTGTGTTAAGCAACAGATTTCTTCGTTTGTTTGCAGTGAGTTAACAATGTTTTGTTCACTCGGTTGGTGACTGTTCTGCAGTGAACTCCTTTCGGCAGCAGCAGCAAACAGCACTGTTCTCAGTTTGCATAGCTTTTATTTTCGACAGTAACAGCAGTCCTTCGTGTGTTCACATTTGGTTTCTCTGGTTTTCGGTTGGTTGCATGTTCTGACTGCGTTTGGGTCTGCAATTAGTTCTCTTTGGCCGAAATAGCAGTCAGCAGCAGTTCTACTTTCTTTCTGTTTTGGTCAGCATGCAGGTGGCTGAGTTGTGTTTGTTGTTTTCCAGCTAGTCTGCAGTACCTTTTTCAGGAGAGCCTAGCTCTATTTTTTTGGTACTGCAGGTTCTAAGGCAGCAGGCAGCTCTGCAGTAATTAGCAGTCTATTGTCTCCCGGTTTCCTGGCTGCCACCACTTTTTCTAGTGTGCTGTTTTTAGTCTATTTTGCACTATGTTTCGGCCAGCAGCAGGTGTTGTTCTCTATTGATTAATTGCTGCACCAGTTCGGCTAGATAAACTTCTTACACCCACAAGACCTAATCTGCAGTCTGTACTTTCATTATTTTTATTGATTTCAGTTTTAGGCTCTTTAATTTAAGTTTGGAAGCATTCTCTTTTTCTTTCATTTCAGTTTGGTAGGTATGTTATAACAACTGAGATCAAGTTTATTCTCTTGGAAAGTTATCAGTCTACCCCTTTCTTTCATGGATATTATTTCAGGGGGTTTCTAGTAAGATTTCTTGTTCTTACTTCATAGCTATTGTAGCTATCGGAGAAGACGTTTTTTTAATACTCAGGGGCGATTTTTTTAGAGAACGACATTCACCCCCCCCCTCTGTCGCCATTTCGGTCCTACAGAATGGCATAACTAAGAGAATCTACAGTGCTCCACTCTGGATGGTGGCCTTGCCGGTCTACATTGAAGCTTAGCCACAGTGGAGGGGAGAAGGAGAAAAGGTGGTGGCTTGTAGTGTGTCAGAGAGGCCTGTAGAAGCTGCGGTGGTTTGGGGGAAAGAGAAGGTGGTCCATGGAGATAGGGGGAGAGAAAAGAGCACCACACCTCGTTGCTTTGTCCAAATCGCATGTGGTGGCGGTGGCGACGGGAAGACAATGTCGACGATGAGTAGATTTGGACGTTGGTGGCTAGATCCCAACGGCGGTGTCCGGATCTAGATGGGCCCAATGGTGGTGGCGGATCCAGTCAAACGAGGGTAACGACGAGGTTGCTCGATGGCGGGGAGGCACTGTGCTCATGGAGGAGCTCTGCTATGGCACTCTCGCCCTCGCACGTGTCGCAAGCCAGCGAGGTGGAGGTGTGTGAGACCATGTGGAGGTTACCCTATGGTTGTGATGAGTAATTGACTTTTAAATTAGAGTTTTTGCAAATATTATATTTGATTTGGGCTATTTTCTAGAAGTCCCAGAAATTTTGGAAGTACCATAGTAGTGAATGTAGTCGTACCACAGAGTAATAGTATCGTAGGTGTTTGCATGATAGAACCGCAAGGTGGTAGTTCTGACTTTGTGGCAATACGTTTTTCTAGAGAGGTCCAGGTAAGGATTTCAAGGTGTGGTAGTACCGGCTTGGGGCGCGGTAGTACTATAGTATGGTAGTATCGATATGGTATGTGTAGTACTATCGATCTTCCCAGAAAAATAGGGATTTAGGGATTTGATTATTGTTTGACCTGGGTATTGTTACTTATGTATACATAGGTTTATTGATTAGTCCTAGGTTTAGGATCAGTATTTTAATTGCATACTTTTTGCAAGGTGCATTGTATGGATGATTGTGTCAATTGATGACTTTGTATATTGTGCAGTGCTACATGACGTTTTGCTTGTTGTTGTTGGTTGTAGGACTCTAAAGCTACGTCATGGTGAGGTGGATAAGACTGGGACTAAGCTAGGAGAGCTTAGGTCCAAAGCGATCAAGGGATCGGGACTACACTCAGGAGAAGATGAGGTCCAGATGGTCAAGGAGACGTTGAAGATGATTGAGGGTTGCGGGGTGGTCACAAGCCAAGATGACAAGGAACCGAAGCGAGAGCTACTGGTGGTGGACATGATGGACAACGGCAAGGTTGTGGTCCAGACAGTCAAGGAAGCCAGGCGCCGTCATATGCAAGAAGAAGCATGTGGTGCACCAAGTGACATGAGTCGTTTGCAAGCAAGGATGGTTGAGAGGCTTGGCAACAAGTCATTGGGGCCACGTGGAAGATGACGCAATATGAGCGATGCTTTGTGGCAAAGGAAGCGGGAAAATTCATGGAAGGCGATAGAGGGGTATTTTGATAAATTACCCATATCAAAAAAAGTGACGGTGTGTGAAACCATGGCGTTAGCCTAAGTGGTTTAGGTCTTGTATGTGCTAAAAATATGAAGTGGATCAGTTGTTGATTCACTATTGGGTTAATAGTTGTAAGACGCTTTGAGAAGCATGCATGAGAGAGTAAAACCTTGTGTTAGGTGTGGTTAATGGGTTATCCCTGGTTTGGCCTAATTGGTGGATTCATTAGATTTTAGTTCAGGTTGGGAACCTATGTAAAGGGTGGAGAGGCAAGAACTAGGGTTTAAGAAGATTGGTTAAGCATTTTGGTGGTTAGCTCCTCCTCCCTCCCATGGGGGTTTCTTGGGTTGGAGTCTTATGTATATACTCTAGGTTTAGAGCTCTACTATCCTGAGGGACTGGCTATAAAACTATCTATCTCAAGCAAGTAATACATCAATTTTTGATTATCTCTATGTCTATTTCTTGTTTTGATTGATTTGCTCTTGTTTCAGTTGGTTTTGATCTCTCCTCTTCACTCGTATTTATCTTGTTGTGCCAAGGACATGATTAAGATGGAAATAGCCTATGGGAATCAATCTCCTATCATTTAAACACTTTGATAGTAAGTTTATGAAGAAATCTGGTTTTGCTTGAGATTGATCTCATCAAGTGATTTCTCATTTCAAGGGTTTTTGGATCATGTTCTTTGGTGTTCTAACTTGCTGTGACACGTGGAAATATATCTAGAGTCATCTTGGCCATCATCTACCCATGAGCAAATTTTAAGCACCATTTGGGGTTTTGGCCATGATTTTCATAATCATTTATTGAAATAGTTTCTTGATATCCTATAGTAGTTTTCTGCAAAATTTTTTATCAGTTGGATCTACAGATCAAAAATTCTATTGATTTTTGGATTTAAAATAGTGCTAAAATTATTGTTCATATCCTAATTTAGAGGTCAGACTGCCCCCTGTGAGAGATTCTAGACCGCCCCCTCAATGGAGATCAGGATTGCCATGTATGAAGAGGTCAGACCGCAAAGAGCTTTGAAATCATATTTTGCTTAGTTTTTTCAGATCTTTCCTTGTGATTACTTGTCTCTGATCTTCGTAGCTTCCATAGCTACTGGAGTGAAGACTTTTACTTCCACTCAAAGGAAAAGTTTTGAAAAGCCTTGGATTGAATTTGGGCTCCTATTCACCCCCCTCTAGTTGCCATCCGGTCCTACAATTGGTACAAAAGCATGGTTTGCTCTTTGGTTGATCTTTACCGATCATGAGCATGGCAACTAGTAGAGAAATTTGTGAGCTCTTCTTTGCATCTTGCTGGGTTGTTTTTGCCAATAATATCCTTTGTGAAAAGAGGTTTAAAATCAACTAGAGAGTGATTTTATTTTTAAGAAAACACAAGTGTGAACTTTGTAGTACATTCTTTATCTCTGGTTATTCAAGTCCCAAGGAGAAGAAGCTTTTGGAGTCCAAAGATGATGATAATCATATGGACAAGCAAGGCAAGCTTCGACCTATCATGAGCAAGGTAAAACCTCATGTGACCTTGGTTTTGTCTAAGATGAATTTGCTTGCTCTTAGAGATTATGTGAGATACTTAGCTAATAAGAGTGCTAGATTGTTTGATATTGACTGTGCAAGGTCTGAATCTCACTTACCATGTGTAGATTGTGAGTACTTATATATGGATGTTAAAATTTTGAATACTTCTCTTACATGCTTAAAATATAAAAATGAGAAATTAAAATTGACTTACCACACATGTGTAGAGGAGTTTGAGTATGGTAAGGCTAGGATCAGTTAGACAAGTGTTTCTGTTTTTGATTCTCATGTAGTCTCAAGTAACTCTCATGTTGATAGCCTAGCTTCTCTTATTTTATGTTTGTACTAGCGATGTTTCTCATGTGGATCCAATTCATTGACTTCTTGCATTTTTCATTTCTTGCATATATTGTCCTTCCTTGAGAGATGGTGTAAATGCTTTGAGGAGAGAGTGTAATAATATGAGCGTTGAATCTTATGACTTAGTCACCTCCTTGCATTTGAATTTGGGTCTTCCTATTAGTGAGCATGCTCCTATAGTTGTTGGAACTTGTATTTTCATATATCTCAATACTAGATCCATTCTTGTATATCACTTGCCCAGATAAGGACATCGATTGTTCTGTGTTTGAGTTCTGAGTTGTGGATATAAGGGGGAGACCATATAGCTTGTGTGGATGCTTTGGGTCTCTCACCTACTTTGAGCGTCTAGTGAAGGTTTCTATTGATCTCACGATGCAGCTTCAGTCAGCTTCCACCACATCAACTACACCATATCGCCAAGGGATGTGACGGAGGTTTGCTCCTTGTGATCTTGATTTCTTAATTTTCACTACTTAGTCTCGCATAGCATTCCTGTTCTAGTGATAGGGATTGTTAGTTTGGATAGATAGGAACAAACTCTAGATATTTCTATCTCAGTCACACTTTTCATCCAAATGGTTCTTTAGAATTATTTACTGCTTAGTTTGAGCTTTCTTCTTGGCCACTAGTATGTTGTGTTACGATAGCTAGTGTTACCTTTTGCTCTGTGGTATAAGGTTATAGGCTAGAGACCATGTGGGAAGGGTGTATTTGGGAGTTATCTCATTGAGTTTGAACCTTTATTTTCTGGATTTTATGCCTAACTTCTTGGTTCTTCTTAATTTACCTTCTTTAGGTGGGTACTTCTTTCTTTTCAGGCTGCTTTTCAGGGGGAGATTATTTCTTATGCATTCATATATATCATGTTGCATTTTAATTTTAGTATGCATTGTATATACATGAATGCTTGTACAAACCACGGAGCTTTGACTATTATCCTTATGTGATATAATATCTTACTTTACATCTTGCCATATTAAATATTAAAAACTTAAATTAAACTATGTCTTGTTGGATCTTATGACTAGTTTTGCTCTAGTGATCCTCTTATGATTCATGCGATGTTAAATAAACTAAATTGAATCTTGAATCTAAATTAAGTTTTAGATTGAGCTATACTAGTTTTTTATTGGAGTATAAGTTAGTATTAGCTCTTTGTTCTTGAACTAAGTCAAGAAAAATATAAAATGATCTATTTGGTGTGAAAAACTGATCTCACTAATCCTTTCTCATGATATGGCTCCTCATTGCACTAGGCATGAACTCAGGGAGAGTTTTGGATGACCAAGATCACTTTCTTAAGATTCTTGGTTATGGTGGTCGCATAAGGTTTGATATCTAGCGTATGGCTAAGAAAATAAAAATTGTGAAAAATGGTTGAAGCCAAAAATGAATTTCAGAAAATGCCAAATGTGCTAAATTTGCTCAATTACAAGTGATATCTAGTGCTCGAACAAAATATTTCAATCTTAAACTTGTAGCACTCTAAATTGACTCAATTGTAGCTTCTTGATTTCATTTAGAATATTGAAATGGCTTAGCTTATTTTTGGATATCTTTGGCCAAATGTGATCTTAAGCAACTTGACATGCTGAAAATTCATTTAATTTCAGATGATTGCTCATGTGGCTTTAGCTCTACTATATATAGTTTGCCATGATATAAATAGCGCTTTCACTTTTTATGGATTGGTGTAATATTTGAACAGTCACTTTGGATAATCTTTGTGGCTCCTAATGCTAAAACTGAATAAAATGCAGCTACTCCATTTTATTCGTGCTCTCTTTTATGCTTCTTATGCTCCAAATAGTATCATGCACAGCTTTTGATGGGAACAGGGTCCCGATCTTCCAACAGGTTCTGGATATGTTCGATTTGGTGGAGGCGTGACACAAATCGATTCGGCTTCCGAACAACACGTTCCGAACCCCGCAATCGCAGCACCATGTCTCCTCAGGTTATCAACCGTGCGCTACCCAGTTGACCTCGCCAAGAAGGCTAATCCTCGCCTGCGAATCAAAGAACACAAGCAAGAACAAGGAAGAACACAACGGAATTGCAGATGTATTGATTTAGAACTCGAAAGTTGGGGTCTCACAAACCGATGAACGGCGAAACTGTTTAAGACAGAATTAATCTAAGCAAAACCCAAATCCTAATGGGGGGTGGCGACTATATATAGAGGAGTGAGGGGCGTGCAAAACCCCTAGACGCGCCCTAATGGGCTCCAACACGATACAAAGCCGAACGGCCCAAAAGATGGTGGCGCAGCACCCTGACAGATTCTGAAAGCCCACTTATTTTGACGATTCCTGTTGACTCAGAAGGAATTTAGACATGGGACTAGAGCCATTGGAAAGGTCGTCTTCTTAGCTTTCCATACATATGTGGGACGTCCAAAACGGAATCCGGATCCGATCTGGGCGTCCGTTTTAGTGCGGCCTGGTCCTAGACTCCGAATTGGATTCGAAGTCGGCTTGAGTTGGGCCTCCAACATGATTTGACCGCCCTTGCTGGACTTGTGCACTTCGTAGCCCTTCTTCAAGTACTTCCAGGTCTTATCCATGGTTCCTAATCATAATTAAGTCATTAGGTAGCAATCGATTCTCAAATGAACAAAAAGAAGTACCTAGGAACGAGCTCACCTGTAAATTCAATTATCGGGCGCGAGCTCTAGGGATTGGTCCTTGAATGTCAAGTGGAGGAGTGTTGTGTGTATCCGAAGAAGTGATGTCCTCATCATCCTCCCCCTCTTGAAGCGGAGTTGTCCTCAACTCAGCCTCATCTTCTTCTCCCAAGTATGGCTTCAAATCTGAAATGTTAAAGGTGGGACTAACCCCAAACTCGGAAGGCAACTCAAGTTTATATGCAATATCATTTATCTTCTCAACTATCTTAAAAGGACCAGCAGCTCTAGGCATCAATTTTGACTTTCTTAACTCAAGAAATCTATCCTTTCGCAAGTGCAACCAAACAAAATCACCCGGTTCAAGTTTAACTTCCTTTCTACCTTTACTACCAACAATCCTATATTTTTCATTCATCTTTTCAATGTTTGCCTCAGTAGTCTCATGCATTTTGACAATAAAATCAGCACGCTCCTTAGCATCATTATGAACTCTCTCACTAGTAGGCAAAGGTAAAATATCAATAGGGGCACGGGGATTGAATCCATACACTACCTGAAAAAGACTTACCTTGGTGGTGGAGTGTTCCGCTCGATTATATGCGAACTCAACATGCGGCAAACACTCTTCCCACAGCTTCAAATTGTTCTTCAAAACAGCTCTCAACATGGTAGACAATGTGCGGTTCACCACCTCGGTTTGGCCATCAGTTTGTGGGTGATATGTTGTAGAGAACAACAACTGTGTACCCAACTTGTTCCATAGAGTACGCCAAAAATGACTCAAGAACTTGGCGTCACGATCTGAAATAATAGTAGAAGGCATACCATGCAAATGAACTATCTCTTCGAAAAAGAGATCAGCAATATGAACGACATCATCGATTTTATGACATGGTATAAAGTGAGCCATCTTAGAAAAACGATCCACAACAACAAAAATGCTATCCCTCCCCCTCTTAGTCCTGGGCAATCCTAAAATAAAGTCCATAGAAATATCTTCCCACGGAATAGAAGGAACAGGAAGAGGCATATATAAACCATGTGGATTCAAGCAAGACTTAACTTTTTGACATGTAGTGCAGCGAGCCACAAACCGC
This sequence comes from Melocanna baccifera, assembly GCA_036346265.1. Taxonomy (NCBI): domain Eukaryota; kingdom Viridiplantae; phylum Streptophyta; class Magnoliopsida; order Poales; family Poaceae; genus Melocanna; species Melocanna baccifera. Next base: position 20,720,654 of record CM070677.1, on the reverse strand, counting down.
TCGACATCGCGCCTCATTTTTGGCCAAAAGAAGTGTGTGGCCAGAACGTCCTCCATCTTCTTAGCACCAAAATGTCCCATCAAACCGCCTCCATGCACCTCCTGCAACAACAAAAGACGAACGGAACCAACTGGAATGCATAGGCGGTTAGCTCTAAACAAGAACCCATCATTGATCACGAATTTATTCCATGCTTGTCCCTCTTTACAATGCAACAACACATCCTTAAAATCATCATTAAAAGCATATTGTCCTTTAATGGTTTCAAGACCAAAAATACGAAAATCAAGTTGAGACAACATGGTGTAGCGTCGAGACAAAGCATCAGCAATCACATTATCCTTCCCTTTCTTGTGTTTAATGATATAAGGAAAAGATTCAATAAATTCAACCCACTTAGCATGTCTACGATTCAAATTGGTTTGACTACGAATATGCTTAAGTGATTCATGATCGGAATGAATGACAAATTCCTTAGACCATAAATAGTGTTGCCACATCTCTAAAAAACGAACAAGAGCATACAATTCTTTATCATACATGGAATAATTAAGAGCAGGGCCATTCAATTTTTCACTAAAATAGGTAACAGGTTTGCCTTCTTGCATCAAAACACCACCAATACCAATTCCGCTAGCATCACATTCCAGCTCAAAAGTCTTACCAAAATCCGGAAGTTGGAGTAATGGTGTGTGTGTAAGCTTGTCCTTCAAAAGATTAAAGGACTCATCTTGTGATGGCCCCCAATGGAATATGACTCTCTTCTTTGTCAACTCAATCAATGGTGTCGCAATGGTGCTGAATTCCTTGACAAAGCGGCGATAAAATCCTGCAAGGCCAAGAAAACTCCGCACTTGGGAGACCGTCGTGGGCGTGGGCCAACTCCATATCGCCTACACCTTGGCTCTATCAACCTCAATTCCCTGTGGAGTCACAATATAGCCAAGAAAAGAGACTCGATCCGTGCAAAAGGTGCACTTCTCAAGGTTACCAAACAAACGTGCATCTCTCAAAGCATTAAAAACAGCACGTAAGTGATTCAAATGTTCATCCATTGACTTGCTATAAATCAAGATATCATCAAAGTAAACGACCACAAATTTGCCAATGAAAGGATGTAAAATCTCGTTCATTAATCTCATGAAAGTGCTAGGTGCATTAGTTAAACCAAAAGGCATGACTAACCACTCATACAAGCCGAACTTAGTTTTAAAAGCAGTTTTCCATTCATCGCCAAGTTTCATTCTTATTTGGTGGTATCCACTACGCAAGTCAATCTTTGTGAAAATTATATTACCACACAACTCATCAAGCATGTCGTCTAGCATAGGAATAGGATGACGATACCTTATAGTAATGTTGTTAATGGCTCTACAATCTATACACATACGCTAAGAACCATCTTTTTTTAGAACCAAAAGAACAGGAACAGCACAAGGACTAAGACTCTCACGTATGTACCCACGGTCCAAAAGGTCTTGGACTTGTCGCTGAATCTCCTTAGTCTCTTCGGGACTGGTCCTGTACGCCGCACGGTTTGGCAAACTCGCTCCAGGGATCAAGTCAATCTGGTGCTCAATCCCTCGAATAGGTGGAAGTCCTGGAGGTATCTCATCAGGGAAAACATCTCTAAACTCCTGCAAAAGGTTAGTGACAGGAGCAAGCAAAGTGCAAGGCATATTATCAAGAGAAAATAAAGCATCTTTACACACAACAGCATAGCATGTATCATTAACATCATCAATTTCAGCAAGGTTTTATTTTGTGGCAAGCATAACAGAATTTTTCAAATGGATTAGTTGTTGTTTTTCAGATTTATCATGTTCCTTTAGATCATTAGCAACAGCAGCTCTCTCCCTATCGGCCTCTATAATCTCAGCTGGGGTCAAAGGTAGTAAAGTAACTTTCTTTTCCTTATGCATAAAAGTGTATTTGTTACTACTACCATGGTGTAAAGCATCATTATCATATTCCCAAGGTCGACCCAATAAAAGAGAGCATGCTTGTATGGGAACCACATCACAATCAACATGATCAGCATAACCACCAATAGAAAAATGGACTTGGCATGTTTGTGTTACCTTAGCTTTTCCAGAGTCATTTAACCACTGAATATGGTATGGATGTGGATGCGGTCGCGTGGTCAAGCCAAGCTTCTTGACCAAATCAGAACTCACCAAGTTATTGCAGCTTCCTCCATCAATGATGACACGTGCGCGCCGGTACTTGATTGTGAAGAAAGTCTGAAACAAATTATGGCGTTGAAGCTTATCGGATTGTTGTACCTATGTGCTGAGGACTCGCTGCACAATGGTGCTCCGTAGCGTCGCTGTGGACGCCCCACCAAGGACCAAGTTGTCATCACCACCACCATTGTCGTCCGAGGCAGCAGCAACATCATCATCCTCCTCGACATCCGAAGTGCTGATGTAGCCTCCATCTTCTGTGGCGATGTATGCCCGTTGGTTAGGGCAATTCTTTTGCACATGACCAAGCCTATGGCAGCGATGGCACTGAATGTCGGAGGAGCGGCCCGTTGAAGCCACGGAAGAAGAGCTCTTGGCTGGACCCTGCAAAGAATTTTTTGTAGAATCTGCAAGGCGTGTCGTGGAAGGTGGCTTCGGTGGCGCTGCTGCAAACTTGTTCACAGGTGGTGGAGGAGAACGAAAACTCGAAGAAGACTTGGGTAGTCCCGTCGATGTAGTCGTTCGCGGTGTGTAGGAGGGTCGTCCGGTGTTTGCCTTCGCTGATTCCTTGTGTCCCTGCAATTCTTTTTCTGCAAGCATAGTAAGCTGGAACAACTGGTTGACAATAGTAAATTCTTTATAATCAACAATGTCCTGAATTTCACGCCGTAACCCCCCGTAAAAATGACAAATCTTATCCTCCGTTTCCTCAACAACCCCACAACGCACCATACCCTTTTGAAGCTCAGCATAATAGTCCTGAACAGAACTATCACCTTATTCTAAGCGCTGTAATTTTTTCTCAAATCACATTTATATGAGGGAGGAACAAAACGATTACGCATAGCTTCTTTTAATCGCTCCCATGTATCAGGTTGTAAACGCATGGTACCCAGTTCATTCCACCAGATAATAGCAAAGTCCTTAAACTCACTAGTAGCTTGTCTAACTCTATGTTGTTCAGGAACCAAGTGAGAATTAAACTTCTGCTCTACCATCATCTCCCAATCAAGATATTTTTCAGCATCATAAAGACCAGAAAAAGATGGAATGGTAAATTTGACTTTAGCAAAAGGATCGTCGTTACCATGACGGTTCTGGTTATTACCTCCCATACCATATCGGTTTTGCTGAAGACGCCGACGTAGTCGTGCATCTTGTGTCGCCCGCTGATCAATGGTGCCATCCGCATCATACACATCGTCATTATCATGACGATGGCCGTCATTCACAGGTGGCAGGCGTGTCTCCAATGTGTCCATCCGACCAGTGAGGTCAGCCATCCGCCGCTCCACCGCTCAATGCCTTCTGTGGTGTTCAACTGGGCAATGGCGGCGACGATGGTGTCCATTCGCGCGTCGAGATCAGTGAATGAAGCATTTTGTTTGTCGAGCGCAGTTTGTAGCTGGCCGCGACTAACACACTCTTTGAAATCGACCGGTGTCCCGTCCTCTTCGTTTCCTGCCATGGTTAGTGGAACACATGGAAAACAAAAAGGATTATCCCTATCAACTACAAAGGAGGACAGTGGGAACCCGCAAAGGAAGTGGCTTACCAAGCTCTTACAAGTGTTCTTACCATCGCAAACAGGAGGTGGTACAACCGGTGGCTGGTTCGTGATACCTGGAGAGTGTGACCCGGCGATTGCAAGGGTCAAAAACTGTGCTGTCCGGAAGTAGGTATATGGAGCTTGGAAGGCCAAATATGTTAGTGGAACACAAATCAATAACAGATAGTAATGCTGAATAAATGTCCAAAGCACTGGTCCTAGTTGCTAGTCTAAATGTGTCCTATATCAGGTATGATATGATGAACAAGGAGTTATGATGTGTCCTATATCAATAACAGATATGATGATAGTTGCTAGTAAGGCAAAGACCGCAACAAAGATGGCCAGGCAAAGGCAGCACAAAACAAATGAACCTCTGTCACCTAAAACTGTGCTTTTTTTCCTTTTTTTCTCTTTTTTTTGTAGCCACGGAGAGCACTCTCTCTCCTCTCTACTATAAGCAATTTTTTATTTTTGTGTCTTTTTTATTTTATTTTTTTTCACAAAGTAGAGCACAGAAATAGGAAACACACAAAGTTTCACCTCAATCTGATGTAAGGTGTGGCCTACAGAAAATGATGAATGTGCTGTAAATTCGGTGACGAAAGTTCGGAGCTCGAGTACTGCACATTCTAGGCCGAATTTGGGCAAAATAAATTCGCCGAACCCGACAAAGTGGGGGAGTTTCGGATGCAAAATTTAATTTCACCCAATTTCAAAAAACAATCGCCTGATTTCGAGTCCGTATGCGAAAGTTACGGCCGTTTGAAGATGGACCTCCGAGTTATGGTTTCTGTGGAGGCCGAAACGAGATCGGGTGGAGGAAATTTGTGGAAATTAGGGGCGGAAGCTCGGGAAAAGGGTGGGGGATGGTGCTGGGTGATCACAAGACAAAAACAGAGGGTGGGATATGGGTGGGAAGCTGTGTCGGACCCCGGAGCAACGACTCCTGAATCCTCTGTGTAAATCGCACTAGTCCAGGATCAAGCTAGTGCACACAGTGGATAACAAAGACTCATATCATACGCAATGACATTTATTTATTGACTAAATACGAGCCTGATGGCCAATGTTTACATCAATGGTTCATAAACCAAAATTAAATAAGCAGCGGAAGAAGAACCAATAAAGCAGCAGCCCATCCTGCCTGCCCACAGGCAAATGACTGTAAGACGCGGCCTAGTCGTCACCATCCTCACCGAAGTTGTTGACGTCATCCTCTGGCAACAGATTTTAGCAAGGTGAGCACATAAAGTACTCCCAAGGTAAGCACATGAAATACTTACGCAAGTTACACCAGGAGTTTTAACAGAGTGAATGCATGCATAGGGATAACAAGGAAGGCTTAATAAGGTTATTTGTGTAAAACAAGATCGAATTTAAATACAATAGCACAAGTGCAAAAGCTGAATTGTTAATACAGTAGATAGAAATAATAATTTAACAAAATAATATCGTTAGTGCAGGCTCCGACCAAACACTAACCTAGTCACAGGTATCCCACCTGGTCCATCTTTTCAAAAGTTTTCTCATTGATTCCATCTATTCATATGCTTTTCAAAATCTCTTATGGATTCATTTTGTTAGTGCAGGCTCCGACCATGCACCAACTTATTCACGGGTATCCCACCTGGTCATGGATTCCATCCATCCATCCATAAGCTTTTTCAGAAACCATTTTAAAAACCAAAGTCTAATCCATGAAAAACTTTACCCAGCTTGCTCATAACCGTGGGCACGGCTATCCAGAATAGATTATACACTCTACAGAGGTTGTACAGCTTTACCCACAAGATATGATTATCTTATATTGTCGGCCATTACACGCTTCTGTAGGCGTGCGACTGAGAAAATCATAACAAGGCCTTTACAATGCTAAGCCTTCAACCTGGTCACGTCACCACTAAGGTTTCACCACAACTTAAATCCACAAGTTGGAGCCCCCTCTTGTGCCGTGTGAGACTTCTCATGGCCTACGCCATGCTCACATTCAACCTATAGCAGGACCAAAGTTGGGACCTCACAAATTAGTCAGCCAGGACTGTCCCATACCAGTCTTGCGGTAGTACGATATGACTTTGCAACAGTAGCTCACAGACCGATCCTTAACTTGACTTAGGCTCAATCCACATACCCCCTTGTGCCTGACAATCAACCAGGTGTTACCAAACACGAGGCATGCCAGCACCCATCACCTAACCATTAGCCTAGGTCCAAACCAAGTTTTTATATTTTTCTTTGAAACATTCATATTCATTCTTGACTCACTGAAGTCAAGAATAGATTTTAGAAACTTACCATTTTCTAGTGAAACAAATATTCCCACTTAAATCATTATAAGCATGGCTAAGCAATTCTATAAAATTTCTAGTCAATACTATTGTACTAACTAGGTTTTCATCTAAGGTGACAAGGCATAAGTAAGTTCAATGTCAAATTTGGCTATACACAAATGATCTGGGTATAACTAGAATTTAAATCGAATTTAAACTATATTTGAATAAAAGTACGCATGCATATACAGTAAAACAACAAAAATAAATTTGAAATATTAGGTTCAACATGGTCAAAGGTTTAACTTGCCTTGCTTCGAAGTTTGCTGAGGTTCGTTGAAGTTATACTCTCCGGAATAGTCGTAGTCTACACGCGGAAAACAAGAACAAACTAAACTCAAATAAATTCCAAATTTTATAAAATATTATCTGAGAGATAGAATATGACTTTAGATGATTTTAGGAATTTGAATGGGTCCAAACGGAGTTAGGACAAAGGAGAACGACTTATGGTAGTTTGAATTCCAAAGAAATGAATAAAAGGAATTATTAGAATTCTTTTGTTTGTGAAGGAAAAGTGGTCGGAAGCTACAATATTTGTGTATAGTTGAAACCATTGTCGAATCAACAGTTGAAGTTACGAAGGTCAAAGTCGAAGACAGAGACTCCAAGTATGGGTGAAGTCAGAGTAGAAGATTCGGTCGAAGACCCGGTTGGAACTGTACAGTGGTCGAAGAACACTATAGCAGTCGAGAACAAATGGTAGTCAGAGTCAAGTAGTCAGGGCGACAATGAACGCCGGTGGTGGAAAGCGAAGGTACTCAGAGTCGGCTACCACTTCAACTACCGAGTATTCTTCCAACTACTCCTCGGTGAAAAAGCGAAGGCACTCGAAGACTTAGAGCGAAGAGTGACAGTGGTCGGAAGTGACTACGGTCGGAGGTAGATGGAGACGGCAGTGGTCGGGAGCGACTGTGGTCGAGAGTGACTATAGTCGGAAAAACAATTGTGGTCGAAAGGATCGGAAGGCTTCGAGTGGTCGGAGATATTGAAGGGTTCGGAGAGGTCGGAGGGTACGGAGGTTAAAATGGTCCAACAGGCTTGGTCGGTTCAAAGACGGAGGTCGAAGTCGGAGGCTCCGAGATTGAAGACCGAAGTCTAAGTCTTCGAGGTCGAAAGTCAAAGGCTAGAGTCGCAGTCTCCGAAGGTCAAATTCTCTGGAGATGAAGATCGAAGTCGAAGTCGAAGGCTCCGAGCAGTCGGAGACTAAGAAGCCTCCGAACAGCGGAGTCTAAAGTGCCTCTGGATGGCGGAGTCTAAAGAGTCTCTGAATAGCGGAGTCTTATGGGCCTTCGGACGTCGGAGTCTAAGAGTCAGATGGTTGGGAGAAGTCGGACGGCTTCACGTGACAAGATCCGAGCGATCCAACAGTGACGAAGACCGGGGAGGTGTACAAAAGAGGGAGAAGAGTATGAGTCTGGTTTTTACCTTGGAGCAAGGTTCGGGCTACACAGAGTTGACTGGCGGCAAGGGTGTAGCGGAGGCGGGACACGATTATCGACGACGGAGACTCTCCGACGACGGCTTGCTCGGAGAAGGGGCATCGAAGGTTCGCGCAGGCCTGAGGAAGGTTACCGGCGGTGGGGATTGCTTGGCGGAGAGGTGGTGAGGTGAAGAAAAGAGAGAGGGGATTGCGAGGAGTGCATTGGTGCTCTCGTGCAATACCAGGAGTGGTTGGAAGGTGGTCGGCGGCGACGTGAAGCAGTGGCGCAACTCGAGCGGAGGTGTCGACGGTGTTCCAACGGTGACGAGACTCAACCAAGGGCGGTCGAGAAAATCCAAAAATTATGAAATATATACTAAAAGATAGATTATGAATTTAGATGAATTTACAAACTTGAATGACTTGATTCGGAGTTCGGACGAAGGAGAACGAGCGATTAGAAAATTGGCTGATCAGAAAATTCTGGAAAAAGAAAAATCAGGAATATTCCGAAGGAATATTCCCGCATGAACAGTAACGGGCAGCAGCCCTGTTCACTATTTTTGGCCGTGTCGTCGGCGAGGAAAGGCACGGAAGGTGAAGCCAATGGGTTGCTAATGACCCGAGGCACATGTAGGAAGTGACGGTACGTCAAATGGAGCACGGTGACGACGTGTACGGCGAAAATGACATAGGGTGTGTAGAGAAGAATAATTTTCGGATAAAGAATATGAAGAAGTAAGATAACCATAGCGTAGAACGCGGTAAGGCGAGTCTAGAAAAAAATATCGGCTAAGCCGAAACTCACCGGAGGCGACGCAATCGTCGTTTGAACGACATCGGTACCGAAAAACGAAAAACTTAATATCTTCGCGCTCGGTGTGGCGAATCCAAAACCATCTGAAACGTAGCCTACTGGGATGGTTTGGCACGTTTTGACGCGAACGGATTGTTGAAAGCATTCCCGGACAGGCGGGGACACGAAGTGCAATTTGCGGCCATGGTGAGGTGTCGGGCGCAAATAGTTATGGATAGTTTTTGGACAAACGGAGGGGAGCACGGCGTAGAACGCGTCGAGATGAACTCAACGCCGTAAACGGCTCGGCTAACGGACTAGCGAAACGCGGTAGATAATTATTTATGCAGCCTTGGTAGAGGAATTAACATGCGAGAGTTGCGGCGAATCGAATAGTAGAGCGTTGGGATCGTGATGCTCACCTTGGTTTTGGTCGGGCATACACGGTCAGCCGGTGGCGACGCGAGGAACGCAGACCCGATTTGGCCCACGGTGCCGACGATGCTCCGACGAAGTTCCGACGAAGGCGAGGTGAGCACCGCGTAGAACGCGGCGAGGCGAAGCCAACGATGTGGTCAAACGCAGCAGCGCTCCACCGGACGAGGCACAAAAGGCCGAAAAACGCCACTTGAACTACAAAAATAAAACTCCGATTGCGGCCAAACGAGTGGGAGAGGGGACTTGAAATTTTCGGGGTTGAGTGATGATGAGGAGAGGCTCATGGGGCTCCCTTTTATAGGGGTGGAGGTGGACCGAGGGGGGAGATCAACCAACCATGTCCATCAATGGCATGAGTTAAATCCTGTGAAAATACTCATTAATAGGAGGAGAAACGGTAGGGGAATGAAAGAGCTTGATGAGGGGAGTTGAATGTAATTTATTTCGCTAAAAACCGTTGAGTAAATCACGAGTTATGGAGGTTTGAAGAAAACTCAAAAATGGCGTTCATGGAGGCTCTGCGTGCTGCTGTGTTCTCCACGATGGGAAGAACAAGGGAAAAGTAGGAGAGAGAAAAGCGAGAAAAGAAAAAAAAGAAAAAGAAAAAAAATTCGAAAAAATTTGAAGAAAATTTTCTAAAGATCCTTGGAACCTGAAAAGATTAAAAAAATAATTTTGGAATTTTTTTGACGTTTATTTTAATTTTTAACAATGTTTTTCCTTTCTAGCTTTAAAATAATACAATAAATTACAAATAAAGCTTAAAAATCTTAGAAAAATTTATAGAAGTTTCTAAAGCTATTTTGAACTTAAAAAAATTCCAACTAAAATTTGTATATTTTTCTTTTTATAATATTTTTTTGTTTAACAGAAAGGCTCTTTTCTTCTTTTTTTGGCAGAAAATCATGTTAGCTAAAAATTTTAAATTTTAATCAACCAAATAACTTTAATTTTTATTTTAAACTAAGTTAATTATTATTTACTTTATATATTTTTTTATTTTTTTAAAAAAAACTGGGCTGTTACAAGCTAGGTGATCACGAGACAAAAACAGAAGGTGGGATATAGGTGGGAAAACAAAAGTTAACGGCTAGGGTTTGTATGAGAAGTAGCGGAAGCAAGACAACCTGAAACAAAACACGATCTAAACCAGCAACACAACTCGACTAAGGACACAAACTCAACACTACGGACTCTGAAATCAAATTGTGCAAAAGGCTAACGAGATCTGGGACAGAGAACAACCTATGACTACAATTTTTGTAGGGCTTTTTCTTGAACTCTAGCATGAAACCGAAAACAACAAAAGATAGGGTAAACTCGAACCTGAAGGAACACCTGAAGCTCTGATTACCACTTGATGGGAACGGGGTCCCGATTTTCCAACAGGTTCTGGATATGTTCGATTTGGTGGAGGCGCGACACAAATCGATTCAGCTTCCGAACAACACGCCCAACCCCGCAATCGCAGCACCACGTCTCCTCAGTTATCAACCGCGGCGCTGCCCGTTGACTCGCCAAGAAGGCTAATCCTCGCCTGCAAATTGAAGAACACAAGCAAGAATAAGGAAGAACACAACGGAATTGCAGATGTATTGGTTTAGCACTCGAAAGTTGGGGTCTCACAAACCGATGAACGGCGAAACTGTTCAAGACAGAATTAATCTAAGCAAAATCCAAACCCTAATGGTGGGGGTGGCGGCTGTATATAGAGGAGTGAGGGGCGTGCAAAACCCCTGGACACGCCCTAATGGGCTCCAACACGATACAAAGCCGAACGGCCCAAAAGACGGTGGCGCAGCACCCTGACAGATTCTGAAAGCCCACTTGTTTTGATGATTCCTGTTGACTCAGAAGGAAGTTGGACATGGGACCAGAGCCATTAGAAAGGTCGTCTTCTCAGCTTTCCATACATATGTGGAACGTCCAAAACGGAGTCCGGATGCGATCTGGGCGTCCATTTTAGTGCGGCCTGGTCCTGGACTCCGAATTGGATTCGAAGTCGGTTTGAGTTGGGCCTCCAACATGATTTGACCGCCCTTGATGGACTTGTGTGCTTCGTAGCCCTTCTCCAAGTACTTCCAGGTCCTCTCCATGGTTTCTAATCATAATTAAGTCATTAGGTAGCAATCGATTCTCAAATGAACAAAAAGAAGTACGTAGGAACGAGCTCACCTGTAAATTTAATTGTCGGGCGCGAGCTCTAGTGATTGGTCCTTGAATGTCAAGTGGAGGAGTGTTGTGTGTATCCGAAGAAGTGATGTCCTCATCAGCTTTAGCCCTTAATGTCTCTATTACCAAAAGGGGGGAGTGTTTGAGAAAAAGGCATTAAGGGGTGCAAAAGGCATTGAGGGGGGAGAATATGCATTTTGAGTGATATAAGTGGTATGAGTTGTAAAACTTGCTAACTGGGACATAAATATGCCAAATGAGATATTTGAGTGAGGGGGTTCATTACATATCATTTACTCTCTTTTGCATTTTTAGTTCGTCCTCTTGCTATGAAAATGGTAATGGTAAGCAATTGCTCCTTTCTTTGGACCATGAGTAAGATTGGGCTTTTGTGAGGTTTTAGGTGTGACTTGGAGCTTTTGTAGAAAACTTCTTATTTCTTGTTGTTTGCTCCATTTCACACTTTGCTAACATGGTGTCGAGACCCGAATATGCAAATCCGGACTCTCTGTGTATTCTACACTAGTCCCAGGATTATGCTAGTGCACACAGTTAAACATAGATGTCATCACAACCATATACACGATAAAATAAAGGAAAAACTCTAATATCGATAAATCTCAAAAAAGGTACGACCTTATGGTCAAGCTTACAATAAACTGGCCCGAAGGATTAACAAATAGTAGCAGCGAAAATCCAAAATAAAACGTGGTGGCCAATCGACAAGCCCACAGGCTATCGAGTGGAGAACGAAGCCTAAACCGCGAAGTCGTCGAAGTACTCTCCTTCCGAACCTTCACGGTGATACTCCTCTTCCTCAACTGAGCAACATTGGGCATAAAGCCGTGAGTACATTGGTACTCAGCAAGTCATTTGTAACAAATGAATGCAATAGTATGCAGGGCTTACCAAAGGATGGCTGAAAGGTTAATTTGCATAAATGACAGTTGAAGGTAAATAGTAAATAGATTGAAAGCGAACTTTAAGTAAAGCAATAATAAATAATAAATAATCAAAGGGATTGATATAACCACTTGCGGACCTCCCATCCACAAGCTAAACTAACCATTTATGGACCTCCCATCCATAAGCTAAACCAACCACTTATGGACCTCCCATCCATAAGCTAAACCAACAGTGAACACCTGTCCACTTCCATTCACAAGTTTTCAGAAATAACTACCTCTCGTGTGAAATCACTGAGCATTGTCCATGACCGAGGACGCGGCTATTCGAATAGTTTTACACTCTGCAGAGGTTGCACAACTGTACCCACACGATGTGATTAGCCTCGCGCTAAGGAAATCACAACAAGGCCTTTACAAATTTCAGTTACAACTTAATCCGCCCGCTAGAGTTTCGCATCACACACCCCCTTGCGCCACATGGAAATCAGCAACCATATTCATCTCAATGGCAAGATTAAAGTTGAAACCTCCCAAATTAGTCAGCCAGATCCGTCCTACACCAGACATGTGGTTTGCACGGTAAAGCTCAGATCAATGGCGCACAAAGTTAAGTCCTTAACATTACCCGGGCGAGACTACCACATCCCTCGAAGTGCTCCAACACTTCCCCCCTTTACTGCACGATCACTCGCCCGAGTGCAAAAACTAAATTTGTATAACCAAGCCAACGACACACCAATGACGTGGCACAAATTTTATTAAACGTGGCATCAACCACAGTTCCATATATCATTAAATCAAATTAAGGGTTAACATGTGATGATGAGACCATTCGTAATTATAAGCAAAACTAAGCATCTACTCGTACAACCCATGTGACAATAATCATACATCACTAGTAAATTTCCCAACCTATGGTGACAAGGGCATCATGACATTCCAAAATATCAAGGAGGGATAAACTCTATTGGGACGATAACTACCAGTACAAGTATTTGAATAAAAAGTAGCGATGCAATGTAATTTAAAACAAAAATAATTAAATAATAGATTGCAAACTGGGTTCAACATGATCAAAGGACATGACTTGCCTTGGTTATGCTCAGCGAGGTACTCCTGGTCTTTGGGCGCGGAACCTGCTCCTCCGGAATCCGAATCTAGCGAGAGAGAAAGCGATCGAAACCAAAGAAACACATAAAATGATAAGCAAATGAACTCCAAAATTTACAAAACCAGAACCAACAGCTAGAGCTCGATTTTAGATGAATTTAGAAAAAAGAACGGGGTCAATCGGAGCTAGGATGGAGGAGAACGAACTCTCGAAAAATTTAATCTAAAGAAAATCGGGAAAATCAGAAAAGTTATCAGGTTGTGGACCGGCGACGGAAACCGGGTTCACCGTGGACTTCGGCGCATGAAATAGTGCACGCTGAGGGCGCGAGGCTGACGCGCGGGTAGGGCCGACGTGGCAGAACTGGTGCCGCCACGCGTCACGGGGTGACGTGGGCCGACGTGGCATGTCCACGCGGCATGCCACGCCGGCTAGGGCTGACGTGGCCTAGGCCGACACGGCGCGCGCGCGGTGGCGGCGCGGCGGGATCCGACGGCGGGATTGCGACGCGCGCGCGATCTGGTCCAGACCGATGGGCGGCGAGGATGGCGCGGCCGGAGGCGGGCGACGGTGGATCGCCGACGCTGCGGTCGCACGGCGCGCGAGGCGTCGCGGACACCGCACGCGTGCGCGGGAGGGAGGAGATGGCGACGCGTGGCCGGCGCAGGAACGGATCGGCGATGCGCGGCGCGAGGAGCGGCGCGGGTCCGCGATGGAGGGCGACGGGCGACTTCTGGCGGGGGACGGCAGGCGACTCACCGGCCGACGGACGGCGAAGAAGAGCGCGACGGCCGGCGACGGCGACGACATCCGGGCGACGACGAAGGGCTCGACGACGGCGCGGGCGCGAGGGCGAGCGAAGGCGATGGCGCGAGGGTTCGGCGAAGTGTGCACACGAATCGAGGTGAGGCGGCGGGTTTTATCACGCGAACCGAGGAGCTCAGATCGGTTACAACGCGGGCGCGAAACTGATTCGGTTGGACGGCTTGGATCAGCGGGGAAAAGATCGGACGGCCGAGATCAACTGAGGATTAGGGTTAGGTTATCGCGCTGGCGGCATTTATGCAGGCGCGCAACGCGCGGCGCGATCCAACGGCCGAACGCGAGGCGCGCGGTGCGACGTGGGGCGGGTGCGGACGCGGGCGTGGTGCCGCGCGTGGGAGACGGATTGGGCGGCGAGGAGAGGGGCGGGAAAGGGTACGGAGGCGCGCCGCGCGCCGGATGGTTGACGCGCGGAGGCGCGGATCGGGCGACGCGGAGCGGGTGAGGGCGGGAAGCGCGGCGGCGGCGGGACGCGGGCGGATGGCCGACGTGTGGCGGGGCAGGGGAAGATCGGGCATGGGAATTTTTCTTTTCTTTTCTTTTTAAATTCAAATAAAATTCCAAGAGCTCTAGAAAATAGCAAATCCCAAAATTCACCAAAAATACCAAAAATTCCTTGAGACCTGAAGAATCCAAATAAAATATTTTCAGCTTATGTTAATATTTATTTTAATCATATTAAATCATTTTAAATTCTAAAAATTCATTTGAAGCTTGAATTAAATTCAGAAAATTCCAGAAAATTTCTTGTGACTTAAGGAACTTAATTAAACTATTTTCAGCTAATGTTGAAGTATGATTTAATCATATTAAATTCTTTTAAATTTTTAAAAATTCATTTGAGCTTGGTTTTAAATTCAGGAAAATCTAGAAATTTATTTTTAAATTCAAGGTTTTAAAAATCTCTCAAAATCGGATGTTACACATGGTTATGAGTTCGTTATTTTCTTTCTATTAGACCATGTATGTTTTTTGCAACTTCTTGATTTTCTTTTCAAAACTCTTTACGCCTTTTTGTGTTTGTTAATATAATCATCAAGGGGGAGATTGTGAGACCATGTGGAGATTACCCTATGGTTGTGATGAGTAATTTACTTTTGGATTAGAGTTTTTGCAAAGATTGCATTTGATTTGGGCTATTCCGGAAGTCCCAAAAATTTTGAAGTACCAAAGTTGTGAATGCGGTCGAGCACAAGGCAAAGAGTACGCAAGTGTTTACACAAAGGGACCGTAGCAAGAGTTTCACTTTGTGGCTATAGTACCAACTTGGGGTGCAATAGTACCAGAGTGAGGTAATACTGCATGGTAAGTGCGGTACTACCGATCTTCCTAGAAAAATAGGGATTTGGGGATTTGTTATTGTTTGACCTATGTGTTGTTGCTTATGTGAACATGAATTTATTGTTTGATCTTAGATTTAGGATCGTGATTTTAGTTGCATACTTTTTATAAGGTGTATTGTATGAATGATTGTATCAATTGATGACTTTATGATTTGTGGTGCTACATGACGGTTTGTTTGTTGTTGTTGGTTATAGGATTTCAAGCTACATCATGGTGAGGCGGACAGACTAGGACAAAGCTAAGAGAGCTTAGGTCCAAATCACCAAGGGATTGGGACAACGCCAGAGGAGCCAAGGTCTAGATGATCAAAGAGTCACCAAAGATGACCAAGGCTTGTGGTGGTTACAAGTCGAGACGACGAGGAACCGAGTAGGAGCTACCGTGGTGGACATGGCAGCAATGGCAAGGTGGACCAGATTACACTCAAGGAGGAGATGAGGTCTATACGGTCAAGGAAGCCGGTGCCGCTACATATGAGAAGAAGCATGTGGTGCGCCAAGTGATTTGGGTCGCGCATGTTTAGGATGGGTTGATGGAATCCAACGCATGAGAGGCTTAACGACAAGTCATTAGGGCCATGTGGAAAATGGCGAAGCATGGGCGATGCTTTATGGCAAAGGAAGTGGAAGCTTCGTGGAAGGTAGAGGGCATTTTGGTAAATTGCCTAATACCAAAAAGTGGTGGTGTGTGAAACCACGATGTTAGCCTAAGTAGTTTAGATCTTATATGTGCTAAAAATATGAAGTAGATCGGGTGTTGGTTCACTATTGGGTTAATGGTTGTAAACCGCTTGAGAAGCATGCGTGAGAGAGTAAAACCTGGTGTTAGGTGAGGTTAGCGGGTTATCCCCGATTTGGCCTAATAGTTGGATCCATTAGATTTTAGTTCAGGTTAGGAGCCTATATAACGGGAGAAGAGGTAAGAGTTAGGGTTTGAGAAGGTTAGCTAAGCTCCTCCTCTCCCATGGGAGATTTGGGTTCCTTGGGTTGGAATTTTGTGTGTGTACTCTAGACTTAGAGCTCTACTATTCGAGAGATTAGTCTGTAAAACTATCCATCTCAAGCAAGTAATACATCAATATTTGATGATCTCCATGTCTATTTCTTGTTTTGATTGATTTGCTTTTGTTTCGTTGATTTTGATCTCTCCTCTTTCTCTTCTTGATCTTGTTATGCCATGGACATGATTGAGATGGAGATAGCATCTGAGAATCAATCTCCTATCATCTAGACATTTTGATAGTAAGTTAATGAAGAAACTCAGTTTTGCTTGAGTTTGGCCTCATCAAGTGATTTCTTGTTTAAGGGTATTTGGATCATATTTTTTGATGTTCTAGATGCTGTGACATATGAGAATATATCTAGAACCATCTTGACCATCATCTACCCACGAGCAAGTTGTGATCACCGTTTGGGGTTTTAGCTCGATTTTGGTACACCCTTCCAACAAACTAAAAAAAGTCTCAATTTTAGCCATAATTTTCGTAATCATTTATAGGAATAGTTTTTTGATATCCTAGAGTAGTTCTCACAAAATTTCATATATTTGATTCCACAAATGAAAATTTTCATGGGTTTTTGATTTAAAATAGTGCTGAAATCACTGTTTATATTCTGGTTTAGAGGTCAGACCGCCCCCTGTGAGAGTGGTCAAACCGCTCCATCAATGGAGGTTAGGATTGCCATGTATGTAGAAGTCAAATCACTAGGGGCTTTCAAATCATATTTTGCTCGGTTTTGTTCGAATCTTTCCTTGTGATTACTTATCTCTAATCTTTATAGCTTCCATAGCTACTGAGTACGACTTTGCTTTGGCTCAAAGGAAAAGATTTTGAAAAAGCCTTGGATTGAATTTGGGCTCATATTCACCTCTGTATAGTTGCCATCTGGTCCTACAAGGTGGCCGTAGTGGGGCACGCGGCGATAGGGTTGCGATGGCAGCGGCACGGGAGGGGATGAAAGGGAGAGGGAGCGGTGGCCAGGGTGGCAGAGTGCAGCGAGTTGGGGAACGTACCAAGTGCTTCCTGCTGCTGAACTCCATTTTCGCCTTCTTAAAGAAATGTTTTTGCTTTGGATTCTGATGTATGCCCAATCGTGCGTCTTGTGGAGTTGCGCGAGAGGGAATGTGGATGCAGGAAGGTGGAGAGAAGGAGTGCGTTGGGGAGTTGTTGAGTGGGGATGAGTAAAAAAAGTAGAAAGCTGAACTATATAATTGAAGCTACCACTTCAAGCCAATATGCACTGTGGGAGAAATTTTTTTTATATGGTAGCTTGAGCTGATATGACGGTATTTGCTCTCATAAGATCATCACCTTGTAGTAGCCTCCACTGTGGATGCCCTAAGAGCTCCCTGGTGATTGCTGCTTTTGCTGCAGCTCCAAGAGAGTTTTTTTCTTTTGGGCCTGTGTCGTAGCACTAGCACAGCTGTTGTTTTCCTGCAGTTCCAAGAGAGTTTTTAATTCTTTTGGAGCTGTGTCATAGCACAGCTGTTGTTTCACATCTAAAGAGGCTCTGTGTGCATGCAAGCTTTTGTTTTGTTTCTTTCCTTTGGCAAAGAAAAAATGGTAATGAAAAGTTTGGATCAAAATCAGGATGTACTACAGAAGGGATGCATGAGTGCACGAGTGAGTCATCCTGTCTGTTCTGCTTGCTGATCCCACTTGCTAATATTGGGAGCCTCTGATGCTTTCTAATGATGATAGCAACTTAGCAAGAGTGTGAGCTTAATTAGAATCAGAAAACTCTTCACCTTATTCGGAGAGAATGGTGTTTAGCATAACGTTTCTGTCAATTTTATTGCTTGAGATATCATGTTTTTGGGCCACTTCTGCCTGGTCTATGATGAATTTCCAAACAATTCAGTGGTACTTCCATATCATGCAAGAATTTGCTACACTTCAATTTTGCTTCCACACAGTGTGCTCGTTTGCTAGTACTCACGAGCATCAGCGTTTGTTGATATGTGCTTTCCAACTTTTATCTATGGTTTAGATACTAATCATTCAATCAATTGCCGGAATAATGTCACTGAATGGCCACAGATCAAGCTCATTACTACTTGAAAGGATGCCCATTGATTGTCGCTGTAACAGATTGCAGTGAACTTTTATTCAGATGATTTTAGTGATCATGATAGTTTAGCTAAGAGCTGCCTGCTAACAGTGGAAAGAGAAGAAAAAACATTGTTGCCTGATTAATTTGCTCTGCGGTGCAACACTTGCGCATAAAATGCAAATGTGATGCTCTCATCTTTGCAGGTACTGGCCAACAAACCAATTTGGATGTTTTTCTCCTGTGCTTAAATCGCTGAATGTATAATTTTTATACGGAAGTGATAAAAAATCTGTTCACCCAGAATAAGTTCAGGTAGGAGACAGTTGATTCCGAGCGATAACACCACCAGAAAATTTGTCATTCTTGTGCATAGCAAATTGCAAGAGAGAGGCAAAATGAGGAACAGATTTGAATATCAATTTGATAGCACAGCTGCTACAGGGATCTGTATCTATACAATTTCCCTACCATTCTGGTAGCAAGGAAAACAACAGAAAAACTAAAAAGAAGAAGAAATCCAGAGCTGGCCAAAAATGTTGCTCGTCAGTCATGCCACCGGAGCAGCATAACGACGCATCGTGAAATGATGTAAAGCCCTCTGCAGCACGGACACGGATACGCCGATACGATTACCTATTACACCGACACGGAATTCGCCATTTTCCCAAAAATACCGACACGGCGATACCGACTATATATATTAAAATAATAAATAAATTACATATATATATGTATTATTTTCTATATTTCCTTATAATTGTCAAACTGAAATTATGTAAACATAATTTGTAAAATGTATACTAGAAGAATATGTACTCATCACTCATCAATTGTTTTGTTAATCATGACGATAAATGTTGATGTGAATACCATTTGCAGAAATAAGAATTCCAATGTTCCATTAATCTGGGAAAAAAGTAACATGATTAGATAAGCAAGACTACAAAGATAACTTGTATATTTGATTCTTGAATAAACAAAACAATAAACTAATAGAGCAACAACAATTGATAATTGATAATGAAAAGCAATAAATAATAATAAGTTCAACAGCCAACATACAACAAATGGCAAGTTTGGCAACTAGCCAACATACAACATAAGAGTGGTGCAACTTAAGGTACATCACAAACTCGAATTCTAGTAGCAAGGTTAAATAGCTAATTAAAAGACTCTTAGACTTCAACTTCGTCCTCATTTTCTTCTTGGGTCATCGCAAAGAGGCTCATCTTCAAACAACACACCCTGCAACTCGTTCTTCAAGAGAGAGCCGAGCAACCTCTAGAATACCAACACCGCTTAAAGATTCAAGCCGTCTCTCCCACATCCCACATTCTAGTTGTCCCTGCTTTTATATGCTTCGTTCTTCTTGATAGAAGTCTCAAATTGTTATGTACAAATACCAAATCTTCAAAGACGCCGGAGTTAATTTGTTTCTTTTCATGCTATTGATGAAGCTATATGTGCTTCAGTTTCTTTCACAACAAGAAGATGAGGCCGGTTGGTTAACCAATTTGAGAGCCAAACTTTGTAGCACAGGAACGGATTGTCCATGATTTACCCACCAATTCATTGGATCAAGGATCCATCTATCATAAATAGAATCAAAATCATTAAATTCTCCAGAACAAGTGGAAAATCTTGCATATTCTTCTTTCACTTTCTTGAGATCTTCAAGACCAAGGAAGAACTTTTTGAAACACTTCATTCTCATTTGTGAAATATCAAGATCCTTGTGTGGGGGTACACGACCAACAACACCTTGTTGGTTGATCCACCTGTCGCTATAATATCTACAAACAAAAATGGATTATTGGATTATAAGTTTATAACTGTGTGAAATCTGAATAGTTAAACTAAAATGTTAGCAAAAGCAAAGGAAGATGTATAGTTACCTTGGATTAAGTGAATGTGCCAAACAATGGAGTGGAGTGTTGCCTTTGCCCAACGGTCAACCAATATGCTTTGAACAACCGAATAAAAGGTGGACTCTCATTTTCTTCCTTACCTTCATGCCTATATATCACTTTCTTCACATTTTCAATCATTGTATCCCACATCTCATAAATTAGATGAAGGCATGGTGTGTCGGTGTCCGCCACACGTATCATTTCATAGATTGGCTCTTGAATTCAACAATGTAGTTGACCTTGTCCCACCACACTTCATTGAGTACTAAGTCTCTAATGTTTTGTGCCATCCTCTATTGTCATCTCTATATGTTTCCCATTTGTCACTAATCACCATATTTTGGAGTGCCCTCTTAATCATACAAAACCGCTTCAACATAACTACAACGAGACAAACCTCGTTTCAAAGAATAGCAAGTAACTTCAATTTGCTAAACTCATTGAACATTGATAGCCTCATGCCATGATTCATTATAAAATTCTTGATCATATTAGCATCTACAGCAATCTCGCTTATCCAATGGCACTCATCAAAGACTACTTCTTCCTCATCGCTCTGGCATTTTAGCAGACAAATACTCTTGAGAGCAAGATTGAGCGTATGAACAACACAAAGAGTCCAAAAATATGAGTGTACTGTTGAACAATCAAACCCGCACCTTTGCAATTTGTAGCATTGTCATGATGACTTGGACAACACTTCTTGCACCCACTTCTTCAATAATAGCAATCAACTTCTCGTAAATGTACTCCTTTGTCTTTACCTCACCTTCTCGCATTGATAGCTCGCAAGAACATCGTGCACCCTCGTAAATAGCGATAAAAGTTAATGAGAGGCCTCCTCTGTGCATCCGACCATCCATCCAACAAATGGTGACACTCTTTTCAGGCCACGTGCTCGCAGATGCTCCAATAAGGTCTCAATGTGCGCCCTTTCTTGTTGAAGAAGTGTAGTCCTCAACTTGTTGTACCTGTGTGGAACATAAACCGTAAAGGTTATTGTTTGCAAGAAAGCTATAAGATTGTTGAAAATGTGGATTTCTTGCTAGATTGAAAGACAATCTCAGTAAATTTCACATAACCAAAATTAGTTGAATGCAAATGGTAAGTTGGATCAAAATTGAAACAATGATTATAAGTTCATTGCATACCTCCGCAATAAAACATCCTTGCAATTTGTGCATCCATTTGATTGCGTAAATCCTGGCCCAAGCTTTCTAATGCTGAACTAGGTCCCTTCGCTTACTTCCTAACATAGCCGAGTCCATGCTGGATGAAGAAACACTAGCACTAGCAACACTACATGACAGCTTGATGGTGGCAAGGGCACATTTCTTGGCCTTGTTTTTGCTTGTTCATCATCAGCCCTTGCAACTTCACTTTTAAGTCGAGCAAGAATAGGTAATCGTCACCTTAGGACATATCTTGCATCCACCATTAGTAATTTTCAACAAGTGCGCTTTGACTCTAGAGTAGCTACTAGTACCAACATATTTGCAATACTTGCATCTCCATTTCACATTTCCTCCCCTTGACCACCCCTGTCTAGCACATCAACATGATTCCACAATGGAAGCTTCAACCTACTCATCACTGGTATTTTCATCCTCTCTAGCACTAGAATTAGTGGCTTCCATTTTTCTAGAACAATGAAACAAACAATCAACCAATCATCAATTTACATTCTTGCAATTGCAATCATCTAATGTTACACACTTACCGACTTACACTACTAATGCAAAGTTGCAAACTAATATTAGCATCCGCATCACGCAGTAAATCATACCGGCACTCGGCAAAGATACCTCGTGCGCGCCTCTCGCAGAGAGCAGATAGCTGGGAGGAAGCCAGGGCGGTGAAGCACGGCAGCTGGCATGGCAAGACGGCGAGATCGTGCCGGAAGCACCGGAGAGGGGGCTTTCCAGTCACAGCACGGCGAAGATCTTGCTTGCAGCACTGCCTGCACGGCCGGCACGGAGGAGACGCGGAGACAAGCCGGCTGAGGAGGCGCCGCGAGATGAGGAGAGCGGCATTTAAGATCTTGAGGAGCGGGCCAGCGATGCGGAGAGCGCCGCGAAGATCTTGAGGAGCGGGCGCGATGGGGAGGAGCGCCGCGATGGGGAGGAGCGCATGCACCAAAGCAGGCAATGGGAGGACCGCGAGTGGCCGGGTGGGGAATGGCGTCGGGACTCGGGGCAACCGTGGGTTAGGGTTGCCGACCGTTCTCCTGGGCCGGCTGTCTTGTGGGCCGGCCGTCTCGTGGGCCGCTGTGTCCGGGCCGTGTCCAACACATGTATTTACCGTGTCTGACACGTGTCGAAAATTTTAGCGATTAAAATTAATTGGAAATTCGACCGACACGCCGGGGACATGGTCCGCCACTGGTCCGTGTCGTCGATCCATGTCGGACATGCGCACGGGCATACTTGATACGGCGATTTTGACACGTGTCGGAAATAGCAGAGGTAAAGCCTTGATCTTTGCTCCTTCAGAGCCTTGCTGAATCCTCCTCTTCTTCTTTGGCTTTGCCCTAGAAAACTTGTCATTCTTAGTGCATGTTAGCTTTGCCCTAAAAGAAAACTCACATATTGTAAAATAAACGGGAGAGCACACGTGAATTTCTGAAATTCTACTCTCTAAGCTTTCTTCTTCTCTACTTACTTCTTACAAAATTGGTAACAAACCTACTCATTATATAGGCTAATACTCTTCTACTAAAATATCGACTCATACTTTTAGTCATGACTTCAATTTGAGTTACACATGGAGACAGCACTCTACAACGCCTCGCACTATAATAAAGTTATTTCCAACAATGTCCCCTAATCTTAACTCGATATACTCCTAATTTAGTATTAATACATTATGAACTACCACCACACCTTCACATGAAACGTTCTACATGCAAGCTACCTATTAGAACTCAACTCAACTAGCACAGATCCATCCAAATGCAAAGACTTTATGTCGCTGAGGCAGTCAATCTTCTCTATGACTTACCCAACTTATACTTGACACAGGATGATGAACACATCTTCTCAACGCTTTCGCACTCATCTCAAAGATCAAAGCAATGTTGGTTCATTATCACGAGTACTTTAGCAATAAGCATTTTCTCTTGCTTTGGCTTTCATGCATTCTATAGTGAAACGCTCATAATCGTTATAATTATAGCATCTCACTTTGCCTTATCAAGTTTATGATTCTCGTGGCTTCAACCACCAATACTGAAAGTGTTCTTGCCTTCACACTCGATAATCGAACCTCCCACTCGGCTTGAGCCCTCATATACACCTTTATCTTGATTGTCCAGTTATGCACTTGCATTTTAAATGAGCTAGAGATAAAGTTAGATCATATATCACACTTGAGAGCAAAAACAATGTCACTGAAGTAGTAGTTGTTTTAAAACATCGCTCCAATTAGATCTTGTAGTAATAATATATACCATGATGAGAAAAAGGAACCAATTATCCACAAATTCTTCTAAAAATAGTTAGACTACTCATGTTGGTATTTCTCAATAAGTACAAGAGGAACATTAAAACACAGTTTGCTTGGGCTTCAAAGGGCATGAAGTAAATCACACACCCAAAGGTGTCAGTTCTATGAAGTAGGTCATGGCTCGTTGTCTCTTCCTCCTTAGATATTTCAAGAGCTCGCTTATCTTCGCTCCTAGCTCCGATTGACCTGTTCTTTTATTAAATTCATCTAAAATCGAGCTATATATTTTGGTTCTAATTTTGAAGTTTATTTGATTTTATTTTTGTGCCTTATCTCTTTTCTCTCTTGTTAGATCGCGCTTCAAGGAGAGAAGCACAAATCTAAGATTCAGATTCATAACTAAGCAAAGCTTAGACAAGTTGTGTCCTTTGATTATGTTGAACCTAGTTTTAAATCTATTATTTATTTATTTTATTTTAAATTATTATACATTGCTAATTTATTACAAACCATTATACTTGGTAGTTACTATTCCAATTGATTAATCACTCATTTGATAATTTGAATGTCATGATACTATTGTCACTTTAGGATGAATGTCATGCTTAATTTTGTTTTCTCTACTAGTTTCTTAAGCTCTTCACTATTAATTGTAAGCTTGGCTATAAGGTCGATTCTCGTATTAATATTTGAGTCTTTTTCTTTGTTAATCATGTATATTATCAATATTTTATCTATTTTTACACCGTACACTAGCATGATTCTAGAGAAAAGTGTATACACAGAGAGTTCGGATTTGCATATTTGGGTCTCGACATAAATGTGGCATCCATTTTTACTACCATTATCGTAGCAGTTCTTTTTTCATCTAGCCATAAATTAAAATGTATATAAACATACATATTATATCCATTTTTACCGCTAATATCACACAGTGGCTCTATTTTTTCTTCTAGCCATAAATGAAATGTATGTGGATGTAAATGTGGTATCTATTTTTACTGCTACTATCACATGGCCATCATACACCATGGCTCGGTTTGGCAATAAACTTTAACAACACGTTTAGTAAATTGTTTAGTACAATAAAAATGCATTCAGCTGGTCGTAACTTGGTTTATATTTGATCGTAAATGTGATTTTTATTTTTACTGTTGTCATAACACAAAGCGGTGGAAGACGGCAGGTAGGGAGGCAGTGGAAGATTGAGGTCGTGCAATTTTACTGGCAGTTGTGCATGGGGTGCGGGGCTAGGCGCGGTGGGTCGTGGTCAGATGTGTGGGTTGTGCCACCAATTATGGCTGAAGCCTATGCTCATTCGTAGAATAGCGTCACACGCGTATGTGTGTATATATGTGCGGCACCAATTATGGCCAAAGCTTACGCTCAGGCGCAGCATGTATATGTCTGTGTGTATATATACATATATATAAATAAAAAAATGACCAAAAAGAGCATCTGATGACCATCACACATCTAAGTTATTCTAGCTAGTCATGCCACCGGAGGAGCATGACGACGCATCGCCGGATGATGTAGAGCTTCGCCTTGTGCTCCTTGAGTGCCCTGCCGAGTCCTCTCCTCTGGCTGCTCCCAACATTCATCCTCCCAATCCAAACCAGACCTGATTGATTCGTCCTTGAACAGTCTATGAAAGAAGAACACTTTGCTAATTGCTTTTGTTCTAGCTGCAGTTGGGAGAGGGGAGGATGTTGTGAAGAGATCACTGAGAGAGAGGAGGCTTATAGAGAGATACGAGATGGGCTTCAGAGGTTATACTGCTATATTATACTGCACTTGCATGGTCGCTGCCGCTGGCGAGCATGCTGCAGTGGAGTACTAATCCTACTGGTGAGCCACGACCAGGTGTAGTTTTACCAGGAGACAGTGGCCTCGAGACCAGTGTCTCCTTGGATATTTATGGCCTTGCTTTGC